>OX940799.1:49535700-50145180 GCA_954870605.1 Acer campestre | reverse complement strand
TATTGGCTCCGCTTCTGTATGTGAGGACATAGCATGACTGCATCAGCCAATATTGTCTGGTCGTAATTTAATTAATTTATAAATATTTAAACCCACAAATTTTTATAGAAAAATCTCTGCTCTCTGATCATACTTCATTTTTCTCTTCTTTTGATAGCATAATTGAAGATGATATAATGCGTTTGATCCCCCTAATAATGACAATATTGTTCTCTTCTCAAGTCAGAGATTCAGAACAGAGCATTACTTCCTCATGTAAATGTAAATTCATATTTAGTATATATATAGATAGATACAATTAGTGAAATTAATTAAGAAATATATATGAACCGTAGAATCACACCGATGGTTTTGACATATGGATCAGTGGTGGTAATGTGGGCCGGCATGGTCCATTTGTGCCCGGTCGTAGGAGTCTATTTTTGAAAATGGGTTCAGCTTGACACGACATAGCAAGTTGCCGTGCTGTGCCAAGCCAGGCATGTGCCGTGCCTCATGTGCCGTGCTAGCAGACCGGCACGCAGGCCAACAAATTTTCTTTTTAATTTAAATATTTTAATTCAATTGTAGTACATTATAATATTGTTTAAACAATTTAAATTATGTAATTTTAATTGTAAATTGTCTATCTTATTTATTATTTTAGTGTAATAAAAAAAATGTAGAAAATAGATAGATTTATTATTTTATTTAATAAAATAATTCAAACAATAAATAAAGATCAAATATTAAAGAAAATAAAAAATACATGAAATTATGAAAATATGAAATGAAAAATTATTTATTTATTTTGGATTTTTAGTATTACATGATTGCCTCATTAAAAACCTTACCAAGAAAAACCCAGTGGGAAAAAAACTTGGTAAGGGAAAAAGAGTGCAATCTCTAACATACGAGGAGTCGTAATGGGCCCGTCTAGGTTCCGTTGTAGTAATGTATGGGTTATAGTGTCTACCTATCTGTATTGAGCCATGCATTTGTCCATATGCCTTTTCAAATGATCAATTCCCGCCTTAGAACTTGTATATAAGAGTTTACAAAAATTACAGCAATATTTTGTTGTAACCCTACCGTTTGGGTTTGGTATTTCTTTTCTGTCAAAACATTGTCATACGACAGATGTCAACTTTCTGGCTTTAGGATGTGATGTCGGTGTGGGGGCGGAAGATCCCGTTGTCAGTTGGGTTGGTTCGGAAAGATCAAATCATCATTGTCCATGTTAAGACCGTCAGAAAAAATAGTAAATTCGTAATATAGTATTAGAATAGTAGATTAGTAGTGTAGAGATTAGAGAGAGAGTGAGAGTAGAGACAGAGAGAGAGTAAGAATGAAATTATGAAAAATATGAAATGGTGTAAAGAACAGAGATTAGAGAGAGTAATGGAGAGTTGGAGAATGAGAGAATAGAGATTGAGAGAAAGTGTATGGAAATTGAAATGGGTGGGTGGGGGTATTTATAGAAAAATTTAAAATGTGGGTAAAAATATAAAATAGAAAAGATGAGGGCTGTAAAGTGTAATTTTTGGCCATCTTGAAAAATTTGACCGTTTGCTGACGTCAGCAACGGTCAAAATTTTCAACAAAAAAAAATACATTAAAAAATGTTCAATTAACAGTAAAAAAATAAAATAAAATTGAATGGTCGGCCTGGCAAGCCGAGCACGCCGGCCTTGCAAGCCGGGCCGGGCCGGGCCGGCACGTCAGGCTGCATTTCCAGACTTGGCCCGTGCCAGGCATGGGGGTCGGGTCGTGTCTAGCCTGGCCTACGAAACAGGCAGGTCGTGATGGGCACGGCCCGCCATCCTTGGCAGGCTAGGTGGGCTCGGCACATTTTGACACCACTAATATATATGGATGATGAAAAACTACACAAATATGTATGGGTTCAAAAATTAAATAGCACTTTTTGGGGGAGGGCTTGTGCAAATAGCACCACATTATTAAGTCATGTTTCAATAGCACCAAAATAGGTGATGAAACCAAAATACCCCCACTTACTCTTTTCCTTTGTTTTTTTTTTTTCTTGAAAATTCGAGACTTATTGTGACATTTTTGAGACTTATTGATGCGTTTCGAGACTTAATCCCAGTTTGTTCGAGACATATTCTATTCGACCTCCATCAATGGTGACAGTGCCGACGACGGCGCCGGTTGACTCCCGAGATAGTCGGATCTGGAAGATTGGACGACGTCGAGTTCATTGGTGCCATCAGTTTCGTCAGATTCGCGACGGATTGTCGCAGATCTGACGATGAAGGTTCGAAAACTATTCGGGTTTGGCTTCGTTTCTCTCTCCATACAGCTCGAAATTGAAAATGGATACTTCCGTTACAATCGGTGGCGCACGACGGACATTTTACCGGTGGTTTTGTCCATCAACTCGCCGGTCGACAGTGACACCTCCATTGAAGCTCCATCAATGGAGGTTTGGGGAAAAAGAAGAAGAAAGAAGATGAAGGACAGAAAAGAGAAAAGAAAAGAAGCTGAGGGGTATTTTTGTCCAAATTCCATTTTTAGTGCTATTAAAACATGAGTTATTAAAGTGGTTGTAGTTACACAAATCCATTTTGAAAAAGTGCTATATACCCCTATTTCCTCAATATGTATTGCCACTGACCTAAAGCACAAGTACTCAAACTTAAATAAAATGTATCCTACAATAAGATTTTTTTTTTTTTTTTTTTTTTTTTAAACATTACAAGAACTATTATAATAGGATTGTCAGGACCTGCCGAGATCAAACATTATATGTGTTATCCGAATATCTATTTCCATAATGAGAGATAACTACCCCCCCACAACCCGGAAGAAAACTCCTCACACATGTTTGTAAAATACGCATGGTGGGATTTGAACCCCTTACCACATATGTAGACTGGTTGAATGGATGCACTTTGCCACTAAGCCACATTGAACCGTGGTAATTGGTAATTAATTAGATGAAATAATTGTATATGCTCTTATCTACAGTACTTATATCATGTTGTTATAGAATATACAAACCCAAAAGCAATCAAAACAATCATGTGAAAAAGTAAATAACGAATAATAAAGAGAGACATGATATTTTACATGATTCAACATAAGTCTATACCCATGAAACGTACCAGTAGTCAATTTCTACTGTCAAATCGGTGTTTACAATTATGAAGCAATACTCTCTATCTCTCTCAATTCTTGGCTCTGGATATTCTCTCTCTCTCGCACTTAAACCCTAATAATGCAAGAGTTTAAATAATAAAACTCAAAATACTGATTCTGACTTCATAACCTAACAGTTATGTGATATGAATAAATATCTGATATTCCTTTTATGAATGGTTGTTTAAAAAAATAAAATAAAAAATAACATAAATTCGATGTAGTTTTATGCCACGTGTGAAAACTGAAACATATTAGATTCATATAGTACAAATTATATCTACCTAGCTTGATAGTCATCAAGTGATATTTAATAATGTATGATTTTGATACCACATCGATCACATCAAGATTAATTTGATACAACCAGGTAGCTAGTTCAACATGCATCTATTAAATTTTGTTTGTCTTCATCGACTTGGTTTTTGGAAACTGAATATCGGTTGTTTTAGAGTCATTTAATTTTCATTCAATAATATTATGTGATATTTGAAATTTCATCAATACTATTTTCTATGTTGTTCTAATCAACAACATTTATTTCATGGTGTATCAATGTGAAGTTGCATGCTGATGCTGATTTATGAAGTATATTTTAATAGTGAATTGAAATTAAATATTTTCTATGATATTTATGGGAGGACGTTGGAAAAAGATATTGATTTTTATTTTTATTTTAAATATTTATTGAAACTACTGTATGTAGTTTAATAAGAATTTTAAGAATTCCTATATGGATCATCTCTAGCTTGATGACAAAATTTAATATCTAATCATATTGAAAATGGTTTTGCTAGATATATATGCATGTCAACATAATTAGTTGCATATATAATTAGTTTACTTGTATAAAATTACGGAAACATTTCTTGTCAACAAGAAATATATGTTGATAGAGTCTTATCATTTTTTTAGATAAAATGGAGTTGAGAAGAAAACATTTCAACACGCCACCAAAAGTTGCTAATTAGATGAATTCCAGTAGAATATCTGAAGGGAAATTTATAAATTATCATGATTCATAACGATTTTGACATTAATTTGTTAAAATGTCTTTTTTGTTGATCTACCACTTATTTCCTGATGATAAATTTCTGAACTACACGAGTCTGAATGTAACTAGGTCATATTTTATACATAATCAATAAAATGATGCTTCTCTGGCCGGGACGATTCTGATAAAAAAAAAAAAAAGCCGGTTAATCTACATCTAATCTAATTTGTTAATCCAAATAAAACACATTTTGCACATGCTGTAAGAACTAAATTAAATACTTAAGATAGTTGTGTTTTTGTTAATTTATAGTTTGACCATTAGGTGAATGAGATCTTCCACATCCAGATCGATATATCCAAAACTCAATTTTCCAAATATCTGATCAGCACAAATATTATTTATTTAGTATAAAGAAAAAGCAATTAATTAATATGAAACAATTAAAGACCAGTGGATGACCCATGCTGGCTCATTTTTTATATTTATTGGTTAAAGTTGCCTAAAAAACATTCTTTTCTTTTAAATAAACCTAAGCGTGAAACACCGACTTAGGAGAAATTTATTAAAAATTAAAACGTAGAGAAATATCACGAATCATCTGAAATGTCTTTCCTTACTCTTGGTACTAATTATATATAAAATCTTAAAAGTCATTTTCACTTTTATTTTCGATTTGGTCAGTATTAAAGGAATCCAATTATCTTTGTTTAACACGTAATCAATTTATTGTTGTAGAATGATATCTACTTGATCATGAGTAGAATTTATCTTCAAGAATTTTCTCCAAATTATATAACCTTTCCTCTTCTATCTCCAAAATGTTAATCTCATCCAAAACTTATTGAATTTCTTAATACAATGTTGCATCACGACAATCTAAAGAGATAAAACTTGTACGCACAATTATTTCCTAAATCAAAAGGACTTTCATAATCACAATTAAAGTGTGATTCAAACAAACATGTTAACAATTAATGATCTATGAAAATGTTTCCTTTCAATTAATTACTCTTTCCTGGTACAACCAAATCCAACCTAGCTAGGGCATGCATGTGCATTCAATTCTGTGTTTGTTTACATTTTATTTTTGGGATCTAATCGATGGTTGTTTCAGAGTACATTTATATTTATTATCATGCATGCATGTGAATATGTGATCACATACGTTACAGTACTATATTTTTCAACAGTTCCAACACCATTCGTTTAGAGAATCAGAAGGTGATATTGATGATCAATCAATGTGTAATTCATGAGTAGTAATATTTCGATTATGATTCGATCAGCATATTCATTTCAATTGCATACAAAACAACACGTACATGTCAATATGTCACAACAAACTGGGATAAATGTCATGCAGATTGCAGACCCGAACATTAATTAGTTGACAATATATGCAATGAAACCATATGGACCACACACAAAGAGAAAGTAATTATATTTATTAATGGTAAGAGTTAACTATATTAGATAAATTAAATACTGATTATTATTTAATTATGTTCGGTATTAATCAAACCGAGTTACTTGTCTTTAACACAGACACACACGTTAGTAAATTAAATATGATCCACCACTAACGTGAAAGAAAAGGTTAACTACCATATGTGCTAATTAAGTGGCGATCTGCATTAATTAAATTGTTTTGTACGTCATTGTCTATTTTTTTTCCCTTGATTTTCCAATCTTTGTATTAATGTCATTGTCTTTAAGAGTTTAACATGAGAAAAGGAATCTAGTATAAAAATTGTACTATGCCAAAAATCCATACAATTACTCCTATTCCTATACTATACCAATTTTTCTTTAAGATAGCCATACCCATACCTATGCATGTGGGTTGCATCAATCACAATAAATGATTTTTACACCCAAAAACACAAAATTACTAGAAGTACTTTTTTATTTCTTTCAATTTTCTGTTTTTGTTTTTGTGTATAGACCATATATAATTAACAAAAAGAAACTCAAACATCAAATGACTTAGAGCATCTGCAAATATATATTTGGAGAAAATTGAATGCCACATAGGATAGATAGTTAAAAAGTTAGAAAAACTCTCTCTACTGCAATTATCTAACTTTAATATGGAAATGATGTGGCAAAAGAAAAGTTAGAGAATATGGAGTTGGGTTTCTAATTCTAGAAACTCTCCTAGAAATCCTGACTAGGATTTCTAACTCTTTCCATCGATGAATTATTTTGAATACAAATTACAATTCCATGCATCAAGTCAAGATCTAAAATTGGATAGATGTATCATATATATCAAGTCATGAAGTGAAAAAGGACACAAAACAGTCCAGGGTTCGCGTGAATTTACATGTCTAGAGTTCTTTTAAAAAATTTTAAAAATGTATATGTATTTATTTTAACCAATTAAACACCATAATTAAACCAAGTAATTTTACAGAGAAATCTTTACCATTTAAGCCTCCAAACTAACAATTTCACCTACTTCGTATTATCAGGCATGATCAGACAAGGCAAGACAAGCTTGAATCTTATTTGTCGTTCATAGATTAATTGGTCAATTATTCAGTCCACGAGGTATGCCCGGACACTGGGCCAGCCTTGAGATGTTGAGGCCCAATGCCAAGTATAAAATTGGGTTTCTCAACCCTCCACGTAACCTAAGATACAAAAACCCAACTTCTATTTCAAATTTTTAGAAGTACATAGTATACTAGGTTGCACGTACACTCCAAAAAAGATACGGGCCCCGTATCAGACAAGTATCCGTGTTCGACTCCAGCACTCTAGAACAGGAAGATAACGTCTTAAGGAAAGTGACATGTCTTCCAAACTATTACTGCAGTGATTTATATATTGCAGTAATTTTCTGTTTGATGCAAGTCAAAGTTGGAAGTAACTTTCGGTTCAATTCAGCGACTCTTGATGCAAGGTACACAAGTTCTAAACTTTTTCCAACACTTTCTTCTATAGCTTTTGTTGCTTAAAGCCAAAACACATTATTTGATTGTTGATTTTCTAGGAAAATAACCAGAGAAAGTGAAAAAGAAATTAAAAACTCAAGAGAATTTTCTAGGAGAAAGATAAATATATTTTCTCTGGAAAGTAGTTGATTAGTACAGCTCACACAAATCATGTGTTGAATACACTTAATTAATAATTAATATAGACAACTGATACTCTTTGAGTCTTTGTTGTTAACAGAATTTCCCGCCTAAACTTGCTTCTAGAAAGCTTACTAGGACTCTCTTATAATTAACAAAGTACTCTTTAAAAAATATATATAAGAAAGATAGAGGTTTTTGCATTTCGATTTCGAATGTAACCTTGCAAATTCACGGAGGTAGGGTATAAAAGGATTTTTTAAGCCACTCACTTACATATCAAAGTGAAAGGGAGGGGGAGGGCCCATCCGACTTTTTTTGAATTCAAACTCATGTGATCTATGTTGCCATCTTACTTGGATCACAAATGGATTCAGTTTTATTTTCGTATTATTTGAACTCGATTCAATTTATGAAAAAACATCTTAACAAACATTAATTAATTAATACAGCTAATTAAGTACTCTTGATTCTTCTTCTCTGAACCGTCAGATCGATAGCATCAAGAGATGATCATCAGCTAGTAAGCATATAATACTGATTAACGCATCTTGATTACGAGCTGCACGTCGATGATCTTAATTTCAAAGCCTTCATCATCATGTCTATAGAAGAAACAACCAAAATTTATTTATATCTCAGTCATATTTTAATTATTGTAGCGATCGATCTCGTCAAGTCCTGATAGACCCTTGACCTGGTTGATGTCAGATTTCAAAAGAAAAAAAAAATTACTCGAGCCAAGTGGGCTGTGTTCAAAGTCTTATTTGCTGTTTTGCTGCTATTCGATCCGACCTATTTCACATCTCTAGAATAGAATAGAAACATATAAGATTCCCATCAGTGATCAGTTCAATTCAAGTGAAAAATAATTGTCTTCTTGAAAATAAAAATAAAATACAAGAACATGGAAGATTATAAAAAACCTTTGCAATCTGCAAAGCAAGGAATATACTCCAGACTGCAACAAGAAGTCCGAGTTCTTTCCGGTAAACATTCTCTAGAATTGAGACCTGATAAGTTAACAGAGGTCATCATATCAGTCCTGAAAATTATTATTGATCACGAAAATTTTATCTTCAGGCTGTGCAAGGGTAGTTTCCAATAACCTCTGATCGTTTCAGTGTCACGTTTTTTTCTGAAGTTTTATAGCTCAAGGACTCAGGTTCACATTTGAATTCTTCTACTTGACCTACTTTATCAGCCTCCTGGTGAATCTGAAACAAGTCAGGCTGATTTAAAATCACAAATTAAATCAAACTAGAAAGTTTTAAAAAAAAAAAAAATGTAAGAAAAAAGTTAGGCAAGTAACATATATATTTTACCATTTTTATTATGGTTTCCTTTTTCCAAGTTGCAACTCCTCTCAGGAATGTCTTAGTTGCCATGGCTGCAAGTAAACATGTCCTGTCAAGATGTTTGTCCAAATAGAAAACAATTATAAAATTCGCAATTCGATCAGAAGAAGACATGTCAGGTTCCATATATATATATATACACCTAAGTACAGAATGATTATCAGAATTGTGATCATCCAGTCTGCAAAGATGACATTGAAAGCAACTCCAATACTGATTCCTAAAACCAACATTGGTTGAAATAAAAGCGCAAGATCGTATTCGATGAAAGGTTGTTCGAGTGTCAAATGCCTTTGCCTTAAATTGTAGACAACTGTAGCTGTTGCAGCTCCTGTGATCATACCTGATCAAACAGAGAAAGTGATTATAAAACTAAAACAAATTTAACAAATTTTTCATGGTGAATCCTAGATGCAAGGAATGGTTTGGATCAAACCCTAAAATCAGAATAAGCAAGAGATTGAAAATGCCACCCCCACCAACACCTCCTACACTCCCAAATGCTGATCCGAAGAATGCGATTATTGAACCCACCACGATTTTCCATCCAAATTTCATGTCCTGTGATACCCAATCCTCCAAATTACAACAAATTATTGGATATTTATGAAAAGAGAAAAAAAAAATCTGAAACTGGAGGCCAAACATGCGTGTAACCTGATCGAATTATCGGTTTCTCAACCTCATCGTTTTCGTTTTGGTTTTTAGCTTCTTGTTTCAAACTTGGTTCTGCTGAAACACACATTGAAACTACAACAAGTAGACCAATCAAAACTGTTGCTGTCAATCTGATTCCAAACAGTTTTGAAAAAGTTCAGTTGTACAATTACAAATGTCTTTTTTCCATGTTGGAGTTTTGTCCAAAGCAGGACCACAGTACCAGCAACTCAGTGCAAACATAGGAACAAATGTGGCAATATTTGCTCCCTTTAAAAATTGTACTTACACCCCAAATTAGTATGTTTTTCAAAATCTAATAATACCTTTGAGTAAAATTACCAATATGATTAAATAGTTTGTAAGTACACCTACTAATAATTATTAATTAGTTTCATATTTTAATCTTTTATGAAAAAAGAAAATTTCCTATTAATGATTTGATGTTACTTTATCATGAATATATCAATAAAACCTCTTTCCATTTTCTTAAACCCTAGATTCTCTTTTAAATACTAATTTCAATTTCTTTTAAGGAAAACAAATTGATTATGCTAAGTATAGAGAATGAATCAAAATCTTCCATATTTGGTTGTGAAAAGTATAAAATTAATTTTTATTAGAAGAAATAAATCATTATGCATTGTTTTCTCTATTAATATCTTCTTCTTTTTCCTTTCTTTCAAACATGCTTTAGATTTTTTTTTTAATCAATATTAGATGTTCTTCAATTTCATCAAACACTTTTTTTACTTACAAATCAATTGGGACATGATATAAGCATTACATCCCTACAATTTTCATAAACAGAAAATAGATCCTAAACCAAAAAAAAATCTTAAATTGGATAGAAAAGAGTAAAAAAAAAAAATGGAGAGAATTGCTTGACATGAAGATAGATGAAAAAAAAAAAGCAAAAATAAAAAAAATGGAATCTATTTTGTGGGAAGAAAACATAGAAGAGAAAAGAAGTGAGGAGGGAAGAGAAATAACATTGATAGAATTAAAGATAATAACAAAATTTTAAATAAAAATAAAGTTAATTAAATAACATAATAATAGGTGTAGGTGGGGTGTACTTACAAAAATACAATATAATTAAAAGAAATGATATTTTGGCATTAAGTAGAGTTTATTTACAAACTAGAATTTTTTTAAATTTTGATTAGTGTAATTACAAAAGGAGTGTCATTATCGTCACTCTAGGAACAAATCTGCCACCCTTACCAACACCTCATGTACTCCCACATGTTGGCCCAAAGAATTCAATAATCAAGCTCAGGGGTGTGATCCTAAATTTTTGGGAGGGCATATTTGCACCCCCTAAAAAATTGTATGTGTACTCCCTTTTGTATATACACCCTTTCCTGAGAGAAAACCAAAAGTAACCTTTCAAAACATTAAACTTTCGTTTTTAACCACATACGAAAGTTTAATTGTTAATAACCATATTTTTGAGAAATTACTTGAATGTCCTCATATAAAAACCATCCCCAAACACACTCTCTCTTTTCTCCTCTCTCTCCCCGCTCTTCTCTCTCTTATCTCCTCTCTATCTCGTTCCAAGCATCGCCGGACGTCGTCGCCTAGGCATGCACTGCCCGGCAAAGGTGCCGTTGAGCTGCCTAGGCTGTGCCGAACCAGGGGGTGCGCTGCTTGGCTTCGTGAACCAAGCAAAGTCACCTGGGCTACGCAAACCAAGCAAGGCGACGCTATCAGAGCTTTCACAGCGTCGTTAGAGGGTGCAGCAAGGCGACGCTATCAGAGCTTTCACAGCGTCGTCAGAGGGTGCAACAGTGCCGGTTGAGCTTTCCCTTCGGGGGTGATGCTGAGATCCAAAAAAAAAAAAAAAAAAAACCCTAATTTGAGGAAGAAGGGAAATAGAGAAGCATTCAAGTTTCAAAATTTCAAGTTTTTCTTCCTGATTTCAAGTTTCAACATTTCAAGTTTTTTGTCAAGATTTCAAGTTTTTAAAAAATAAAACTAAGTTCAAGGGTACTTTTGTAATTTATGGATATACACTGAATTTTTTTTCAAAATGTGGTTATTAACAATTAAAATTTCGTATGTGGTTAAAAATAAAATTTCCATGTTTTATGTGGACTTTTTTAACAATTTCCACCCCTTTTAACTGGTTTGAACTTGTAAGTACACCCAATGTTACCAAAATGCCCTTTCTTTTAATTTTTGAGAAAGTATTATAAAATAACTAAATGAAAAATTGAAAAAAAAAAATGAATAAACACCCAAGGCAGCAGTCTTCAACCTTTAACTTATATTTTTTTAATATGGAAGTGCAGTCTTTTGGTTGCTTGCACTTACATAATTACATATGCCTCTGGTTTATCTTCATCCATAAGGACTATGAACCACCCAAGCATATATCATCTCTCTCATTTCAATTGATAAACAAGAGAGTAATTAGCATTCTTATTCAATTAGTTAGTTTATATATTGTAATTAGTTTACTCTGTTTTAATATTCTCTTTGTATAGTCCTACACGTGTATAGCATTTATTGGAATTCTTTGTACAGCACATTATCAAACATAATATATATACAAGTACCATCCTTTGAATCAGGTGAGGTGTTCTTTCCAAATTTTCTCTTTGCAACCCTAATTTCTCTCTGCAATCTTATCCTCTATTTTCCTCTTTATCAATACACGTACGATTTTGCTCTTATATTTATGTATTATTTGTTAATTGACTGTCTGTCTGTGTTGTGATTTTTACCAATCACTTACTTTTGTGGGATGGACTTTATGATGAAAAAAACAACCTAGCTAGGAAGCTTTCCAGTTTCCATAAATATTATCAACCAGTGTTCTCGTACTATGATTACGGCTAATAATATTGGAATTTCAAATAATATATTATTTTGGGGTGTAAATATCGTCACTCTAATTTTTTTTATAGGTGAGCTACTATGAAGCTACTATGAATAAACTTTTTCGTAAAATTTATTTTGTATTTCATTTATATTCTGTATCTGTAATCCTAAATAATAGTAACTTCTTAAATAGAAGAGTTTTAGAAGAAAGAATGTCATCATTTGTTCAATGGGAGGATGCTATCACTAAAATGAGTAATGTTACTTTGTCCAACTTTGGTGCTCAAATCTGGTGCCCAAATAATATGTCAACACTGTAATCCATTCATTTAAATCATACAAATATAATACAATCTAATACAATTTAAATTAATGGATTCCAATGATGCCACATTATTTAGGCCAGATTTGGACATCAAATTTAGACAAAGTAGCATTATTGCACTAAAATTGTATACGTATCAAAAGTTTCTTAGATGTCTCGATGGATTTGGCTTTCAACTATTTTAGGAAAAACTCAATAATATATATAGTATTTATTAAAGAAATTTATGAAAGAATATTAACTCATTAACATATATAGACAGATCCACTAGTACTAGATCGGATGCGGGTTCATAAGAAAAAACATTCTACTTTATGTTAGAATATTTGATTCTCTCTATTATAAATCTACCATATATAAAAGCTATTGTACATCACCTTTTGTATTTGATTTTTATTTTAAATTTAAATTGTTTCCCATTGATTATACATGTCGGTAGATCTATTTAAATCAGGAAAAATATTGGATCAGTAAGGTTCCAAATTTTTTATTTAAAAGGTTAACAATTAAGTTAAGGTATCTCCCCATAATTTTGGCAAAAGTTGAAGATTCCAAGGTGCTATTTTGAAAAGATTTTTTTTGTATAGATTCAATATAAGAAAGAAATATGAGGAGTGCTAGAATCACTCTTTCAACCCACTCTCTTAACTCACTCTCTTTTTATAATATGACATGGTTTTAAATTTGATGTAGAGAAAAAAATGTTACACATATGTCACATTATAAAGAGGGAGTGAGTTGAGAGAATGAATTGAGGGCGCGTTTACTAATCGGGAATGAGTAGAATCGGAATTAAGTTCCACTGGAAAGGGAATGAAAGGGAATCAGAATTAAGTTGCAAATTCAATTACTGTGTTTATTAGCTTTTTTGGAATTATAAATGGAATCAAATTTATACAAAGTTAATTACAAAAATATCCTTATGTACACAAAATAGCTATATATATACATATACATATAAAAGATGTATGAGTATAACTAATAAATAAATAAATAAAGTTTTTTTTTTTTTTTTCACAATTTGGTTTTTGCCACAGTATAGTTTTTTTTTTTTTTTCAATTTTTTTTTATAATTCACAATTATATATATATAAACATGGACAGTGAAGTGAAAAAAAGAGTGAACAGTGAAGTCTATATATTTATATATAGTGAACTTGTAAAGTATGAAAAAAAAAAGAGTGAATTGCATACTGCGAAGTGCATATATATATATATATATATGTATGTATGTATGTATGTATATATATTTATAATTATGTATATAGTTTTTTTTTTTATAAAAAAAAAATTAAGTGAGAATATTTTAGTAAAAAGATATGAATTTCTTTTTTCAATTGGGAAAGGGAACTTGATTCCTAGGGTGGGTGAGGGGAATCAAGTTCCCTTTCATTCAGGAACTTAATTCCTGATATGTGTGTGAGGTTCATGGAACTTAATTCCCCACAAAATTAGTAAACACATGATTTGGAAATAGGGAACTTAATTCCCTTTCCCAACTTGGATTCCTGATTAGTAAACACGCCATGATAGAGTGATTCTAGCACTCCTCAAGAAATATTTTCTTTTCCTTCCTTTATATTTTTAAGGGTGGTATTTACTTTCCCCCCGTAACAAGCACTTTATTTCCATTAAGGAAATAAAAGCATTGCATTATTGTAATAAATGCAATAAGACAATATATGTAATAATTGACCAGTGTTTTTATTTCCTTTTATGAAAATAAAGTAATTGTTATCATGTAACCTTAGGGCACAGGTTAACACTTCCCTATTTTTAAAAGGGTGTGCTCAAAATTTACTGTCATAATTGTTTAAGGTTTTTTCTAGTTTGTCTTCCTATTTAAGAGAGCAAATAATTTTTGAGGGAGAGGAAATATTGTTCTGTTTCTGGTGTCTTTCAAGTGTACTCAAGACACAAAACTGCTGTAAACAGGAACTGGGTTGTGTTCAATTTTGAGTTTTACTGCTGTTTTCTTCCTTGTTTTGTGTGTGTGTGTGTGTTTTTTTTTTTTTTTTTTTGTTCATATTTTGAAGAGATGGCTGTGGTTGTATCAGAATTGTGTTTTGGAGTGAGATTGAGGTTGATGATAGTAGCAGTATTGATTGGTCTACTTCTTGTAGCATCAATGTCTGTTGTTGTTTCAGCAGAACCAAGTTTGAAACCAGAAGCCAAAGCTCAAAAGTATGAAAAGGAAGAAGTTCAGATTAATCAAATAATGAAAGTAGCATCAACTCCAAAAATTCGATCAGGTTACGTGCATGTTTGGCCTGTAAGTCCAATTTCTACCTTTGCTTTTGTTGTTGTTGTCGTTTCTTTTTAAAATTAATTTTCACTTTCAGAAACTATACAACATTAATCTAAAAAAAACCTGAGGATTTTTCACAGCTCTGTTGACAGAGAAATAAAACAATAATTTTCTTGAATATAATGTTTATATTATCTTCTCCAGCCAGTAAGATCATTCTTTTATATTGCTATCACATCATATACAATCCCATTTACAACTATAAAATCACACCAAATTTTACATATATAGTTTGTTTGTCTGCATGTTGTGTGTGTTCAATTTATGAAATCAGACTATCAGAGCATGCATGCATTGGAGATATATATGGCCTATACCATTTATAATTTGTGAAATTGGGTTCACAGGAGATGAAAATTGGCTGGAAAATTGTGGTGGGTTCCATAGTCGCGTTTTTTGGAGCAGCATGTGGGAGTGTGGGAGGTATTGGTGGGGGTGGCATTTTTATTCCTATGCTTAATCTGATTATTGGATTTGATGCAAAATCTTCAACAGCTCTGTCAAAATGTAAGAGAAACAACTAAATTCATGTTTCATGTTTTCGAAAAAAGTTTTGAGATGAGATGATCCAGCCTTTTGAAGGGCTAGTTTTTCCGAAACTGCTTTCAAATTTCGATATGTTTTTGAGTAAGAAGAGTTCATCCATTCCCTCTCCTTGGTGGTTTGTTTGTGCAGGTATGATCACAGGAACTGCAGCTGCCACAGTTATCTCCAATCTAAGGCAAAGGCATCCCACACTCGATATGCCTGTCATCGACTACGATCTTGCACTCTTAATGCAACCAATGTTAGTTTTGGGAATCAGTATTGGAGTTTCTTTCAATGTCATTTTTGCTGACTGGATGATCACAGTCTTGCTAATAATTATATTCATAGGTACAACAAATTCTGTTTGAATTGCAATTTTTCTCATTCTCTGTTTCGATCATCACCTTGATGTGACAAATTGACTTGCAGTGTTGTCAACCAAGTCATTCTTTAAAGGAGTTGAAACTTGGAAAAAAGAAACCGTAACTATGAAGGTAAGCTAGTATATCCATTATCCAATGATCAATACAAGTCTGCATCACCAACACAAGCACGTTACGAGGATTCTATTTATAGTTCTTATTCGGCTTTAACATTTTTCGTTTCTTGCCTAACTTTTTTGTGATTATCCAGGAGGCTGCTAACCGCTTGCAACTGAATGGTGAGTTTATTGTATCTTTAGCTGAAATTTATGTAATGTTTGATATTGATATATAATTGTCCATGAAGCTAATTTGATTCTGAATTATCAGGCAATGGAAGTCAAGTAGGAGAATTCAGATGTGAACCTGAGTCCTTAAACAATCCAACACCAAAAGAAACTCAACAACCTAAAAGATCAAAGGTAAAAAAACTTGCAGAGTCTTCAGGATTTCCATGATCAGCAATTTTAATTTCCAGGACTGACTTCTGTAAAACTTATTAGGTCTCCCTTCTCGAAAATGTTTACTGGAAAGAACTTGGAATTATTGTCGCTGTCTGGGTTGCAATCCTTGCTTTGCAGATTGCCAAGGTTTTTGTTTCTTTGCTTTTTCGCATTCAATCAAACTAAACTTTGGGATTGCTAATGTTTTTTTTTTTTTAAACAGAATTTCACAGCAACTTGTTCAGTGCTATACTGGGTACTAAATGCCTCACAGGTATTTTTTATATTTTCAAATGGTCCTCGTAACATATTTTGAATACATAATCGAATATTTTGATGTGATCTTTTTTGTGTTTCAGATACCAGTGGCTGGTGGAGTAAGTGCATACCAGGCAATTAGACTGCTTAAAGGGAAGAGAAAGATCACATCGAAAGGAGGAGTAGGCGCGAATTGGAGAGCACACCAGCTGGTTTTTTACTGTTTTTGTGGTATTATAGCTGGTTTACTTGGTGGAATACTTGGTCTTGGTGGAGGATTTATTTTAGGTCCTCTTTTCCTGGAGCTTGGAATCCCTCCTCAGGTACATTATATAGTGAAATCAAGTGTTTTTCAAGCAATCAAAAGCAGTTTTCTACACAATTATATATCATGAATTGTCATTGGCATTGTCGCAACCATGCCTGGACATTTGGACTGACTTGTTTGTTCTATGTAGGTAGCAACTGCAACATCAACCTTTTCTATGGTGTTTTCTTCATCGATGTCTGTGGTAGAGTATTACCTACTGAAACGTTTTCCAGTTCCATACGGTAATTAACTTACTCAATCAACTAATCATCTCTCTGTATTGAGTAGAATTTTATTAAACTTCTCCACAGAATTCAATATATGATACATTTACCATTTTTATTTGATTACACAGCTCTCTACTTGTTCGCTGTCGCCACTGTTGCTGCCTTTGCTGGACAATATGTGGTGAAAAAGCTGATCAAGATATTTGGGAGAGCATCCATAATCATCTTTGTCCTCTCCTTCACAATCCTAATCAGTGTATTTTTATTAGGTATGTATGTGCTATTTTATGTACTTATTACCTTTTCTTCTTCTTTTTTCAGTAGTTGATTAAAGCTTTTGTTTGTTTGTCAAACAGGTGGGGTTGGAATGGCAAAAATGATCAGTAGAATTCATCATAAGCAGTATATGGGATTTGATGACATTTGTTCATACACATCTTAGAATGTGTTTCGTGTAGCTAGCACATCAATGGAGAGACTGGCGGTCACATCCTACATAGCTAGCAAGTGAGGTCAAGAGACACTTACATATGGGGAAAGGAATATTTGCAGGACAATTGTTACATAACTAAAATTAAAGACTAACTTCTAGGAGTGAATCCAAAAAATTCTAGTACTCTTTAATTATCAGTTGTGACAAATTTCAGGTTATTATTATATAGATTTGACATTTATTTTTATCAATGATAGAGGCATTTTTACACATAATGATGTTGTGCCTATTTGTTCATCAATCCAGTCTATGAAAATCAAATTACCTGAAGAATTGTAGACAAAACATCAGAATTGTCAACAAGTATATTGAATTAGAAAAGTTGACCTGTTCACACAACTATTGATGATCTAATAGTTGTAGAATAGGCAACACATCAATGCTGCCAGTTCTGCATGTATACATTATTAATCAATTCAAGAGCGTGATTTCATGAGATTTCTTCATACGCAAAGACTGAATCTCATATACCTCTGAGGTTAGTTCTACAATCAAGTCAATAAAGGCTAGAAACCTTTCTGTAGGGTAACTTTTGATTCATTTATTTGACGGATGTCACCAGATGTGCCAAGGTCGTACAATATGTGACATTGAAATTCTGGATGTTGCAAACCGAATTCAATATTTCCATAAATTCATATCCCAATATATTCATCGACATCAATATATATTTACTTCTTAGATATGCAATCCTTTTTATGAAGAATGTTTATTATTTCATATTCAATTTTATTAACTGAATTAATTACAAGTCTAATATCGGCTCAAATAGAAGCCATTTAGAAGAAAGAATGTCATCTTTTGTCCACTGGAGGATGCTATCACTAGATTTGTATACCTATCAAACGTTTGTTAGATGTCTTGATGGATTTGGCTTTCAACTATCACACGAAAAACTTAATAATATAGTATTTAAGCTAATTATTTCATATCACTAAATTTGGTATTTATTTAAGAAATTGTATGTAAGAATAATAATCTCATCATATATAGACAATGGTAGATCAAGACTCCTCATCTCTTGCTCCATCAATGCAAAAACTAACGGGATCAAATATAATTAACAATTATCATATGCGGGATCATATTAAAAAAAAAAAATTCTACGTTATGTTAGAACTTATAATATATATTTGATTCTCTCTATTATATTACCATATATAAAACATATTATATAATTACCTTTTGTATTTAAATTTGAATAGTTGATGTAATATATATCCTTCAACCCCAAGGGATGGTGCCGCTGGTCACTGGGGTGACTGGTGAGCCGTAAACTCGGATGTCCTGGGTTCGATCCCTGGTATCCAAGTTTCTCTTAGGGCCACTGGAGTGTGTGAAAGCTGGCCCGGACACCCACCGATACCCAAAAAAAAAAAAAAAAAAATGTAATATATATCCTGAGCCTATAAAAAGACTTTCATTGTAATAGAATTATAATCACAATAATAAATTATTATTTTTTTGAAACTATAAGATTATTCTTTTCTCTTATATTTTATACTTTAGATTCTGTCCAATTCAAGAAAAAGATTGTTGTTTTATTGTTAATGGACTAATTATTCAAGCTGATCAGAACTAATTTATTCCAAAAAATAATTAATCAGTATGGAGAAGATATCTTTTCAAACACAAGTATCTCATTAAATTATCCATAAAAAATACCTCCAGGAAATCCCCTCAAGATTGCTTTCACGCGTCTATTATGCCATTTTGAGTTTCTATTAGTAACAGTCACATATACATTTCTTTCTTTCTTTTTTTGATAGTATCTATTTATCTATTAGGTTTTTTTTTTTTTTTTTTTTTTTTTTTTTTTTTTTTTTTTTTTGAAGCTTTTGCTATTTGTAGGATTCGAGTCGCTGATTTGGGAGTCATTTGCCTAAGCCCCAAACTCGTCCATCTACCCATTGAGCTACGCCCCTGTTAGCACATATACATTTCTCTTGAATGTGGATCCAGCTTAGTAAAATATCCCCAATGCAATTATGTGAGAAAAATATGTTAGGGATAATCCTCTATAAACCAATGAACGCGGAATCGCTGTGCCTAATATACGCCTATAACTCATAGCAAATAATAACGTCAATAAGCAGAAAAAATAGATGAGAGAGAATAAACAATCACAACACAAGATATATGTGGAAAACCCAAAACAGGTAAAAAACCACGGGCCGTCAGGACGACAGAGAAAGTTCCACTATATGATAAATTGTTACAACCATATACTTCAGGATTCTCTCTCACACCTAACCCAAACTCCACTCACAAGATCCTCACCAAGAACCCCATAATATCCCCTAGGTCTCCCCTAAATATCACTCATAGATCTCTAACTAGATCCACCGATATTCCCTTGGATCCCTCCTCGGATATTCCCTTGGGTCTCCCCGGATCTCACTCACACTCTCTGATGTTACATGGTGTTTAACTCACACTTTCAACCTAATTACAAGGTTCTATTTATACTAGTTACAGGGAGTTTAAAATAAAAGGAAATCCTACTCCTAAACGTACAAGACTTACTTGTTCCACATAAATACTATTTCCTTTTATGACAAGTCTTCTTGTAGGGAGTAAATCTTTTTCCTTCAAGCACAAGAACTTCCAGAAACAAACTACTTCCTTTTCCGCTAAAGATTTCCCGTTTCACGTATGCTTATGATTGACTACGATTCGGGTCACGGTTGTACACTTGCTTCATAAACCGTTACAAGTCACCTTAAATTATATCGCTCAGAAAACCGTAATCCATTCGCTGAAACAAATCTGGCCGCTGTCACCACGACCGCTGCCGATACCGCTGTGACACCCACAGCGCTCTTCACTGGATAAGAAACCGCTGCCCTACCACTGCAGGAATTGGCAGCGGTGTCCTACCGCTGCCAGACCGCTGCCCTTACCGCTGCCAAAGCGGCAGCGGTTTGACCTGTTTTTCGTTTCCTCCGTTCTTATTCAAACTTCAATCTTCAATCTCCCTAAAACACCACCATTCAACTTCCAAACGTATCCCACGTCTCCAGGAAGCTCCACATCAGTTGAGTCTTTGTTTGGTTCACATTAGTTCATTTGAGAATAAGAGCCAAATCTAACAAAATATACATTCACATTATGACCAATGACGTAAAACATTTGTCTTTCTCTTTCCCCTCTTTTATTTTAGAATTAAATGGGTTGTATTTGTATTGGTGGGAAATTGCCAGAAATTATAACTAGGATTTCTAAGAGAGAACTCATCTCTGTATTCTCTAAAAATATTTTTACCACATAATTAGCTCCATAATGAAGTTAGTTAATTGCATTTGAGATGTTTTTTATATACCCCATTATCTATTCATCCTATGTGGCAAGAAATTTTCTCCACATGCATAATAACATTAAGATGCTCTAAGGTTGTGATTGTTATTCACATAATAATCCAATCAATTCTGATCAGATCAGTGCCACCAAATCAGGAGATTATATTTTGAATCAGTCGATAGTTTATAACTCCAAAGGCGCACTTACTGATTGGGAATGAAAGTGATGGAGATAATTAGAGCATCTCCAATGCTATTATATATTTTTGAGTTTCTATGTGTGGCACTCCAATATTTCTCTTGAATATGTATACACTTTGGCCAAAAAGGTAAGAAATGCATATTCTCATATTCAATGCAAATATGCAATTATCTAAAGAAAAATATGCATCCACTTTATGATCAATCACCGTAAAAGATTTGAGCTCTCTTCACTCTTTCAAGTTACATAATAACATCGGAGATGGTCCATAATCTCTAAAACATTTTTTGCCACATCAGCTCCATATTCAAGTTACATAATAACATTAGAGATGCTTTTAGATAAAGTGTATTATTTATTAGATTAGATGGTTTCAAATATATAAACTTACCTTCTTTAGTGTGTCTCAAAAGCTTGTACAAAATCTATAAACAACAAAAGTAACCTTAACCAAGTTAAGCCTAATGAGTTTATTTATCTTTCAAGTTGGTATCAGATGTTTAATAGAATCACATTTAACCAAAAACGTTCTTTGTAACAGTATTTAAAAGTGTCTCTTAATAAAAAGACATGTGAAGTGTTTTTTTCTGGCACAGACATGGATTCTCTTCTAACCATAGCTATTTTCTCACTTTTTTAAAGTATGTGATTTGTTATTAATAATGTGATAGTGAAGAACAATCACATCCTAACCACTCACCAGGGCCGGCCCTGGGCATAGGCCCAAGAGGCGACCGCCTAGGGCCCCCAGTTTTCAAGAGCCTCAAATTTCAATTTTAAAATAAATAGTTTATTTTTGGCCCGTGTACAATTTTTTTCAAAAACAGACCATATATCTTGAATAGCCCATCAAATAATCATAAATATTATACTTAAAAACAGTCCATCTTTTATATATGTTATTTTTTTTTAAAATGCCCAATTATTATCTTTTACATATGTTATTTTTTTTAGAAGGTCCAATTTTATATATATATATATGTGTGTTACCCCACGATGACTTTTTATTTGCTATTTTATTATGTTACATTATTGATTCTTAGTTATTATATTAATTTTTATAAATATTTACTAGAAAAAAAAAATTCAAGTAAACATACATAGAAAGTCAGGACTCAGGGCCCAATTTTTATAGTTCGCCTTGGGCCCCCAAAATCCCAGGGCCGGCCCTGCCACTCACTCATTGTAATGCGGGATCCTGTCTAATCTATATATCATGTGAGCTCTTTAAAACTAGACATGATTTGAGTTGCAAAGCTGTTATGAACAAACCCAACATAAGCTTTAAATTAAAATAAACAGAGGAAAGCAATTTTTGAAAGCATAAGAAAATCAAACGTGGTATACACGTTTAAGAGGCGATCCTTTTTGAACTTTGAAGCATGACATAATATACACCGCAAAGATTTGAATTGACAAAATCACCATAAATTAATACAAAATCATGAATTGCAGGATTATATGGGATTTTCCTGCCCAGAAAACCTGCATGTTCTAAGGAATCTTGCAGAATAATACACACATATATAAAGCTGATCAGGTACGGAATCAGGCATGTTTTTTTCATGCAAGAATCGATTACATAATATTGTGTAATATATTCCATAATGTTGTGGAAATGAGTTGTAATTAGTCCTCTGTTAAAATTTGGTTAAATTCAAACAGATTTCATTGAATTCAATATTCATCAGAAATAATTTTTCTTAAAATTTTAAATATTTACATGTGTTAACCTTAACAAGTCGCTCTAATGTATCGTAAAGTACTTTTTTAGAAGTAGGGGTGTAATTAAAACAGGAATTGAATCAAAAGTTACCCTACAGAAAGGTCTCTGCCTATAATATATATTGACTTGATTGTAGTAAACAGAACAAACCTCAGTACATGAGATTCAGTCTTTGTATATAGAGAAATCTTATGAAATCAAACTCTTGAATTGATTAATAATATATATATATATATACATACATACAAATATACATACATGATACATACAAAGCAGGCAGCATTGATATGTTTCCCACTCTGCAAGCTCATCAACAGTTGTGTGAATTGAACATGGATTGCCATGAACAACATGACTTGTGACTTGTCTGCATTGCAACATATACCTGGATTTGTCTGGAAAGAATCTCCCAGGATCTCATTGTTGATTCAAAATGGTCAATGTTATGTTAAATCTTATGGCCAAAACATGTGTAACATTATCAACTTTTTCGTATTCAATATACTTGTTGACAATTCTGATGTTTGTCTACAATTCTTCTGGTAATTTGATTTTCATAGACTGGATTGATGAACAAATTGGGATAACATCAATATGTGTAAAATTAAGTGCCTCAATCATTGATAAAATCAAATTTATAAAAGAATAACCCAGCTTTTTTCACTATGAAATTTGTCACAACTGATAATTAAAGAGTACTTGAACTTTTGGGGTTCACTCCTAGGAGTTAGTCCTTTGTAATTTCAGTTAGGTAACATTAATTGTCCTGTAAATCTTCTTTTTCTTGAATGTCACTTGATAGTGATGTGGGATGTGACGGTCAGTCCCTCTATTACTACACATTCTAACTTCAGTACGAACAAATGTCATCAAATCCCATATACTCCTTCCGATGAATTCTATTGATCATTTTTGCTAATCCAACTCCACCTATTTGAAAAACAAACAAAAGCTTCAATCAACTACCCGAAAAAATAAAAATAAATAAAAGACAATAAGTACATAAATATATGGCACATACCTAATAAAAATGCACTGATTAAGATTGTGAAGGACAAAACAAAGATGATTAGTGATGCTCTCCCTAATAGCTTAATCAGCTTTTTCACCACATATTGTCCTGCAAAGGCAGCAACGGTGGAGACAGCGAAGAAGTAGAGAGCTGTGTAATCAAATAGAAATGGTAAATGTACGTATTATATATTGAACTCGATCCTGGGAAAAAGTTAAAAAATTCTACTCGGTACAGAGAGATGATTAGTTCAATGAGTAAGTTACCGTATGGAACTGGAAAACGTTTCAGGAGGTAATACTCTACTACAGACAACGATGAAGAAAATGCCATAGCGAAGGTTGATGTTGCACTTGCTACCTACATGGAACAAACAAGTGATCAGTCCAAATGTCCAAGCATGGTTGCAACAATGTCAATGACAATTCATGTGATAATTGAATAGAAATTAAACTGCTAGTTTTGATTTCACCATATATATATATATATATATAAAGTACCTGAGGAGGGATTCCAAGCTCCAGGAAAAGAGGACCTAAAATGAACCCTCCACCAAGACCAAGCATTCCACCAAGTAAACCAGCTATTATACCACAAAAACAGAAAAAAACCAGCTGGTATGGTCTCCAATTTGCGCCTACTCCTCCTTTCGATGTGATCTTTCTCTTCCCTTTATGCAGTCTAATTGCCTGGTATGCACTTACTCCACCGGCCACTGGTATCTGAAGCACACACAAAAATTTCACATCGAAAAACATTAGATTATGCATTCAAAATATGTTATATGATGACCATTTGAAAATATAGGAAATACCTGCGAAGCATTTAGTACCCAGTATAGCGCTGAACAAGTTGCTGTGAAATTCTGTGTTATAAATAATAAAAAATCATTAGCAATCACAAAGTTTAGTTTAATTGAAAGCAAAAAAAGCAAAGAAATCTAGAAGAAAAAAACCTTTGCAATCTGCAAAGCAAGGATTGCAACCCAGACAAGGACAAGAATTCCAAGTTCTTTCCAGTAGACATTTTCAAGAACGGAGACCTGATAAGTTTTACAGAAGTCAGTCCTGGAAATTAAAATTGCTGATCATATATGGAAATAATCCTGAAGACTCTGCTAGTGTTTTTACCTTTGGTCTCTTAGGTTGTTGAGTTTCTTTTGCAGTTGGATTGTTTAAGGACTCAGGTTCACATTTGAATTCTTCTACTTGACTTCCATTACCTGATAATTCAGAATGGAATTAGCTTCCAGGACAATTATATATCGAGATCAAATGTTACATAAAAAAAATTGATACAATAAACTCACCATTCAGTTGTGAGCGGTTAGCAGCCTCCTGGATAATCACAAACAAGTTATTAGGCAAGAAACGAAAAATGTTATGCCGAATAAGAACTATAAATAGGATCCTCGTAACGTGCTTGTGCTGATGATCACAGACTTGAATTGATTGGATATAACAGTTTACCTTCATAGTTATGGTTTCTTTTTTCCAAGTTTCAACTCCTTTGAAGAATGACTTGGTTGACATCACTGCAGGTCAATTTGTCACATCAAGGTGATGATCAAATGATCAAAACAGAGAATGACAAAAATTGAAATTCAAACAGAATTTGCTGTACCTATGAATAGAATTATTAGTAAGATAGTGATCATCCAGTCAGCAAAAATGACATTGAAAGCAACTCCAATACTGATTCCCAAAACCAACATTGGTTGCATTAAGAGTGCAAGATCGTAGTCGATGACAGGCAGTTCGAGTGTGGGATGCCTTTGCCTTAGATTGTAGAAAACTGTAGCAATTGCAGTCCCTGTGATCATACCTTCACAAAACAAACCACCAAGGAGATGAACTTTTCAGACTCAAAACATATCGAAATTTGAAAGAAGATTTGGAAAAACAAGTCCTTCAAAAAGTTGAATCATCTCAAAATTGTTTTCGGAAGCATTCCTGAAGAGAATAAAAGTTCAAGTTGTTTGTCTTACATTTTGATAGAGCTGTTGAAGATTTTGCATCAAATCCAATAACCAGAGTAAGCATAGGAACAAATATGCCACCACCACCAACACCTCCCACACTCCCACATGCTGCTCCGAAAAACGCGATTATCGAACCCACCACAATTTTCCAGCCAATTTTCATGTCCTGTGAACCCAATTTCACAAATTATAAATGCTATAAGCCATATATATATATAGCTCCAATTCATGCATGTTCGATCTTATTTCATAAAATTGAACACACACATGGCACAACATTCAAACAAACAAACTTCTTTGTTAAGTAAACTACAGAGCATACATGTGGTGTTTCATAATTTGTCTCAGTTTTTTTTTTTTTCCAGATTGTTCTACAGTTTCTGAAACATTTAAAAAGAAACGAGAAGAAAAGGTAGAAATTGAACTTACAGGCCAAACATGTACGTAACCTGATCGAAGCTTTGGAGTTGATGATACTTTCGTTACTTGATTAATCTGAACTTCTTCCTTTTCATAATTTTGAGCTAATTTAGCTTCTGGTTTCAAACTCGGTTCTGCTGAAACAACAACAGACATCGAAGCTACAAGAAGTAGACCAGTCAACACTGCTGCTATCATCAACCTCAATCTCACTCCCAAACACAATTCTGATACAACCACAGCCATCTCTTCAAAATATGAACAAAAATTGGACCAAAAATAACACAAAACAAGGAAGAAAACACCAGCAAAACTCAAGGTTTTGTATACAAGATAGCTATTGCCTGCATGTTCATGCTGGCTAGGCAGATAGAGCTATAATATATATACAAGTTAGAGACCATGGTTGACTCTACCGGAAATAATAGTTAATTGAAACCGCTAAAAATATGTGGAAATTTATTCTACTACCCCAAAAGAAAAGAAAAAAAATGTACTTTAAACAATGAAAAGAAACTCTGTATTCCGTATTCGTTAGAGTTTGTGTGAGTGTGAAGTTTCTTGGAATCTTTTCGTGTCACTTTCTGTCCCGTACGAAAGGTCTCTTTTTCTGGTGAGACTTTTTTGTAACAGTTAATTCACTTGTTAATGTCTCCTAAATTATTTGCATAATTGTCTTTCTCTCCATCTACTTGTTAAAAGATGGCTCACCGCTGTTGAGGAATCAATACTTCCAACAATCTGAATTCACACCACCCAATGTTGCTTAGTGGTTAAGGTCGTTCGTTCATTCAGCTTAATAATATCGGGAGAGGAGCTAAAAAAGTAAAATATAATATTTAGGAAGGGACCAAAGTAAAATTTTTAAACTATTACGGTCCTGTAGATCCCGTGAATGATAATAATTAGATTCCTGTGGTGACCAAATCAAAAGAAAAAGTGAAGCCAACTTTTAAGATTTTATCTAGTTCCAAGTCTCAAATGAGTAAGGAAAGTTCTAAGCGCCTCCCGGTAGCTGAGACTAAGATTTGCTCTGATTCTATGATTTCAGCAGCCCAAACAGAATTAAGACGTGTCGCTATCGCTAATTGAGCCGCATAGGTTGAGGCAGAAAATAATGATTCCACTGATCTGGTTAATTAAGTTCAAGTTTTTTTTTTTAGGCCTGCATGCCTTTTTAGATTTCATTTTTCTTTTCCCTTTTTTTATTAAAAAAAATAAATAAAACTATTTACATATTAATGTAAATTTTTTAAAAGAATATTTAGTGGGGAAGCCTCCCTTGGATATGCCCCTCCCAAGTTCGAATTGCAGCATAAAAAAAAATATAAAAAATAAAAATAAAAAGATCCTCACTGGCAATGTAGCCAGAAAATGTTTGTTTGGGGACAAGTAAACTAATATATAATATTTAGGGGACCAAAGCAAAATTTTTAAAATATTTACATATTAAAATTTAACAAATTTAAAAGAATATTTTGTGGGGAGGGAGGGCAGCAGCCTCCCTTGGATTTGCCCATCCTGGGTTCGAATTGCACCATAAAAGAAAACTGGATCCTCACCGGGAATGTAGCAAAAAAATGTTTGTCTCTAAGCCAGCAAACTAATATATAATATTTAGAGGGGTCAAAATAATATTTTAAAATATTTTCATATTAAACGTAAATTTTTTAAAAGAATATTTAATTCCCTTGGATCCGCCCCTCCCCGGTTTGAATTGAAGCATAAAAAAAAATCTGGATCCTCATTTGAGCTTAATTGAAGTTTGATTTTTTTATTATACATCATACGGTATAGTACTTTGTTTTTTACATCATTTTTCATGGGGAAATTCCAAATCATCCCTATGATTTCATAAAATACCACTTTTTTTTTCCGTTGTTTACAAATTGGCCAAAATGGTCCCTAATATTTTAAGCGCGTATCAATATTAGTCCCTAAATTTCAAAAAACTATCAAAAAAGTCCTTTTTCCGTTACTAGTGAAATGACAAAAAAAAAAAAAAAAAAAACCCTTTTAATCGAAGCAAATCAAATAAATATTTAAAATAAAAAATATTTAAAATCACCAAAAAAAAAAAAAAAAAACTTATTCTAATTCTAAATGCTTAAGATCGAAAGAAAGAATGACATTTTTCGAAGCAACATTGGATGTTAATTATAAAATCTCAATCAAATTAGCTTTATAGAATGTCAAGAAAAGGACCAATAAATTTCATTTACACTTTGTGTAGCTTGTTTTCCTATTTACTTAAGAAACAAGAAATAAATTAAAACTTGTCCATTTTAATAAATACAAAATAATCCAAGATAAGTAATTATGATATTTTGTTTTTATCTTCAATAATAATACATATCCAAAAAAAAGAAATTAGGATTCATTTCATTTTCACATCTTTTGTCTACTCAATCAAACCCTTACTCATTGAATCTAGAAAAGAATAAAAACCCACTTCTACTTTCAACTAATAAGATTCTGTCCAAATCAAGATTAAGATTTTTTTTTTTTTTTTTCCTTATTTTGTTTTAAAGAATTGATTATCAATTTGTGAGCTAATTTACACTAGAAAAACTAACATTACATGTCTACATGTGCATCTTGCTTCCTTTAATTTCTTTCAACTTTATGGGCAGCTTGGGGAGACACTTTAAGACCTATTAGGCAGACCTTTTTGAAACTTGAAGCACCTAGAAAGCACCTAGAAAGAAACCAGAAAGCAGGATTTTTATGAGATTCTCATGAGTCTCACCCACAACAACCTTAAAAAGTATCAAATAAAGAAATCAATCACTTATGTAATGCTTGATCTAGGAAAATGGGGACGGAGATGAGTTTCCTCATTCCCATTTCCTAACCCCAGCCCTCCTCTCATTCCCATTATCAATCTCATTTGGAAAAAATAGGGATGGGGGAGGTATTTTCCATCTCCTCATTTTTATTATTTTACCATATTTCAATCGGTTTAATCTTTTGGGTCTGATGATTACTAACACAGTATCAAAGTAACCTTAGGAGTATTGGGTTCGAGTCCCCTCACATGGATTTGTTTATGTATTTATTCAAAAATCTGCATCTCTATTTGGGTAATTTGGTCCACATGCCAAGGAGTATTACACTGTTGAGCATGGGGGACTTACCGACCTACCCATCATTCAGTCTATCAACGTTTGATATTTGAATCGTTTCATCACATGTGGTATATATATTATTACTGTATTTAATTTTTGCTGGCCCCCGCTAAAGTTGCCTGATGTGTGAACATGTAGACTGACACGACTCATGAGACTAATGAGTATGAACAGACCTGGATTTTTCTGGAAAGAATCTTCCAGGATGTTCTGTACTGTTACTTCAAAAGGCTTATTCTTCTTCTTCTTTTTCATATATGGATGGTGATTAATTGCTCTCATCAATTAAATTTTTTAGTTATAAGTCACTGTTGGTAATTTGGTATGCGTAGTTGTAAACAGTCATTAAAGACCTTTTACATCAATTTTGAATGTGAGTCATGTGACCACTTTTGTCTTGTTATTATAATTCAGCTTTAAAAAGATTACGTGATTTGTTTTCACAATCTTTTAATCATGGAAAGAAAAAAAAGGTCTATTCAAAGTTTAAATGTTGGATCTTTCATGTGTGGATATAAAACCATGGTTTGAGGACAAATTAAAAATCACAAATTGTGGTGTGGAATTTGGACCACATAATCTCTTTGAGACAGGATTGGAAAATTTACAATTAGTCCCCACCTTTAATTATTGATTTAAATATGAATTATGAACCGAAAAGAAGGAAGCCACCAATCTAAAAAAAAAAAAAAAAAAAAAAATTCTGATTCGATTGGATTTAAATGGATTAAAAAAAAATGTTGAGATATTTGGAGGACCATTCCCCCCACCCAATGTCGGTCAAATATTATAAATCATTTAACTATAAAATAATTGAAATTAACTAATAAGTATAGTAGCCACGTCAAGGTTTGCTTTCCCATCTTCAAAATAAAGTTTCACCACTGGGTTCATATCCTGATTAGACTGAAAGATGGAAATTTTCCATTTTTTTTAATCTTGGGCTATGGCCCAAAGCCCATATAAGTTTTGTATTATTGGATTATAAATTTTAACTATTAAATCATTAACAAACTATTATAAAAATTTAAAAATTTTAAATCCAATCTAATTAAAAAAAAAACTATAATATAAATTAAATTAAATAATATAAAAGTGATGAGATTCGACTTGACACCATCGTAGATCAACAATAGTTTTTTTTACAATATTAGAATATGAACCCGGTGGTGAAACTTTATTATAAATCATTTAACTATAAAATAATTGAAATTAACTGATAAGTATAGTAGCCACGTCAAGGTTTGCTTTCCCATCTTCAAAATAATGTTTCACCACTGGGTATTGTAAATATAACTATTGCTGACCTACGATGGTGTCAAGTCGAATCTCATCACTTTTATATTATTTCATTTAAATTATATTATAGTTTAGTTTAGTTTTTTTTTTTTTAACTATATTGGATTTAAATTTTTTAAATTTTTATAATAGTTATTTTATACTTCTAATAGTTTGTTAATTATTTAATAGTTAAAATTTATAATCCAATAATACAAAACTTATATGGGCTTTGGGCCATAGCCCAAGATAAAAAAAAAAAATAAATAAAAAATTGGAAAATTTCCATTTTTCAGTCTGAGTAGTATCAATACGAAAAAGGGAAATTTTCACTGCATGGTCTTTAATAAAATTAAAATTCAAGACCGTTCAACATTGATACGAAAAAGATTAAAGATCCCTTAATCGCTTCACAGTTGACACTCTAGTGGTGGTTGTAGGAATGGTAATTCGGAACCACCAAGGTTGGGTTATGGCTACTGGTTCCCAGTGCTTGAAGGCAAGTTTTTCGCCCCAAATTGTGGAGGCTATCAAGACAGGGTTGCTGCCTTTTATCGTAGAATCTGATGCTTTGAGTGTTGTTAACTTGGTGAATGCAGGTTGTGTTTCTTCGGCGGATATTGGTTTGGTTATTGGTGATATTATAAATCGCCTTCAGGGTGTAGTGAATGGTTCGGTTGTCTTTGTTTCTAGAAAGACGAATTTTATTGCCCGTACTCTTTCTAAATTGGCATTCAATTTATCGAAGGATCGATATTGGATGGAGGATTACCCTATGTGTGTAGAGAGGTTTTTACCAGAAGATTATCCATGCCTTTGTTTGAAGTTTCAAAAAAAAAAAAAAAAATCATAACAGATCATTAAGTACAACACAAGCTGTAACAAATTCCAGTATATAATCACAAAACAAACGGATTAGTTCTCTCAAGATTATCTATGAAAGATCAACCAACCCTTATTGTTTTCATTTTATCCAAAAAGATGAACATACAAATAATCAAATTAAGATACATCGAATAGTAAGTAAAATTAATGAAAGTAACCCACCCAAAATAGCAATCAAGTAGTTGTTTTAACAATGTCATAATCGATATAACCACGTCTATTTTACAAACTCATAATAATTAAGGAAACTTGATCATGTAAAAGAGTATACCACATGCGATGATGGCGACTCGAACTTAGGACATTGTCAGGCCGAATGAGCAAATGTATCATTTATATTGAAAATATAAAACTATAACTTAAAATTGCCACGTGGTACATTTACATTGGACAGTCTCATAAAATGACAATGAGACCGTTTCATGTAAGTTTTTCTCTAATATTTGATGTGAATATAGTGACTAATTGATTAACAGATGAAGAAAAAAAGTAATACAAAATGACAGAAATGTCCCTCCTTTATTTTTTAATTTTGCAAGCATGGCAAGGGTGTAAAAGTAATTTCACATGAAATGAAATGGGGCATAATAGTAAAGACAAAAGAGGAGACTAAACTACTGTTATGCCCCTAAAAGGTGTGGTAAAACTGTAAAACTTAAAAGACACGTGACACGTGTGAAGTACAAACTACAGTGCAAAAATGACAGAAATATCCCTCCTTTATTGATTTTCAAGCATGGCAAGGGTGTGAAAGTAATTTCAAACGAAATGAAATGGGGGATTATTTTGATCCGGTGGTTTGAAATTTGAAGGCAAGATTGGGAAACAGAGCATATTGGAGACAAAAGAGGAAACTAAATTACTGTTATGCCCCTAAAAGAAGGTGTGGTAAACTGGTAAAACATAAAGACACGTGAAGTACAAACAACAGTGTACAGAGTAGTTATAAATTTATAATTATAAATTAAACGAGTCAAAAGCTAAGCCTAAGGTGCATTTGGTACGTGGGACGGGACGGGACAACGTGAGATAAAAACCATGAAAAATTGTCCCACCTCAGACCCTCGGCCAAACTTGTTTGCCCTCAAATCTTCCAAAAATTACAAAAATACCAAATATAAAATAAAACTCAATCTCATTCTCTCTCTCTCTCTCCTTTGGCCGCCGGCGAGGAGTAAAGATCTCAGTCTCTCCCGCTTGTCTCTCTCTCTCCGTTTAACCTCTTTCGATTTTGGAGGTGGTGGCTTTTGTTGATTTCGATTTTGAGAAATCAATTTAGAGTTCTTGATTTGGGGTTTTTGATTCACAGCAATCAGAATACAAAATCATCTAGGATTGCGTCATTGGCGGTGAGGTTTTTAGGAGTTTGTGAGGTTGTGGCTAGGTTTGATTGAATCCGGGGGTGGTGGTGATGGATGGTTCTAGGTTTGATTGAAGCTAGTGGTTCGGTGTTGACAATGGTACGGGGTTTGGTTGTGAATGGTGGTTTGGTGTGACAATGATGGTGGGGCAATATTCAAGAGTTGGGGTTTTCTCACCCATTTCTATCTCAGTTCCTCTCTTTTACAGGTCATGGAAGATGTTCAATCATGACACCTCCATCTGTTTTTTTTTTTTTTTTTTTTCCAGATTTTTTTAAGATGTTGTGTATATAATTTGATTATAGATTAATGAAGAAGAGGTTTGATGAAGATCTCTAATGAAGTAGAGGTTTGATAAAGATTTGGATGCGTTTGAATCTAATTATTGGTATGATGAAGTTTTAATTTTTAAGTAAAAAAAAAAAGGTTGAGCTGTTTTTCTGGAGATTAAATCTTATTATTGATAAGGTTTAAGCTGTTTTGTTGGAGATTAAATCTCTGGATGTTCAATCTAATTATTGATGAGGTTTGAGCTGTTTTGCTAGACAAGGATTTTGAAACAGATGTTGGTGGGAGTGGAGACCAATCCCAGATTGGATCTCCACTGTCCATCAATCATGATGGATGGTGGAGATCCACACCTATTTCATTTTTCAGTTTGTGTTTTTTTTTTTTTTTTTGATAAATTCTATTTAATCTTCACCATCCATCACGAATATGAATGGTGGAGATAAATTATATATATATATATATATTCAGTTTTTAAAATTGCATTATTTTTAACTTCTTGAATATCTGAAAATTTATTTAATTTGATCCCAACTATCTATCTTAAATAATCTTATAAAATTATTAATTAAGAATATTTTTCAATTACAATAGGGGCACTTTAGTCATTTGAATCTCTTGTCTTGTCTTGTCTCAGCCATACCAAATGCATAATAGTATAGTCCATAGTTCTGTTCTAGACATTCCAAACACAATATGGAACAATATATCTTGTCATGTCCCGTCCCGTCTCACCTTATCCTGTCCCATGTTCGTGCCAAACGCACCATAAGTGAATGGTGTTGAGACAAGTGAATCTAAAAATTAGATTAAAAGTTAAAAAAAAAAAAATTAAAATAAATAAATAAATAAAGTAAAAGTTAGATTTTTGTTTTGTTCAACAACCACCACGACTCCACGAGCACTAGAGTAAAATAAAAATCAAATCCCTAGCAAAACCATCCATCTCTCACTTCTCTATGCCACGGCCAAAAATCCCTAACAAAACCATCCATGATCCATCTCTCGTGTTCTTTTGCCATCGAATTCGAATGACTGGTAAGGGGTTTTTTTTTTTCTTCTTTTCCATCTCTTTTGGTTTGGTTTTCTCAGATGTTTGATTCCATGGATCGCATGGCAAATTAAACCAGGATGTTTGATTTCAAAACCATTGATCGAATGGCATATTAAACCAGGATGTTTGATTTCGAGACCATGGATCGAATCTCATGTTTGCCTCCTATCATCTAAAATTGTTCTTTTTCAGATGAGAAATTTCATTTATTTTTGATGTGTTTCTCGTGATTTGTAAAGGATTCCCAGACAGAATCAGAATCGGAGAAGGAGAAAAGATCAAGCCCAGAAAGAAGGTATTTTTATTTAATCAAACCAACATAAACAAAAACAAATTAAACCTAGGTTCTGGGCATTTACCAATTTGAAAACACAACCACAATTTAAACCTTAGCACAATTCAACACCAAACACAAGAAGTTCATTACAATAATGTTTTTTTATCTAATCAAACCATCCAAAACAACATAAACAAAAACAAATTAAACCTAGGTGTTCCCGGTTCAAACCTTGCCAAACCTAAGTGTTCCCAGTTCAACACAATTCAACTAAACAAGTTCTCACCAAACACATGTCAAAACAAACTTAAAGCAAGTTCTCACCAAACACAATCTGAAAATGACATACTCCACTTTGAAACAAATTAAACTTATGTTCTAGGTATTTACCAATTTGAAAACACAACCACAAACCACAATTTAAACCTTGGCACAATTCAACACCAAACACAATCTAACAAAATAAGCTTAAGTTCCTACTTCCTAGTTCATCACCCTTCGATACTCCACACACAAGGTCTTTATCTCTCCAGCTACAGCTCCATTGACATTCAGCAACGTGACCACTCCCGCTTGTACCTCAAGCACCTTGGTCTCCTGTCCATTCTACAAAATCAAAAAAACTTATATGTTTTTTTGCCTCTTAAGCTTATAGGAAACAATAATAATTATACAATTTTAAAACTTACCACCTGGGCACCGAATTTGCAGTTGAATTCAATGTTGTCCGGTCCATCCACGAGCTCCATCCCATGCATTTCAATCGTGCATATTTTTACTTCTCTGCCTTGTTCGATCACAGCCTCGTTTGTCAGAGCAAGCAGTTGTGCATACCCTTTACGGCTGCAGTCCGGGCACTGCAACATAAATGCAAAACATAAAAATTACTATATATTTATTATTTTCAACAAAAAATAACTAGATTATTTTTATTTGATTTTACTTTAGCTTCAAGATTCATTATGTGGTTGCCGTGCTGAATCTTGTTCCTCATGCTTAAGCACTCTAGGCCAAGTTCGCAACCTAAGTTACCAGTGCACTACAGCTGTTCAAAAATCAAGAAAAAAAAAATTTAGAGTACAAATATATTAAAGTGATAAAAAAATAAATAAAAGAAGAGTAAATATATTATGAAGGAGGTTACCTTAATTTGTAACTCGGTCGAGTCATTCAACCCTAGCAGGTAGATACAATCCACAAGCTTGCCTCGTAACTCAACATGACGTTATAGCGTATGCCATTGCCTTTAATATAAGTTTTTTCAATTTTGTAGAATGGACAGGAAACTGAGGTGTTTGAGGTACAAGCGGGAGTGGTCACATTGCTGAATGTCCATGGAGCTGTAGCTGGAGAGATACAGGCCTTATGTGTGGAGTATCGAAGGGTGATGACCTAGGAAGTAGGAACTTAAGCTTGTTTTGTTAGATTGTGTTTGGTGTTGAATTGTGCCAAGGTTTAAATTGTGGTTTGTGGTTGTGTTTTCAAATTGGTAAATGCCCAGAACCTAAGTTTAATTTGTTTCAAAGTGGAGTATGCCATTTTCAGATTGTGTTTGATGAGAACTTGCTTTAAGTTTGTTTTGACATGTGTTTGGTTAGAACTTGTTTAGTTGAATTGTGTTGAACTAGGAACACTTAGGTTTGGCAAGGTTTGAACCGGGAACACCTAGGTTTAATTTGTTTTTGTTTTTGTTGTTTTGGATGGTTTGATTAGATAGAAAAACATTATTGTAATGAACTTGTTGTGTTTGGTGTTGAATTGTGCCAAGGTTTAAATTGTGGTTGTGTTTTCAAATTGGTAAATGCCCAGAACCTAGGTTTAATTTGTTTTGTTTATGTTGGTTTGATTAAATAAAAATACCTTCTTTCTGGGCTTGATCTTTTCTCCTTCTCCGATTCCGTCTGGGAATCCTTTACAAATCACAAGAAACAAATCAAAAATAAGTGAAATTTCTCATCTGAAAAAGAACAATTTTAGATGATAAGAGGAGGCAAACCTGAGATTCGATCCATGGTCTCGAAATCAAACATCCTGGTTTAATATGCCATTCGATCCGTGGTCTCGAAATCAAACATCCTGGTTTAATTTGCCATTCGATCCTTGTTGGAATCAAACATCTGAGAAAACCAAACCAAACCAAAAGATATGAATCTGAGAAAACCAAACCAAACCAAAAGATATGGAAAAGAAAAAAAAAAGAACCCCTTACCAGTCATTCGAATTCATTGGCAAAAGAACACAAGAGAGATGGATCATGGATGGTTTTGTTAGGGATTTTTGGCTATGGCATAGAGAAGTGAGAGATGGATGGTTTTTAATTTTGATTTTTATTTGATTTTTAAACCTAGGTCAAATTTCAAACCACCAGATCAAAATAATGGCATAATGCCCCATTTCATTTCATGTGAAATTACTTACACACCTTGCCATGCTTGCAAAATTACCAATAGAGTAGGGATATTTCTGTCATTTTGTATTTTTTTTTTTTTTCCTTTCATCTGTCAATCAATTAGTCAATATATTCACATCAAATATTAGAGTAAAACTTACATGGGACGGTCTCATTGCCAATTTGTGAGACCGTCCAATGTAAATATACCATGTGGTAATTTTAAGTTATACTGTAGGTTTTTATTTTCAATATAAATGAAACATTTGCGGTGCTTGCAAAAGAGTTTGTTAACATGATAAAATTTTCTATTATATTTCTTATAAATAAAAAAATAAAAAAATAAAAAAATCATTACTTGGCCTTCACTTCTGCCATTGTTACAAGTTATGCTACAGCAGTAAAAGAGCAAGCTTCAAAATACTCAGAAATAGCTTTCGATCCAATTTTCAACATCCTAGCACAGCTTCTAATCCCCAGACACCCCCACCAGCCAACCGTTTATCTACCGAACACATGCTCAGCCTTCAAAAGCCAAGTGTCTAGATATTCCCACAAGTCCAAGTTCCCCTTAACGACGAATACAGAATAAAACAGATATCGATAAGCAAGCAGTAGATTGATCAAGGAGGCATAAGAGACACAGCAGGCAAAGTGCCCAGATGAGGTTCCCTACATCTGAATTCAATCTCTTCCACTTCCTCTTATATCTCAAATGACCAATCTATGTTCTTATATAGTACTAAGACTGAGACTTACGGAGGCAATAAAGAACAATCATCGTCTTATAACCCCAACCAATACTCAGGCATGCATAACTGCAGCATACTAATCTCCATTGCTGGAAGTATGATTCCACTTTACACCAAAAACCGGTTTCAGCAGTGCTTCAGACTTCAGATTCCTCTCCTTAATTTCCAATCAAGTTAGGGGACAATCTCGTTACAGGTCTGTCTAAGGACCCTATAAACAGCACAGCACATAAAGAACTCCACTAGCTAATCCATGTCAAAACTCTTGAATTACCCAATCTTGTGGCATAAACCTCAGCAACCCAATTGTATTACCAGAATAAAATTGGTAGCATAATTACCAGAGAAAAAAAAAAAACAGATTTAAACAACAGCTCTTGTAATAATTAGGTAACTTCACCATATCCAAGCAACAATGATGAAGGATTCATAAGAGCCTAGCCTGACATAGACAGCAGTCCTACGCTATAAAAACAAACCATAAACTCATCGAATCATCAATCGATTCCAAGCTACACCCTAGAAGTTTAGTATTGCTCAAAGAGTCCATCCACACTTAAATTCACAAGCATTAACCACAAAGAGAACCATAGCAGTTCATTCGATAACCTAAATCAAATATACATAGCATTTTCTAACATTACAACTCTTAGTGCATACAAAGTTCAAACATTTCACAATTCGAGCAACAATTCATAGATTAATCACAGACATTTTAACAATAACCAGAGGAAAACACATCAATTAATCATAACAAGCAATAAGATTAACAACAACACTGCTTTATTTATTTACTTGACAAAAAAAAAAGAGATAAAATTGAGTAAATACACTAATAAAAAACTAGAAATTTCACACAACACCTTCAACAAGAGTTGGCTTTTCACTTTCTATCTCTCCCTTCTCTTTCTTCTCTTCCTCTTCAATACTCAAACCCTTCAACCCTTCCACGCATCCGTCACCTCCCTTCCCCTCCTCCACGTCGCCGCCGCCGACTACCACCACCTTATCCTCACCCTCCTCAACAACCCCATCTCCTTTCAGCATCCCACATGGGCCCGGCGCATCCGGAACCGGCGGTACCCCCAGCACCGTGTCCGAAGCAGCGTCCTTTACCGGCGCTGGCCAGCGATCGTCCACGCAGGGTGCCGGATCGTCGTCATCGTCGTCATGGAAAAGCGTAGAGGCGCGTGACGAGACGGCAGAGGCGGCTCTGAGGAAAGCTTCCTTGATGGAGTCAGGAGGCAAAGCGCAGTCTTCAAGACCGGCGTCTTCGAGTCGCGGAGGGAGGATGTTGTTTAGTAATCCAGTACCTCCTTTTGTAGCTTCCATGGATGTATGTATATATTTATTAAAAACTAAAACAAAAGAAAAATGAGAAACCCTAACCCCCCAAGTACGGTTGAATGGCAAGTGAATCTGGATTTCTGGAGAGTAGTGTTGTGTCTGAAATTTTTACGGTTAATTTAATTTGGGGACTCCAGTCTAGTGCTGCTATTCTAGGAGGAAATTCAAAATAAATAAACAAATAAATGTTAACGTGGCATACATGTTTTTCCTACACGTGTCAGTCTTATTTATCGTGAGAATTTGAATTCTTTATATAGAAGACAAAAATCCAACTACTGTCAAACCTATAGAAATTAATAATATTGGACTGTCCAACATTAATTAATTTATAGAGTGTATCTTTAAATGATCTTAGAGGACCTCTCGATGGATCCTTAGATAGAGAAAGTGATATTGGTGAACTTGAGACGATAATCAAAAAATTAATTTATCGTAACATGACTTAGAATCCTTCTGATGATTAAGCTAAGATAATACAACAATTTTGGAGTTTGTTATGCGTAAAGAAGCACTCAAAGCATCAACAACGCTTTATAATTTTTTTTTGCTGTTTGATAATTCAAAAAAAAAAAAAAAAAAAAAAAAAAAAAAAAAAACTAGCAACAATAAAATCATATTTCAAGAACAGACGATAGTAAATTATATTTGTAATTTTTACAAATTATTAATTTATGATATGAATGGGACCATGGATTTATATAGGGGTTTTTCTGAAAAATATTATCTTATCAATTTATCGAAATTATTAATTTATTTCATTGGCCCAATTTGGGATCGAAAAAAATTATTATATTATAGAGATTATTAATTTATCAAGTATTAATTATGGAGGTTTTACTGTACAAGCTAAATTTTAGGTTGATTTTTTATGCAAAAAAAAAAAAAAAAAAATGTTGATTCTTAGTGTGGTGTTACAACTTACAAGTGCAAATCATACATTTGGAAAGATGAGAGCATTCTACTACCTCAGCAGTGGATCTAGTGTTTTTTAATGCCCAAATTAAGATTTCAAATTTCTATTGCTGAAATTTAGAATAAAATTTTTGCATAAAAGAGTGAACGAAATGGTAAGAGAAAGAAGCATAAGCAAAAAGGTGAACTAAAACCTTTTTCTTCATCCACAAGGGACATTTGCCCATTAATCGTAAAACACTAAAACCGTGCTTGTAGTAATTGGCCTCATTAGCTCCTAACAAACCCCTAACCCAATTGGTGTTGGCAATAAGATCATACCATACGATATAGAAAAAACACATTTAATTGATCGTAAAATGATATTATTGTACAATATACATTACACTTAGATTTTTCACCCCTAAATATTATAAAATTATATCAAAACTGGCTTCTCATCTTATGAGACATGCAAATCCAATAAATCTCCAATACCAAAACAAATAAACAAACAAGCTAAAAGCCAAATGACCTCAACAATACATGTACAACTCAACCCAGTAACTTAAAAATTCTTTCCATATACAACCATTTCAATAACTCTCAACAATGAAAACAAAAGGCTTAGTATTAACATGTTACAAAGACTACCCCATCTATACAATCAACGATTTGCGATCATGTACCCCCACGAATTCCAGTATCAAAATTAATTGGGTTCAATGGGGATCAAGAGAGGGAAGAATGTGAATTTAATGATGTTCAGCGAGTGTAAAATCGTTGAGAGATGTTATGAAGAAAGCATATGAATCTTGTTCTTTCTCCAATATTTTGATCCACTACACCTACCATTGGAAGGCATGGCCTAATTTTTGTTATCAGTTCGACTTGCTGACATGGGGGATGTAATCACAGAGAATAAACTTGGAATTGAATGGTAGGATCAGTTAAGGGAAAGGTTTACCAAAGAAATGGCAACCGATATTGTCAAGAGCTTTGACAGGAGACATTGGTGTCTTTCTCTTCTTTCTGGGGTTCTATCTCTTGAGTTGTTTGCTGACCTTCAGTACTAGAGCTAGATGGGTTCTGAACACCATTGCTGGTGACAGCACTGAATCCACTGCTACCGATATCTATGCTTTGTAGTGCCAACAACTTGAATTTCTTTATGTCTTCCTTGTATTGGCTAGAGCTATATTCTGAGCTTCCATGGCTAAACACTCTGCTGTGCCCTGGTGTGAATCCTTCATTCAGATCTTCCAGAGGCAAATTTCCTTCCAAAGCTCGAACTATCTGCTTGACATGGTGATAATAAAATAATTATACTAGCATAGAGTTTGCAATTATGATTCTAGTAGAAGTCTTATTCAAATCTCTCAATTTTGTCAACCTACTAATAATGATTATATGGCTCAAATATTAGTTTAAGAAAATTAACTTGCTTATGAAGGTTTTGGAATTCAAACTCCGAATAGGACAGAGTACCTGGCTCATTCGTGGCCGACGTCTTGCCGAATGATGTACACAGGCAGCAGCACAGGTAACCATTCGGGTCATTTCACTGAAGTCATACTCCTGCAACTTTGGATCAACAAGAGCATCAAAGTTGCCATCTTCCAGAGTTTGTGCAAGCAAAGGCTTCGCCTAAAATTCATACAAGTATCTGTTATGATGTACACTAAAAATTTCATAACAGCATCCAGTGGCAATGACAGAGAGAACATACCCAGTCAACCATGCTATCATCAAGATAGGAATCATTTTTATCGAAAGGTCGATGTCCCGTGATCAACTCCAGAAGCAGAACCCCAAAGGAGAATGTGTCTGACTTCTCGGTGAGCTTTCCAGAAGACGCATACTCTGGAGCCAAGTAACTGCATTCGGTGAATGAACGTGCATGAGAAGCGATTGAGGACTGTTTCAAGAAAACTGCATTTGCTGAAGCAGGGTAGTTATACATAATGATAAGGAAAATGAACTTTACCCGAAAGTTCCCATAACTCGAGTGGAGACATGAGTATCTGTATCTAAAGAAAACTTAGCTAGTCCAAAATCCGCCACCTGAACAAAAGAATATAATAGATTCATGACATCAAAGAAAAGTTAACATCAAAGCACAAAATAAGAAATAAAACCATTATGTTCCATTCAGTGTCCATGGCATTAATGACTTTAAGATATAATTTATTGCCAATTTATATACCACTACATGCTCATAATTCTGTCAAATCTAGTACAATGAACACAGTTTTGATTTGGCAACTCCATCTAACAAATGCATTTGCTCATAAATGCCACAATACCTAGTTAAAGATTCTATTTTAGGCATGGATTGTGTTTACGTGTGCCTTAAAATTACAAACGTGAATAAAAAATGCACGTATTTATATTTAAAAACGAAGGAAAGTGTGCATTGGATTATAAAATAAATATAAATTTTTTATTAAGTTTTTGGATTATTAGAGCGCGTTTGGTATCGTTTTTAAAATGGTGTTTTTGAAAACGATTTTTAAAATGAAAATCAAGTTTTAAAAACCTAATGTGTTTGTTAATTTTTCAAAAACGGAAAATGATGTAAATGTGTTTGGTATTGTTTTCTAAAATGAGTAATATGGTTGTTTGGACTTTGGAGAGAAAAAATATGGTTGGTTTTGAAAATGATGGAAAACAGTAAATTGTTGTTTTCAATTTCTTAGTTATAAATTTTAAAACACTATTTTTCATTTTCAAAAATGATATTTTGAAAACGGGTAAACAAACAACATTACAGCTGTTTTTTGTTTTTGATAACAAAAAACCGTTTTAAAAACGGATCCAAACAGCACCTTAATGTGTGCCCTGCACACGTTAAGAGGACCTTTTTAATATTTGTAAACAGAATTTTAAATTTTAATATTTAGAAAATAAACTTGACCTTTCATTTATTGTTGGAAGGAACATTAAGGGAAAATAAAGAACAAAAAGATTTCATTCTAAATCTAACACTGCAAGACGTAGAACAAACACTCAAGAACACAGACACCCTCAAGAGAACAGAAATAACAAAAATCTGTCAGACCTTTGTACAAACTAACCGACACATATCAGCAAAAGAGTCAGACAGAAAATCCTACATATCTCACAATAATGTACACTTTATCTTTGCTCTCGGGCCATTGATTTTCTAAAGAACTGAAGAAACCTACAAAGATAACATCATAGGAACTTAATCCAGCCGATATCTTAAATAAGAGCATGTTGCAAGAAATTTTAAGATTAAAAAAAAAAAAAAAAAGCCAACGAATGCAAGAGGCAAAGGCTTAAACTGGTACATGAATATTTTGCAAATCTAGATGAAGTATCTGAGAAATAGTTATAGATGTAAACCATGAGTAATATGAAAACACTATAAATCATACCTTTGCCTCAAAGTTATCATCAATAAGAATATTAGCTGCCTTGATATCACGGTGTATGATCTTGGGCTGACCTGAAGATACATTTACCTCAAAAGGAGTAAAACGCCAAGATACATACCTTAAATCTCAAGTTTTCTTAAAGTTTAAAATGTTAAACAGAAGCCATAAAATACTCACAGTCCTCATGCAGATATGCCAATCCTCTTGCCGAGCCTAGAGCAATTTTCATTCTGATTGGCCAGCTCATAACTTGTCTTCCTTTTCCTGTGATATTGTATTAATCGAGTGATTCTAGAAGGATAAGGAAAGCATAGACCATAGGAGCTAAAATTATTTTTTTCCGATTAATTTAGGCCTTCTAGCATAGTGATGGTGATGTGGAGACATTATATTTTTCCAAATTTTTTTTTTCTTTTCGCAGGCTCAAAGAATCAATGAGATCCAATCACAGAAAGGACTAACCATGTAAATGGAATTCCAAGGTTTTGTTAGGAACAAACTCATATACAAGCAATCTCTGGTCCCCCGACATGCAGTATCCAACCAGAGAGACAAGATGTCTGTGATGAACACGGTTAATGAAGTCAATCTCTGCCTGAAACTCACGCTCCCCCTGTCCACTTTCAGCTTTTAGCTTTTTAATTGCTACCACATTTCCGTTTGAAAGAACCCCTTTATGGACATAACCAAAACCACCTTGACCAAGGAGGTTCGCTTCTGAGAAATTATCTGTTGCCATCTTTAGTTCTTCATAAGTAAATGTGCTCTGCAAATTTCCAAGTATAATGCCTGGGGATGGTGGTGCAAAAGGTTTATCAGAGTTTGCGCTGCCACTTGATGAAGAAGGTTTAGCAACTGGTGGCACGTTCAAATTTGCTGCAACTCCAGGCAGTGCAGTAGGCTTCGGAAGCAAGGGTCTGTTGTAGGATGTTGATGAAGGTGCATTAGCTGGAGGGAATAATAAAGACCAGAAAGTATTGTCAGCAGACATCGTCACATTCAATGTCAATTCGCAAGTAAAACACAAGTTCAAGTTTTCAAATTAGATTGGCATTTAAAAAACGAAGGCATATTTGAGCATTCAAGTGGAAAGAAGAAGAAGAAAAACATTAAATGAGAGGAATGCACTCTACAACCGTTGTAGTCAGGAAGATTAGCATACAATATAGCAATGTATAGAACATAAAAGATCAAGTATGAAACTAAAGCAATTTAAAGAACTAAATAGTCAAAGTTAAGCCTCGAGACTTTTCACTCTAAGCAGGGGGTACAAATGCTTCTATTGCACCACTATGATTCTCAAGTACAAGTAATTGCAGAACTGTCGGAAACTGTATGACCAAATTGACTTTCCCATGATCATCAAGGTGTGCTCCTAAAGAATGCAGTTTATTATATATTCCATCCCCGTGTACTGTTAGTAAAAACTTCTACCATTCATCTCCTCTAAAAATACTTCTAGTTCCATAAAATAATGAGCAGGTCGACCCTATCATTAAGGACACTAGCCGCAATTTCATAAACTGGATTTATAAAATTTACTTCCATTCTATCACACACATGACGACATCAATGCATCCAAAAATATTTACTTAACAAAATCATTAAATTTGAACCATCACACGTAATGTCAATGTACACTCGCCATAAATTTACTTTTCATTACCAAGTTTAGAGTAGCAATGTTTATCGTCTTTGTCATCGTCATTCGTTTTATAAAGACAAACTAAACCACTATTCCTATTATGGCTAACACACAATCTTATATAATGCTACCGAATTGAATGACGCTGCTTCCCTCAATTAAATAAGTACATTCTACTTAATAGCATTCCTACTTCCAATTGAATCGGTTACATGAACAACAGATACAGTCAATGGAAAATCATTTTAGAATTGTATACGAACTTAAGATGTAAAGTTCAATTATCTTTTAGACTCACTTGAAATTAAAGTTTACAACGAAATTGATTGTATATTAGGACAACGATGAGATTGATTTTAGAACAAACCACATAAATCAACGCACACACAAAAAAAAAAAAAAAAAATCCCAGATAAATGGACACCAAACTCGTTGATTTTTAGCAAAGATCAAGAACAGAAGACTCTATTAGCATTCACAGAAAATCTCATCAAAATTATAGCCTAAAATATTTAAAAGAGAACTCCAAACTGATACTTATTCATAGCAGAACCCAAAAATTGAAAAAACAGTCTCTTAAACCAAACCCTATATCTGTATATCCTGTAAGTAAACAAACCAAACTAAAATAAATGAACACCAACTTAGTTTATACATGGAACCCAATACACTTAAATCCGAAAACTGAGGAACGGACTCAGAGCTCAACCCAGAAAACCAAACTATAGAAACAAACACCAACAAATCATACATTATTAAACTAAACCAACAAATACAGAACCGCGATATTCAAAAAATACAATCTCATACATTATTCAGAACATCTACATTTCAAAACACTACCAACAATCATAAATCACAAGAGAAAACCCTTGTATTCAAAACCCAGAATGCAGACAGTAAACAAGACAACAAAACAGATACCACTTGTCCAAAACCTTAAACTAAAAAACAAAACCAAAACCTCAAACTGAATTTTAAATAAATAAAAAATAAAAAATAAAAAACATTCAAGATTCGCCAATGCACATATTAAATGCAAACTCAATATATTAAAACACTTGACAATTCCACAACCCATAAGAGCCAAAACAGTATATAATTATAAAACAATAAAGAAGAAAAAATAAAAATAATTACTTTTAGGTCCATGTGAAGGAAGATTCTGAGAATCGAGTTTTCGCTTCCTCCTCTTATAAAAAAACACAAAAACAGCGACCCCAACCAACACGATTCCGGCACCAATCACCACTCCCACCACCATCGCCGTTATCGCCCCGGTGGGCAACCCTGCTCCTCCCGACGGTGGCTCCGCCGGAGTCGCTGGTGTCGACCCGTTCGTCGTCGGAGTCCCAGCCGACGGAGACGTATAGTTCGTCGCCGGAGGCCCGGGAACGGTCCCGTTTGTAACCGACGGCGGTGGAGCGGGAGGGGAGGTGGAGTTAGTAGCAGGGGTTTGTTCCGGCGCCGGTGACGCCATCGCCGGAGAGAGAATGTGTGTGTACGGATTCTTTTTATTTATTTAATAAATCGAGAGTATTTCTTTTTTTTTTTCAGCGTTTTGTGTGTAATGCATCAAGTGAAGTGAAAAAATAATAACAAATTAAGGAGAAAAAAAAAAAAAAAAGACACGAAGAAGATGAAGAAGAAGAAGAAGTGTTTTGTCTTGTAGTGTTGAATAGTGAGACGAATTTGAAGAAGAATTTGGTTGTGGGACCAGAAGAAATTGTGAAAAGGAATCAAAACGCTGCGCTTAATGGAAGTTTTTTATTTTTTTTTTTTCCGCGACGACGTTTCATGGATTCGTACAAGAGTAAAAAACGCTGGTATCTGTCTCCCTAACCCCTATTTACAGTATTACCCTATATACGCGGAATTTGGTCAACGTGGCAAATTACAGGTGGAGAAATCTTATTTGATTTCATTTTTTTTTTTTGGGAAGGAAAGGTAACAAATGAGGTTAAAGTGCGGGAAGAACCTTCCTCCGGTGCCGGTATGGAATGGTGTGAGAGTTGCATTTCGAACTATTTGTATATCCATTCATGATTGAGTGGTGCCGATGTGTATATTTCATTTTTCATGTTTTTTTTTTCAATATGTATAAGGAGGTTTCTCCCCCACAAAGTGTCGGGAGACTACCCCTCCCCGGCTCCCCTGATGGTGTCGTGTGTGCGATATTTTGAATGTTGTATTTCGAGCATTTGGTATATCCATTATTGATTCAGTGGTATACAACTCCTTTTTAGGGAGACTTCTTCCCGATATTGGATGGGTAGATATTTCTTAGTAGGGAGTGTATTCCTCGATATTATTAGAGTACATGTCTCTCGGGCCATGTTTGTTATATGGGGTGAAATAGGAATATAAGATAAAATAATGTTACTTTATCTAAATTTGGTGTCCAAATCTGGTGCTCTAATGATATATAATCACTATAATCCGTTCATTTAAATTGTATTATATTTGCATGATGTAAATAAACGGATTAGAGTAATGCCACATCATTTTGGCACCACATTTGAACACCAAATCTGAGCAAAGTAACATTACTCTATTGGATAAAACTAATTTTATTCACATATCCCAAATTTGTTACTTGCACGAGATGGGATATTTTAATCTCATACAAACAACTTATCTTTTTCTTTTTTTCAATTTTTTTATATGATTAAAATATATTTTAATAATTAATAAAAATATTAAAAAATAAAAATAAATATTAATTTGTTTAAAATTAGTTTTAAATATTTAAATTATTTTAAAATAAACAATTTAAATATATTTTTTCAAAATTTAATTTAAATAATTAGTTTGATCGGTCTAATTTTATACAACAATTTTATCCAAATAAAGTGGAGCTATTTAGTCCCATGTTAAAAAAATAAATAAATAAATAAATAAATAAATATAAATAAATAAATATAAATAAAAATTCTTCTTTTATTTTTTTATTATTTAATTATAACATTTTATATTTATTTAATATACCTTATTATAATATTTTATGATTTCTACAATTTTAAATATTTTTATTTATTTAAAAAAAATTAAAAATAATTTTATTTTATTTTATATTAATCAATTTCACATTGTATTAAATATATAATATATTTTTTTATTCAATCTTATACCACACCAAACAATAGACAGGACAATTTTAATCCAATCCCAAACAACATTAAACACATCACAACGCTAATTTAGTCTAATCTTATCCAATCCAATCAAATTTCATTAATATAATCTCATCATATCTTGTGTACCAAGCAAGCCTCCGGTGTTGTGACAGTAAAATTTCGAGATTTGTGAAGTATTTGATTAACATATTTTGACAAATCATTGACCCATCGCTAATATATTTCAGAATAAAAAATAATATTCTTTTTTAATTTGAACTATGACATATATTTAGGGTTTTTTTATACGTGGATGACTTGAACCCACAACCTCATGGTATAGGTGTAAAGGGTTTACCACCGGACCAATCTCATCTCGTCATATTCATTATATGATATATTGTGAGCTGAGAATCACACTAATTTTCTTGCATGGTAAAATATGGAAAGTGTAATGTATTTGTTAATTTCCTTTATTTATTTATTTGTTAATTATGATAGTCATTTATGATTCTCTGATTCTCTCTATACCCAATCCAAATATTCTTATTAATTACGTTGATTCAATTGCCATAATGTGTGGGTACGATTAGATCAAAATGATATCTATTTCTACTTCAATAACTTTGACCTTATTGAATTATTTAGTAAAAAATAAATTGAGTAATACTAGACATTACGGGGTCGTTTGTTTTTTCCACTTAAAACTTAATGGGTGTGAATCATAATTATGAAGTTGTTTTGTTTGTTTTTTAAGTGGTCAAACAACTTAAAAATACCAAAAAACAACTTAAAATAAAAAGTAAAAAATCGTGACTTTTCACTTAATTGTAAATCACTAAATTGCATTAAATGCAATCCAAAATCTTTTCTTCCGATACTAACCTCTATATATAACATATCTCCAATTTCATCATAATTATATATTGTATAGAAAACTTTATTTTAATATATTGCTTATTTTAAATAACTTTAAAAATAAAAAAGAACCCTAATCACTTCTCATATTGGTGTTTAATATCAATACTTTATTATGATATTAGGGTGATGTATTTATCAGTTTTTTTTTTTTTAGAGTGTTTTGTGTGAGTTTTCCTGCTGCTCTTTTTATTTTTTGAAAAAATTATATATTTTATTTTCTTAGTAAAAATAAAGTTTGTTTATAATCGAAGAAGAAGATCATGATCATACATGTTCATATATAATTATTATTTTTGGATTGTTTTCATTCTATATTATATGTATAATTGTTTAACATGGGTATAGATGTAAAATTACTTATTTTCAGACAATTTTATTTATTAAAAACAAACATGTTGACAGTACATTCATATGTGAGGAAAAAAAAAAAAAAAAAACAGGTTATTCAGATTTAGGTATCAATCACTATTCAGTCTTCAGTAAAATTCAGGACTATTCAGTCTTCAGACAAAACAACAAACGATCCCTACATCTTATTGATTTTGTAACGATTGAAAAGCCTAGAAGAAAAAAAAAAAAAAAAAAAGCTATTTTGGTTCATTAGCTATTTTTAAAACAAATTATCATACGACATTGTGTGAGTGATAGAGTGCACAAGTTAATTGCCGTATCGAGGAGTAAAATTAAGTCAAAAAAGTGCAATAACTTTGACCTTATTAGACCATCCAAAAAAAATTAATTAATTAAATATATTTTTTAACCGTACGGATATTGACATTCATAAATATGATAAGCACACACATATTTATGAGTACACAAAATTAAAATATTTCTATAAACATTCATCTTAATGTCAATAATACCCTTATTTAAATGAATGTTTTAATTTTAATACAATTTATAGCACACTCAATTTCACAAATGATAAATTCTTAAGTTCTCCAAACTCGAAAACACGGAGAATTCTTAAATTCTCAAATTTCGAGAAGCTCTACTTCAAGTTATCATGTTCTTTATGTTTCAAATTCTTGACTTCCAAATATTACTTTCATTTCAAGCATTCTCTCACAAACAAAGAAACTTAAAAATATATATATATATAATTAATTAATAAAATAAAATTGATCGCTTGTTTGTTTTACAAGTAATCACATTTGATTACTAAAAAAAAAAAAAAAAAATTATTACTGGTTGTGTTTGCTTTTGTGAAGTTTGTTTTGGCTTTTAGGAGTTTAGGGTGTTGGGGTTCTCAGTTGCTTTGTGTAGTTGCTTGTTCTCTTTGTTGGCTGTGGAAAGGGTTGCTAGTTGCTTGTGTTTTCTTCCTTGCTTTTGTTGTTGTTCAGTTGGCCTTTCGCGGTCCTTTTTTCTTTTTTTAATAAAGATTGCCGACCAAAAAAAAAAAAAAAACCTTCAAATAAAATTTGTCCACTAGCTCCTGCAACGACCTTGATAATGAAATCAACCTTCTCAAACTTCCCTTTCTCAATGTTAATATCTTTAAACTTGATATAATAAGCAAGAATTCGAATTCTTATATCAACAGCAGTTCTTTTTAAAATGTCTAAAATTTATGTCAAATAGAATGATAATTGGAGATTTTGATACTTGAAATAGAATTAGGGTTTAATTAGAGTTTAGAGTTTTTTCTTAAAAAAAAAAAAAAAAAAGTGATATAGTTAAAGATATGGGTGTACATAGTATTTTATTTATTTTTAATTAAACTAATTTATCCTTATTGGTAAATTCTTATTGGGATATTTTTGTAATTAAATTTTTTGTTAAAATATGGGTGTGGTTATCATATTTATGGTGTCAATATCGGCACCCATTTTTTAAATCTAATACTAAACAGGTTTATCGAAATCAATTACTACATGAGCGATTTGATTAGTAGAAAACTCTAAACACGTGTTGGTAACATGCATGGTAAGACTTGAATCTCAACCATTAATATGGATGGGAAAACACATCACTTGTGTTAAGAGGATATGTGTTTTTTTATTGAATATTTAGATCATCAAACGGTATTGATTTAGTAATAAGAAATGTAAATAGCACATTGATGATTTTTTCTAAATCAATAACTTTTGATGATCTAAATTTGATTGTTAATAAAAATGAATTTATTAATTTCTAAATCAAATTCATTAATAATACAAGTGGATGTGCCAATTAAATCATAAATTAAAAGTATGAGGACCCCTTCCATGTAGTAGGAGTTGCATTTCGTGTTGTACTTATAGCGATTGATCTCGTTAGGTCTGATAGACCTCTAATCTGATTAGTGTAAGATTTCAAAAACAAACAAATAAATAAGTGTGAATGTGTTTTTTATAGTTTGCGACTTTTGCACTTTTAATCAAACTAGCTAGTCTCCATAATTTTTACGAGTACCAAACAAGTCCTTTATGTTTAAGAAGTGATCAAATCGGTCTCTCTCATAATCAAACCTAATGTTTCTCTTTAATAAAAGTACATTAATATTCTTGATCTCTCTTATTTTGAATATGTCAAAAATTATTGGAAAATAAGATAGGATGTGAATGTGAATATCCTAACCCAGTTGTTCATATATTTGGCTTTTGCTTCGACAACATCAATCATGGCAATTTCCTCGCAACTGCCAGTACTATAAATGGGTACATAAACATTGCTAATATTTTCTTTTCACTTAAGCTAAAGTGAAAAATTATTCATGACGATTGATTTGCCATTACCATATTATTCAACACATTATCCCATTATTTATATGTCATTTGAGTTGAATTTTTTTATTAATTTTTTAGATTGTACATTATTAAAGATTTTCTTTTTTGTGTTATACAGTATTATTGATTTTCCTTTTTATGTTTGTTAACTTGAAATGATATGAAAAAAAATTGAAAAAGTCACAAAGGTGTTGGACCATTTGGTATACTGTCAACAACTATCAGTTTCGTATCCAAATCATTTATATATCCAAATTTCAATAATGTCTTCCACTTATTAAAACACTTGCAGATGGAATTTATTAGTAACCCAACCCTACAAAGACCGGGGGTTGTCACTTGTCACCTGTCACCATTGTTCTAGTAGCCAATCATAAGGCAAACTAGTGCCTAGGGTCTGGACTGTCTAGGCGGTGAAACTGAATAAACCAAAACGGCGTTGTTTTGGAAAATAAAAAAGAAACTGACGGACAAAATCAACGGCGTTGACTCCGTCTAACCCGCCTAGGAGTCTAGCGATTAGACCTTCCTCACGACGGCCAAGTCCGCTTAAGACCTAGGCCGATTACTAGAACAATGTTATCACTACTAATTGGGTTTTATTTTTGAAACACCGTCTCTTTTTTAAAATAAAATAAAATAAATTCTAAAATGATTGTAAGAAAATAAGTTCATATTTTGGAATTCTAAATACTTTTTTTTTTCTAAAATTAATATTAGATTTACCATTGACTTTAGGATAAAAAAAAGTTTAGATAATATGCAAAATGATTAAATGTTATATTCATTGATCATAATGCTAATTTGTATTATATAATTTTGTTTTCCAAAAAGTAGTTTGAGTGGAATGATATGGCATCATTGTAATCCATTCATTTAAATTGTATTAGATTTACATGAATGGATTATAGTGATACCACATCATTTGGATAACATATTTGAACACCAAATTTGGGCAAAATTATATATATATATATATATTTTATTATCAGTTCGTCCCAACAATAAATATATCTAAACAAAGAATGTGGACCACTAGATTTACATACTTTGACTCAAAGTGTATGCACTTGTCAAAATTTCTCCATAATCTATGGTCCACATTCTTCGTCATGATAAATTTATTGTCAGGACGAACTTATAATAGAAAGAGTTCGAACTAATATAATATATCAGTTTCTTGTATGTGGGTCATTGGATTTAAATGCTTTGACTTGACTGTATGCACTTGTCAAATAATCTTTTAAATCCAATGGCTCACATGTAAGGAGCTGATATATACATATATGTCATATATATGTGTATATATATATATATATATATAAAGACCACATAACCAACCTATATACATTTATGGATGTGGGGTGGGGATTGAAATTACAACTTGCCAATTAATTGCCAAATGCAGTCCATTTTCTGTTTGTTGAATTGCCTATTCATTACAAATTTAAATGAGGGATCACATCAAAAGCAAACAAACCTGTCCTTTTAATCTCGTCCTTAGCTCTATATTTATACGCATATATAGACTATCCATTTGTGAACATTTTTTATTTTATTTTTTATAATATGGATGATTGATCTAGTGACCGGAATATCTTCCGTGATTTGAATAACTAGTTATGTAACCTTAACAGACAATGCTGTGACCTAGAATAACGATCATGCGATCAAGCTAGGTCACACAAAAAACACGATCATCTACTCTAAATCAAGCACATTATGAATAATAATTCTTCTTTTTTTTTTTAACAATTATCATTGTGTGTATGCTAGACCAAATGAAAGTTTCTTGATGCTGTATCAATCAATATCTGTATAGAGGCCCAGCTGGGAATGATTATGTTTTTCCATTTTTCATGAGTTATTAAAAAAATTGAAACATCTCTCATAATTTATGGTAAACTTCTTATACAATAATTTAAAACCAGCCTGTCTATGCCTTTGAATAAGCAGCATGCACCATCAACATCTGCATGCTCAAACAACACCCTGGCAAAAACATTAGAATTTAAGTTAATAACCACGGCCCCAACCAACAATTATGGCTACGACAAAACACATAACCTATGTATGTGGACGTCCACGCTTTATTTTTATGCAGAATGAGGCTGCGAGACTAGTTATATAAGATCATCAATTGTCTAAGATCACGAGTTACGAGACTAGTTATTCATGTTTTAGAGCTAATTGTTCAAGTTGCAAGATCAACTGTTTAGATTACGAGTCGTAAGAATAGTTATTCATGTACTACAATACTAATTTTTTAGATTGCAAGATCAATTGTCTAGATTACGAGATTAGTACATCACAGATTCGGGATTTCGACACCCGATCATCACTAATCAATTAATTAGTATAGTTATACTGTTTTGGATTTTGCTACAAGTATTTTATAAATTGGTATTTTAATTATTTTTCTTTAACTAGATTACAAACATGAGGCCTCAATACTGTCATTCAATAAAAACAATACCAATTGATAATAATAGTACTCACAAAATTACTAGGCTTCTATTAGCCGAGAGATAAGGGTTCCAATACTGTGGATGATTAGATATTTATATCACATGACAAGATATTAGTCTGTCAACCCGTAGTGTGGCTGATCCGATAGAAGCTTTCTCCTAATCAACATGATAACCTCTTGATTTTTGATCAAACAACGACAATTTATAGAATCGTATTTCACGTAAAGTTATGAGTCTTATTAATAACTAATACAATCGCATCCGTTGCACCGATGTTTTTTTCTCTATATATATGAACTCCATTGATATGAATGGCTACAGGAGATGTAAATATGTAATCGTGTATTGAAGTTGGAAGAGTCTTTTAACAACATAGACTTTGATTTTTTCTCTCTCTGGTTTTGAATGTGTTAAAATTTAAATCATCAAAAGTACTGCAAAGTTCAGCTCAGCCCATATTTGGCCCAATACAGACTTATTAGAGGTTCAATTGGGGAGATTTCATTAGTAGAGCCCAAATTCACCTAACCAGATTGCATAAAATCTGCATCAAACACATTTCACACCTCATTATATTGATAGAATGATATTTGAGGTTGTTCCGGTTGTTTGCCCCTCACACCATGAGTTCGTGGATTCAAGTATTTCTCTATTTCTAAATCATGAATTATTGTAATATTTCAAAAACTCATTTCTACTATAAAAATACACTTAAATTATAAAAAATATTAGAGTTGAATAAAATGATTATTGTTTGTTTTAATAATTTTAGTTTATTGTTATATTCTTAAAATATTATTTTAAATTAAGAACCATCAAGACCAACCCATTCTTATATCAAAAAAAGACCAACCCTATCCAAATATGAAAAACAAGTGGCACTTCAACAAACCCAAAGAAGCTTTGTTGAATTATCCATATTGCTATTTAAAAAAAAAAAAAAAAAAATAGTTTTGTATATTTGATTAGTTTGATTAAAGGAAGACTCAATTAATTTCAATATTGATCAGAAAAATCTTTTTGAAATTATAAAATGATCGTAAATTTTTAATTTGTCTTAAAAAAAAAAAATGTTCTAGAGATCCCTTGAAAATTCATAAAACATATTAGAAACTTCTCTCATTGGATCATTTTAATCGATTTTTTTTTTTCCACGCTTAAGCCTAATCACGTAATATCTTTTAAAATCATTGTACGGTGGAGACACGCATCTTTTGATGTTATTGTGTCAACAACTTACTTGGCCTTTTGTGGCCACACTTTGTTTGCATGTTCACAAAAGTAGCACAAAATTACTTTGCTTTTCATTATTTGCCTCATGAGACATGTGGGATTTTTCATTCTAAGTCTTCCTCAACACCAAAACTTTGAGAATTTATTGTGATCATAAAAGAATTTTATTGTGATCATAAAAGAATGAAACAAAGATAAAAAGGAAATTCTATGAGGATATAACAAAGATAGGAGATGTCCTTTTCTTTTAGTTATATATACATGGGTTCATTAATGGTCGGAGATTAGCATAATAGACAATCCGAATAGAGTAATGTTACATTGTTCAAATTTAGTACTCAAATGATGTGGTAATAGACCATTCATTTTTTACCACATCATTTAAATCTTGTAAATCTAATATAATTTAAATGATGTGGTAAAAAATGAATGGTCTATTACCACATCATTTGGACGCCAGATTTGGACACTAAATTTGGACAATGTAATATTACTCGTCTGAATAATATTAATATATTTGTGTCCTATTTTTCCGGATTAAGTTTATAATTAAATTGATATTCACAATATATGAACTATCTGTTACTATGCTAAAAAAAAAATTGAAGGATGTCGGTTATTTTATTATAATAACAATTGTTTTCTTCATTTTTAGTCAACGCATTTTTCATTACTGAATTACTTTAAATAACGTTAAAGAACATTCATGACTTCTTAGAAAGCAACACATGTCTATTTTATAATGAAAAATGTCATCTACATTTTAATATATTTATGAAACTACTGGGTCCTTTTAATTAAATAACAAGGTCATTTTTCATCACTTAATTACAATAATATCATAAACATGGATACATATAATTGACAATCGAGACAGATAACTATAACTATCATTCATGAAAAATAAATAGGTTTAGGATATATCAACTCAATTTCTTGATTTCAATATCTCAACCATCCATTTGTTCGTGTGCTCTTTAATTCGATGGTTGAGATATTGAAGTCAAAAAATTAAGTAAAAAATTTGAGTTAATATAACCTTATTCAAATAAATAAATTATTCATCATTTATAAGTAAAGACACATGTGATACGATGATTGAAGAGGACAAAAGGGAAAAAAATATATTTTAAAAAATGACTAAAAACTAATAGGAAATATACTGCCGTCTTTAGGTCAAATATTATATGGTTAATGGAGAAAACGCTTGACTGAATGGCAATAAGTTCACATAGGTAAGACAATTACAATAAATAAATATACCAAAATTACGTGTTGGATCTTACATATATTTTTTTATGGTATGCGTACTCTATAACATTATAAAATCAATCAAAATCACTTTGTATGTATCCGTACGTATACCTGTAACTGATAATTATATATAATAATAATAATATAAAAATAACTTCTTTTAAATAGAAATTGTCACGTATCCTCTTATTTTATACTTACAAAATAATCACATAATTATGTACAGTACAACAAATAATCATATCATTATATATATATATATATAATTGCTTGGTTGTAACTTGTAAGCCTCTCAAAGCAAGAAACTTTATTGTACGTTTTGAGTTGTCATAAAGCTTCAATTATCATTTCCCAAATGCCCATGCCAACTTCATGCCAAGAGGCAAGAGCCATATCAACAAGCAATCATGAATCATGGATGTGTAAACATTTATAGTCAATTCAAGAGTCGTATGCACTTTGCTTCGGATTCATAAATATTTCAATTTAAGGTAAAGGGTATCCATTGAATGACACTTAAATATTGAATATATATATATTATATATATATTATTGTTAAGAGCAATTTCTCGATGGTCAACCGGTCAACGATTTAGGTTAGTGAAACCTAAAAATATAAGTGTAATAAGAGGCATAATGAAAACGAGTGATAACCTTTTGCTGTTTTCTGGGCTTGTTGCCCTCCAGTTCACCAAAAAAAAAAACGAGTGATAAAAAGAACAAGATACGTGGTAAAACTCCAATGATTATAGAAACGTCCACGGGTTGTTGCCTTAACAACTGAGTCAAATCCATTATTCTGTAAAGTAATACACACTCTGGTCTCTCTCTTTCTTGCTAAGATTTTTCTACCCTCTTGTACTGTGTTTTGCAGGTGTATTTATACATGGTGCTGCTAGGGTTTGGAATCATGGCGTACAAGTAGAGGATTACAGAGTTGGTTTTATGATTCTTTTCCTATTTGGTGTTATCACGTGTTTAATGTTATTGATTCTGAATTTGCTTAGGACTCTGATGTATCGAAGAGAAGATCTGTTTGTTTCCTTGTTGAACTCCTGGTGATTGTACAGTAGTTGACTTGTGATTGCTTATTATAGTTGTATATCTTGTATGTAGTGGAAAAACCCTTAATATGCGGTCTTTCCTATTTATGTTGAGTAGAGCCGAACAGACATGGGGGTCTTTTGTTTTTTTCCACTTAAGACTTAATGGGTCTGAATCATAATTATTAAGTTGTTTTGTTTGTTTTTTTAAGTGGTCAAACAACTTAAAAAATACCAAAAAACAACTTAAAATAAAAAGTAAAAAATCATGACTTTTCACTTAATTGTAAATCACTGAATTCACTGAATTGCATTAAATGCAATCTAAAATCTTTTCTTCCGATACTATCCTCCATATATAACATATTTCCAATTTCATCATAATTATATATTGTATAGAAATATTTATTTTAATATATTGCTTATTTTAAATAGCTTTAAAAATAAAAAAAAGAACCACAATCACTTCTCATATTAGTATTTAATATCAATACTTTATTATGATATTAGGGTGATGTATTTATATATTATTTTTTTTAGAGTGTTTTGTATGAGTTTTCCTGCTCCCCTTTTATTTTTATTTTTATTTTTATTTTTTAAAAAAACTTTTCTTTTCTTAATAAAAATAAAGTTTGTTTGTAATCGAAGAAGAAGATCATGATCATATGTGTTCATACATAATTATTATTTTTGGATTGTTTTTATTCTATATTATATGTATAATTGTTTAACATGAGTATAGATGTAAAATTATTCTTTTCAGACAATTTTATTTGTAAAAAACAAACATGTTGACAATACATTCAGATGTGAGGAAAAAACAAACAAACATGTCATTCAGATTCAGGTTTCAGTCACTATTCAGTTTTCAGTAAAATTCAGAACTATTCAGTCTTCAGACAAAAAAACAAACGACCCCATGGTCTTATACTTGGCCTACTCGGCTTTACTCAGTATTGATGGCCTTGTTTGTTTCTTTATTAATGTTGCGCTAGGGTCAAGCGGCCTATCCACGTGTACAAATATATCCTTTGACTGATCCTTTAACTTTTTACCTACATTGCAAGATTGGTCCATGCTGTCCGGTGATGTGTCTTCTTGACGAATATTATGTACAACATATATATATATATATAACCCCTTACATAACACTTAAATAAATATAAAAAATTAATTTAAAATCCACCACGTTACCAAAATTTAAACTTTATTTTTTTCTTTAAAAAGATAAAATGTAAAAATAAAACAAAAGAGAACAAGAAAAATTGAGGAGATAGTTGCCTACTCCATGGAGTCACAACCGCCAACTTAAGCGGAGGCAAAGCCAGCTCTAAAATTTCAGGAGAGTCAATTTAAATTTTTTTAAAAAATTTAGCAGAAAAATATAAATAACAAAAAATATTATAGTAAAACGTTAATAAAATAATAATAAAAAATTATGAACTTGGAGGCCATAACCCCCGGATGAGGTGCCCTAGTCCCTACCTTTTGAAGGGAGGAGGCTACGATTTCTAGGGAGGAGGTGTCCTCCCTAAAATTTAGGTGGAAAATGTGTGGCCTTCTCCCTTTAAATTTGAGGAGGAGGGGGGGAGAATATAATGGATGGATGAATTAAGAGGGAGAGAGAGCATGAGTTATAAGGAGGATAATATTTATCATTTATATTGTTTGGTATTGAAAAGAGAGTTAAATGGATGGATTGGTATATAATTTATAAAATTACTATATTGCCCGTTTAAAAATTGGAGGGTAGTATAAAATTGTAAGACATTTTTGTCTTTGCCATCCTCTCTCATCCGCCCATCATTAGGTTGATACAAAATGGTGGGTCCGGAAGGAAGAGCTCTCCCTCCTCTCCTCATCTCCCCTTTCTTCTCCCTCCAACCAAACAAGGGATTGGAGCTCTCCCTCCAACCCTCTCCCTCCTTCCATATTTCCCTCTTACCAAACAAAGCCTTAAAGATTCTAGTGGAGGCCGAAGTCCTTAGGATAGAGGAGGCAACAACTTCCTTCAAATATTAATTAATTTTATTTTAAATTTTAAATATTGTATTTAATTATTTTTAAAACATTTTTTTGAGACAAATTGCATGTTTCCCCTTTAAACTTTAAAGATAAAAATATCCTTGAACTAGTTTTGTTTGACTAATATAGAAACATATAAATATACTAAATTATTTATTTTTATTTTTTTATTTTTTTATTTTTATGTTTTATGTCTTGAATTTTTATTTCCTTTGAACCATTGAATTTTTATGTAACATATATTAACCGTTGAATTTCGTTAATAAAACTATACTAGGACACGGGCTATAATTTAAAGTAGATTGTTTCATGAATATAAGGACTAATCGTACCAACTTACACTAATTATGTGTATAATTGTACTAACACTAGCAAAAATCCTATAATTACACGGGCAACCCCTTTAACCTGTTGACTAATGGTTGACCATCATGAGTCATTAATTTTTGAATAACAATTTGAATTTTTATTTATTTTTTTGTAATGTTATTGAATGAATGAAGATAATAAAATAAGTAATCTAATCAAACCTCGCCACATAAGCCCTACCAAAAAAAAAAAAAAAAAAAAAAAAGGAGGAAAATCTCTTATCCATGGCTTCTTCTTCTTTCACCACCACTACTTCTCATTTTCACAACTTTCGCCATTACTATGTATTACTCATCATCTTCTTCTACAATCACAAACTCACCAAAAACAATGAATGAAATTTAAGAGAGAAAAAAAAAAAAAAAACCATGATATCCCAAATCTCATTTAATGAAGATCGGTGATATCTATTAATGGAGATTGTTAATCTTCATGGAGGAGATGTGGTTCTGAATCTCTTTTAATGGAGATCAAGATCTCTATTAAAGGAGATTACATGTCTCATTTAATGACGATCATGATTTCTTCCACATAGACCAGTCTGATCTTTATGGAAATATCTGATTTTTTTTTTTTAAAAGAAAAATATTTTATTTTTATTATTTTTTATCTAATTCTTTATTGTTTTTATGATTTTATTTATTTTTATATTACAAGTGCAAGGGAAATAAATGACATTACCCTTTACTTTATCTATTACTAACTACTGGTGGTCAGCACTTAGTGAATGGATCGAGGGATAGTATGTGTTATTATGATATTTTTGACGATTCTAGTGTAATTATGTATATAGTTATAATAAATTAGTTCAATTTACCCTAAATACAATTATGCACTAAAAATGTAACACCAGCACACCTACCTTAGCTAAGTGGTGTACACCACTCTTAATACGTGGAAAGTTCAAGTCAAATCTTTTTATTTATTATTTTTTTTTTATTAACAATTTTCCCTTATATTGTGAGAGTAGATATTTAAGAAATTACGCAACTCTATTATAAAAGTAGATATTTAAATCACACATGTGATGTTATCGTGAGAGTAGATATTTGTGTCATAAATGTAGTGTTTGATATTAGTAGATTCCAACAAACTAGAGGTGACGGTTCGAACCCAACCTTCAAATTGAGGACCATCCCCACGTCCAAGTCCTTTGGTTAGGATCCTAAAAAAAAAAAAAAAAAAAAGTGTATTATCAATTTAGTCCCTATGTTTTGGTGAAAGATCAATTTTTTTAACAAGTTTGTTTTTTTACAACCCTTGATCCCTTACTTTTCAAAAATATATCAAATTGATCTATCTGTTAATCAACCGTTAGTCTAACTTAATAGTTCCAGGGTATTTTTGTCTTTAAACATAAAAATATACCACTTGTCAATTTTTTATTTATTAATATATAAAATTGTGAATTGAAAATACAAATACTATTATTTGATTTGGTGCTAACTTTTTTTAATTATTTTTTTAAAAAAGTTTATATTTTATAAAATTTTAAACTAAATGGATTTTTTTGGGATAATTACCCAGGTGGCCACTCAATTATTCCCACACTCTCAAAATAGCTATTAGATGAGGATTTAGTTTTAAAATTGTCATTTTTAAAGAAAAATGTGATACTAATGACCATTCCATCAAATTCCGTTAAATGAGTGATATTTTGGTAAATAAAAGGGATAACATTAATTTATTTTAGATTTTTTTGGGGCAATCAATTTATGCTTTTTTTTTAAAACAAATAATTATATTTAGTATTTGTATATATACGTATAGCATATCACAAACAAAAATATTATATATTAATATACTTCAATTTTTAAACTAGTTATATAATTTGAAAGATAATAATGTTAGACATTAATTTTTTTTTTCCTCTTTGGGTACATATATTAAAAGTTCATTATGATAAACAACATCAAAAATATTTTTGAATAATATTTAGTTATTGAAACAAAATAATTTGTAATAGAAAAAGAAAACAGTAAGATGAAAGGTAAAAAAAAAAAAACAGAGACTTTATCACCTAAAAGTTAATGTCTAACATTATTATCAATCAACATATATAATTGGTTTAAAATTTGAATTATATTAATATGTAATATTTTGTTTGAGATATGCTTTACGTATATACTCATACTAATTAAATACAATTATTTGTTTCAAAAAAAACAAAAGCAAAAATTGATTTCAAAAAAATAAATCTAAAATAAATTAATATCATCCCCTTATTTACCAAAATATCACTCATTTAATGGAATTTGATAAAATGACTATTAAGGTATGTTTGGTATGACTTTTCAAATTGAGCTTCTAGAGTAGATCTTTTTGAAGTTGAACTTCTAAGGAGTTGAGTTTCTAACAAAAAATCATATGTTGTTTGATATTCAGTTACATAAATGCTTTTCAATAAATGGATTGTTTGGCAGTATATTTCTAAAAGTGCTTTTGGTTGTGATAAATTACAAATAAGGGCATAAACAATGGATTTGTAAATCATGACTCTAAGAAAATAAAAAAGATTACCAAATCAACTAGTATCAAATCAAAGGTATTATCTAAATAGGCAATTAAATATACACAAGTACATAACAAAATCACAAGTATTTGAGTTAAAAAAATAATCACAAATAAATAACAAACACATCAATGTCCTTCAACAATCACAATACACGAGTAATTGAATTGAAAAAACAATCACAGATACATGAGTTAAAAAAGAAATTCATAAGTAAATAACAAACACAACAATATTCTTCAAATATATAACAAAATCACAAGTACTTGAGTTATAAAAAAAATTCACAGACACGAGTTTTAAATCACAAGTAGTAGATACATTTTTTTTTTTTTTTTTGAAGATCACAAGTATATAACAAATATATCAATATCCTTCAACAATCACAGATGCACAATTACATAACAAAATCAAAAGTACTTGAGTTTAAATAAATTCATTGGTACAACATTTTTTTTAAAAATAAAAATCAAAGGTACATAACAATACATGAAGTTTTTTTTTTTTAATTTTTTTTTAATTTTTTTTTATTTTTAAGAAAATAAAAATATCACATGTACATGAGTTAAAAAAAATCACAAATACATGAGTTTTAAAAAATGAAAATCACAAATACATGAGTTTTAAAAAATAAAAAGTATAGGTATATGATTATTATTATTTTTTTTTATTTTATTTTTTTATAATCCTCGGTAGATGAGTTTTTATTTTTTATTTAAAAAATCAACCAAACACACACACATACACACGAGTTTTAAAAAACAAAAATTACGGACACAAGAGTTTTGTTTTTTTGTTTTTAAATAAAACAAATCACAAATAAATGAATTTTAAGAAAATCACAATAAAAAAATATATTACAGATACAAAATTACAGGTATATGATTTTTTCTTACCCCTAGGTAGATGAGTGTTTTGTTTTAAAAAAAAATCAACCAAACACATGCACACACACATATATATATATATATATATATATATATAATTTCAAAACAATAAATAGTAAACATATATATATATATATTATTGTTTATGATTATAAAAAAAAATAAATTAAATGTGTTGATTTGAACTTACAGGTGATAGATGAAAACTTATCGTTTGAATGACAATGAAGATGAGGAGATATAAATGATATTAGATAAGTATTCAAATATAAAAGGGTTGTATAATAGAAGGGGTATCTGATGGAATATTTAAAATTCAAAGAGGGTATTATTGACAATGCAACCGTAATAAAAAAGCTTAAAAAGAGCTTCTTGGGATCTGGGTTTCTCCAAGTATACACAAAATGACTTTTTAGAAAAAAAAAAAAAAAAAACCTTAAAATAGATTCTGACATTAAAAAAGTACTTTTAACCTCTACAAAAACCATACCAAACATACACTTAGTGTCACACTTTTCGTTAAAAATGACTATTATGAAATGGTTTGATAGCGTGGGAACAACGGAGTGGCCACTAGGGTAACTATTATTTTTCTTTTTCTTTTTTGACATCTTAATTCCTATATGTATTTAACTATCCTTAAAAAATGTATTTAATTCAACAACATAATTATTGAAACTTAAAAGTGAGAACAAGGCAACAAGCCTTGTCGTTTTAAAGATAAAAAACCCAATTACATCATATTAAACGATTCTCTTCTTCTCTTTCTCTCTCCTCTCTAAAACTGCATTAAAAATGGCAGAAATCACATTTCACAACCTAACAGTATCACCTTTACTTGGCACTTGATTTTTTTGTTTCAGTTTTTATTTTATTATATTATTTCGATCTTCAAACACGAAACCAAATTACACCCACAAAGCGACTCTCTCTCTCTCTCTCTCTCTCTGTATTGCACGCAAATACATAAAAGCCAAAAAATTATATATAAATTCCAGAACCCACAACCTAACGGTCTTCGCGTTGAAATTAAAACTGAGAAAGAATAAATTTTGTTTGACTCCCATTTTGTTCTCTCTATCCAAAACTCCAGATTTTACCCGGAATTTCAGTTTCTCACGTTTCTGTGATCTTCTCTGTTGTTTTCGGGTTTTTGAGACGATTTTTGTGATGGGTTTGGATCGATTTCATATGGGTTGAAAAAGAAGAGGAAAAGAGGTAGAAAAAATGAGCTCGCATAAGCAGGTGACGATGCGAGACCTAGTGGAGGAAGCCAAGAAGAGGATTGTGTTCTTGATCGTATGTGTCGTCGGATTGTCTTATCTGCTGTCGTGTAAGTCTTCTTGTTTTTGTTTTGTTTTTGATTGAATTCAATGAATTGGTGGTGGTTTTTAATTTCTTATGAATCTGATGTGTATATATAAATGCTGTTGGAGTTCAATTTTAGAGAATTAGAACTTATTCACCAAAGGGCTGCTGCATGTAAAAATGGTGAATGTGATGTGGTACTGTGTAGAGGTCGTATGTTAGTGAAGATGGGTAATGCTCTTCTTGTGAGCCTTGGCGTAAGAAGAACCATATAGATGTTTCGCAAGGGCGAATCAGGATTTTTTTAAATTATTTTTATGAGTTTAAGTCTGAATTTGCATATACACATTTGACATTTGGTGATAATTGTGCAAAATTGGCACTATTGATACCATTAATTTGGTAATCTAGTCATTGGTTTTAAAAGCGTTGAGCCGTTGTCTTGTTCACTGTCCTTGGCTAGTTAGAAATTTATGCCGGGAACAGTTTAGAAGGTCTAGAGGTGGTTTAGTGGAGTTAAGTGCGGCCTTAAATTGTGTTAAAGTTTGACTTGCATGCTTGGTAATAACGTACGTGGGTGGTACTCACATATATTTGGCATTTTATCCATTGCTGTTAAAAAGTTCCGAGCCATGGCCTTATAGGATTTAGCAGTAGTCCGGAAATATTTTTGAGTTTAGTTTTAGTTTTAGCAGTAGCCATGACAATTGTGCATGGGTGGCTCTATCATTTAATTGGTAATTATAGGTGCTAAGCCACAGTCTTTCAATTTCACATGTTTATCAAAAAATTTGATGCCAAGAACTGCATTAGAGGTCTAGAGGTGGTTTAGTGGAGTTGACAGTGGTAAAGAAAGTTTAGCTTCTGATGAAAAAGATAGTGGTAAAGAAAATTTATCCAGCTTATATATTTGTTGGTGAGAGGCTGAGAGCTATATTTTAACTCCTCTTACCGCTTCTGGTGGTAATATATATATTTTAATTATATATTTATAATGTGAATGTAAAATTATCGGTTAGATGATGATGATAGATAGGATGATCAGACTTTAAGCATCTGTGTGAAAATCATGGCATATAGGGATACTATGCAAAAAACAAATGAAGAATTGATGTTTCTGGTTACTTTCTTTGTTTTTACAAGTTTACAACGATAGTATCTTAATCAGAGGCAGGTAATCGGTCAGTTACTTCTTGCCTGTGTAATTGCCCTAGATTATGAGAACAAGAAATATGTATTTACATGTGCTCACATACGTAATCCTACCCCTCAACATGATGTGTGCTTGTTATGTGTACCTAACTACCCCAATAAATCATCATTTGAGAACTAGAAAACTGTTCCGTGTACAAGCATATATATTGTTGTCAAAATTACCTTGACAGATTATTCACCAATTGTTTGCAATAAAAGTTTGGAGGATCTTAATGTGCTTTAATTAGTAGTAATTTATTAAGTGATGGGCCATGGAGAACCAGTGTTAGATCAAGCTAGAAAATGGGGAGGCCATTATGCAGAAAATTTCAAAAAAATTTCAGAATTTCTCAATCTATGCCATATAAAGACTTAAAAAGGAGGTTTCTCATGAAGTTCTTTCGAACTGATTTTTCCTCACTACAAATTTTATCCACTTTGGCTCCTCAGGAATTTCTTTATGTTTCAACCTTGATGATTTATATGATATAAGTTCATTAATGTCGAAGACTCGAATCCGTTAAGAGAATCTTCTTGTAAATGATACTCATTTTGTGAACCACTGCTTCGTATGTTGATTCTCTTTTCTTATTGTATTCACTAGCTGTGTTTTACTGTCCGAGTCTTGAAGTTCTCTAGAATATGCTAAACACAAACTTTTCCTTCTCAACCAAGGCATACCTAACTTCTGAGGCATCACATATGAGCTTCGTGAGCAAAGATAGTGGCTGCTCTTGAGTATTTTCCTTTTATCATTGCTGTGTTCCAATGAAACATAAAAACAAAACTTGTCCATTTGGTGAATTTAGTTTTTATTTAAATAATTACTCTGTGACCTTTCATCATGCAAATTTCTTTTCCTTTTGTCTGTAAGAAAATATGGAACCATAAATAATTGATTATATCTAGGACGATATATTTTCAAAGACTTACTATGAATTAGACAAGAAACAGTGGATCTGTGCAGTATGGGTACCCTGATTTTTGGTGTTTCTCTCAATCAGTTTGGACTTGACGGTTTTAAGGTTTCCTTTTAGAAGCATTTTTGTTGTCATGGTTGTCATTCTCAATATGTTGCTCCTTGCATGTTCATTTGACTTGAATTAGTACTAACTACTCATATTCTTATGCCAGTGACAAGCTCCTCAGTTTTGGTAAACTTGCCTGCTGCCGCTTCCCTGATTATTCTACTCCGTTATTTCTCCCTAGATTTTGAAATGCGGAGAAAAGCTGCTACATATAACAGCAAACCTTCCACAGCAAATACAATATCTCAAATTAAACCCCCAGAAAGTCATAAAGTTATTAAACGATCTGACTGGAGAAGGAAGGTGAATTCTCCTGTTGTCGAGGATGCAATAGATAGGCTCACCAGGCATCTTGTTTCTGAGTGGGTTGCAGATCTCTGGTACTCTCGTTTAACACCTGACAAAGAAGGTCCAGAGGAATTGGTACAGATCATAAACGGTGTTCTTGGGGAATTTTCAGGTCGCATGAGGAATATAAATCTTATAGATCTCCTTACAAGGTTGCCCTCATTCTGATCCTCAGTTTGGTTGAATTAAGAGTATATTTTACTAGGGAACTAATTTTCTTTTAGAATGACACAGGGATTTTGTTAACGTTATCTGCACCCACCTGGAGCTTTTTCGTGCTAGTCAGGCTAAGATTGATAAGCAGCAGTCGGTGCCTCTGACTATTGAAAACAGAGACTTGGAAATAAGGCGCGTTTTGGCTGCTAAGGACAAGTTACACCCTGCATTATTTTCTGCTGAAGCCGAGCACAAGGTTGTTCTCTTTATCTGTTTATCTCCAATTTATGCCTGCAGATATTTCCTGCAAGGGTGAAGGTATTATTCCGTTTATGCTTCTCTTGATGGTGCTGACAATACTTTCTGCACACTTTATTGCAGGTTTTACAGTGTTTAATGGATGGTCTCATTTCTTTAACATTCAGGCATGAAGATCTGCAGTGCTCTTTCTTCAGGTTCACTGTCAGGGAGTTACTTGCTTGTGCAGTGATGCGGCCAGTCTTAAATTTAGCCAATCCAAGGTAACTTTTCTTTTTATTTTGCTTCTTTCTCAATCTGGTTTGGCAATTTATTTTCTTATATAATGTAATCCTTTAATAGGTTTATCAATGAAAGGATTGAATCCTTAGCCATATCTATGAAAAAGGCTAAAGGAGCTACTGCATCGCAAGAGACATCTCAGTCCAAACCCAATGGTTCTTCCAGGATCTCATCTGATCATTTCTCTAGATTCTTAGATCCTTCTGCCACTGGTGTTGAACTTGTCTCGTTAAAAAATGATCAATCTAGAACTACTGCAGCCACAGCTGCTACAGATCTTTCAAAAGATCCATTGCTTTCCATTGACACTCGTTCTACCCGTTCGTGGGGCTCATTGCCATTGAACTCTCAAAATAGTGTTGAAAGAGGTATTCAACGACATCTTTCTGGAGGAAAATGGGGTGACATGTTGGATTTGATGTCAGACAGAAAGACTAAAGCCCTTGCTCCGGAAAATTTTGAAAACATGTGGACCAAAGGGAGGAACTACAAAAAGAAGGAAAGGGAAAATCGGGTATTCGAGCAAGCCTCGCAGCATTCTGTGGGGAAGTCTGTTACAGCTGTTTGTTCAAAGGCAACATCAAAGCCCAGAGAAAAACAAAGTATGACCAAGGTTAACACTGATCAGAGTGCAGTAGAAAATTCATTCCAGCATGCAGATCAGAAGAAATCAAATTTCTCTTCAGTGACTTCATTTCAAGAAGATGATGAGCACAACCTCACGTGTGTGGAGGAGGTTGAAACAGGGAGCAGTAGTTCATATACTTCAGAAGAGGACGAAACTGGCAATGTACTTGATTCTCCTGGAACTAAGGTTTGGGATGGAAGAAGTAACAGAAATCTGACTGTTTCTCACATTCATCACCCCCTTGAACATCCTGATAAGCATATATTGAAGAAGTCTGGTAGAAGACAACTTCAATACCAAAGATTACCACGAAGCCAGCCTGGCAGGAAAAGGTCTAGACTGAACAGTCAGAAGTTACCTGTTTGGCAGGAGGTGGAAAGGACAAGCTTCTTGTCTGGAGATGGACAGGATATACTTAGTTCACGCAAAGGACATGCACAATTTGATGAATCTAGCGATGATTCCGAGATTGAAACCTTAGGCGGATCTCAAAGTGGATCAGCTGCATCTCCTTCTGCATCCTTTATTTCTATGCCGGAAAGTCATAGTTCAACTGTTAATACTGTGCAAAATTCGTTAATGGTTGATTCTTTCTTTAAGTTGAGATGCGAGGTACTTAATATAAAGTTCAGTATTTTATCCCAGCATGTATATTTTGATCATCTTATATTATACTAAAATATGTAGAGAGGATGTAAGCTCATTTACTGTTGCAGGTATTGGGTGCGAATATTGTGAAGAGTGGCTCTAAAACATTTGCCGTATATTCCATATCTGTGACAGATGTAAATAATAATAGTTGGTCGATCAAAAGAAGGTGATAAGGACTTTTCTGTAGAAGTTAATGCATTCTTCTTTCATTGATGTGTTCCATATTAGTCATTCTTCATTGTCTAGTTCTTGATGTTAAGTTCTCTTAATTGTGACTCCGATTATATTCTTCGGTTCATATCTCTGCTACTGACTGTTCTTGCTCTTTTAGGTTCCGACATTTTGAGGAGCTACATCGGCGCCTTAAATTTTTTCCAGAGTACAATCTTCATTTGCCTCCAAAGCATTTTTTATCAACAGGTTTAGATGTACCTCTAATTCTAGAGCGGTGTAAATTGCTTGACAGATATTTGAAGGTCAGATATTTTAGCTCACTTGTTTTGTGTACCAGTTGTATGATTGTTTCACTATAGAGATTAGATCAACATTTAACTCCGTGAAAACGTTTTGACAAATTATTTGTCTTTTGTGGCTTGACTTTCTGCCGTTAAAATGAAGAATTTACAAGTTTACAGCAGTGCTTGCTTGTGATCGGGATTATCTTATGCTTTCTATAAATTATCTATGTTTTAGTTCCTTTGTTTATACTGTTTTTGCTTCTAAGGCACTCGGCTACTACATTTTATATTAAATTGCAGATTACCTAGGAGAAATGACTCCACTTTGTGTTCTTTTAAAGCAATTTACTTTTTACATTTTCTGGATATATTTGCTTAATGCTTCAGTCCTCTAATGGAAAATCCATGTGTTCTGCTTCTCAGAAGCTCCTGCAGCTTCCTACAGTTTCAGGATCAATTGAAGTTTGGGACTTTCTTAGTGTCGATTCCCAGGTTTTGGCATATTCTTTTTGTTTTCTTTGATTGTTTATATTTCTATTCTGGCAGTAAGGGCCATTTTATCTTTTGTTGTTTTATTACGATTGCCTTATGGTCTACCCTGTGTGCTGCAGACATATTTATTCTCAAATTCCTTCTCTATTGTTGAAACATTGTCAGGTAAACCATGCTCAGTGCAGAATATGACATTTACCTCTACTTTTTCCATCCTTCCACTTAAATAATCTTATCTTCTTCTTTCTTTCTATTTACATTATAATATATTTTTTCTATTTACTTATTTTTTGTGTGTTGGTTTGGAAATTCTAGTTGGTCTTGAAGATAAACCTTCTGAGAGAAGTACAATGGTTTCAAATACTATTGGCCCTACGGGGAGGGAACATTTGGGCAATGAAAGCAAGGAATCTCCTAGGAAAATGAAGGATAATTTTGTAGCAGATGGGTTAAAATACAATGCAAAAGAAATGGCCAAGTCTCCAGTGAAAAATACTGTTAAAGAAAGTGGAAAACCGTCGCAGGATTCTGGCAATGGTCCATATACTAAGGTGCAAAACATTTCATCATCTCTCAGAAATTTGGCCAAGGCAGTGAAAGGAACAGATAACGATGGTATAGAAGAGAGGTCTGATTCACCTTTTGATGCTTCCACTGACCCAACCCTACCTAATGAGGTAATTATTGTTCTTCTTGTAGATGATGCTGTGTGACTTCTATGCCTTTCTTAGATTTTTAACGCAAATACTTCTCTTGCAGTGGGTGCCACCAAATTTGAGTGTCCCCATATTGGATTTGGTAGATGTAATTTTCCAGCTTCAAGATGGTGGATGGATCAGGTATAAATAGATGTGTACAGTTGTAGAATTGTGATATAATCTCACATAATCCAATGATAATCAGAATTTCTAAATTATGTGACGAAATTTTCTGCTAATTGTTAATCTATTGCATGCATAACAGGCGGCAGGCTTTTTGGGTTGCCAAACAGGTACTGCAACTTGGAATGGGTGATGCCTTTGATGATTGGTTAATGGAGAAAATTCAGCTTCTGGGTAGAGGATCGGTTGTTGCTTCTGGGATCAGAAGGCTGGAACAGGTAATTATTTGATTTTACTAAATTTCATAGCTTGCGTGTCATTCCTGATAGAAGCTTCCATGTGAACCAATTAGATACTTTGGCCTGATGGAATATTCATAACCAAACATCCAAAACGAAGACAACCATCACAACCCAGCCAGCCCCCAAGTTCTCCTAATGGACGCCAGCCTGCGGAAATTTCTTCACCACCAAGATTGAGTGAGGAACAAAAGGAGGAAGCGGAAGAAAGAGCAAAGTTTGTGTATGAGCTAATGATTGGTAATATTATTATTCCCACACCCAATCTTGTTTATTATTTGCATTTATGCAGCTTGTATGTAGTGCTCGTGGCCAATCTATACAATGAACCATTATATTTTAATGCAGACAAAGCCCCAGCTGCTATTGTAGGCCTTGTTGGCCGTAAGGAGTATGAACAATGTGCTAAGGATCTCTATTTCTTTATTCAGGTAAGTAGGGAAATCATTTTGTCCTTTTCGAAAATTTATATACATTATGATTACATTTTGTTCTTTATATGCCTGATAATACTCTCCTGTAACACGGTATCTCTTGAAGGATCAGATTTTTGCTGAATTATGAAATTCATATGATTGAGATTAGGCAGAAGGAGTACTTTACATATTAAAGTCTGGAAAACCTTTAGGGCATTATTGACTCCCATCCTTTCAGTGTGAAGCCTGGCCAGATCATAGATTGATCCCCAAAACGTTTTACTAAATTTAGGAATAGCCTTCTTATGACTGATAGGCACCGAGAGAATTCAATGTGATATAAACCTGGAATTTTTTTTGGGGCAATATGGGCTGATGTTCTGTTATTACGGTGCATGGCCTGGGCATGGTCTCCTGTATTTTTATTGTTTGGTTGAAAACGTAGATATAGTAGTCTCTTGGTACACTGCATGATCTTCAACGACATATAATTTGATATATAGTTGTGGTTTTGTGCAGTCTTCTGTTTGTTTGAAGCAACTGGCATTCGACCTTCTTGAGCTGCTGCTTTTGTCTACATTTCCAGAGCTGGATCACGTCTTTAGGCAGTTTCATGAAGAAAAGCATAAATTTGGTGAATTTAAAGAAAGTTGATGGATTTCCAAGATAAGTTATACTTGTGGCGTGGCGTTCTTTTGTTGTTGTAGGTACATAGTCTGGGAGATGTTTTAGTTGTTGATTTTTCATTATTTTTGCAACTGGAACATTCCTCACTAGGAATGATAGCATCAAAGATCATTGATTTATACGTACACATGGGTCTAAATTTTGTAATTAGCTTTTTGATTTGGCATTTTTGAGGAAATTGTATGTAAATCATGAGATTAGTTCACATAATACATAATGCAAAGTTCTCTCCTTTTTTGACTTCTCACTCAAAACTGTGTATGGTTCTTGCAAAGGGGCAATGAAACTATTTTTATAAGTTTTTGGATTTCAATGATCAAAATCCGAACACGATGTACTGCTATAAAAAAAAAAAAAGTACTTCATGAACATGAAATGATACCCTAAGTACTTCAAGAACACGAACTGATCCCCTAAACATCGAAAATCGGGGGATCATTGCGATTAAGATGTTCAACCGTTTCATTTTCTAGTCACTATCATGACCATCAACATTCTAAACCCTCATATGCAAACGTTAAAGAGCTATGAAAATCAAGTCTAAAAAGAAGAACACATTTTGATAACTTGAAACAATTCTGTCATCAATTGTCAACCATATACCATAGTTGTGAACTTGTGATTCCAAAGCAATAAGAATTCTTCAGTTCCTTTTCTAACAGCATTCCAAGCACGAGAATTACGTCTACGACAAGTTAATTGAGGACTTGTTGAAAGGAAATCATGGGGCCAATTGAACACCTTTAGTCAATCTTCAATAATTACATATTTCCTTAACATAATCAAATCATATGATCGAAACACCTCCAAACAGAAAAGCACGGGTAAAAATGCTCAATTCACAATGGTAACCTTGCTAGTAATCAAGGAGCAACTGCCATTGTATGGCAAACAACATTCTAGCATATTATTTGTTGCATGCAAGGAAACTTAAGAAGGTCATATGAATCATGAAATTCTGTTAACAGATCGAATATCTAAAGTTCAAACACAATAATATCATTCATCCTTGTCCAAAATTCAGAGCGACTACATAGTAAAGATAACTGAAAACAACTAAAGCATGAAATGTGAACAAAATCCTTCAAACAATAAAATTTGTCTCAACTCATAAAGCCAACTAAGTCTCTATTATGAGGTACCGAATCATGGTGAAAATGACTCTTCAACTGCCTAAGCAGAGGCTGCTGCTGCTCCCTTCTTCCTTGGTGCCGCTTCAGTACCTAATCAAAACCCCAACAAACAAGAGTTGACTAAGATGGTAATAAATAAAGAGAACCATAGACAAACGATAAAATATTAGATGCTCCAAGCAGGAATAAATAACGGTATAAAAACAAGCTACTATACCTTCTCTGAAACCGCTCTTGAATCTGCGAGGTACATTGCGGAGATACCTCATCCTACCAGTTCCGGTGGTCTTCCTTCTGATTGCTTTCACACTCCAGTTGTCTAAAACCCATAATAAAAATCATTAAGCTAAGCATAACAACAAAGAACTCCCTTTCCATACAATAACAAAGTCTCATATACAAACATTCAATGATGAAGCCAACCCTCGAATTCACATATAAAAGAATGCATTCCTTAATCAAACAAACACAAGCAAGGAACAAAGCAACACGAGTGTCGCAAACCCAGACGCAGTTTACAATCAACCAGTATCCTACAAACACATTCTATTTCCTGATAAAAGAATGCATTCCTTAATCAAACAAACACCATCTAGAAACAAAGCAACAAGAGTGTCACAAAACCAGATACAGTTTACAATCAACCTGTATACTACAAACACATATATAAACACGCGATTCAATTTCAGTCCACTAGCTTTCTAATCAAAAAACCATATACAAACACACACTCAAAGAACAGAATCAATAACAAATAAAACAAATGAGCAGCAACACATCTAGAAAACTCATCTAAGCACACACAAATATAAAAATGATGAATTTTTATTAAAGTATAGCAAAAATAGCGAGAAACCCATGTATAATAACAAACCTAAAGTCCAATCTAACATTATAAGGTATGATTGGTATATCTACACATATAAAGCAATGAAAAAAGAAGTAAAAAAAAGCGAAAATCATACAGGTTCTCTTGCGAGCAGCGGGATAGGCACAAGCAGAGCATCGACTCTTCTGAAGATGGAAGCTGCGACGGCCGCAACGAACACACAGAGTGTGTGTCTTGTTCCTCCTCTTACCAAAACTACCTGTTCCTTTTCCCTGTAATTACAATCGAATTCAATCCATTTATTACAAAAACAATACACACTACCACATACATACACTAACGAAGAGAAAAAAAAAGAGAGTGGTTGTTTTTACCATTGATGCGAGCGAGCAAGCGAAAACGGAGGTGTCTGCTGAAAGAGAAAGAGAGGCGGCCCAGAGAGTGTATATAGTGAGAGACAAATAAGAGGGTTTTTTTAGGGTTGATTGATGAGGGAGAAATTCTATACTAGTGGTGTAGACGTGGCATAATCTTATTGGTCTGATTGAGTTATTTTTTTTACTGTATAATACCCGAACCGGATTGGGTCGGACTCTATCTCATTTCATAACTTCACACCCGGTCCATTATCATATTATAATTGGACCCAATCGAATTCGTAAAACAGTATTTTTTAAGGGTGTGCAAAAAACCGCCTAACAGAACCAAACTGATTAACCCAACCCATAAAGTTTGGGGTTGTTCGATTATAAATATAAAAAATTGATCGTTTGGACAAACCGAAAAAAAGTGGTTCTGTTTGGTGTTGTGTAAAACAATTCACCAACCCACATATTTTAGCACATATTTTAGAAAGTAAAACTAAAAATATAACCAATTACCTTTTTTTATTTTTTTATTTTTTTTTATTTTTTTTAAAGTTTATTTATTTGCTTTTTTTTATTATTTATTTTTTATTTATTTTTTATTTTTTTAAGTTTATTTATTTGCTTTGATGTAATTCTTTTGATGGATTGTTGTGTTAAGGTTTCAAAAGTATAAATGCAGTCAAACATGTCTTTATTCATGATATATATATACACATAAATGTTTAAGTCGTACACATTGATATAACTTCATCAGTGCGTTGGATGTAGACCATTATATTCACATACTTTGACTCAAAGTATATATCTTTATCAAAACTTCTCCATAATTAGTGGTCCATATGCATTGGTACTGATGTAGTTATATTAATACGCACTGACTAGAACATGACCGTATATATATATATATATAAGTGTGTGTGTATATAATTACTATTTTCTATAATGATTTTTTTTATTTAACTATTTTTTTATAATATAATATTAAAAAAAATTGATTTTTGAGTTCAAATCTAAATCGATAAACCTACCCAAACCAACCTAGCCTTTTTTGGTTTGGTTAGAATCGGTTTTGAAAATCACATTAATTTTGTTTGGGTTGAAATATAACCAAACCGATCTATATTGGTTTGGTTTGATAATTGATATTGAGGTTCAGTCCAAACCAAACCGAAAAGTGTCAAAATATTGTACATGTATTTTTCTTACATAAAAAAATTGTACGTGTATTCCTAAAAAATAAAAAAATAAAAATTGTATATGGCTAAGTGCAACTTTTTTTTTTTTTTTTTTTTTTTTTTTTGAAGTATTAAAGCTCTTTTTGCATTTAAACTCCATTAAAATAATTGTAGGTGTTATCGGATGTATATTATATAGTATTCCCTCTATTATCAATTGAAATTATGAATGTGAATAACTAATCATATGAAAAATGAATTCACGGAGTATAATGTTTTTTTTTTTTTTTTTTTTTTAATCTATAAAAGAAGCAACTTATAAAATCAAAACTAAGTTACACCAAGGAGTCTCAATTGGTGAGGCTCCTAAGTCCTAACCGACTCTAGATTATGACCAAAGTTAACATCTTGCATAATATTATAATATAATTTTAAAATTTGATTCTTATTAATTTATATAATTTTATGTATTATTAAGAGAGTCCGATTTTAGAATTATCTTATTATTATTATTATTATTATTATTATTATTATTTAATTTTAAAACAACCGCCACCGAGTTAAAAAAATGCATCAATATTATGATTTTATTTTATATGATTAAATAGGTAGAAAACGTCATTCGTATGAAAAATTGAATATCATTCTTTTTTAATTTTTTGTTCACAATCATGCAAAAATATCATGTTTTTCTTTATATAAATACTATATATGGGTTAATAAATGAATGCCTCGATTTTATTCATAGAGAAAAATAAAATTTGGTGGATTTGCAATGTATTATTTTTAAATAAATAAATGGAAACAATATATGTAATTTTATTTATGAGATCTTGGAGGGAACTAAAGTTACAAACTAGAGGAAAATTTATGTAATTCTCATTTGACATTCTTTAGAATTACATGATCGGAGAGGTTTCAAAAGCACTGCAAAATTTTCCACCATGGTATGGGTAAACCGTAAACAATTCATCATGTAAATTGATTTTTTAGATTTAAGTTCACCGGTGGTACCTCAAAAATTTATACCAAAACGGATTATGAAAGAATAGAGTCAGACCATTATCTCACTACTTTCTCTATTACTCTCCCCTGTAACCATTAACCATTGTCAAAGTGAACAATGAGGTTAGTTTTTGAGTTGTTTGTGACCAATATTTTGTTACAATAAAAAGATATATGGGATGCAAATAAAGTAATTAACAATGATATTTTGTTCTATATTTTGATTTTCTACCCTAAAATTAGAATTTTCATCAAAGAAATATTATCTTTTCATTAATTGTAAAAAGGTATTTATATCCATTCATTTATAATTTATGATAGTGAGGTTGAGACTATAAATAGACCTCCCATTTTGTTGAACGACATTTATGTAGATTGGTTTATTAAGATTGTACTAATATTGCATTAACAACCACAAACAATCACAATCAATATTCATCATGAAATTTTCACTAGATTATAAAATAATAATAATAAAAATAAAAATACTTAGATATTCAAGATATAACATGGGAGCTATCATAAAATGATTATAAGTGTACTTATGTGTCTTCAATATTTATTCTTTAATTAATTATCAATGAAAAAATTTTGTATAAAATGGAACAATTGAAGTGAGTGTGATTTTTTAGGTAACCATTATTTTGGTTAAGTGTTTGGATATACACAGATAGAGTAGAGAGCATCTTTGCTCTATCTTTGTAATGATTCGCTTGCATTATTGAGTATCTTCTAGTTAAATTAATTGATCAATCATTGAAAAGGAGGGCCACAATCTTAGCCTAATTGCAGGTTTTTCAAGCTTCTAAAAATGAAATTCGAATAGTTTCTTGTAGTTAAAAGTGCAATAAACACAGGTAAGGCCTTAAAGTCATAAACCTGGAGGGGCTTACCACCGACTTAAACTCACCAACTCACAATCTCTTGGATGTAAACTTTATCTTGTCTTTCTAATTAGTAATTAATAATTAATTTATTGAATTTGGCTTACATTGTGATTTATGAGTCTAAATTGTTAGAAGATATTAAAATTCTTGTTTTTTTCGACATGTTTTAAAACGTTCATATAATATTCAAATTTATGAGATGCATGAGTATATATATAATAAGCTTAAAAAAAGTATATATATACAATGAAAATAATATCACAGAATAAACATTCACTCAAAGTCTCAAATTCTAATTAAAAGTACTCAAGTGTTAACACTATGTAAACATTCAACGAAATCCTAATATGTAATATATTTTATTGGCCAAGCAATAAAAGCGCCTCTAGTATCTTCAAGTGTTCATAGGTCACCAGTAAGCGAATCAAAGGAACCATGCTCACCATTATTTTCTTCACACAAACTCTCTAATAGTCTGGACCAAGAATCATGTCATAAACTGATGCTTGTGGATCAATGCAATCAATTTCAGCTTCTGCCACTACTTCTCCGGTACCGATCCAATGCAATAACTTGCATTTTTTACTATTTCAATGTGAAACATCCATTTCATTTGTCGAAAATCTAGTTAGTGACTAAAAAAAAAAACGTATTAAGACAAAATATATCTTCATGTATCTAGCAATTTTAACTAACATTTGTTCTTTTATAAAATTTACCTTTAAAGAAGATTCTACCATTTTCACACGTTTTTTACTTGCTGATTTGAACCACTTGAATATTGTGGCTGCAAGGAAAAAAAAAACATGACTTTTAGACAGTTAAAAATAAATAAGAGAAGAAAATTGGTTGCATGTTATTTACCTTATTCATATTAGAAGAATCTATTTTTCCTTCTATTGCAGCTCTAGCATTGGTCTGAAACGGAAATGTACTAAATAATAAAATTAAAATATTATATACATATACCAAAGTACTAAAAATGTTTTATTTAACATTACCTGTATATTGAAGACAAAAGTTTTCAATTCCATGACTTGCTGTCTAAGATCTTTTATCCCTTTTTGAAGTTGCATCATAGTTTGTTTACAAATCACAGCTGACTGTACTTTGATTGTTGCATATCATAGTTTGTTGTTTCTATAACTTGAGAAACAACAGCATCTTTGATTGTTTTTAGTATGGAAGTTTTCGGGTTTTCCCCATGGAAGACCCAATTAGTGTAGGTAGGATCCATCCCATTAATGACTAAGACCAAGTGTTCACACAAACTCACCATTATTTTCTTCACACAAACTCTCCAACAACATCTTTAATTGTTTTTAGTATGGAAGTTTTCGGGCTTTCCCCATAGAAGACCTAATTAGTGTAGGTAAGATCTATCCCATTAATGACTATGACCAAGTGTTCATACACACACACACCATCATAGTTTGTTTACAAATCACAGCTGACTGTACTTTGATTGTTGCATATCATAGTTTGTTGTTTCTATAACTTGAGAAACAACAGCATCTTTGATTGTTTTTAGTATGGAAGTTTTCGGGTTTTCCCCATGGAAGACCCAATTAGTGTAGGTAGGATCCATCCCATTAATGACTAAGACCAAGTGTTCACACAAACTCACCATTATTTTCTTCACACAAACTCTCCAACAACATCTTTAATTGTTTTTAGTATGGAAGTTTTCGGGCTTTCCCCATAGAAGACCTAATTAGTGTAGGTAAGATCTATCCCATTAATGACTATGACCAAGTGTTCATACACACACACACCATCATAGTTTGTTTACAAATCACAGCTGACTGTACTTTGATTGTTGCATCATAGTTTGTTGTTTCTATAACTTGAGAAACAACAGCATCTTTGATTGTTTTTAGCATGGAAGTTTTCGGGTTTTCCCCATGGAAGACCCAATTAGTGTAGGTAGGATCCATCCCATTAATGACTAAGACCAAGTGTTCACACAAACTCACCATTATTTTCTTCACACAAACTCTCCAACAACATCTTTAATTGTTTTTAGTATGGAAGTTTTCGGGCTTTCCCCATAGAAGACCTAATTAGTGTAGGTAGGATCTATCCCATTAATGACTATGACCAAGTGTTCATACACACACACACCATCATAGTTTGTTTACCAATCATAGCTACACACACACACACTCTCATAGTCCATCATAGTTTCACAGCTACACACACACTCTCTCATAGTTTGTTTACCAATCATAGCCACATGCACACACTCACTATGCACTACAACGATCAAAAGCCAATCGAACAGTTGTAAGTAGACTACTAAGAAAACATGTTTAGCATGTAGAGGGAAAACAAGAAGGCACAAAAAAAGTCGTAAATAATCCTGTTTGAGAGATTCAGAAATGAAGTAAATCATATCTAACTCAATATAAAATGAATGCACAATTTTTCTTCATAATTAAGGAACATTAGAAATACACAACTTTGAGAGGTTTACACAGTGAGTAGCAAAACTTGTGAAAGAATCATCATCCAACACAGGTTATGGCGGGTGATGGAATTAGTGAAGTATATAGGTTCATGCAGTTACATTATCATAATATCATCATAGTCATTACATTTGACATTTGAGAGAATAAAACTCTTACATGACTTATATAATATAATAATTTTAATCTCTATTCATCAACTGTGAAAAAATTATAATAATGGTCTATTTCAATCGTTGTAAAATTTGAAATTAAGATCGAACAGTAGATTTTTGTTTTGTTTTAATTGCTAAACCGTAGATTGATAACTATAGAAAGTATTTGGATTTATTTTTAAACCCGTGATAAATGATATGTAATGAAAATCATATTATCTTGTAGTGATGACAATAAATATATATATTTTTCTGAAGTAATAATATTTTTTTTTTGAAGTATAATAATATTATGTTATATTATTCATATAAGTCATCTTACATAATGTTAGAATTTGATTCTTATTAATTTATATAATTCTATGTATAATGGACTCCTATTGCTAAGAGAATCCGATTCTTAGAACTGTTATTATTTTTTAATAAATTGAAACAAATGCTACCTAGTTCTTAATAAATGCACCAATATTGTGATTCTATTTGATGTGATTAACAGGTAGAACGTGTTACACACACTCTACATGAAAAATTGATGTATCATTCCTTTTCAATTTTTTTGTTCACAATCATACAAAAATTTCATGTTTTTCCCTTTATATATATATATATATATGTGTGTGTTAAAAATGGAATACCGCAATTTTATTAGTATAGAATTTATAAAAGAATGAAATTACATGGATATTAATCAACTAAACTAAAACCGAGTAGAAAGGCAAATTTTGGTGAATTTGCAATGTTGACAAAATGAATACAAAATTATTATCTTTTCATGAGATATTGGAGAGAATTAAAATGACAAATCGCGGAAGAATTTATTTAGTTTTAAATCTGGTCTAAGGGTGTCCTTGATTTATGCACTAGAATGGAAAGTCTGTGTCTTTTTAACTATGTTTCTTATATTGCTGAAGATATTCATTGCTTTGTTAGGAAATTAATACGAACAATGCCATTTTGCTTTGCTTATAGCATTGGATGTTGTAATAATGTGGCAGATGTGATTTTGGTAGAGATAAGTTTTTCTAATTAGACTAAGGAAGTAAAGATTCTGACGATGTAATTGTTGATAGTTTTGTTTTGAAATTTTATGAAATTACGTTCATAATTTCTCGGATATAGTGAAATGGTAAAGTCCCAAACTCTTTTTCCCCATCAACCCTGTTTGGATTCCCACATACAGCAATTTTACAAAAATAAAAATAAAAATAAAAATAAAAAAAACTTATTTTTTTTTTGAAAAGGCTATTTATTGAAGGGAAAAAACGAAACTCTTTCAACGAACTCCTAATATCGTAGATGATGTCGACATGATCAACATTCCCGAAGTCCTTCGAGTTCACCCAAGAAACAGCAACTTTTGAATCACTCACCACCGTAATCTGACGATGCCAAAGGTTTGGATTATCACAACACAAATCCACAGCCATTTTTATAGCCCAAATCTCTGCAGTATTAGAATCAGTAATTCCCAAATAAGAGGAAAAAAGGCAGAGCACCTTGCCAAAGGAGTCCCTCAAAACACCACCCCTTCCAGCAGGACCAGGATTCCCCTTGGAAGCACCATCAACATTAAATTTGAGATATTCCAAAGTGGGCGGAATCCAATCTTCAATTCTTGAGCTCTTGGCTTTCTTCGATTGAAGCCATATATATTACAATATTCAATAAACAAGATTGAAGTTGCATGGCAAAAAAAAAAAACGTTTTTTAACAGGCCAAGGAGTCTCAATATTGATGCATTCAAGTAATTTTACAAAAATCTGGTTGTTAACAATTAAAATTTCATTTGTGGTTACAAACAAAATTTGTATGTTTTATGTGGTTATTTTTAGCAATTTCCACCTGAAATTATAACTGTGAATAACTAATTATATGAAAAATGAATTCACAGAGCATAATATTATGTTTATTTATTTTTTTAATCTATAAAAGAAGCAACATATAAAAATCAAAACTGAGTTGCACCAAGGAGTCTCAATAGGAGAGAGGCTCCTAACCGACTCTAGATTATGACCAAAGTTAACATCTTGCATAATATTATTTTAAAATTTGATTCTTATTAATTTATATAATTTTATGTATTACTAAGAGAGTCCGATTTTTAGAATTATTATTATTATTATTATTATATATAATTTTAAAACAAACGCCACCGAGTTTAAAAAATGCATCAATGTTATGATTTTATTTTATATGATTAAATAGGTAGAACATGTCATCTGTATGAAAAATTGATGTATATTTCATTGTTTTTATTTATTTATTATTTTTTGTTCACAATCATGCAAAAATATCATGTTTTTCTTTATATAAATACTATATATGGGTTAATAAATGAATGCCTCGATTTTATTCATAGAGAAAAATAAAATTTGGTGGATTTGCAATGTATTATTTTTAAATAAATAAATGGAAACAATATATGTAATTTTATTTATGAGATCTTGGAGGGAACTAAAGTTACAAACTAGAGGAAAATTTATGTAATTCTCATTTGACATTCTTTTAGCTAGAGAATTACATGAACCGAGAGGTTTCAAAAGCACCTCAAAATTTTCCACCATGTATCGGTAAACCATAAACGATTCATTATATAAATTATACCAATTATACCAAAATGGATGTGAAAGAATAGAGTCAGACCATTATCTCACTACTTTCTCTATTACTCTCCCCTGTAACCATTAACCATTGAGTCCCATCACCATTGTTGAAGCGATGAGGTGAGTTTTTGAGTTATTTGTGACCAATATTCTGTTACAATAAAAAGGTATATGGGATAGAAATAAAATAATTAACAATGATATTTTGTTCTATATTTTGATGTTCTACCCTAAAATTAGAAATTTCATCAAAGAAATATTATCTTTTCATTAATTGTAAAAAGGTATTTATATCCACTCATTTATAATTTATGATAGTGAGGTTGAGACTATAAATAGACCTCCCATTTTGTTGAACGACATTTATGTAGATTGGTTTATTAAGATTGTACTAATATTGCATTAACAACCACAAACAATCACAATCAATATTCATCATGAAATTTTCACTAGATTATAAAATAATAATAATAATAATAATAATAATAAATACTTAGATATTCAAGATATAACATGGGAGCTATCATAAAATGATTATAAGTGTACTTATGTGTCTTCAATATTTATTCTTTAATTAATTATCAATGAAAAAAATTTGTATAAAATGGAACAATTGAAGTGAGTGTGATTTTTTAGGTAACCATTATTTTGGTTAAGTGTTTGGATATACACAGATAGAGTAGAGAGCATCTTTGCTCTATCTTTGTAATGATTCGCTTGCATTATTTAGTATCTTCTAGTTAAATTAATTAATCAATCATTGAAGAGGAGGGCCACAATCTTATCCTAATTGCAGGTTTTTCAAGCTTCTAAAAATGAAATTCGAATAGTTTCTTGTAGTTAAAAGTGCAGTAAACACAGGTAAGGCCTTAAAGTCACAAACCTAGCGGGGCTGGCTTACCACCGACTTAAACTCACAATCTCTTGGATGTAAACTTTATCTTGTCTTTCTAATTAGTAATTAATAATTAATTTATTGAATTTGGCTTACATTGTGATTTATGAGTCTAAATTGTTAGAAGATATTAAAATTCTTGTTTTTTTCGACATGTTTTAAAACGTTCATATAATATTCAAATTTATGAGATGCATGAGCATATATATAATAAGCTTAAAAAAAGTATATATATATAATGAATCGTATCAACTTCCACAAATCGTGTGTGGTGCAAGTGGGTACTAAGGCGGAATTATTATCTCCTAGATGGGCCGCTGCTTTCAACTGTAAACAAGCTTCGCTGCCTATTAAATACCTCGGTTTCCAGCTTGGGGGTAGACCCGGGAGGTTGAGTTTTTGGAATAATCTCGTTGCCAAAATTGAGAATCGGCTAACGCCTTGGAGGAGGAGATTTCTGTCTAAAGGGGGAAGACTCGTTCTTATTAAATCCGTGCTTTCGAGCATCCCTACGTATTTCCTTGCTGTTTTTAAAATGCCTAGAGGAGTGATCAAGAAAATTGAGAAAATTCAAAGAGATTTTCTATGGGGTGATGGGGTGCTTAAAAGAAAATTTCATGCTGTTAATTGGGTGGATGTGTGTAAGAGGAAACATTTAGGTGGGCTGGGTATTGGGTGCTTAGCAGACAAAAATTCTGCTATGCTTGCTAAATGGTTGTGGAGGTTTAGCAAGGAGAACAAAGCTTTGTGGAGGAAAGTTATTTGTGCTAATTATAAGATTGATACAAGTTTGCTTGTTTGTGATTGGCAGAGGCTGAAATCTCCTTCTTTCTTTGTGAAATCGATCCAAGACCTGTTTAAGGAAGGGTCTTTATCAGCTGCTGTTTTGAAGAAGGGATTTGCTCCGGTTGTGGGAAATGGGAGGAGATTGCAGCTGTGGTCAGATTTTCAGGTTGAAGGGAGACCTTTATCGAGGGCCTTTCCAAGATGTTTTGCGTTGGCTGTCCTGAAAACAGGGGTGGTGCAGAATTTTGGTTTTTGGATGGAGGAAAAATGGGTGTGGAACGTCGAAACGCGGAGACCTTGTTTTGATTGGGAAATGGAACAATGGAGAGCTTTCATGACTTACCTGAATTGTATCCATATTAGGCGGGATGTAGAGGATAGAATGGCCTGGTTCTTTGATGTCAATGGTGGGTTTTCTGTCAAGTCCTTCACAAAGAATTTAGAAGATTCTTTGACCTTCAGAAATCTGATTCCGGTGCTTCTTTGGAAAGGAATCTGCCCTCCCAAAATTGAATTCTTTTTGTGGCAGCTGTGGCGTGGGAGGATCTTGGTTAAGGAGGTTCTTGCCAAGATGGGAATGCAGCAGATTTCGGGTTATAATTGTGTGTTTTGTGCAAATGCGAGTGAATCGATTGATCATCTCTTCTTGCACTGTGGGTGGACGTCCTCTCTATGGAGAAATTGTATGGGGTGATGGGATGTGCAGTGTTGTATGAACCTCTCGTTTAATGATTGGTTAGAAGGTTGGTATGGTCTTAGTCCTGGGTGCAAGCATGATAGAGCTTGGTTTTCTATGTTTTGTGCTCTTGTTTGGACTGTTTGGGAGTGTAGAAATTTAAAAAATTTTGAAGACAAGAGCACTGATTTGAGGCAAGCTACGGATTTGGTTAAATTTAGAACGGTTTGGTGGTTCAAGCATTTTGGCAAAGGTTCGCAGGAGTCGATTAATTCGTTGATCTTAAATTTGAGTGAGTTATGCGTTGACAAAAAGAAAGGTAAACGTGTTAAGGTTGTGGATTGGATCCCTCCTGATCCGGATAAGCTTAAATTTAATGTGGATGGTTCGGCCTTGGGAAAACCTAGTCCTTCGGGTATTGGAGGTGTTCTTAGAGACTCGAGTGGTAAAATTCTTTGCCTTTTTTCGTTTCATTTAGGGATTCTGGATTCGAACATAGCTGAGCTCTTGGCTATCAAAAGAGCTTCTGAGCTGATTTCTGAAAATCCGAAGCTGTCTGGCTGCGCCATTGACATTGTCAGTGACTCGAAGGTGGCTGTTTCGTGGGTTAATCAAGGGGAGTTCGGGAATGTGGCTCTAATTAATGAGATTTACGACATCCGTGAGGTCCTTAAGGACCCGAGTCTCGTGAAGGTTGTGTTCGACTCCAGAATGTTTAACTCTTTTGCCGACAGTTTGGCTAAGATGGGAGCGAATCGGGTTGGGGATTTTGTTGAATGGGGCGATGTCTGAGTTCTGTTTTTTGATGTTTGTTTTTCTTTGCTGTTTCTTTTGGTTTTGTTGTGGCTGTCGGTCTGCGCTTGGGTTTGGTTGTGGGGTTTTTTTGGGGTTTCTTTTTTCCTGCTCGTTTGTGGTGGTGTGCTGGCTGCCTTGTTTCTGTGTTCTTTTTGCTCCTCGGTGAGCTGTGGCTTTGGCCCTTCATACAAGTTCGTTTTTTCAAAAAAAAAAATATATAATGAAAATAATATCACAGAATAAACATTCACTCAAAGTCTCAAATTCTAATTAAAAGTACTCAAGTGTTAACACTATGTAAACATTCAACGAAATCCTAATATGTAATATATTTTATTGGCCAAGCAATAAAAGCGCCTCTAGTATCTTCAAGTGTTCATAGGTCACCAGTAAGCGAATCAAAGGAACCATGCTCACCATTATTTTCTTCACACAAACTCTCTAATAGTCTGGACCAAGAATCATGTCATAAACTGATGCTTGTGGATCAATGCAATCAATTTCAGCTTCTGCCACTACTTCTCCGATACCGATCCAATGCAATAACTTGCATTTTTTACTATTTCAATGTGAAACATCCATTTCATTTGTCGAAAATCTAGTTAGTGACTAAAAAAAAACGTATTAAGACAAAATATATCTTCATGTATCTAGCAATTTTAACTAACATTTGTTTTTTTTATAAAATTTACCTTTGAAGATGTGAGAGTAAAGGCTCCAGCACAGCATCATTCCTTAGCATTCTCTGGATTAGCAATTTACAAACCTTTTGATAGAGGTTCATCTGACTAGGCACTGCCAGCTGGAGGATGTATCAAGACAGCCTAAATTATTTCCCGCCAATAAATGAATTTAGTTAGGATTGGCGGGAAACCAAGTTTGTTAGAAGAGTGATGTCACTCTCTGTATAAAAGGGAACTCTCTCTCTTATTGATGTATCGAATCATTTTCTGTAACAGAAATTCTTTTCTCAATGAAGATATTTTTCCTCCATTAACGTGTTCTTAGTTTTCTCTTAAGATTCCATTTAAGTTCTTCTTACAAACATTTAATCAAACACTTGTAGTGTCAATCTTCTTCTCCTCTGTTTTCTGAAACTTTACATGGTATCAGAGCCAAAGACCGACGTCAATGGCAACCACAAATTCCGCTGATTCAGACACCACAAGGCAATCAAACAGGTCTATCTCCAGTTATTCTGGTATGGATCTGAATTCCTTAGCAAAAACTTTGAGCTTCAATATCACTTTAAAGCTAGACCGAAGTAACTATCTCTACTGGAAGACTCAGCTCTTACCAGTGATTCGTGCTTTGGATCTGGAGAATCTTATCACAAGAACGACGCCTGTTCCAGAGAGATTCGTCGAAACTCGGACACTAAATGATAAAGGAGAAGTTGCAGTTGAACAACAGCTAAACGGTGAATATGAAAAATGGAGGAAAGCTGATCAACTCTTACTCAGCTGGTTGATTTCTACAATCAGTCCCAGTCTCATTGGACAGGTAACTCAGTGCAGGACTGCTCTTGAACTGTGGACAAAGGTGGAAAAACTCTATTCTCAACAATCATTAGCCAGGGTTTTGCAACTTAGACAACAGTTGCAATCAACTAAGAAAGGAGGAGATTCCATCAGTGATTTTGTGATGAAAATAAAAAATGTTGGTGATGCCTTAATGGCAGCTGGTGATGTTGTGACAGATCGTGATTTGATTATCAGCTTGATGCAAGGTGTTGGACTTGAGTATGATTCAGTTGTGGTACTGGTTTCTTCACAGCAACACACAATGACAGTGGAAGATGCTCAATTTCTTTTCTTGATGCATGAGCAAAGGATAGAACAACAGAATTGTGTTACTCAAATTAACACCTCTGGAGTCTCAGCCAATTTTGCTTCTGGTGGATCTGGAAATACTGACAAGAGGTACCAAAAGAATGCAAACAACAACTATGTAAACAATTTTGGAAACAATAGAGGAGGAAATGCTAGAGGCCGTGGTCAGTATGGCAGATTTACAAAGTCAAATCAGAGGATTCATTGTCAGTTGTGTGGCAAACCAGGCCATGGAGCTCTCAAATGCTTCAAACGTTTTGACCAAGGTTTTCAGGGACCGAATCAGGTAAATCAAGCACATTTTGTTCAACAACAGCAAGGGCATCAGGTTATTGCAGATCCTTCCTGGTATCATCAACAAGTGACTACGCCACAAGTGAGCAACCAGAACCACCAGAATTAGGCATTCTTTCAACAAAACTCCACACAGTTTGCTACACCAGAAATTGTAAATGATCAGAATTGGTACATGGACAGTGGAGCAACAAATCACATAACCTCAGAATTGGGAAATCTCTCAATGCAATCTGAATACAAAGGTAATGACACAGTTATGGTTGGTAATGGTAATCAGTTAGCAATAGCACATATTGGAAATGCTTTAGTCAGGTCACACACTTCACCTACCAGAGATTTGCATCTTAAACACATACTGCACGTGCCTGAAATATCTAAGAATCTACTAAGCATTTCTAAACTAACCAAGGACAATAATGCTAGTGCTGAATTCTGTGCTGAAAATTGTGTTATTAAGGATCTGAACACCAAGAAGGTTCTTCTTCAAGGTTCACTTAGGGATGGACTTTATCAAATGAGGCTGGCTGATAGAAGACCTTGCTCTCTCAACAAGATCGGCAGGCTACCTACAAGGAGTTTTTACCCTTTAAATAAATCTGGTTGTAATAAAACAAACGTTAGTCAATCACACTTGTATAGTGCTGATATTGCTACTAGGAATAACTCGGTGATTTGGCATGCCAAACTTGGGCATCCATCACCCATTGTACTTCAAAAGGTATTAAAGAAAGTCAGATTTCCTTTCAAAGTTCATTCTTTAGATTTTTGTGATTCATGTCAATTAGGAAAATTGCACAAATTGCCTTTTCAAAGGCACAATATCACTGCTCGAAAACCTCTTGAATTGGTATATTCAGACATTTGGGGGCCAGCCCCAATGTCCTCTACAGAAGGTTTCAGATATTACATAATTTTTGTGGATGCCTACACTAGGTTTACTTGGTGTTTTCCTTTAAAGCTAAAGTCTGAAGCTCTATCATGTTTCCTAGCACTAAAAAGGCAGGTTGAAAATCAGTTTGGTATGTCAATAAAATGCCTGCAGACTGACATGGGTAAAGAGTATCAAGCATTTGCTCCTATGTTGAAAGAAATGGGCATTCAGCTGAGGTTTTCTTGTCCGTATATTCATCAGCAGAATGGCGTACCATAACGAAAACACAGACATTTAGTAGAGCTTGGTCTAACTCTTCTTGCTCATGCTCAAATGCCTCTTAGATTCTGGTATGAAGCTTTCTCAACTGCTACCTTTTTGGTTAATAACTTGCCATCTGCTGTGCTTGATTTTGTTTCTCCATATGAGAAATTGTTTGCTAGGAAACCCAACTATAATTTCTTTAAAACTTTTGGGTGCACTTGTTTTCCATACTTGAGAGATTACTCTAAGCATAAGTTGGATTTTCACACAAGCAAGTGTGTGTTCATTGGGTATAGCATTAACCACAAAGGTTACAAATGCTTGCACTCAAATGGGAAAGTCTTTATCTCCCGAAATGTGATCTTCAATGAGTTGGAATTCCCATTCAAGAGCCTGTTGGTGTTACTCCTGCTGCTGAATCCTTGGGTCACACTCGGGTGTCATTGTCTCTCCCAGTTTTCGGCTCACCTGATTCAAATAGTGGTCTTGTTGATCGAATGAGGGCCACTCCTACATCTCTTCCAGTCCCTGTAATTGGGTCTCAAGCTGCTGGTCCAATGCCTTTGGACAGACCAGCCAGTTCTGGTATGCCTTCTTTCCAGCCTGTTGCTTGTGTACCACATCATGAACATCCTCCTGCAGATACATGTTCCAAACACAAGATGGTCACTCGGTCCAAGACTGGCTCACTCAAGCCAAAGGTCTTCTTGTCCACCTCAAGTGCATCTTCAGCATTGTCTTCTGAGCCTAAGAATGTGCAGCAGGCTTTGTCTGATCCTAAGTGGCATTCTGCAATGGCAGAAGAATTTAAAGCTTTGCAGTCCAAAAATACATGGTCATTGGTACCTCACTCTCCTGATAAGAGTATAGTAGGCTGCAAGTGGGTTTTCAGAACAAAGTATAACCAAGATGGGTCCCTTCTCAAGCATAAAGCAAGGCTTGTAGCAAAGGGGTTTCACCAAGTTCCAGGTCTGGATTTTACTGACACCTACAGTCCGGTGGTTAAGTCATCCACAATTAGGGTCATCTTCACCTTAGCTGTGCAATACAATTGGGACATTCAACAAATCGATATCAACAATGCCTTCTTGAATGGAGATTTGCAAGAGTTAGTCTACATGGAGCAGCCTCCCGGTTTCATTAATGCAGACTTTCCATCCCATGTGTGTAAGCTTAACAAAGCCTTATATGGCTTGAAGCAAGCTCCACGCTCCTGGTTTAACAAACTCAAGGCTGCTCTACTTGCTTCGGGTTTTAGAAATGCAGGCTCGGATGTTTCTCTTTTCATTCAGCATCATGACTCCTCTGTTATCTATCTTCTTGTGTATGTTGATGATATATTAATCACTGGAAGTGACTCTTCTAAGGTTCTTCAGCTTATTGACAGACTCAATAGTGTGTTTGCTCTCAAGTCTCTTGGCTCTGTCAATTTCTTTCTTGGGTTCGAGGCCTTTCGGGATTCCACTGGTCTCTATCTAACTCAGTCCAAATACATCAATGATTTGCTTCACAAGTTGCACATGGCTGACTGCAAACCATGTGACACTCCTTTAAGTTCTTGTTTGAAGCTGTCAAGAACTGGTGGTGAACCTTTTGATGACCCTACACTGTATAGAAGCACGATTGGTGCGCTGCAGTATCTGACCCACACTCGACCAGACATTGCGTTTGTGGTAAATAGGTTGAGTCAGTTCCTGGTATCTCCCTCCCAGGTTCATTGGCAGGTCTGTAAGAGAGTCATGCGATATCTCAAAGGGACAATGCATCATGGTCTTTGGTTCAAACCAGCTGCCTCTCTCACCTTAGAAGCTTTTTGTGATGCTGACTGGGCCAGTGATGTTGATGATAGAAGATCCACAAATGGCTGCTGTGTTTTTCTAGCTGGGAACTTGATTTCTTGGTCCTCTAAAAAGCAGCAGGTGGTGTCTCGTTCTAGCACCGAGGCAGAATATAGATCAATGGCCAATACAACCACTGAATTGTTATGGCTCCAATCTCTGTTTAGTGAGCTTCGAATCACTTTACCGAAATCCGTTGTGTTATGGTGTGACAACATTGGTGCGAACTCCTTGGCTAGGAATCCTGTCTTCCACGCTCGGACCAAACATATCGAGCTTGATGCTCATTTCTTACGGGAGAAGGTGGAGGCAGGCCTTATTGATCCTAGGTATGTTCCCACAGATTGTCAAACTGCAGACATCTTCACAAAAGGGTTGGCTCGAGATCGGTTTTTTGTTTCTTCGTTTCAAACTGAATATGGTGTCATCCCCACAGTTCAGTTTGCGGGGGGATGTGAGAGTAAAGGCTCCAGCACAGCATCATTCCTTAGCATTCTCTGGATTAGCAATTTACAAACCTTTTGATAGAGGTTCATCTGACTAGGCACTGCCAGCTGGAGGATGTATCAAGACAGCCTAAATTATTTCCCGCCAATAAATGAATTCAGTTAGGATTGGCGGGAAACCAAGTTTGTTAGAAGAGTGATGTCACTCTCTGTATAAAAGGGAACTCTCTCTCTTATTGATGTATCGAATCATTTTCTGTAACAGAAATTCTTTTCTCAATGAAGATATTTTTCCTCCATTAACGTGTTCTTAGTTTTCTCTTAAGATTCCATTTAAGTTCTTCTTACAAACATTTAATCAAACACTTGTAGTGTCAATCTTCTTCTCCTCTGTTTTCTGAAACTTTACAGAAGAAGATTCTACTGAAAACGTTTTTTACTTCCTTGCTGATTTGAACCACTTGAATATTGTGGCTGCAAGAAAAAAAAATGACTTTTAGACAATAAAAAATAAATAAGAGAAGAAAATTGGTTGTATGTTATTTACCTTATTCATATTAGAAGAATCTACTTTTCCTTCTATTGCAGCTCTAGCATTGGTCTGAAACGGAGATGTACTAAATAATAAAATTAAAATATTATATACATATATCAAAGTACTAAAAATGTTTTATCTGAAATTACCTGAATATTGAAGACAAAAATTTTCAATTCCATGACTTGCTGTCTAAGATCTTTTATCTCTTCTTGAAGTTGCATCATATTTTGTTTACCAATCACAGCTGACTGTACTTTTGTTGGTGTAACACCAAAACCAAGTCCTTGAACTCTACCCCGATGCTCCCTTTCTATAACTTGAGAAACAACAGCATCTTTAATTGTTTTTAGTAGGGAAGTTTTCAGGTTTTCCCCATGGAAGACCCAATTAGTGTAGGTAGGATCCATCCCATTAATGACTAAGACCAAGAGTTCATACACACACACCATCATAGTTTGTTTACCAATCGCAGCTACACACACACTCTCATAGTCCATCATATTTTCACAGCTACACACACACACACACCCCATCATAGTTTGTTTACCAATCACAGCCACACACACACACACTCACTCACTATGCACTACAACGATCAAAAGCCAATCGAACAGTTGTAAGTAGATACACACACACACTATGCACTACAACGATCAAAAGCAAATCGAACAGTTGTAAGTAGACTACTAAGAAAACAAGTTTAGCATTTAGACGAAAACAAGAAGGCACAAAAAAAGCCGTAAATAATCCTATTAGAGAGATTCAGAAACGAAGTAAATCATATCTAATTCAATATAAAATGAATGCATAATTTTTCTTGATATTTACAGAACATTAGAAATACACAACTTCGAGAGGTTTACACAGTGAGTAGCAAAACTTGTGAAAGAATCATCATCCAACACAGGTTATGACGGGTAAAGGTCTAAGGCGGGTGATGGAATTAGTGAAGTATATAGGTTCATGCAGTTACATTATCATAACATCATCATAGTCATTACACTCACCACAGAATATACAAAACAAATAAGCAAACTACCCAACAGTGCGAAACAGAGAAAGAATGAGGATTACAACAAGATGCAGAGATACAAATTAACACAAAAGAAATCTCTTATTTTGTTTGATAAAAATTTCCAGTACCAGGAAAATTGGCCTTATTTTAAGTTATTATCTAGCCTAGTTTGATAAACCCTACAATAATCACATCTTGTTCCTCACCTTGTAGCAAAGAACAAATCAAATTGTAATCATAAAACAAATTCAAAATTGAAGCTTAAATTGAAAATATCAAACATAAAAAAAATAAAAAATAAATAAAAAAAAAAACAAAAAATAAAAAAAAACAATAACATTCAGTCAATGATATTCGAACAGTTTCTTGTAGTTAAAAGTACAGTAAACACAAGTAATTAAGGCCACTCTAATCGAAATGGTTTCTTGACTTGAAAGTTGAGATTATCCAACAAACAAACACATTACCATTTTAACTTGAAATGAAATCAAGAAAAAACTCGGAGGAAATCATTACCGAAAAATTACGACTGGTTCTTATCAAAATCAAAATTATTTTATATCTATCACTTGACAGAGCTTCAATCAAATCAATGAGACATTGGAGGGAGAGAGGAAACAAACCTGAAGGATCGATAGCAATCTCCAGCCGCCGAGGAAGCAAATCTCCGGCCACGAAGAAGAGATAGTCTCCGGTTTGTTCGAGTGTTACTGATTTTTTAGTTTTTGGGAATTTTGAGATTTTTGAATTTTGATTGAAATTCGTGATATATATCTGATATGAACCGTTATATACTCGTGGGAATTAACAAATGGGTCCATTTTATAAGGGCACCCATTATTAACACTCTTGCTATATAATCTCGATAATAAAATCTTTTTTTAAAAAAGAAATTTTATTTACCAAAAGAACCCAATTAGATAATTTAAAGTTTAAACATCCAAATTAAGTTTGAAATTATTTTTAAAAATTAAAACAAAATTCAAGTTTGAAAAACATTTGACATTTGAGAGAATAAAACTCTTACATGACTATATAATATAATAATTTTAATCTCTATTCATCAATTGTGAAAAATTTATAATAATGGTCTATTTCAATCGTTGTAAAATTTGAAATTAGGATCGAACAGTAGATTTTTGTTTTGTTTTGTTGCTAAACCGTAGATTGATAACTATAGAAAGTATTTGGATTTATTTTTAAACCAGTGATAAATGATATGTAATGAAAATCATATTTTCTTGTAGTGATGACAATAAATATATATATATTTTTTGAAGTAAAATAATATAATGTTATATTATTCATATATGTCATCTTACATAATGTTAGAATTTTATTCTTATTAATTTATATAATTCTATGTATAATGGACTCCTATTACTAAGAGAATCCGATTCTTGGAATTGTTATTATTTTTAAAAAAATTGAAACAAATGCTACCTAGTTCTCAATAAATGCACCAATATTGTGGTTCTATTTGATGTGATTAATAGGTAGAACATGTTACACACACTCTACATGAAAAATTGATGTATCATTCCTTTTCAATTTTTTTGTTCACAATCATACAAAAATTTCATGTTTTTCCCTTTATATATATGTGTTAAAAATGGAATACCGCAATTTTATTAGTAAAGAATTTATAAACGAATGAAATTACATGGATATTAATCAACTAAACTAAAACCGAGTAGAAAGGCAAATTTTGGTGAATTTGCAATGTCGACAAGATGAATACAAATTTATTTCCTTTTCATGAGATATTGAAGAGAATTAAAATGACAAATCGCGGAAGAATTTATTTATTTTTAAATCTGGTCTAAGGGTGTCCTTGATTTATGCACTAGAATGGAAAGTCTGTGTCTTTTTAACGATGTTTCTTATATTGCTGAAGATATTCATTGCTTTGTTAGGAAATTAATACGAACAATGCCATTTTGCTTTGCTTATAGCATTGGATGTTGTAATAATGTGGCAGATGTGATTTTGGTAGAGATAAGTTTTTCTAATTAGATTAAGGAAGTAAAGACTCTGACGATGTAATTGTTGATAGTTTTGTTTTGAAATTTTATGAAATTACGTTCATAATTTCTCAGATATAGTGAAGTGGTAAAGTCCCAAATTCTTTTTCCCCATCAGCCCTGTTTGGATTCCCACATACAGCAATTTTACAAACAAAAAATAAAAAAAATTAATTAAAAAAAACTTATTAAACAACATATATATTACAATATTCATAACTTAACAAGATTGAAGTTGCATGGCAAAAAAAAAAAAAAACGCTTTTTAACAGGCCAAGGAGTCTCAATGTTGATGCATTCAAGTAATTAAAATTTCATTTATGGTTACAAACAAAATTTGTATGTTTTATGTGGTTATTTTTAGCAATTTCCACCTGAAATTATAACCGTGAATAACTAATTATATGAAAAATGAATTCACAGAGCATAATATTATGTTTATTTATTTTTTTAATCTATAAAAGAAGCAACATATAAACTACAGCTGCAAACTTATCATGAGTCGCAGAGATAGGAAAGGGGTGTCCACTGAGAGGGGAAGAGGAGGTCATGGTAGAGATTTCAGGGATAATTTGTTCTCCATTTTTGTGGATAATCTTAATTCGAAGGTTGATCTGGAATGTTTATGGGGATTATTTAGACCCTTCGGTAGGGTGAGGGACGTTTTTTTGTCTCCTGAAAAGGCCTCAAGGAGGAGCAAATTCGCCTTCATTAGGTTTGAATCGTTGGAGGAAGCAACCAAAGTGGCTGAATCAACTAATGGGATGCATGTGTATAGCTGGCCCATAGCAACTAAGGTGGCATCGAAGGACTGGAAGAATAGGGCTTCAAGGGTGGAAAGACATAATGTGTCTCGTCAGAACGTGAGGACTCATTTCAACAAGTTTGGAGGAATGAGTAGAGAGCCGGGTGTTAAGGGCTCTTATGCGGATAAGGTGAGAGAGGTGAAAGGCGTGGCCGATGGGGATGAGAACATGGTGAAAGAGAAGAGTCTTTCGATGTTCTGGGATTTCAGTCAGAATGATAGGGTCTGGTTGAATAAGTGTGCCATTGGTATTTTGAAAGAATTCAAGGATGTTTCTAAGGTGAACGAACGTTTGGATTTCTATGGTTGTAAGTTTTCAGCGTCATATTTGGGAGATAAAAGCATTCTTTGGTCTTTCGAGTCTGAAATGATTAAGGATAGATTTATCAAAGAAAAGCAGGTGTGGGGAGAGTGTTTTTCTACGATGGTGAGTTGGAACGATGAGTTGGTTCCCCAGTCTAGATTGACATGGGTTGACGTTAAGGGCTACCCCATTTCTTGTTGGTGCTCAGATTTTTTCAAAAAATTGGGCTGGCAACTAGGAGAACCTTTGCTGGTAGACAAGAGGATAGAGGAGAGAGCTCTTTTGGACAAAGGTAGGGTGTTAGTTCTAGTCCCTAAGCAGACGACAATTTCGTCTTCAGTTAAGATTTTTGGTGGTCAGAAATCATTTGTGGTTAAGGTGGAAGAAGTGGTGTCTTCCGTGGATGCAGAATGGGTGGAAAGTTATCTGGGTTTAAGAAAGCAACCGGAGAAGGAGTGCCGGAAAACAACCACCGGAAAAGATAATTTTCAAATTAGTTGGCCCAATGGTACTGATGAGGTTTTTTCGAAGATGGCAAATCAAGTAGGTAAGGCTAAAGGCTACCTTAGGGAGGGTTGCCAGGATGGCAGAGCTAAGAAGTGTGCTATAGGGAGTGTGATTGGACAGACTAGGCTGCCAAGAAGGCCAAGGGGTGTGGTTCTGAAGAAGTGTGTGGACAAAGGGAAAAAGATATGGTGCAAAAGGAAGGCGTTGAAGCCTAAATTTCCTGAGGCTCTGAGTGGAAAACTGGTGTTGGAAAAGAGGAAAGGTTCTGGTTTGTCAGAGGGTGTCAGTAGATTTGAATCCTCTTCTTCGTCTGAGGAAGATCCAGGAGATAATGTTTTTTTGGAATCATGTAAGGAGAGAGGAGAATGCTCCAAGGCACAGGCTGGTAGTGGGGTTGAGTTTGGGCCTAGTCTGTGTCCCAAGCCCAATAATGTGTCTTTTCGTATTTGCTCAGAAGGCCCAAGCAATATTCAGAAGTTTAATGAAAGGGTAGTCTTATGTGTGGATTTGGGTCAGTTGGAGGTTGGCCCAACGGTGGTTAGAAGGAAGGAAGGTATGAGGTCAGGGGATGGCTTAAATTCTAATGGAGAAGGGTCATCTTCTGATAATTTGGACACAAATGCGATGTTAGTTCAAAGGGTGATTGAAGTGGAAAATCAGATTCAGCGTGAGAGATTAGGAAGGAACTCTGAGTCAGGTGAGGGGGAGGCTGTCAGCAGCGATAATCTGGTTACTAAGGAAGAGATGGTTCGGGCGACTTTGATTGAAGAAGAGAAGATGGATTTAGCTAGTGTTGTGCCCGATAGTGAGGAGGATTTGGGGAGGAAGTTGTTGGCAGTGGATATCTCTCAAGAAGAACAAGACAACAGAAGTTTGCAGAGGTCGAGATTCAGAGGTAGAAGTCGATCAAGGTTAGTCAATACTCATGGGATGAAGACTCGCCAAGCTGGTGGTAAAGTTAAGCGGCAGAATTTGAAAATATCGGGAGTGGCAGAGCTGGAAGCAGCGAAAGTGGTGGATACGGGCAGAGTTTTAGGCTTTGATTTCTCTGAAGAAGAAGAAGAAGAGGTGATGGAGGAGATTGCTAGAAGAGAGGAGGAAGACATAGTCAGATTCCAAGAGATGTCAGGTTAGTTTTCTGCCTTGTGTTGTTTGGTGTGGTCTCTCTTGTTTTAATGTTAGCTCTTTCATGGAACATTAGAGGTTTGGGCAGAGGGGAGAAGTGTAAGGTGGTTAGGAATTTGGTTTTGAAGCACAAACCGGTTGTGCTGTTCATCCAGAAATCCAAATTAAAAGTCTTTGATAGAGGGGTTATTCGGTCCTTAGGTGGTAATGTTTTGTCTAGAGGTGTTGGTGTGGAGGCTATTGGGTCTGCTGGAGGCTTGATTTGTTTGTGGAATGAGGAGCTGTTTTCTGTTAAGGCGTGCATATCTACGAATCGTAGCATTGTGCTGGTCGGTTTGTTAGTGGGTGTTAATAAAGAAATTGTCTTCTGTAATGTTTACGCGGCTAACGTTGAAGGTGAGAGAAAAGAGTTGTGGAATTACCTTGTGAGTTTGCAGAAATCTATTCCCTTGCCTTGGTGTTTTGGTGGTGATTTCAACGCGGTGTTGGATCCTTTGGAAAGAAAAGGTAGGGGATGTGATCTAGTTTCTATTAGGAATTTTAAGGAGTTTGTGCGGGAAGCTATGGTGGTGGATTTGCCTTTGGTAGGGATGCCTTTCACATGGTCGAATTATAGAGATTCGGCTTCGTGGGCGAGGCTTGATCGTTTCTTGGTGTCCTTGGAGTTTTTGCTTTGGTTTCCTAACTTGGTTCAACGGGGTTTACCGCGTTCCTTGTCCGATCATAATGCCATCCTTCTAGGTGAAAAGTTGGTGGATTGGGGGCCTAAGCCTTTCCGTTTTTTTAATGGTTGGCTTGAGGATAAAGAAATGATTTCCGAAGCTATCAAGGGGTGGAAAGGAAATTCTGCTGTAGGTTCCAAAGGTTTTGTGTTGGCTGCTAAGGCAAGGGGAGCTAAAGACTTGATGAAGAGAAGATTTGCTAGCATTAAAGGGGTTTCGATCGGTAGTAAAGCTCTAGAAGACAGTTTGGATGCTTTAGATAGTAAGGCTATTTTGGGTGGTTGGTCGGAGGAGCTTAGGAAGGAGAGGGTGTCCCTTCTCTCTAAGCTGTGGAAAGAGCTTAGGAAAGAAGAACAACTTTGGCGTCAAAAAGCTAGAGTGAGTTGGTCGAGATTGGGTGATAGGAATACCGGTTTCTATCACAATGTGGCGAATAGTAGAAGGCGTAGGAGCCAAATTAATGAGATTGTCTTTGATGGGGTTAAGTTGACGGACCCAGCTCTAGTTAAAGAGGGGATTTGGAAGTTTTTTAAAGATCACTTTTCGAATGTGAAGTGGAAAAGGCCGAAGTTGAGGGGGCTTAATCTTAAGAAATTGTCAGTCCAAGCTAGTATAGATTTGGAAGCTTGCTTTAAGGAAGAGGAAGTGTGGGCTGCTGTGTGTGACTGTGATGGTAATAAGGCGCCGGGGCCCGATGGCTTGAACCTTAATTTTGTGAAAGATAATTGGGAGATTATTAAGGAGGACTTTTTGAAGTTTATTGAAGAGTTTCATGGTAATGGGAAGGTGGTTACAGATCTTAACAAGACTTTTATTACTCTTATCCCGAAGTGTGGCCATCCGGAGTCTATGAGGGACTTTAGGCCGATTAGCCTTGTGGGGTCAATGTATAAGATTCTTGCCAAAGTCCTTGCTAACCGTCTGAAGTAGGTGATGAATGCGGTGATAGGTGAGTCTCAGATGGCTTTTGTCTCTAATAGACAGATTCTTGATAGTTACGTGGTGGCGGAGGAAATTATTCATAGTTGGAAAAAGGATAAAGTGGGGGGTCTTTTGGTGAAGTTGGACTTCGAAAAGGCATACGATTCGGTGGATCACTCTTTCTTGGATTCTGTCATGGAAGAGATGGGTTTTGGGGTTAGATGGAGGCAGTGGATAAAATGGTGCATTTCTACCCCAACTATTTCGGTGCTTGTCAATGGTAGCCCTACGAAGGAGTTTTCGGTGGAGAAAGGTTTGCGCCAAGGTGATCCGCTTTCGCCTTTTCTTTTTAACTTGGTCGTTGAAAGCTTGAGTGGGTGTTTGAAGAAAGCGGAGTTTTTGGGGATGGTGAGAGGGGTTTCTTTTGGGGAGGGAGAGGTAGTTGTGTCACATCTACAATTTGCGGATGACACTATCCTTTTTCTTGAGCCGAAGGTGGATTTCCTTATTAACACTAGGAGGATTCTTAGATGTTTTGAGATGGCGTCGGGTTTGAGAATTAATTTTCATAAATCGTGTGTGGTTCGTGTCGGGAGAAAGAGGGAAGGGGAGTGTGATTGGGATGTTTTATTTAAATGTAAGAAGGCCAAACTTCCTATTTCCTACCTAGGATTGCCGTTGGGGGCCAAACCTAGTTCTAAAGCTTTTTGGCAGCCTGTGTTAGAGCGGATTGAGAAGCGTTTGTCCCCTTGGAAGAAGAGTTTTCTTACCAAAGGGGGCCGGTTGGTGTTGATTAAGGCCGTTCTTTCTAGCATTCCGTCTTATTTTATGTCGGTTTACAAGATTCCTGTTAGTGTTGCTAATGTCATTGAAAAGTACCAAAGGGGCTTCTTTTGGGGGGACGGGGGTGAGAAGAGGAAGATCCATGCCGTAGATTGGGAAACGATTTGTAGGAGCAAGAGAAGAGGTGGTTTAGGTGTCGGTCGAATTAGGGACAAAAATTGTGGTCTTCTAGCTAAGTGGGTGTGGAGGTTTGGGAGGGAGCATGATTCGCTGTGGAGGAGGATTATTTGTGCGAAGTACGGGGTCAACGATAGTGAGTTGATGTGGAAGTGGAAGGGTGGTCTAAATGTGTCTCCTTTCTTAAAAGCGGTGAGTGGTCTTTTGAAAGAGGGTTCAATTACAGAAAAGATTTTCAGAGAGGGTTTGAAGGTGGTTGTGGGGTGTGGGGACAAAGTTAGCTTCTGGGACGATAGGTGGAGGGATGGTGTGCCGCTTAAAGTGAGGTTCCCAAGAATTTTTGCTTTGTCTAGTGTTAAGAGTGGTTCCATAGATAAGTTTGGGTCTTGTACGAGTGAAGGATGGAAATGGGAAGTTAGCCTTAGAAGGGGTGTTTTTGACTGGGAGAGGGAAGTGTGGGTGGATTTTATTTCTCTCTTGGAGGATTTCAAATTGAAAGATTGCATACCGGATTCTATTGCCTGGAGTTTTTGTCTGAAAGGTATGTTTTCGGTGAGCTCGTTTAGGAGATGCATTGAAGATTTTGGTGGGGAGGTTCCGATGGATGTTGTCTCAGTTTGGAAAGGTTATAGCCCTCCGAAGGTGGAGCTTTTTGTGTGGCAGCTGCTTAGAGGTAGAGTGTTGGTTCGTGAGGTGCTAGTTCGTTTTGGTATGGTTGTTAATGATGATTTCCGATGCCCGTTGTGTGGTAGCTTTGCTGAAACTGTGGATCACCTTTTTGTTTTTTGTTCTTGGTCTAGGAGAGTTTGGGATTTTTGTTTGAGTTGGTGGTCGGTGCTTAGTTGTGCTAGTGGCAGCTTAAAGGATTGGCATTCAGCGTGGTTAGGCTTGTGCCTAAGATCGAGTTTGAAGAGAGTTTGGGAGACTATCTTCAATGCTGTGGTTTGGTCCATATGGGAGGCCCGAAATCAGGCGGTTTTTAAAGGTGTTAGTGCTGATTTTATGGTGTTTTTAGACTTAGTTAGGTTTAGGGTGGCGTGGTGGTTTAAATTCCATAGTAGGGGATCGTCGGAATCTATTACGGTGTTGGTAGAAAACCTTGAAATCTGCTGTGATGAGGCTAATCAGTTTAGGAAGAGGAGGGTTGAGAAATGGGTGCCTCCGCCTAGTGATACCTTGAAGTTTAACATTGACGGTTCTTGTTTGATTGAGCAGGGGAGGGCGGGTATTGGGGGAGTGCTGCGTAATTCGAGGAGGGAGGTGCTTTGTTCCTTTTCTGAATTTGTTGGCAATGTGGATGTTAACACTGCTGAGCTTTTAGCTATTAAGAAAGCTTGTGTCCTTAGTGCTTCTAAAATCAGTTTGGAGGGGATTCCGATTGTCATTGAAAGTGATTCGAAAACGGTGATCTCTTGGGTGGTGGATGGCGATTTTGGTAACTTGGTCTTGTTCGATATGATAGCGGAGGTTCGGGATAAGCTTAGAAGCTGCAGTTCTATTTCTGTGTGTTTCGTTTCCAGGTGCGCGAATGACTTAGCTGATGGGTTGGCTAGGAGGGGCTCTAGGATGAATGGGGAGTGCATCGAGTGGTCGGTGCTTTAAGGCCTCTGCTGTTTCTCTTCGTCTGCGTTTTTTCTGTTTTCTTTCTTTGCTCTGCTTCTGGTGTATTTTCTGGGGCTTTTCTTTTGTTCTGTTCTGGTTTTGTTTGCTGTGCCTCTTAGCGCCTGTTCTGCTGTTGTTTTGCTGTTTCGGTTGGGTGTTGGTGGTCAATTGCTGGCGACAGGGTGTTGGCTTGTAACCCCTGTCGCAGGTGATTGACTTTTGCTGTGGTTCCTTGCTGGCGACAGGGTGTTGGCTTGTAACCCCTGTCGCAGGTGATTGACTTTTGCTGTGGTTCCTTGGCCTTGTGCCTGTTTTGCCTTTCAAAAAAAAAAAAAAAAAAAAAAAAAAAAAAAAAAAAAAAGCAACATATAAAAATCAAAACTGAGTTACACCAAGGAGTCTCAATAGGAGAGGCTCCTAACCGACTCTAGATTATGACCAAAGTTAACATCTTGCATAATATTATTTTAAAATTTGATTCTTATTAATTTATATAATTTTATGTATTACTAAGAGAGTCCGATTTTTAGAATTATTATTATTATTATTATTATTTAATTTTAAAACAAACGCCACCGAGTTTAAAAAATGCATCAATGTTATGATTTTATTTTATATGATTAAATAGGTAGAGCATGTCATCTGTATGAAAAATTGATGTATATTTCATTGTTTTTATTTATTTATTATTTTTTGTTCACAATCATGCAAAAATATCATGTTTTTCTTTATATAAATACTATATATGGGTTAATAAATGAATGCCTCGATTTTATTCATAGAGAAAAATAAAATTTGGTGGATTTGCAATGTATTATTTTTAAATAAATAAATGGAAACAATATATGTAATTTTATTTATGAGATCTTGGAGGGAACTAAAGTTACAAACTAGAGGAAAATTTATGTAATTCTCATTTGACATTCTTTTAGCTAGAGAATTACATGAACCGAGAGGTTTCAAAAGCACCTCAAAATTTTCCACCATGTATCGGTAAACCATAAACGATTCATTATATAAATTATACCAATTATACCAAAATGGATGTGAAAGAATAGAGTCAGACCATTATCTCACTACTTTCTCTATTACTCTCCCCTGTAACCATTAACCATTGAGTCCCATCACCATTGTTGAAGCGATGAGGTGAGTTTTTGAGTTGTTTGTGACCAATATTCTGTTACAATAAAAAGATATATGGGATGGAAATAAAATAATTAACAATGATATTTTGTTCTATATTTTGATGTTCTACCCTAAAATTAGAATTTTCATCAAAGAAATATTATCTTTTCATTAATTGTAAAAAGGTATTTATATCCACTCATTTATAATTTATGATAGTGAGGTTGAGACTATAAATAGACCTCCCATTTTGTTGAACGACATTTATGTAGATTGGTGTATTAAGATTATACTAATATTGCATTAACAACCACAAACAATCACAATCAATATTCATCATGAATTTTTCACTAGATTATAAAATAATAATAATAATAATAATAATTCTTAGATATTCAAGATATAACATCAGTTGAGTCTTGTTTGGTTCACATTTAGTTCATTTGAGAATACGAGCCAAAACTAACAATTCTCCCCTTTAGCTAGAATTCTCAAAATTTGTCCACAGCCACAATCCTCATCACCAAGAATTAACATACCCCACCACAAGGTATAACCACTTAGGAACGAACCATCCTAAGATTTTTTCTTCAACACATTTTTTTTTTTTTTTTTTTTTTTTTTGTGTTCGTTGTTCCGGCACCATGTCGAAATAACCTGCTGAAATTGTGGTGCAACTCCTCAAGTCAGATTTCCAGGGAGTTCGTCAACCATCGATATCTTTGTCCACCATACACCTTGCATCACTTTTTGACCAATGCTTTGTGCACAATTATGAACCACTAGCAGCAACATATCCTCTTCCATGGCCAGTGGGGAAAACTGCCAAAAGGATAAACATGTCCTTACATCATCTAACCCTGTGAAAGACCTTATGTCCTTACATCATATACCTGGTGAAAGACTGCTACTAGAAACTGAGAGTGCTTTGCCGGATAAGCCCCACACCATACCACAGAGAGATTTTTTTTTTTTTTTTTGGTAGTCAGGAGTTTTTTTTTTTTTTTTGATAGTCAATCAGCTCCTTGTGTAACCCAGATTGAATCTCCATGACTTGTACCTGTCACCACGAGCCAAACTTCTCCTCCATTAATATTCTTCTTTTCATCAAACCCTAACGAGTTTAAATACCGCCTTCAAGACGCATCTCCTTTGCTAAACCATACTAGGCAACCATGATCATCATTATCCCAATGCTACCAAGTCCTCCATACAATCTCCCGTAAAGACTTGTCACCGCCATCGCCAAACCATATGGGTCTGATACCAATTGTTGGGGATAATCCTCTATAAACCGATGAACGCGGAATCGCCGTGCCTAATATACGCCCATAACTCATAGCAAATAATAATGTCAATAAGCAGAAAAATAGATGAGAGAGAATAAAACAATCACAACACAAGATATACGTGGAAAACCCAAAACGGGTAAAAAACCACGGGCTGTTAGGACGACAGAGAAAGTTCCACTATATGATAAATTGTTACAACCATATACTCCAGGATTCTCTCTCACACCTAACCCCAAACTCCACTCACAAGATCCTCACCAAGAACCCTACAATATCCCCTAGGTCTCCTCTAAATATCACCCACAGATCTCTAACTAGATCCACTGATATTCCCTTGGATCCCTCCTCGGATATTCCCTTGGGTCTCCCCGGATCTCACTCACACTCTCTGATGTTTACATGGTGTTCTTTTTTGCTCCACAACCTTCAATCTAATAACATAAATATTAGGACTATTTATACTAGTTACAGAGAGTTTAAGATAAAAGGAAATCCTACTCCTAAACGTACAAGACTTACTTGTTCCACATAAATACTATTTCTTTTTATGACAAGTCTTCTTGTAGGGAGTAAATCCTTTTCCTTCAAGCACAAGAACTTCCAGAAGAATACATTTTCCTATTCTACACAATATTCCCGATCTCAACAATACATCGTCTCCGCCGTATAGGTCACGATGTGCACCCCGCTTCCAACACCACGAAACAATTTCTGCTCATGACCGCTCCATGTGCCGCGGCTCTCAGGCACTTGCCTACGCCGCGGTCATACGCTGTGCTTGATCCTCTGGACTTTACCGTCCCATGTGCCGCTGCCTAGGCACTTGCCTATGCCGCGGTCTTACGCAACGGTACCTACCAGATTACGCTTCTTCAGTTCTTCTTCCATCTTCAATCTTCAATCTCCCTTAAAACACCACCATTCAACTTCCAAACGTATCCCACGTCTCCAGGAAGCTCCACATCAGTTGAGTCTTGTTTGGTTCACATTTAGTTCATTTGAGAATACGAGCCAAAACTAACATAACTCAGTATAAAATGTATGCACAATTTTTCTTCATATTTAAGGAACATTAGAAAGACACAACTCTGAGAGTTTTACACAGTGAGTAGCAAAACTTGTAAAAGAATCATCATCCAACACAGGTTATGACGGGGAAGGGTCTAAGGTGGGTGATGAAATTAGTGAAGTATATAGGTTCATGCAGTTACAGAATCATAACATCATCATAGTCATTACACTCACCACAGAATATACAAAACAAATAAGCAAACTACCTAACAGTGTGAAACAGAGAAAGAATGAGGATTGTAACAAGGTGCAGAGATACAAATTAACACAAAAGAAATCTCTTATTTTGTTTGATAAAAATTTCCAGTACCACGAAAATTGGCATTATTTTAAGTTATTATCTAGCCTAGTTTGATAAACCCTACAATAATCACATCTAGTTCCTCACCTTGTAGCAAAGAACAAATCAAATTGTAATCATAAAACAAATTCAAAATTGAAGCTTAAATTGAAGCTATCAAACATAAAAATAAATAAATAAAAAATAATAAAATAATAAAAAAAACAAAAAAAAACTATACATTCAGTCCATGATATTGGAACAGTTTCTTGTAGTTAAAAGTACAGTAAACACAAGTAATTAAGGCCACTCTAATCGAAATGGTTTCTTGACTTGAGAGTTGAGATTATCCAACAAACAAACACATTACCAATTTAACGTGAAATGAAATCAAGAAAATAAACATGGAGGAAACCATTACCGGAAAATATCAACTCGTTCTTATCAAAATCAAAATTATTCTATATCTATCACTTGACAGAGCTTCAATCAAATCAATGAGACATGGGAGGAAGAGAGGAAACAAACATGAAGGATCAATAGCAATCTCCGGCCACGAGGAAGAGATAGTCTCCGGTTCGTTCGAGTGTTACTGGTTTTCAGTTTTTGGGAATTTTGAGATATTTGAATTTTTATTGAAATTCGTGATATATATATCTGATATGGGCCCTTATATACTCGTGGGAATTGAATTAACAAATGGGTCCATTTTATAAGGGCACCCATTATTAACACTCTTGCTAATCTCGATAATAACCTCTTATTAAAAAAAAAAAAGAAATTTTATTTACCAAAAGAACCCAATTAGATTATCTAAACATCCAAATTAAGTTTGATATTATTTTAAAAAATTAAAATAAAATTCAAGTTTGAAAAACATTTGACATTTGAGAGAATAAAACTCTTACATGACTATATAATATAATAATTTTAATCTCTATTCATCAACCGTGAAAAGTTTATAACAATAAATGGTGATAAATGATAAATGCTATGTAATGAAAATCATGACAATAAATATATATATTTTTCTGAAGTAATAATATATATATTTTTGAAGTATAATAATATTATGTTATATTATTCATATATGTCATCTTACATAATTTTAGAAGTTGATTCTTATTAATTTATATAATTCTATGTATAATGTATTCCTATTAAGAGAATCCGATTCTTAGAATTCTTATTATTTTTTTAAAAAAATGAAACAAATGCTACCTAGTTCTTAATAAATGCACCAATATTGTGGTTCTATTTGATGTGATTAATAGGTAGAACATGTTACACACACTTAACATGAAAAATTGATGTATCATTCCTTTTCAATTTTTTTTGTTCACAATCATACAAAAATTTCATGTTTTTCCCTTTATATATATGTGTTAAAAATGGAATACCGCAATTTTATTAGTAAAGAATTTATAAAAGAATGAAATTACATGGATATTAATCAACTAAACTAAAATCGACTAAGGCAAATTTTGGTGAATTTGCAATGTCGACAAAATGAAAACAAATTTATTACCTTTTCATGAGATATTGGAGAGAATTAAAATGACAAATCGCGGAAGAATTTATTTAGTTTTTAATCTGGTCTTTCCTTTTCTGATGCTATGGGTGTCCTTATATTGCAGAAGATATTCAATGTTTTGTTAGGAAATTAATAGGAACAATGGCATTTTGTTTTCATTCAATGTTTTATTTATTTATTCTTTCTGAATAGCAGTTCTGGATGGGTTGATATAAATATATAATAACACCTACAGAGTAGAGTATAGGTATCAAATGGCCGGGCTGTAAATTTTAACGCCCAAGTTGGCTTGAGGGCTGGGTAAGGGTAAGGATGCCTCACAATATCCTAAACCCTCTCCAAAGATGGTTTGCCCGCACGAGCTTGGAGCATCCTTTTCTGTACTTAGTTTGTAATACAAATTATTTTTATAAGAAAGTTGAACACTGTATTTATATTGAATTTTTTAAAATAATAAATTTTATGTTTTCACTACCCTGGCTTGTAAATTGTAATACTATTAATTTTATTTTATTTTATTAAACTATTGAAATTCTCAAAATTCAACATAAAAAGAATACTATTTCCCACGATTTCTATAAGAATAAATATGCCAGTTTATGTACATATTTAGTGGTTAATTGGAGTTTTCCAAGAAAAAGATAAAATTAACTACAGATTATTACAGGAAATGCAATTCTTATTACTTTTCTTCAACCGTGAAAATCATGATATTCGATCAGTGTTTGCAACAATTAAAAACCATGGATTATACAGCTCCATTTTGGGCATAATTAAATGTCCAATACAGTCAGTGAAAAAAAAAACACAGTAATTAAATATCATGGATTATACAGCTCCATTTTGGGCATAATTAAATGTCCAATACAGTCAGGGAAAAAAAAAACACAGTAATTAAATATTGTCACTTTATTGGCATTTTAATTCTGTTTTAAAAAAAGAAAGACCGACTCTCTCTCTTAGATATTTTCTCTCTCTTTTTCTCTGTAACTTGCAGCAGCGGCTCTCTTCTTCTCAGTTCCGTCGTCGGTTCTCGCTGTGGCAGCGGGAGCCGGCGGCAATGTCGTCCACTTGGGTGATCTTCCTCCTCCTCGTGCTTGGCTGTCCCAGTCAGATGGGGTCTCCGGAGGCTGCTACGACGGCCCTTTCGTCGCCTGGAAGTCTTTCTCGCGTCACAGGGTGAGACGTTTTGTCCAAACGACGGCGGCAGCTGTATCGGCCGATCCTCGTGGTTTATGGCCAGATCTGATGTGATTTGGCGTGAGGTGTCTAGATCGGTGGTCTTGGAGCTTCTCCGACCCCATCCTCTCCGTCGAGACACCACCGGCAGTTGGCTTTGGCGACCTTTTTTCTGATCTTGGTGATTAAGCTTGGTCGGTTTTTATGTTTTGCGGCGCCGGGATAGGGAACCGGTGGAGGTTTGATTGGTATGGTGGTTTGGGGTTTGATTAGGCATCTCGCCGTCTCTGCTTGGTCGGCGGCGTCTTGGTGGGTCTTCTCTGGCGGCCTGGTCTCTCCTCCGGATCGGTTTCAGCCCGTTTAGTTGCTTTTCCAGTTGTTTTGTTTCTGTTTGGTTGTTTCCCACTTCTGTGTGGGCGTTTTTCTCCCGTTGTGGGACTCTGTTCTGGGCTTGTGCTCAATTGGCTTTACTTGTGGAGTCCCAGTTATGGTTGTAACCTTGCCCTGGATCTGGTATACCAGGTTTTCAGGTGCCCTTTCCATCAAAAAAAAAAAAAAAAAAAATTCTGTTTAAAAAGAAAATGATATGATAGAAAACTTCGTAGAAAAAATGACTATGTTAAAAGATGCTTTTATAGAATTTTTTTTTTTTTAAAATGAGCAAATTGCACTGAACCTCCCTGAGGTTTATCTTTAGACACTTGGAATCAACTTTATCAAAAACTAACACTTAACCCCCCTAACGTTAGTCAACGCCCATCCAATTTAACGGTTGACCATGTCAGATTGTGTAATCTATAATGCCCCTAACATGACATCACACTGTCTATTTACTTTTTTAACCCAGCTAAAAGACAAAAAAAAAAAAATTATTTTTGAAAGTCAGGAACACGATTTATTTGCAACATATATTGGTTGTTAAATTTTTCTTTGGACAGAAATGCCCTTAAAGAAATGTAGAATCGTTTATAAAATGACAAAGCCAAATTGTTGTTTTCTCAAGTGATTCAAATTTATTTTTTTCCATTATAGTATAAGTTGCTATGTTAGCTTAAATATAAGTAGTATTATAGTAATGGTATAAAGAAATTTTCATTTTGTGATCACCAGCCATGTTCAACAACATTGACATTTATAGTTAAATTCAAGCTTATTAGACTTAATACAAGTAGATGCAATAAGTTGCTATGTTTCTACTTAGAGCACACATCATGTATTAAACAAAATAAAAATAAAATGATATTTGATTGAAAAATTGAGTTGTCAATGAGTCTATCCCCTGTTTTTTCCTTTTGTTTTCTGTTGTCTGGACTGCACTTGTGCAGGAATTTTTATTCTGTTTTGAGGGGTTTTGTTTTTTTGTTGCATGCTATTCCTTTGTAGGCTTGGTGTGGCAGTTGTGGTTGCTTATGGTATTGGAGGAAATTTATGCAAGTCAAAATCTTTGTTGCAATAATGCTATTTATAGTTATAAATGCTTATCAGTGGCTTGCAAAAAAAAAAAAGATTTATGAATCTAAAAAATCACAAAAACATTGACAAAATAAAATTCATTTCACTAATTTAGTTCATTAATCAAGAATCCACATGAATCATTGCTACAAACACTGATTCATAATCTAGAAATTGAAAAGCATCACAATGTAATTCAACTAATACCAAGTTTAACTATCAACAACAAGCACTACTTCATTAATCAGCATACCCACCATTGCCACAAAAGGCAATCACCAAATATCTTAATGGGAGAACAAAAACCATATCCACCAAAAGAAGACAAAATAACAGCACATACCCAACACCAAATTGAAAGAAAAGAACAGCACATAATCCTTTTCTACCAAAATCCTAAAATGAATAACTAAACTATATTGCCAAGCAAGCGGATTATACCATATACTTGCATACCCTTATGTGAAAGGTTGAGTTGACATGCTATTGGTTGCATCCCTTGGAATTGAATTCCCCTCTCGAGTTGATGGAAACCAAAGTACCTGGAGAACATGTAAATATCAGCATGTATTCTTGCAAGAGCAAATACAGACCAGCTAAAGCACATATAAATATCAATATTTGGTCTAAATTACCCTTGTTATTGTTCCTGAAGCACATGTTGATGGTCCACCAAGACCAATTGTTGTAACAGGTCCAGAATTACTTGAAGCATTTCCACCATGTCTTGATACAACTTTAGCATTTCTTGATGTAACTGCAGTAGGTCCAACATGTATTGAGTCAAATCCAGCATGTGTTGAGCTGGTACCATTCTGAAATGTGACAAAAAATAACATAATTAAGCAATAAGCATAGTGTAGTGATTTGCAATGGCAGAATTAAATAAAAATCACAGTTACCTCATTTCTTTTTCTTTTTGGAACTTTTTGAGGCACAGAAGGTGCAGTGCTGGCAGCCTACAATTAAATTACCATTATTAGCATTGCAACACAAAAAAAAAAAAAAAAAAATCAAAATCAAAATCAAAATTTTGAATTTGTATTTTAGTTGAACATTTATCGCTGTTGTGGGGTTGTTTTTGCACGTCCTAGAGTTGTGACCAACCTCTTTACACTTTCCGCACCTAAAACCAACTGACCCTTGCACTTTCATTGGTTCATTTGGCCCTTTTTTTCTTGACAACCTTGGTCTTCCAGCTCTCCTCCTCTTGACTGGTGGCAGAACAGTTTCAAATTGGCCTTCCGGCCATATGCTCTCGTCTGGAATTGCATGGATTTTGTTGGAGTATGTTTTCATATATGCAGCTTTCTTCAAGTAATCGTCCACATAATTTTCAACATTATCTCTTATCTTAGTGATACATGCCATTGCATGTTTGCATGGAATCCCTGAGATAACCCAAAGACCACAGTCACATGTGCGTTTGTCAAGTTTAACAACTAACTGCCTATCCTTATCGGTTATCTCAAACTCGTATTCTCCACATCGTAATGGGTCAAAATATCTCCCTTGTAGTTGGGCTTTCTGCAGCTTTCTATTGACTGCAGGTGGAATATTCGATTCCCAACGTATGGCAGCTTCATACCTATCATGGATTCGCTTCATTAATTTTTGCCTAACCCTTTCCATCAAGGTCAACATTGGTAGTGCGCGGAATTTGTTCAACCAAGAATTGAATGCCTCAACAACATTGTTCGTGTTGTGGTCAGTTTTGCAAATGGTGTCAAACTTATGAACTGTCCAACTTTCTAATGGAATTTGAGTAAGGTAAAGATATGCAGCTTCAGAAGTCACCTTTATTGCCTCCATTGCTTCCAAAAATTCTGGTAGGTTAGAGCTATTAGCAGCAGGCCAAAATTGTTCCGTCAAGTAATCCACTTTGAACCTACACACAGCCAGTCATCCAACTATAAAAAAATCATCAAAAAAAAAAAAAAAATACAAAATATCAAACAAGATAACGAAATACACACCTTGACATCATGTTCTGCAATATATGCCTACAACAAAATCTAGAATTGTAGTTAGGCCAGACTTCAGCAAGTGCTGGAATAATTCCTTTCTGACGGTCAGTCATAAAACAAACTTTCCTACTCTCATACACCCCCACATGTTGATACAACAACTCTAGAAACCATCTCCAACTATCTAAAGACTCAGTTTCAACAACACCTAAGGCAATCGGATACACCCCGCAATTTGCATCAATTGCAATTGCACAAAGTAGAATTCCCTCATATGGACTTTTCAAATGACATCCATCTAGCCCTATGAAAGGTCTACACCCTTGTAAATACCCAACCTTTTGGGCTTGGAAGTTAAGATAAAACCTTTGAAAACTGGCAGGAATTTGAGGATTAGGGTTATGCCTAATTGTCATCAATTTGACACATGACCCAGGGTTCTTTTCCATAATCATGTGCCCATACTTATACAACTTGTTGTAACTTTGCTTGTGGTCCTCATCTCTTATATTGAGAGCATATCTCTTGGCCCTATAAAGTGTATGGTCTGGCACAGTAATCCCACACTGCCTCAATACTACTGAACCTAACACCTTAATGTTTGCATCAGGGTTCTCTTTGATAAAGGCCTCAAACTTCTTTCCTAACCAAACTGAGTTTGCATCCCTATTCTTAGTCACTGATAAACAAGTATGCATATTTTTAAGTGTTTTCAACATGTATGCGACCCTATCAAAAGTTGGACTACCATGCACTCGCTAAGGGCAGCCTTCGGCTTCACATTTATAAGTGATTCTATTCCTCTCATTCCTAATAATTTTCAATTTGAATCCCTCTTGAATAGAGTAGTCTTTTATGATTTCCCTAAAGTGACTACCACCTCTAAACATTTGCCCTACCTCTAGTGTAATCCGACCATCAACCCCAACTCTAAATGCAGTACCCCTATTGGGTGGATCTCGTTGAACATCATTATCACTATCACTACCAATATCAACCACCACCTCTTGACTAATGCCATCCTCATTCACATCAGAGAGACCATCATTTTCATCTCCATTATCATTGTTAGCATTATGCATCTCATCTCCATTTTCATTGTTTTCATTGTATGATTCCTCCCCTTCACTATTTGATGATTGGTAATAACTCCTACATTCATCTGAAGAGTAATTACCATCTTGGTCTATTGGGGATGATGTCTCAATAATTTCAATAGGGTCTTGTTCTGGACTCAAATTGGGCTGCTGTATTGAATTGTTGTCGGGCTATTTTCTTGGGTTTTGGTTGGACTGTTGTCTTGGGGTGTTGTTGGGCTGCTGTATTGGGTTGACAATGGGCTGCTTGTTGGGGTTATTATTTGGCTGTTGATAGGGGTGCTCAATATACACAGCTGCAGGTGGAATGTAATTCATATTAAAGTGAATTTGAGACACATTCCTTTGCTCAAAGTCACCTAACACATCTAATAGCTCAGCATCATTTCGAATTTCCCGCACTTCTTCACCCCATGGAATGAGAACTTCTTGTCTGAACTTCTCACCAGGTATAGACTCCAACCCTAGTAATTCATGCATAGCAGAATCCCACAGGTCCTTCAAACATATGTGATCTCGACAAAATCTTCCAACTTCAAAATTTTTGCCCATAAATGTTACTGTCCCTGTGAACATGAAAGTCCAACAAAATAAATACAAATTAGAGATATACATATGAAATAGATACAGACATAGATAAACATGAAAGTCCAAGTGAACTTCAAAGTCTTGCAAAAATAAACTGCACAAAAATATCATTTTAACACTATGAATAAGAACTAAACGGACTCCACTATTGTTCAATATTGTTTTTTATTTTTCTGAGCAATACATCTTCATATCAAATAAAATAAAATTTAATATATCTTTTCATTTAGCAATACATCTCAGTTCGAATTCTGTGTTTCTCTGGTTTCTTTGGTTTCTTAGTGCTCTCTGCCTCTATTTTGGTTCTTTTGGACTGGTGTTTTGTGCAGGTGGTGGAGCAATACTAGATCGAATTAGTACATGTTTTTGGAAAAAAAATTAGTACATCTTAAAAGGAAAAAAAAAAGATCGTATTTTAGTACGTATATAATGTTTCAAAGTGTTTGATTAAAACACAGTAGTGTTTGATTAAAACACAGTGGTGTTTGGTCAAGCAGAAATTAAAACAAATTATAAAATTCATCACAAGTGATAAGCTAAAGTCTGGTGCATAGCATCAGAATACATCAATGATTGATCAGCATTACTTATCATGATACGATAGCTGATGGTGGTTAGTTAATGTTAGTAAGATTAAAGATAGTTAATTAACAGATAACTAGAAATAGTTAGCAATTTTTGTAATCAGCTGATCCTAGTTGGCATTAATTATTTTTAGCCTGATTAGAGGCTGCTGATATATACATGTAATTCATTGTAACCGAATTGTATCAATCATTTTCTTCTACAATCAATAAGTTTGCTCTGCTATGCTCTTCTCCATTAATGGAGTTTTCTCAAGTTCATTTTCTGTGTTAAAGTTCTCTAAGAACTATTTCTGTGTTAAAGTTCTCTAAAAACTGCACAATTCATAAACTAAGACACCAAAAATATCAGTACAAATCAAACTTGCTCAGTCCAAGACAACCAAGACAAAGCATGTAAACTGATACTAATAATGATTTAGTAATTAAATGGAACTCTAAGAACATGTGTCAAACTCACAGTACTTATCAACAACTAGTAGTTGATTGAAAACAACTATACAATTTGGAAAGAATAGTGTGTTGAAAATGAAAGTGAGGAATGAAATGGTGCAGCTGTACATGAATTGAATAAGACATATTATGCATAATTGGTTTCTTTCTCTTTGCATAATTGGTGCAGCTGTACATGAATTGAAAAAGCGACCTCCTCTCTTTCTCTTTGTTGAAGAAAATTGAGAAAAACAAATTCTATAAAGAGCAATGCCTATGGAGATTGCACATGCTTCCTATCAATGTTAGACGAGATTATGGAACTAACATTTTTCCCAATTTTTGTAAAGAAAAAGAAAACTTGTTAAGAATAGAAACAGAGCACAATTCAAAGAGCAAAGCACCCAAGAAAATACTATTCTTTCCTCTTGATTGCACAACAATCTTTAATATATATTTTCTAGCCTGAAAGAGACTTGTGGTTGTGTAATTCACATGCAAAGTAGGCCTTCTACTAGGACTTTAACTTGCCCCGAATGGAGGGCTTTTCACTCCATTACAAGAAAGTGATGCAAAATAGAGCATCATCCAAGAAACATAAAACACACCATAACACATACAAATAAAATAAATATGTATACCATAACCTTAAACATTTTAAACACAAATCAAAACACAAAATTGTAAGAACTCTCCAGAAATTTCAATCCAAACAAATACCCATTCTTGCATTCCAAAAAATTAACAAGTCAAAACCCTAAAAAACCTATATGGTGGCCGATTCAAGTTATGCATCAAACCTTGTCAACAAATAACACACAAAATTCTTGAATACAAAAGGAAAATGGAGGTCTCATTGATAGAGACAATGAATTTACCTTTCACCCATCTCGACGCCTTTACGTTTTCCACCAAAATCAGGCTACAACTTCTTCGATGAACACCAAGACTAGGACGACACGAAGACGATGATGATGGTGATGTACGGCTTCGTGTTTCACCGCCTTCGACAGTAGGTTCTAGACAGAGAAACAGTCTGGTTTTTCTAGAGAGACTTTTTTTTTCCAGAACTAAACTGTTGTTCTTTGCTTCGCGCCTCTTGATATTCATAAGTAATCTTTTTTTTTTTTAATTTATTTTCAATTTAAAATTCAAAAGTAATCAGTAACATTTAATGTTACCGAGTGATATGACGTGTCTGATTTGAGGTGTACAGTACAAACCCGTTGAAAGACAAAATTACCCTTCAAATACATGGTCAGCTGTTTAATTGGATGGGCATTGACTAACGTTAGGGGGGTTAAGTGTCAGTTTTTGATAAAGTTGATTCCGAGTGTCTAAGGGCAAACCTCAGGGGGGTTGGGTGTTATTCACTCTTTTAAAATTATTTCAAATAACAAAATTCATTCGATTTAAGCATAAGAACAAGGCATTGGAGTAACCTTTTGATGAAGCAACATGTCGAACATATAAATTCCATAAAATTTTGGTTTAGAACAAAATATATATAGGAAATCGTAGGAAATGACACTTTTTTCATGTTGAATTTTGAGAATATCACTGAATTAATAACTTAAATTTAAATGGCACCAAAGGACTAAAATAACACCACCTCCTTCTTTTATTACATTTGTACCAACTTTTGGGTTTTTTCTTTTCTTTTCTTTTCTTTTCTTCAATTGATCCTCCATTAATGAAGATGAAAGACCTCCATTGGAGGTCGAAATAAAGAAGATGACAAAAAACAAAAAATTTGGAAAATTTTATTTTTGCCCATAAAATCTTGAAAATTGTAAAAAGTCTTAGAAACTATATATATATATAAAAGTCTTAGAAACTACGAAAAAAGTCTTAGAAACTACCTGAAAAGTCTCAAAAATTAGAAAATAAGTCTCGGAATTAAAAAATAAGTCTTGGAAACACCAAAATAAGTCTCAGAAAAAAAAAAAACGTGAGACTTATTTTTATGAAGGAAAATGCTTGGGTACTAACCAGTCAGTACCCAAAGCATACTGACCACCTATAACCACCCAATGGAGTGTTGCCATGTGGCAAAAAGCTTTCACTTTTTCCAATTTTCTCCTTCCTTTGGATTATGTGGTTATAAACTATTGGGTGGTCAGCACCTTGGGTATTGACCGGTCAGTACCCAAGTGTTGTCCTTTTATGAATGTGTTTTAAAGTTATTTTTATTAGATCCACACTTTAAATACTATTTAAATTTAAGTTATTAAAACAGTGATACTTTTAAAATTACACATTGAAAAAGCACCATTTAATTTGTGAATATTGATAGATGGTCTTGACCGTTGAACATAACTTAATGAAAAGGAAGACAAAGACCAAAAACTTTTGGATATCTTAATAATCTTTTTCAATTAAAATTAAAGATAAAAAGGTTTTGTTTTGTTGTTTAATAAAATATCATATCTAATTAAAGGGTGCCTTTGAGATTATTGTAGCAGAAGTAGCTTAATGAAATAATATTAGAGTAAAAAAGTGTTTGACAGTTTATTTCATAATTTGTTTATTTAATAATCAACTTTTGAAAAATTTGATGAGTGTTGCTTTTGAAAGTTGATTATAGGAGAAGCTAATTAATTCCTTACCTTTGGAATGTTCATAATATCCTTACATTTTTATTGAAAAGACTATAATGCCCTAATTTAATAATAATAATTTTAAAAACTGAAATTTTTTAAAATAAATTCAAATTTTTTTTTTACAGAGCTGGCATCCTTCGGCGACATAGAGATTGCCAGAGGACCTAATCCTCCTTCGGTGAATCACCTTCTCAGCTCCATCTTGGTTCCCGGGTGTCAGCTCCTCCAACTTGAAGGAAATCTTCTAACATTGGAGGAGGTTAGCTCCTTCTTTGGCGACGTCATCAGAGGAAAATATGTCCTCCCGTCGGTGACATCAGCGGAGGAGGATCTGTCCTCTTGCCGATGATGAAGGAGACGAGTTGCCTTGCCTCCTCCACCGATTGAAATTGATTATTTTTGAAGCTACAACAATATTCTCAAACATAGCCTAAATCCTTAAGTGGTATGAATATTCTTATTTTTACATTTTTCTAATATTTTATCAAATACATTTTTACACTAATTACTTAGATTAAACAAAGAAAATAAATTGATCCATGTACAATTTTTATGCTAAATATTTTGTGAATATTACTTCAGAAAACAATTGTGAATATTTTGGATTTATGTATTATTACCGATTTTCGAAAACTATTTTCAGATTTTGAATCAAAGACACACATAGAGATGCACGTTTGGGGAATGAGGATGGATATAGATCCCCCCATCCCCATCCCCATCCCCACTACCTAGACCCCCCCCCCCCATTTGGGGATGGGGAATTTTGGGGGGACCTATATCCATCCCTATCTCTAATTCCCCATTTTCCCCGTTTCTCCCCGTTCCCCCGTTCCCCTATTTCCCCATTTGAATAAAAATTACAAATTAAACTGAAAAATCAAACATTCCATTGCAAATATAAAATAAAATTCATTAGTGCATTACAAATACAAAATAAAGTGTTTTAAAATTCATAAGTTCATTACAATAACAACTAATTGTTGAGAGAATGAGAGCAACTTTAGGTTTTAGGTCTTGAAGTTAAAATGAGTAAAATTGTATATATACTTTGGGTTAGGGAGTTAGGTTTTCAAAGAATAAAAGAAATATAAAAAATATATATTTTAATTATATTTATATTATTATATATAATTGGGGGAAATGAGGATGGGGGACCTCCCCCCCATCCCCATTTCAACATAATTGTGGGGAAAATGGGGAAATGGGGATGGGGAGGGGTCCCCCCATCCCCATCCTCATTTCAATTTGGGATGATTCCCTCCCCCCCATCCCCATCCTTATTTCAATTTGGGATGATTTTCATCCCCATTCCCCCCCCCCCCCCCCCCCCCCATTTCCTTATTTTTTCCCAAAAAAAAAATATCCCCAAATGGGGATAGGGACGGGGTAAATTGGGGCCCCGGGGGGAAATGTGCATCTCTAGACATGCACGAAGCTTTATGCCTGGTTGGATTTTAAATACTTCTCGGATGAATAAGAAAATCTCTGCTCACTTGCTTGCTTATTAAGGCACTCAATTTGTGGTGACTTTAATGTTGTGATTAAGTAGAACATACTATCTACATTGAAAATTTAATATCATTCTATTTCGTTTTTTTTTTTTCACAATATTCAAGCAAAATTTTCATGTTCTTTTCTCTTTAATAATCTTAAAGAAATAAAGGTAGAGCACAATTTTTTCATAAAAGTTTTATACGTATATTTATTTGGGATAATGCGGAAAACTAAACTAAAAATCGGTAGAAAGGGGATTTCAATGTCATATACGTACCTTCTTTATTTATTAATTTTCTAAAAAATGAAAATACATATCATTTTCATGGTGAGATATTGGTGAGAATTAAATTATTGCTCTTACAGGTTTCAAGAAGAATGATCAAGTTTTAGCAAAATTCAATTACGAATATATCAACCCTTTTCATGAGTCCATTTGCACGGCTCACCAAGTGACTTGAGGCAGCTGGTTCTTTATACCGTAAAAATGTTTCACGGCATTTTGATTGGGTTACTTGTTACAAACACCTTCATTTAATGCTATTGAAACCAATAGCATCATCGGATGACGCGACAAGAAGTGTGTTTTTTTCAGCTCACATGAATTAGTTACAGCAACTAAATAAAGTTAGTTTTACCATATAGCATATCACATTCTCTATAGTAAAAGATCACATTCTCTATAGTCTTCGAGTTTGTTAATTCCGATTTATTTATTTATTTATTTTTGAAACAACCAACCAAATAAGGAAGGCTAGAAGTTAATTCTGATTTTACTGTGAAGCTTTCTATAATTTGTTCTAGCTTTTCTGATCCCAGCTACTATATAAACCCTTGTCAGTGTAAATTTATTAGTTGAACAATTAATAAAAATTCTTCTACTCATTTTTCTCTCAAGTTTCAATTTTCTTTCTTTGAAAACTTTTATACTAGAACCATGTCATATTAATTTTAATTAGTTTTTATTTATTTATTTATTATTTTTTATTCCTTAGCTTCATTTGCTACATATTAGATGTTTGTTATTTTATTTTATTTTTTATTTACTGTTTTTTAGATGGAATCAATATTTCTGTTTGTTTGTCTTTTATTTTTGGATTAATTGGAATTAGTAACCAAATTGATCAATTTAATCCATCTCACTGAACAAACAAAATAAGATAGGACGACGTAGTTTTAATGACCATGGCCGGCAAGTCTTCAAACCCGGCGATACAAGCACACGTACAGAATCACATTGACATACAAATCATCAAAATTATGAGCATGAACTGAATCCAACTTTAATTTGCCGACGTAAATTTTTTTCCACAAAGGAGACTTTCAAATAGTCCCAACTCCTAACATTGAATTTCAAGCTTTATGCAATGTCAACATAAAATAAATGGTGGTATACTGGTATTATTTGTCAACACATTAGGAAATGAACTTACTAATCAAACTAAACTTATGATTAATTGGGAATTGGGCTTCAAAATCAGCTCGACAGTACTCTTTTTTCTAGAATTACAATTCCAATTTCATTTGATGTCTGTGCACGGTCCACATGCTCCATTTCATTTTCAAGATATTGTTTTTTTTGTTCTAAAAGAAATAATAATAAGAAAATATCTTATTAAAGCATTAAATTTGTGGTCACTTTAATGTGATTAAAGCAAACATACTATCTACATTGAAAGTTCACATATCCTTAGCTACATATTATATATTTGAGATATTGAACTCAAAAAACTGAGTCAGAAATTTAAGTTGATATAGTCCGACCCTTATATATATATATATATTTCAAAAACCTCCATCTATTGGAGTTCTCGATGAAGAAGATGACAATTTTTTTTTTAATTATTTTTTGTGTGGAAAATTTCATTATATAAATAAACAAAATCATTTTTTTTTTCAAAACTTGAGGTATGGCACGGCCCCCACCTGGTCTTAGGATGGGTCTGCTCCTACCCATAATCTGAGAAGAAAACTCCCCATACATACTTGTAAAATACGTATGGTGGAATTTAGGGGCAGAGCCCTTTAGAGGCTTGGGTGGGTTGCAGCCCACCCTTTTTTTTTATAATTAATATAAAGAGATAGTTAAATCCAAATTCTATTTTTTCTCAGCCCATAATATTTTAATCTTCAACTTAAAACTAAATTCACAAAAGCCCAATAAACTAATCTAGCCCAAAAACTTTATTAAAATAGATCAGCTAAAATTACAAATAAATAAACCTCTCTTCTTATTTCAGCAATCATCATTCGGTAGATTCCCAAACCCCTCACTTTTTCTTTCTTTTCCACTTTCCCAAATCTCAGACCGTAATCTCTCTCTTCTCTAAAATCTCTCAATTTGAAAGTAAATTCCCTCGACTTTAATCTTATATATTTATTTACTTAGAATGAATTTGATTTTAGGTTTCGTATTTTATTATTGAGATTTAGGTTTTGTTTTGTTTTGTTTTGTTTTTTTTGTTTTTTTTTTTAATGTGTCTCCTTATGGGATAACAAAGTTAGAAAAGAGAAGAAAAATCTTAGAAAAGCTAAGGTTTTTTTTTTTTTTTTTTGGGATTTGAAAAGAAAAATATACACCGAAAAATTTTATTGTATGGTTCACTAGTGGTCCACACCACTATCTTTTATAAGGTTTATCCTTATGTTTTTTTTTTCCCTCTCTTATATAGTTTTGATTTGATTTTTACAAAGAAAAATTTATATTAGCCCACCCCCAAAAAGTTTTCCAGCTACGCCCCTGGTGGGTTTTGAACGCCCACCACTTATGTGGAAGCTATAAAGGTGCACTACCAACTCTACTAAGAGGTGATGTGCAATATTTTGTAAATATTACTTCAGAAAACAATTGTGAATATTTTGGATTTATGTATTATTACCGATTTTCGACAACTATTTTCAGATTTTGAATCGCACGAAGCTTTATGCCTGATTGGATTTCAATTACTTCTCGGATGCATAAGAAAATCTCTGCTTGCTTGCTTATTAAATGGTGACTTTAATGTGATTAAGTAGAACATACTATCTACATGGAAAATTTACATATCATTATATTTCGCTTTTTTTATTCAAGCAAAATTTTCATCTTATTCTCTCTTTAATATTAATCTTACAGAAAGGTAGAGCACAATTTATTCATAAAAGTTTTATATGAAATGCATATACCGATACCCATATATTCTTTGAGATAATTCGGAGAACTGAACTAAAAATCGGTAGAAAGGGGATTTCGATGTCATATATATACATACCTTCTTTATTTATTAATTTTCTAAAAAATGAAAATACATATCATTTTCATGGTGAGATATTGGTGAGAATTAAATTATTGCTTTTACAGGTTTCAAGAAGGATGATTAAGTTAATTTTAGCAGAATTCGATTACGGACACCTCAACCTTTTACGCAACTCCATTTGCATGGCTGGTGATTGGTTCTTGATACTTTATAAATGTTTCTCAGCAGTTTGATAAAGTCACTTATCACTCACTAACAACTTCATTTAATGCTATTGAAACCAATAGAATCTCAGGTCCTAGATCAGCGGTGTGTTTTTCTTAACTCACTTGAATCAGTTATGGCAGCTAAGCAAAGTTCTGGAATCTTCGAGTTTGTTAGAGCTTTTGATTGTGAAGCTTTGTACAGCATTAAAATGCTTTTCTGATCCTACTATCTAAACCATTGGTGTAAATTTATCGGTTGAGCAATTAATAAAAATTCTTCTACTCGATTTTTCACTTAAGTTTCAGTTTTCGTTCTCAGAAATCTTTCATACTAGAACCATGACGTATTAATTTGAATTAGTTTTTATTTTTATTTTTTTTAACTGATTTAGATGAAATTAGTATTTCTACCTGTTTGTTTTTTTATTTTTGGTTCAATTAGAATTAGTAACCAAATTGATCAATTTAATCCATCTCGCTGAACTAATAAAATAAGATAAGACGACCTAGTTTTAATGTCCATAGCCGGCAACACAAGCACATAGAATCACATTGACATACAAATCATCAAAATTATGAGCATGAACTTAATCCAACTTTAATTTGCCGAAGCAATTTTGTTTCTACAAAGGGGACTTTCAAATAGTTCTAACTCCTAATTAACATTGAATGTCAACATATCAAATAAATTGTGGTATATATTAAAACAATAAATTTGTGGTCACTTTAATGTGATTAAAGCAGAACATACTATCTACATTGAAAATTCACATATCATTCTATTCCAATTTTTTGTTCACTCCCTTCCAAAAAAAAAAAAGTTCACGATCAAGCAAAATTTTCATGTTATTTTCTCTTTTAATAATTTTAAAGAAAGAAAGAGCACAATTTATTCATAAAAGTTTTATATGGAATGCAGTTACATATATTTATTAGAGATAATGCCGAAAATAAACTAAAAATCAATAGTTACATATATTATATGGCAAGTTTAGGGATTTCAATGTCACCCTTTTGTTTTGAAACATCAATGTCACCTAAATACATACTTCTTTATTTATTAATTTTCTAAAAAAAGGAAAATACATATAATTAAAAAAAGAAAATAAATATAATTTTCATAGTGAGATATAGGTGTGAATAAATTAAGTTATTAATTGGTCTTATAATTTCTTTATGTACAATTACTTAAAATACATAGTTTTTTTTTTTTTTTTTTGAAAGGCAATATATTGAAACGAACAACACACGGTTACAACCCAGGAAAACAAAGACAGCCACAAAGGCAAACCAAGCAGACACAACCCCAAAACATAACAAGCAACGGGCACAACCCCAAAACAAAACAAACAAGCAGAGCACCCTCCTAACCAGCAAAAACAAACCCACACCGAAAACGAAGAAAATCAAATGTGAGACCAAGCAATATCCCTGCCCCCATCAAAATACATAGTTGAATAACTAAAAATTTAAATTTACCTTCTACACCCATAAGTTGAACACTCAACCTATCATAAAGTCTAATAATATATACAAAATCAAAACCAACATCACACTAACGAAATATAATTTTCACATGTAATCAAAGAATATAAACAAAGAATTATAACATATCCGAGCCAAAGAGGAAAATGAAATAGGATATATGTGTATATATATATATATATATAATTATTTTGGAAAGTACGTAAAGAAAAGAGAAGAAAGTGAAACGAGAAGAGGAGAGCATAGATTGTTGACTGGGTTGAATTATGAGGCCATTGTTGGGTTGTATAGTTTTAGGTGTTTTAGTGTAATCGATCTCTAGCATCTGGAAGGGAATGAGAATGGTGTTGGGGATAATCCTCTAATAATCCGATGAACACGGAATCGCCGTGCCTAATATACGCCCATAACTCATAGCAAATAATAATGTCAATAAGTAGAAAAATAGATGAGAGAGAATAAAACAATCACAACACAAGATATACGTGGAAAACCCAAAACGGGTAAAAAACCACGGGCCGTCAGGACGACAGAGAAAGTTCCACTATATGATAAATTGTTACAACCATATATTCCAGGATTTTCTCTCACACCTAACCCAAACTCTACTCACAAGATCCTCACCAAGAACCACACAATATCCCCTAGGTCCCCCCTAAATATCACCCACGGATCTCTAACTAGATCCACCGATATTCCCTTGGATCCCTCCTCGGATATTCCCTTGGGTCTCCCCGGATCTCACCACACTCTCTCTGATGTTACATGGTGTTCTTTTTCTCCACAGCCTTAAATCTAATAACATAAATATTATGACTATTTATACTAGTTACAGGGAGTTTAAGATAAAAGGAAATCCTACTCCTAAACGTACAAAACTTACTAGTTCCACATAAATACTATTTCCTTTTTATGACAAGTCTTCTTGTAGGGAGTAAATCATTTTCCTTCAAGCACAAGAACTTCCAAAAGAATACCTTTTCCTATTTTGCGCAATATTCCCGATCTCAGCAATACATCGTCTCCGCCGTATTGGTCACGGTGTGCACCCCGCTTCCAACACCACGAAACTATTCTGCTCATGACCGCTCCATGTGCCGCTGCCTAGGCACTTGCCTATGCTGCGGTCCTACGCTGCGCCTGATCCTCTAGACATTACCGCTCCATGTGCCGCTGCCTAGGCACTTGCCTATGCCGCGGTCTTGCGCAGCGGTACCTGCCAGATTACGTTTCTTCAGTTCTTCTTCAATCTTCAATCTCCCTTAAAACACCACCATTCAACTTCCAAACGTATTCCACGTCTCCAGGAAGCTCCACATCAGTTGAGTCTTGTTTGGTTCACATTTAGTACATTTGAGAATACGAGCCAAAACCTAACAAATGGTTAGATCAGCATATATTAATTGTAAGGGAAATTTGGAAATCTGAGTTTGTTTTTATCAAAAATATTAGGTCCATGCGACGAAAAGTTTTGAACTGCACTACATTTTATTTCATTTCATTTCATGGTTGCTTGATTTGTAGTGTTTATGAGTAGGCCTCACAAGTTTATATTTATTATTAGTTTTTTCTAAATCATTTTTTTATTTGGTATAATGTTAAGCTTTTACAAACGTTTAAAAAAAATTAGAATTAGCATAAGCCATCATTTGGATTTTCGAATGAATAATGATTAATTTGGTGGTAATATATATTGAATGGGGCCGGTATGCATACATATGGTGGTAATGTGAAAGAAAATAAGAATTATACATGGTAAAAATAAAATAAAATAAGGAGTTTATCGCCATGTAAGATGAAATTGGACATTCAACAGCCAATCTACTACACGGCAAACGGATGTGGAACGTTGGAAATAACACTCTTTTTATGTTAAATTTAGAGAGTATATCACTAGTTTAATAAGTTTAGTTTAAATGATCCCAATGGACTAAAATACCATAATCTTCTTCTTTTAACACGTTTGTATCATTTTAAGCCATTGATGCAATGGATTTGAAAGACCTCCATTGGAGGTTGAAATTGGCCTCCAATGGAGGTCTCGATGAAGAAGATGACAAATTTTTTTTTTTGGGAAATTTCTTTTTTACCCAATAAGTCTTAGATATTGTAAATATGTCTAATAAGTTTCGAAAACTACTTGATAAGTCTCAGAAACAACCTGATAGGTCTTATAAACAACAAAATAAGTCTCAAAAATATAAAATAAGTCTCGGAAACATAAATAATGCGCGAGACTTATTTTTGTGAGTGTATTTTAGGATATTTTTATCAGATCCACACTGTAGGTGCTATTAAAACTTAAATTATTAAACTGATGATAATCTTAATTAAACTCACTCTTAAAAGAGTGCTATTCAGTTTTGGTACCCTCAAACGGATCATGGGTTGACACTTGAAAGACAGTAGAGGTGTCAAAAGGGCCGGGCCGGGCCAGCCCTGCCTGAAATTTTTAAGCCCATTTACTGTGCGGACCGGACTCGGATTTGGGCTTTTTACTGTGCGGATCGGACCGGACCGGATCTGAAATATTTCTCTTGCTGCTAAGATCAGCCCTGAAGCCCAATATCATGCGAACCGGGCCGGACCGGATTTGGGCCCAAACAGGCCTATCAAGTTTGAGCCCAAATCAAAAATCAAAAATTTTTGACGCTCTCAAGTGGATTCGAACAAACAACCTACCATCCAAACAACAGCTACCACCACGCTAGTCTGGTTATTTGCTAATGCATGCTATATTTTATTATATAATACATACAATTTGGGCTTCTATAAAATCAAGAAGATTGGTTACCTATGGATTCGAACCACCAACCTCTTTACTTTGCATAAGTAACACTTACCACCAAACTATAATCATCAACTTGTCATTATAATTTATTTATATATTACATATTCAAAAATAAGACCTGTTAATTTAATTCTTCCCATTATTTAGCAGCAAAATATTTATATTAAACAAAAAATATATATTTAATAATTATTTACTGTTCGGGCCGGATTTTTCGGATTCGGACCGGGCTAAGCCCTCACAGTAATTTATAAAAGCCCAGCCCTTATTCGGGCTTTGGGATATTAAGCCCAAATCATATCCGGAATATCTACAGTACCGGGCCGGACCCGGACTGGGTTCAGGCCGGGCCGGATAAATCCGGCCCTTTTGACACCTCTAAAAGACAGTGAGTCAGTGAGCATGCCACCTGGTTTGATGCCTCATGGAGAAAGTAATTTGATTGATTGCGAATCAAAAAGGTGAAAAAACTGAAACAGATTGATAAGTGAATTTTCATGTACAGAACAAGACATAAAAGTTTTTGTTGTATTATTATTATTATTATTATTATTATTTGGGCAACTACCAATTTAGTTATGGACTTTTTTTATAAAAAAAAATTCAAGTTGTTTACGACTTTTACAAACGTGACCAACTTAGTCCATATATTTTTTGAAGTGACCAAATTGGTCCCTCTAATAGTTTAATGATATTAAATATAACAGTTGACTTTAACAATTTTAGTTAAAGTACGTAAGTCAACTGTACTCTCACGGTCAACTGTACTTCCATGTTATTTTCTCTTTAGTAATTAAAGAAAGGAAGAACACAATTTAATTATTCGTACAAGTTTAATATGAAATGCTGAAAATAAGTTTTAGCTAATGTAATAAAGATACTGTTGTATGTACATATTTGGCCAAAAGACACGTTAGCAGAATGTGCAGAAAAAATGGGTCAAGAAATGAACACGTCACTCGTGGACCAGTCAACGAAGGGAAATATCGGATAAAAAGGCATGCCAGCTGGCACCCTCATCAAGTTCAAATCAGAAGCGCGCTCGCCACAGCGAGCCAACCAAGAAGACGACAACTTGTGTTCGCCAACCTAAAGTGCTCACTCAGATTTATGTCGTCAGGAAAGCAACCCTATTCTAGTATACCTCCTACATCAAGGATTCGACTAGATACAAGGCATGAAGATCAAGTCTTATTCCGGATAGGACACAAACCGTTCATAACAAGAAGAATCCAAATAGGAAACAAACCTCAAAACCATCTACAACTCTAGATTCGTTGTACAAGTCAGAACAGGAATTCTCCTATTATCACGGCATAAGTAAAGGAAACCCTAGCAAAACTAATATAAATAGGACCATAAATCCCATAAAAAGGGGTTGGAGAATATAGAGAGAATAAGGTAATTGTATGAGAGATCTGAGCGTGTAAATTGCAAGTAATCCATAGTATTATTTTTCTGCCCTCAAGGGGCGTCGTGGTTTTTTCTCATTCAAGGGTTTTCCATGTAAAACTTGTCTTGCATGCATCGATTTATTTCTTTCTTTATTCGTTTTGATTAAGATATTATTGTTGAGTGAGGCAATCCAAAAATCACCGTCAACAGATACCGATTGTCATTCTAAAGATTTCATCCGCTTTATTTATTTCAAATAACTCGGGAACAAATATGTACGGAATTGAGAGATTCCAACAACCTAAGTAAAGAACTGTTACAAATAATGAGGAAACTAATAAATTTAGATGGGAAGCAACGTAAAATAAACCAAATTTGAGCTAAATATTGGTAGAAAGTTTTTTGGATTTGGATCCTCTACTGATTTAATCTTTTTCCCGACCTCACATAATCTCATGACACATAAGTTTTGCAGTGAATGTGTGGTTAATATGTGATTGGCTTCAACAACCACCTTATCTTTTTTTTGAAAAGCAAACTTTATTCAAGAGGTGCCAAGCCAAAACGAAGCCGAAAACTGCACCACCCAACAGACGTCAAAACAACCGCGACAGGGGCAGAAGCACACTGCCCCTGTCGCTGAACTTTGACAGGGAAAGCACAAAAGGAGCAACAACAAAAAAAAACACAAAAAACAAACCAGAAACACCCACACAACCCCGCCACCATTCCTAGAGCCACATCAGCACATTCCCAACCCCACTAACACCTTGTTTTGCCAGAAAATCTGCAAAAAAATTAGACTATCTAGGCCTGAATTCAACCGAAACCTGACCCAAAGAAGCAAGCATGTCTCTGATATCCAAAATCTGCTGCAAATAATTCCAATCCCCTACTCCTTTGCTATTAATCCAAGCAACTACATGTTTGCAATCACTCACCACAATAATATTTTTCGAAATCACATCAGGTCTAGAACCACACAACAAACAGGCTTTAGAAATAGCATAAATCTCTACCGAAATACAATCTTGAATCCCAATATTTTCGGCAAACACACACAGCACCTTCCCTGAACTATCCCGCAGCACCCCCCCAGCACCAGCTTGCCCCGGCGAACCCCTGACAGCGCCATCCACGTTGAACATCAAAGTTTCCGAAACCGGCGGAATCCAGACCTTAACTTTAGAACGTTTGGCCTTCTTAACAACTTTGCATCTCTCCGCAATACTCAACAAAATTAACGTTATAGGATCTTTCGAGCCTTTGCTAATATGTTTGAACCACCACCCAACACGAAACTTTACCATATCTGCCGCTTGAACTACAGAAATCGAAACCTCTTTAAAAACCTTCTCATTCCTAGATTCCCAAGTTGTCCAAGCCATAGCAAAGAACAAAGAGCTCCAAGCTCTTTCCACACAACCGCTGGGGCATAGGCCTGTCCAACTACACCACCAATTCAACAAGGTATCCGAAGGATAGCAGCTCACTCTCCACCAATTCATACAAACAGCCCATAAATTCCAAGTCCAATTGCACTGGAGAAAAAGGTGATCTAAATAAGAATTGTGTAAAAGATTTCAACAACCACCTTATCAACAAGACAACAACCAATCAAATGCTTTAAAAAGATCAGGAAAAAAATAAGATCAGTAGAGGATCCATATCCAAGTTTTTCTGTGTCACCTAAACAATACCTTATTTATTTATAGGGTAATTTCACTAAAGTCCCTACTTTTTGGTGAAATGTCACCTATTTAAATGTCTTTATTATATTAGCAACTTAAGTCTCTTGTTTTTCCAAAATACTAATGGTCAACTTTAACTATATATATATAAAAGTACAATTTTACCCTTATCAAAATGATTTATTGAGTCACAAAAATAAATAATATTAAAATAGTTTATAAAAATAAATTAACAACAAAAATTTATCTTCTAAAAAATATATATATATATAATAATAATTTTTAAAAACATGAAAAAAAAACTAATTAATGGATTATGAAAACCATAAAGTTAAAATAAAAAAATAAATTGAAAGTATTTTCATAAATTTTAAAAACAAAAAAAATTAGAAAGTAATTTAAAAAATAAAAAAGAAATTTTCCTTTTTTAAAAGTGAATGGATGTCCACCATTGGATCGATCCAAATCCAATGGTGGAGATCCATTTACTTAAAAAAACTTCCTTTTTTTTTTTTTTGAAATACTTTCAATTTTTTTTTTGAAAATACTTCCAATTTATTATTTATTTTAAATTTATATTTTCCATAATCCATTAGTTTTTTTTTTCTTGTTTTTAAAATTATTATATCTATATTTGTTTAGAAAATAAATTTTTATCGTTAATTTATTTTTATAAACCATTTTAATATTATTTATTTTTGAAACTCAATAAATCATTTTGATAAGGGTAAAATTATACTTATATATATATATATATATATATAGTTAGAGTTGACCATCAGTATTTTGGAAAAAACAAGAGACTTAAGTTACTAATATAACAAAGACGTTTAAATAGGTGACATTTCACCAAAACGTAAAGACTTTAGTGAAATTACCCCTTTATTTATTAATTTTCTAAAAAAAATAAATTGAAAATGTACATATCTCTTTCATATTGAGATATTGGTGAGAACTAAGGCATTGGTCTCATTACGATTAGAATTTTGTGCTATTAGATAATGTTATGGTTCTTGTTGTTGGCTGTTTTTTCTGCTCATCTTGAATAAAGTTTGCCGTTTCAAAAAAAAAAAAGTTTTTACTAGGCTTTAAAAAAAAATATATATAATTAATGATCTCCTAAGTAAATAAAAGCAGTTATTTTGATTTTGTTATTTAATAAAGATTAATTTGGTGGTAATATTGGTTAGCTTTGTTTTTGTGACGGAAGAGTTTGCGTAGAATCATGGGTGTTTCGTGTTGAAGAAAGATGAGAGTCTGCAAACATTACATGAGTTTTAAGCTGATGGTAGGTTGATGAAATTTTTATCCCAACAATGCAGAGAAAAATGTTGGTTACATATATATAATTTATTCATTTTAATATTATAAATTGTTTGTCATTTTCAGATAATTATGCAAAAAAAAAAAACAAAAAAAAAATCTTCCTATTTATGCACAAATTTTTTGTTGGGATTTGAAGGTTAATTGGAATTGTGATAGAAAAATAGAAAATTAAGTAAAAATTAATTTTTTCTATGAAAGTTAATCATAGTTCTTCTTTAAAAAGAAAATGATATGATTGAGAATTCCATAGAAAAAATTGACCAAGTAAATAAAGATGGTTTTATAACAATAAAAATATTTGTTTCAAATAACAAATATTCATTCAATTTAAGCTCAAATTAAGAACTATTGTTCCGGTGTTGGATTTGACCTTTTGATGAAGCAATGTGTGTTGCACATATAAATTAAATAAAATTTTGTTTTAAAACAATATATGTAAATATGAACTTGAACAAAATAAAAATTTTTCCTTAATTTTATTATTTTTGAATGACATTGTCCTCAAGGTTACGTTTTTATTATCTTAACTAATGGACTAAAATACCAACATCTTCTTTTATTATTACGTTTGTGGTATTTTAAAGTTTTTTTTTTTTTTTTTTTTTCAAAAACCTCCATTGATGCATCAGCGGAGATGAAAGATCTCCATTGGAGGTTGCTCGATAAAGAAGATGATAATTTTTTTTCAAAAATTACAAATATACATAATAAGTCTCGGAAACTACCTAATATGTCTCGAAAACAACAAAATAGTCTTTGAAATTAGAAAATAAGTCTCATAAACACCAAAATAAGTCTCGGAAAAAAAGAAAAAAAAAAAAAAAAAGCGTGAGACTAATTTTTTGTGAGTGTGTTTTAATTTAAGAGTATTTTTGTCAGATCCACACTTTAATTAGGTGCTATTAAAACCTAAGTTATTAAGTTGGTGATAGTCTTAAAACTCCATTAAAGTTACTATAATCCATTCATTCAAGTTGTACTAGATTTGCATGATTTAAATGAATGGATTACCTTATCATTTGGACACTAGATTATGGCAAAGTATTTGTTGTTGGTGGCCTTTGTGCCTTTTATAAAGTTCTATTGGTTTGAAAAAAAGATTATGGCAAAGTAGCATTACTCTAAAATTTTGATAGTTTTTCAAATTCACGCCATTCTTGGACCAGGCATTGCCTAGCGGTTAGAGTGCATTTGTTTCCCAATTTGCACCATAACACTGTTCTTAGGGTGAAAAATCTAACCTTGAGGACAATGTCATTCACAAGCATCTCATATCAAATCCAATTTTTCTTAAACATTAATGTATGTAGGTTGTTCAGTGCAAGAATTTCTTCAATAAAGTTTCTCTAGAGAATTCTTTTAATCCTCTCTGAAAATTTCCCAGAGATTCTTTTTAACTTTCTCGAGAAAGTTACAAACGTTGATACACTATTCTAGTTTTTGAAGCAGCTGGTTCAAATCAAAATGACAAAAGAATGTCCATTGATAGATATTTTCATTCTTTATCGATCCGGATTTAATAACAAAATTTGCACATGTTATTCAATTTAAATTAATGTGTTTAAACGAGGCGCGCTATTCCATTTAAACGAGTTTGGAAGTGTGTAGATTTAAACAAGTTTGCGAGACGAATTATGAGCTTGTTTGCAAGTGGAAACGCAATAGATATGTATCTAAACATGTATTGCTTAAATGGTTTGGGGTTGTTTACTCAAAAGTAGAAAACCTACCATGATAATCAATTACCCACTAAATTATAAAACATTTAATTTTATTTTTTCCATCCTCTTCTTTGAGTGTATATATGCACTAAATGACGTAGAAAGTATGTATTGCCCACGACCACAGTGACAAGACTAATAGTGAGTTGAGAGCAATCTTTGGATAGTTGATTTTCTTTTTTTCTACCTAATTTGTTGGAACCAATTTAGTATCAAAAATAGGTGTGAACAGATCATTCACATATATTCCACCAATCCATATTGGGATCTAAGCATCCATGGAAGGACCGGGGTCCCCTCTCAGTTATTGAAATTAAAGAAGAAAGACAGATAAGAAGAATACTATAGAGAAAATGCTTATTTTCATTTCTTTGCTTAAATGCTCTGTTTCCTCAGAGATGAGTATTTATATTACACACTCTTTAGCAGACCTCTAACGATATTGTATAACGGCTGCTATCACCTTCTAGAAGACTGCCTTGTAACAGAATCAGCTCATTCAGTTACAAGTTTGTTATATATGGAAACAGGCAGGAAACATGTGGGAGGTCTCTTCTCTTCGATGATGCTGATTATAATTTGTTATCAACCTTTACACTCCCCCTCAAATTGTACTGATGTAAATCAGACAATTTGAATTTCGTTCTTGAAAAAGGATCTTCGATGTCAGCATCATCACTCCCCCTCAAGCGACATGCATCTCTATCAGCAACGAGCTTGGATGACAGAAGCTGAAATCGAGAAGGAGATAAAGCCTTAGTGAAGATATCTGCTGTTTGTACTTCGGTGGGAATGTATCTGATATCAAGCTTATGTTCAGCAACAAGATCACGAAGGAAATGAAGATCAATCTCAATGTGTTTCGTACGCGAATGAAACACAGGATTGTGAGCTAACTGTTTTGCACTCAAATTGTCACACCACAGAATAGGTGTGCCATCCAAACCAATTTGAAGTTCTCGAAATAAAGATTGTAACCATAGAATATCAGTAGCAGCAGAAGCAAGTGCTCGATATTCTGCCTCTGTACTAGAACGAGCCACCACACTTTGCTTCTTGGAGGACCAACTAACAAGATTTCCTCCCAAATAGAGACAATAACCCCCTGTAGACTTTCGATCATCTACACTACCAGCCCAATCTGAATCAGCAAAGCACTCCAAAGACAATTTTTCGGCTGGTTTAAAGAAGAGTCCAGACGTGATAGTGCCTTTGATGTAACGAAGCAGGTGCTTAACTGCTAGCCAATGAGTCTGAGAAGGAGAAGCCAAGAACTGGCTTAGCTTGTTAACAGCAAAAGCAATTTCAGGTCTGGTGAGAGTAAGGTATTGAAGAGCACCGATTGTGCTTCTGTAAAGAGTTGCATCAGTGAAGGGCTCACCATCATAAGCAGAGAGTTTGCTATTTGCTACAAGAGGCGTGGCACAAGGTTTGGAAGCTGACATGTTGGTTCTAGACAATAAATCCCAGGCATATTTCGTCTGAGACAGAGTTAGGCCACCAGGACCTCGCTGAGCTTCGAAACCAAGAAAATATTGAAGAGAGCCAAGAGACTTAAGAGCAAAACACAAGTTCAAATCATTGATGACTTTAGAGACAAGATTCTTGTCATTCCCAGTTATTAAAATATCATCAACATAGACCAAAAGGAGAAGAAAAGATGTCGCAGACCTGAAATAAAATAAAGAGGTGTCGGCCTGCGAATTTTTGAAACCCCAGTTAAGTAGAGCTGAGCGAAGCTTGCCATACCAGGCTCTCGGAGCCTGCTTGAGACCATACAACGATTTATGCAATTTGCATACAAACGAAGGACAAGTTGAGCTGATGAAACCCTCAGGCTGAGACATATATACGGACTCAGTGAGCACACCATTTAGGAAAGCATTGTTCACATCGATTTGTTGAACATCCCAATTGTATGTAACAGCTAGGCTGAGAACAATTCGAATTGTTGAACTCTTAACAACCGGACTAAAGGTTTCAAAAAAGTCTAATCCCGGTGTTTGAGTGAATCCTTTTGCCACCAACCTGGCTTTATGTCTGTCAACTGAGCCATCTGCCTTAAACTTCACTCTGAAAATCCACTTGCTCCCTACAACATTCATGTCTGCTGAGTAGGGAACCAAACTCCAAGTCTTGTTTTTGTGCAAAGCATCTATCTCACTTTGCATGGCAGCTCTCCAAGTGGAGCTTTCCATGGCTTCTTTGACAGTTGATGGAGCAACAGCTGCAGCATCCAAAGCTGCGCAGACTTGATAGAGCTTAGGCTTGGAAATCCCACTCTTAGCTCTAGTTGTCATTTTGTGAACATTTTGTGGGAGATCAATAGATGAAGACTGAGTGGATTGATGTAGAGGCACGTGAGATTGCAACGCTGGAGATGTCGTGCACAACTCATTTGAAGAAATCAAGTGACCTTTGTGAGACGCAGGTGAGGTCTTAGTTAAATCTGAAATACCTCTGGATATCACAGAAATAGGCAGACTAGCAGAATCTGCAATCTTGACTAATTTGTGTTGGAAAATTGAAGTGTAGGGAAATTCATCTTCATTGAACCACACATCTCTTGATACGTAAACACGACCACTTGGATGCAAGCACTTGTAACCTTTCGTAAAGTCACAATAGCCTATAAATACACACTTAGCTGAGTGAAAAGCAAATTTATGCTTGTTATAGGGCCTGATGTGGGGAAAACATGTACAACCAAAGCTTCGAAGATCAAGATAATTTGGTGGTCTGTGAAATAGACGATTGTGAGGAGTATCATTTTGCAATACTGAGGATGGAAGCCTGTTGACCAAATAAGTAGCAGTGTGGAAGGCTTCCCACCAGAAAGACAAAGGAAGCTCTGCTTTAGCAAGAAGAGATAAACCGATTTCAACAATGTTCCTGTGTTTACGCTCGGCAATCCCATTTTGCTGATGTGTGTGTGGACAGGTTCTTCTATGTGCAATTCCATTCTCCATTAGATATGATGACAATGATAAGAATTCACCACCATTGTCACTCTGGATGCACTTGAGTTTGGTAGAAAACTGACGTTCAACATACTTGTGAAAGGCTACAAAAACTTGCTTCACATGTGACTTGAGAGCAAGAGGATATATCCAGCAGTATCTTGTATAAGAATCAATAAAACTGACATAGTATCTGTATCCTTGTGTTGAAGGAGTGGGTGAAGGACCCCAAACATCGGTACAAATTATTTCTAAAGGTGTAGTGCATTTGTGCTGAGAAAGAGAATAAGGCAGACGATGTACTTTTCCCAATTTGCATGCATCACAAAACTTATTCAAGTCTAAAACAGGAACTTTCATATTCAATGTGTTCAACACAATAGACAAGACACGAGAGCAAGGATGGCCAAGCTTGTTGTGCCATATTTCTACAAACTTTGTTTTTGGAAAAGGAAGCAAGCCTGAAGAGAGTGCAAAAGAATTGCATTCAGGTGCTTTTACACTTGGAACAACAGCTAGCACATCAGTATTATTTACTGCAGTATTGAAAGATGAAATTGAAGACTCAAGCTTATTTACAGACTTGACAGACTTAACAAATTCATTGTTCTTGAGACTCATTTCAGCAACAACTTGATATAATCCATCCTTAAGAATTCCTTTGAGCAATATATTCTTCGTTACCTTGTCCTTAATCACACAACAACACAAGTCAAACTCCACCAAGACATTGTTATCCCGAGTTAATTGAGCAATGCTAAGCAAATTTTTTGTTATTCCAGGCACAAACAGAACATTAGCAAGCAGAATATTGCATGAAGGATGCAGTCTGGAAGCAAGATATAACGAACCAATGTGAGAGATAGAGAGTTTTTGACCATTACCAACAGCCAATTTTTCATTACCTCTATATTCCGAGCTGATTGAGAGGTTGTTGAAATCCGGTGTAATGTGATTGGTGGCACCGCTATCTATGTACCAATTAGGATCAGCAACTGAAGTTGCAGAGGCAGTCATGGCATTCAGACTATTGCTACGGACCTGGTATGAATTGTCATAAGAATGCTCAACTTGTTGAGCAATGTTCCCTTGTGGTGATGACTGCTGTCTGGTGATGGTGCCATTGTATGACTGATCGAACCTATGATAACACACATTAGCTGTATGACCAATCTTTCCACAGACTTGACATATCGGACGAGAGTTGTTCGATCGGCCTCCTCTACCTCTATTGTAACGTCCTCTGTTATTTCTGCCTCCTCCTCTAAATTGATTTCCTCTTTGATGTTGATAACTAGAAGACTCTCCTCTCTGTGTTTTCATATGAAAGTTTGCAGAAGTATTGTGCAATTCAACAGATGTCTCAAACTGTTCTAGCCTGGCTTCAAAACTCATAAGCAAGAATTGAGCCTCTTGCATTGTTACCTCTCCTTTTTTGGCAGTAATGGTAACTACTACTGGATTGAATTCTTGTCCTAATCCTTCCAACACATACGAGATCAGATCAAACTCAGTAATACCTTGACCAGCAGCACTTAAAGCATCTGCAATTCCTTTCATCTTTACAACAAACTCATTGATACTAAGTGCTCCTTTTTTAAGTGTTTGTAATTGATGTCTTAGATGCATAGTTCTTGCCATAGAGTGTTGAGAAAATAGATTTACAATGCAATTCCAGATTTCGTAAGCTGTTAAACATTGAGTGACTTGACCTAAAATTGACTCACTAAGAGTAGAGAAAATCCAACCTACAAGCAGTTGATCGATCTTCTTCCAGTTGAGAAATTCATTGTTGATGTTCAAGATCATCTCACCAGTTTCTTCGTCTGCAACCTCAATATATTTTTGAGGACTCTTGACAGGACCAAAAATGAACTCCTCCAGATCAAATGCTCTTATGATTGGAAGAATCTGAGCCTTCCAATAGACGAAATTGTTTTGATCGAGCTTTATAGGTAGGCTGAAATTGAGATTTTTTGCAATAAGCTGAGATCTGACCTCTTTTTGTTTCTTTGTGAGAGTTGGTACTTCTTGATTCGATTTCGATCGAGTTGCTTGTTGTTTCTTCATGCGATTTGACGTTTCTTGATTTATCTCTGTTGATTCTTCCGAATCTGACGAGGAAGAAGAATCCATGGCTCCTAGAATCGTTTAGGGCTCTGATACCATATTGAAATTAAAGAAGAAAGACAGATAAGAAGAATACTATAGAGAAAATGCTTATTTTCATTTCTTTGCTTAAATGCTCTGTTTCCTCAGAGATGAGTATTTATATTACACACTCTTTAGCAGACCTCTAACGATATTGTATAACGGCTGCTATCACCTTCTAGAAGACTGCCTTGTAACAGAATCAGCTCATTCAGTTACAAGTTTGTTATATATGGAAACAGGCAGGAAACATGTGGGAGGTCTCTTCTCTTCGATGATGCTGATTATAATTTGTTATCAACCTTTACATCAGTCTCTCTCAGTGGAGAAAATCTTGCATACACCCGGTGCAATGCACCCTAACCAATGGGTGCATGTCATGTGGTATGAAGAATTCATTTGATTGGTTTTCCTTACCACATGGCATGCACCCATTGGACAGGTGCATGTAAGATTTTCTCATCTTAGTGAGTAGCAATGAGAACCGATAAGCATTAATCCATTGATGCAATGATGATGATGGACCATTATATATATATTGGAGTACTCACTTCATCATTTTGTTTGATCGATCGATCTTTTCATGATCAAGCAATTGCGCCACTATATATGGTTGCTTTTCTACACACAAGTGGTTGACTGGTTGGGGCTACCACAAAATGCATATGCATATAGTGTTAAATCAGTGGATAAAATCTAAACAAATTAATTTGAATGAGTGAAATTTATAAATTATTCAGCTATTAGCATCAGACTTTTGATGGGTGATGAAACGATGACATACATATAGTTGCTAAAATCAGGGGTAGACCCACGAAATATTTGTTGTCCGGTCTAAACTATATATATAGTAACTTTCTAGTGTGAGATTTTCTGTACGGAATCGTTGATTGCTACCGGTAGCTATTTGATTGCTACTGGTACTTATTGGATTACTACCAGTAGCAATAGACGATTCCGCGTGTACTGGAAATCCTACACTTGAAATTTTTTCGAAACTATATATATATTCTGTCTCTCCTTGAGATCTACAAACTGGAATTATTATAATGTTAGTTATTTTATTATTAGTTGTAATATGCATCTACTCTTGTATAATCAATCATTTAGAAGTCTGGTTTTAATTAATCTTAAAAATTCAGGACCGTATTTATTTATTTTTTTATAAAAAAAAAAAAAAAACGACTTTTTTCAGTGGTGAACTACTCAAGAACCTATAAAATTGATACATAACAATTATTTAGACTTTTAATTGACTTACTTTTGTAATGCTAGAAACAATAAATATTATGAGTGTTTTTACAACTCACTTTGAACAACACACAAGATATTTACGATTCACTAAACTTTAACACAAAAAAAAGTTGAAATGATGAAAGATATTAGGTTATATAAAAGGATTATATTATACACAATTACACATTGTGAAATTAACATTGAATGAAAATAAAAAGCATAATCGATAATGTTTACGAAATAGACAAATATAACCTAATTTTGAAATCACGATTCATTTTTAACATTGTTTTCAAAATAAAATCGTATTCAACCAAAACTTCAAAAAACTATTCAAAATTAACCTGAAAGTGACGAAAATACCCTTAGAGTTTTTTTTTCTTCTCTTCCTTCCTTCCCGTCACTATATGATGAGTTTTTAATGCTTTAAATAACTAACAATTATTTGTATTGATGTATATTTCATGGGTTTTGATACTATTTTAGATTATGTCGTAGTTTTCAAAATCAATTTTGAAGTTTCCAAAATTTTTTGGTTTCTGATGAATATTGTATGATAGTCAGTCATGTAATATTTTATATTTCATCATATAAAATATTTCTTTAATTTCTAGGTTTCTAACGAATAGTACATGATAACTTGGCATGTAATATGCTTTCAGTTCATCATGTAACATGTATGACATGTAATTCATTAAGGGCAATATAGTCTTTTTACTGGCAAAGTTGATTAAAAATGAAATTTCACCATAGCCCGGTTGGAATTGAATTTGATGAATTTCATTTGGTTAAAAAAAAAAATTTCTCTCAATAATGTTTTATTTAAGGGGAAGTTTACTAATATTGGCTGAAATTGAGGGTAAGTTTAGATAATGTTTTATCTACGATACAATTGTGCAGTATTTTTTTTAGAAAGTTGCCCTAGCTATAGCCCCGGGCAGCCCTCCTTTGTGTCCATCCTTGGCTAGAAGCAAGTTTATCATTGGGTAGGCATATAACCCCTACCAACTTATCATCAGGCGTGTGCGATTGGTTACCAAATTAACGAAAGGATAGGGACTCATCATCAACTATGCAAATCATTATAAATACTAATTATGTGGAGTCTCATATGCGTTTTTTATTTGTTGTTTTTTAGAAGAAAAAATGAAAATGATAATAGTGTTTTTTTTTTTTTTTTTTTTTCAGTTTTGAATTCTAAAAATTCATAAAACGCATCCGGTAGATTAACTAAAAATATCAAATATATATATATCAAATATTAAATTTGCATTTTTTTTTTCATATTACTATCATCATTCAACCATTCAACACTAATTCATAATTTAGAAATAAAATAATATTATTAAATATAAATAATAGTAATAAATTAAAAAAATATATCATTAATATATGTATATATGTTTATTTAATAAATTTAAATAACGCTACTAAACTTAAACAATAAGAAGAAGAAAATTATTTAAAAAAGACGAGGAGAAGAAGACTGGAAAAAGAAGAAGAAAAAAGTGCATTTTAAACAAACGAAATGAAAAACATAGTTCATTTTTAAGGCTAATTTTGTTTTCCTGGTTTTCTTTATTTTTTAAAAATAAAATGAAAAACAATTTACCGAAGAGAATTCAAAATTGTATGATATCGAAGCTTATGTTATCAAACATGGAAAGTATAACAAATTTGTATGATTTGTGGCACAAACAACATAAAGTAAATATCATATCGAATCATTGTGCAAAAGTAATGAGTTTAAACCGATAAAGGCCAATAAAATTCCAATTTAGTTTTCACATGTAATGAGTAAAGATAAAAATAAATAAATAAATAAATAAAAATAAAAAAATTGTCCCAAATTGGTTTGGCGTGAAAAATTAGGGTTCTTCACCCAGATTTGATTTCATATGATTGTTAATATGATTTAAAGAGAAATCATTTAATTAAAATGATTGTTAATATCTAGGGTTAATATTCACAATTTAGATAATGTAAGAAGTAAATTATTAAATTTTAATTTTTTTTTGGTGGTTCTGGAAAGTAAACAGGTGTGCTGAGAACTATTTTAGGTGGCAATAGAGTTAACAATTTGCTATTTGTTTTTGGTTGGCTCTATTGCCACACCCCTATTTTAATGAATTTATTTTTACTAAAATATCCTTATATACAATTACTTAAAAGTAAGCCACCCCCAATGTGATTTAGTGTTAAAGATGATTATTCAGCTTGATAATGTTACGATTCTAGTTGCTACCATTCAAAAAGTTGATTAGATGGATTTTGAATGCATACATCCTGTATGTTTACTTTTACTTTTATTATTGTTTTTTGATTTATTTATTTTTTTGTGTTTTTTTAAATGGAAAAAAAAATGTTTTCTGAATGCATACATCCGGTATTTTTTTTTTTTTTTAACTCTATACATATATCCAATTCCAACATATCCAGGTAGAAGCAACTCCAAATTGAGAATAAAAGTGTTTTGTACAAAAAAACATAACAACCTAGTCGAAGAGACTGAATCCCATATCATCATCTGACTCCTCTTTCTCTTCAACTTTAATTTCTCCTCTTTCTTTGACTCAACAGCAGCGGCACCACCACCAGAAGCAAGCAGCCATTGCAACCAGTGTCGGTCCTGACATTTCTGAGACCTCTAGGCAAATCTAAAAAATGGGCCCTTGTATATATGCCATTAAACGGAGTATTAATTTTTATTGAACAAATTATTTAAATTAATATCTCAAAATATATTTTTTTTTCCGTCAACTTTGTTCCTCTCACTATAAAAAAAAAACAATAAAAATTTCCAAAATAAAAGTATAGATGGATTCATTACAAACTTAACAACATATTCTTTCTTAAAACTAACTAATTTCATATTTAGGTTAGTTGACGAAAAATAAAACACATATAAGAGTAGATAAAATTTAAAAATCAAATCATTAAAAGAAAAACTCTCCAATTACGAAGATAGATGGCAGCCGACGGTTGGCAAAGAAGAGATGAGGGTAAGGGCATTGGTTGGTGAAGAAGAATAGGAGGTGAAATGTTAATGAGCGAGAAGAGATTGAGCAATTGGATGAGAGGAGGAGGAACTTTCAAGAGGAAAAAAAATTGAAAGAGAAGAGGCAGTAGGGGCTACGGCTAACTTTTAAAAGTAGGTGAATGAGCGCTAGGGTTTTTGGTTTCTTTGGAAACTACTTATAGTATATATTATGAGTTGAGATCCTCTCATTGGTCCTTGTTTTTCCTTGGCAATATTCTTCAAGTATAATTTAAATATCAAGTTGCATGAGAGAGAAAAGAGTGAACCAATCTTGACCATGTATTTTGTATTTTGCTTAGGTGTCATTAGATTATGGAAAGTTAAGGAAAAACAAGTCAATGAGGGGATTTTGATCCATATATTATATGTAAACAATTTTATAGTAATAATGTGTAACCACCTAGAGTTTAAAATAAATTAAAATTAATAAGATATTAAAACCCTAAAAAATTAGGTTTTGTTTGAAAATATGAATAAAACAAATTGGATATTGGGCCCGTGTTATTTATTTATTTATTTTGAGCAGGGGCGGCTCAAGTGTATCCGGGGCCTTAGGCAAAATTATAAAATGAGGCCTTGGATGTGTATGTCAAAATATATTAAATATACAGTAAAAACAGTTTATTTAAAATTAATTTTTTTTGAGTTTTATTGTATCCGGATTCTTATTTTCTATTGGATATGTCTTATGTCTATTATCTAATAAAAGATTATCAATTATAAACGCTTAAAAAAGCAAATAATTAAAATACAGGTGAAAAATAAATAATAAAAAAATGACAAAAAAAAAATTAAAGTAACTGAGTTTAGAATAATAAAACTTGGAAAGCTAGAATATTGACAGAAAGAAGATATAGTAAGAGAATTTGATTGCAGCAGGTTTGATTTCAATTTGTAGACTGCAATAGAAGGATTTGATTGAATATAGAATATATAAAACAATAGATTTTATTAACAATTTATAATTAAAAAAATTAACCGTTGAAACTTGAAAGAAAAAAAATTACATTAATGAGTATTTAAGTCCACTTAAATATGAATCTTTTACTTGAAAATAAGAATAAACAGAAATTCAAAAGTAAAAAAGAGATATTTTTTGAATAATAAATAGAAAGAAAAATATTGAATGTTAATTGTTAAGATATATATACATATTTTTTGATAATGAAAATATGGGGCATTGATTCTAGGTGGGGCTTTAGGCAACTACCTTAGTTCCTATAGCTTCAGCCGCCCCTGATTTTGAGTAATGATTGAGTTGTTCTATTTAAAACAAGAGTGACGATAATGACATCCCTTAAAAACTGTATGTACACCCCTTTCATATTCACACCCATCAAAATTTTTAAAAATTTTATAGTTTGTAAATAAACCCCACATAATGCCAAAAATATCCTTTCTTTAATTATAATGTAATTGTATTTTTGTAAGTACACACCATCGACATATATTATTATGTTATTTAATCAACTTTATTATTATTTAAAATTGGAAATTTTATTATTATCTTTAATTCTACCATTGTTATTAAAAAAAATAAAAAAAAAATTCTATCACTGTTCTTAAAAAATAATAATTCTATTATTGTTCTTTCTCATCCATTCTTTTTATATTCCAAGTTTTCCTTTCACAAAAATCAAATTCCATTTTTCTTTTTCTCTCTTGGCATGTCAAGCTGCTCTCTCCATTTCTTCTTGACTGATCAACAAAATCACTTTGTTTTGAGGTTTTTTCTGTTGGAGATCCACTTTCTGCTTGTGAAAGTTGTAGGGAAGCAAGATTTATGTCATGTACCAATTGATTTGGAAGTAGAGTTTAATGGAATTGAAGAACAAATAATATTAAAAAATAAAAACGAAGTCTAAAGCGTGTTTGAAAGAAAAAAAAAATACAAACATTATAGAGAAAACAATTTAAATGATTTTGTTCTTCTAATAAAAATAATTTAATACTTGCTTTTTTACAACCAACTTGGAATTTTTTTGATTCATTCTCTAGTAGTAAATTTGTATTTCGTTAAAAGAAAAAGAAAATATATTTAAAATTAAATTTTAAGAGAGAATCTAGGGTTTAAGAAAATGGAAAGAATTTTTAATGATATATGTTAATATCAAATCATTAAAAGGAAACATTTTTTTTCACAAGATATTAAAATAGGAAACTAATTAAAAATTATTGTGGGTGTACTTACAAACTATTTAGTCGTATTGGTAATTTTACTCAAGGGCATTATTATATTTTCAAAAACATATTAAGTTGAGATGTACATACGGTTTTTAAGGGGTGTAAATATCATCATTCTTAAAACAATAATGGAGCCTTTTTTATGTTTTGGGTTTTTTTTTTTACAACTTTAACATATAATAAGTGAACTTTCAGGGGTATAAATATCGTAACTCAATAACTAAACCCACATATTTAGGGCCCATTTACATGATGGGCCCTGACCCCCCACCCCTGCGATTGCAACTGCAACACCACCGCCAGAAGGTACTGAAGCCAATTTCCCCCGCCCAGATGCAATAAGCTCTGTTATATTTTTACCACTGACTTGTGGTAGAAGAAGTTCAATCCTATCATCTTCACATTCAGCTCCAACAGAGCCAAGAATGCCCTTGATGTGATGGGAAAAATTATATATTTTAATTTGTCTATGTCACTTAAATGATAATTTTGGTATTTTGAAGGTGGAAATGGTGATGAATGGCACTCTTTTCATGAGTTTGACTTTCAAGAGTATCACCATAACTTAAGTTTTAAGGGTACCAAAATAAGTGAACTTCCAAAAATGCCCTTACTTTATATATATTTTTTATTTACTTTTCAGTTTTTCAATTTCTTTTTTATTTTTTTATCTTCTCCGGCGGCTTCCATTGGAGGTTTGTTGACCTCCAATGGAGGTCAAGGAGGTTGAAATTGACCTTTAATGGAGGTCGAAATCAACCTCGATTGGAGGTCGATGAAGAAGATGAAAAAATAAAATAAAAAATGGAAATTTTCATTTTTGTCAAATTAGTCTCGCACTTTTTTGTGTTTCCGAGGCTTATTTTTGTGTTTCCGAGACTTATTTTGTATTTCCGATAACTATTTTCTAATTTTCAAGACTTTTCAGATAGTTTTCAAGATTTTTCAAGTAGTTTCCGAGACTTATTTTGTAGTTACCAAAACTTATTGGGTATTGTTATAATTTCCGAGACTTATTGAACAAAAATGAAATTTTCCAATTTTTTTTATTTTTTATTTTTTCCTCTTCTTAATCATCGACCTCCAACAGAGGTTAACGACTTCAAACTCCAATGGCGACTTCCTGAAAAGTTAAAAAAAAAAAAAAAAAATCTAAATAGTGAAGAACTGGTTACTGTGGAGGGTATTTTTGGAAGGAATCTATTTTAGGTGTCATTTAAACTTTTATTAAAGGAGTGATACTCTTAAAATTATAAATTTTTTAGCCATATTTTGAAGAGCGTATGAATTAAAGAAAATAATTTTGACTTTTCAGGCAGTAATAGTCCCAAATAATAATAATAATAATAAAATAGAATCACCCTTTGTGTTTTTTATTTTTTATTTTATTGGTGCTCCTTCCTTTCAAATTGGGTCCATTAACTATATGACTGAAAATTCATGACCGATTCTTGGATTTAATTTAACAGCGAAACCACTTATTACAAAATACTAACTCCATTAAAAAATAATTCATTAATGAAAGATAAATATGTGAATCTATTGCCCACCACCTCTTAGCTAGAGCTGGTAGTACATCTCTTTTTCATATAACTCATAGGTGGTGAGGGGTTCAAATCCCATCACACATTTTAAAAGCATGTGTGGGGAGTTTTATTCCTAAGTTGTGGGAATAGTTATCTCCCGTTATGAGAATAGATATCCGAGCCGCATACGTATTGTTTAATCTCGACATGTATCATTTACATAATTGAATAATTATGACGGAGAAAATACCAAATCAAATTAAACGGATTCAATTGTCCTTATAAATTCTCCCGTTTCCATCCATTAATTTTTTTTTATATATATACTTGAAATTATCAACATCAAAATATTCAGTCATAGAAATCGGATTATAAATTGTCAAATTATAAGTGGTGACGTAATTCCAGATATTCGCTTTGTCTGGAGTGTACTCTTTAAGTTTTAAGGTTAATTTTCAAAGGGTTATTGGCATTATTCTCCTCTGAACCTTACACGAATTTACATTTTGCCCCATAAACTTTTTTTTTAGGCGTTAAACTTCCTAAACTCTTATTTTCTTTATCTTTGTGGTCCAAAACCTTACGCCGTCCATATTTCTGTCATGATAAATTACACTAAGTTACCCTAATTATATGCATAATTGCATTAAACCAGAAATAATATAATAATAACACCCACATGCCACTCTAACCAGTTGACTTAGTTTGTAATCCAATACGAATTTGACACGTGTTATCAAATTTTAAAATTAAAATTAAAATTGAAATAATGGTTAAATAATAATTAAATTCTGATTTTTTTTTATAATTATTTATTAAATATCCCTAAAAAATAATATTACCCTTCTATTACTGTTTTTAATTTTTAATTTTTAATTAAAAAAACAAAAAAGAAATGATTTCTAGATTTCTTCATCTTCAACCTGCATCTTCAACCCAAACTCAGAACTGTGCTTTTTTATGTGTAGTTTTGGATTCATTTAGTTTCAAGTGAAATGGAATGTTTTTTTTTTTTTTTTTTTTTTTTTTTAAGTAAAGAATCGGATCGAGTTATTGGGGAATGTTTAAAGGAATGATTTTGGGATGTTTGCTTTGTTTCTTTTTGCTGAGCTTCAAATTTGATTGATGTGGATTGGTGTTATTTCAGTGAAATGAAGCGGGTTTCTGGTATTTTTTTGATTAGTTTTGATTTTGAGGAGTGATTCAGCTTCAAATTTGTTGTGGATTGATTTTTTGGTGGTGGTTTGGTGTGGATTTGGTTGTTGCAAGAAGAGAATAAATTGTTTGTGTTTGTTCTGGGTTGACGTTTGAGGTTGATGTTTCTAGGTTTGGGTTGAAGATGAAGGTTTTATATTTATTTATTTTGTTTTGTTTTGTTTTTTAATTATTTTTTAGGGATATTTAATAAATAATTTTTTTTTTAAAAATCAGAATTGTATTGAGATCTTTCCATTATTTCAATTTTTAATTTTAAAAATTGATGACACGTGTCGAATTCGTGTTGGATAATAAACCAAGTCAACTGGTTAGAGGGGTACGTCGGTGTTATTATTATAGTATTTCTGGTTTAATGCAACTATGAATATAATCAGGGTAACTTAATGTAATTTGTCATGACAGAAATATGGACGGTGTAAGGTTTTGGACCATTAGGGCAAAGAAAATAAGAGTTCAAGGGGTTTAACGCTTAAAAAAAAGTAACGGGGGAAAAATGCAAACTCGCTTATAGTTCAGGGGAGACTAGTGCCAATAACCCATTTTCAAAACACACTGATGTTAGCCAGTCCAAAAAATTAGCTTAGAAATCAAACAAAATTATGTGACAATTGATTTGTTTTTCTCACATCATTTACCACATTATCCGGTCATGATTTATATGGTAATGACAACTCACTGGACACATTATTTGAGTCGTATAATAGTACTCTTTCCATAAATATGTATATGAACATGGCTGGTGTGGTCTGAGAGCAGACGGCGTGCACAATCTTGTCATGATCAGAGGTCCCTCAATGGAGCTATTAATGGAGGAAAAATGCTCTCAGTGGGACACGGTTTTGGACGTTCTTGATCAATTTTTTATTTTTATTTTTTATTTTTGAAAAAATTATAATGGTCTCCCACTTAAATTTTGCCTATATAAAGGATAACCAAGATAGGCAGAAATTGCAAGTTGAAGCAATCAACAACTATATATCCATGGTTATAATGTCTCCCGTGGCAATGTCTCCTAATAGGTTGCAGCTGCTCCTCCAGACTTTTGTTTTTTTCTTGTGCCTTGTTTGTTATGCTAAAGAGCCTAACAGACACATTTTCTCAGTTACTTCTCTACTACCATCAGCTGTTTGCACCCGTTCGAGCAAAGGTGAAACATACATTGAATTCATATTTCTATATTATTAATGCATGATCTAATAATCAATGTAGTCTGTCTGACTAAACGCTGTATATACATTTATATGTTTCAGTTTCCAACAAAGCATCTCTAGAATTGGTGAACAAGCATGGACCTTGCACTGCGCGGAATCAATCGAACCAAAACACGCACTCTTTGTCCCACATTCTAGGCAGAGACCGAGCCCGGATTGCATATCTTCAGTCCAGGAGGTCCAAGAACTTGGCCAGAGATGGTTTCGAGCAATCAAAGGCCATTTCTATTCCTACCGATGCTGGCAGTGTAGACAACGGCCAATCCGATTATCTTATCAAGGTGGGTATAGGTTCGCCGAAGCAGGAAGTTTATGTGGTCATGGACACTGGTAGTAGCATCTTCTGGACACAATGCCAGCCCTGCACTGGCAAGTGTTATAAACAAGTAGATCCCATTTACGACTCTTCCCAGTCCTTAAAATACCGTGCTATTCCATGCAGCTCCTCCTTGTGCGATGCCCTCTCCAATTCAGGTAATTACATATATAATGTGACATGTTTACTAATCAAGAATCCCAAAAATGAAAAGAGACTTGATTAAATCTTGATTTGTGATTAAAGTATTACGTGGATCTAACACAAATATTAGGAATTAAGTTCGTGCTGGAAACGGAACTTGATTCCCCTCCTGATTCCCTTTTCAATGAAAGTTTATTCCTTTTAATTTTCATTCTTGATCGGTAAACACTCCCATATTGTAAGCGACCAAAACAACTGTTCATATAAAAAAACCTAACTATACATGCTATATTGCAGGTCTGGGGCAAGGTTGCGAAGATAAAAAATGCACTTACAGAGCTGAATATGGTGACGAAACAAGCAGCAGTGGCTACTTGTCGATCGAAAGATTAACCATTAGATCAGCTACCGGCAGATCAACGACAGCAGTGAACAATATCTTGTTTGGATGTGGGCAAAACAACTCCGATGTACTTGATACTGAATCCGGTGTAATGGGGCTAGACCGAAGCCCCCTCTCGTTTGTGTCTCAAACTACCCGTTTGTTCCAAATTACTTCAGCTACTGTCTACCAACATCTACAAGCACCACTGGATACTTGACTTTTGGTAAAACTGATGAAATCAAGAACAAGTACATCAAGTTCACCCCAATAACCACTTCTGCATCGACGTCTCAGTTTTACGATATCGAAATAAATGGATTGAGTGTCGCCGGACAGAAGCTAAACATCCCTAGCACGGTTTTCACTTCTTCCGGAGGGGTTGGCATCATTGACTCGGGCACAGCCTTCACGTTCCTCCCAAGTGCAGCCTACACAGCTCTGAGAACTGCATTTCGTAGGCAGATGACCAACTATAAACTGACAAGAACCCCTGACCTCGATACCTGTTATGATTTCACCGGTGTGGACAGTGTTAGCATACCATCGGTTTCGATTTTCTTAAAAGGTGGGATTGAGTTGCCGCTGCAACCGGAGAATATCATGACGGTGGTGGCTAGTCCGACCAAAGTGTGCTTGGCGTTTATTTCCACCGACGGTTCCGATGGCACTAATTTCATCTTGGGGAATATTCAGCAATTGGGGATGGAGGTGGTGTATGATGTTTCTGGAGGGAAGATTGGGTTTCGTCCGGGTGCTTGCAACTGAGATAAAAACCATGTAATATGGTTTTATTATGTATGAATAATGCATGTCTCTATATGTAATCTACTATGGTTTGAACTATTGCATGGTATTAAATAAAATTTCCTTAATGGGATTATCTTACCATCGTTATTAAATCCAAAAACTTCACGTGCTATATATGGTTTAAGATTGAATATTTCGGGGTTTGAGATAGAAAGACACAATTTGAACTTTCAACCTCACGATCTTGTCGATGTGTGCAAGCTTGAGTTTTGATACAATTAAAATGGAATCTTTACTACATTTTTAATTGATATACAATAATTTTATAAAGAAGCACCTTGGACATTGGACATTTGCACGTAAAAATACATCATACGGGTTAAAAGCAAATTCCAGCACTTTTGTACGGTTATTTCTGTAAATTCCCCATGTCCAGTGGGGAGGGAGCATAGCCCCTCTCCCTACGAAATTTTTCATTTTAACCCCTAAAAATTTTTGTTTTTGTATTTATGGGCATGGCTCCACCACTACGACCATATCATTAGATACTACAAAATTTATAGGGAAAATTGTATTTTAGTCCCTGTAGTATGCCTTAATCTGCGTTTAGTACACGGTTTTTTGGTATTGTAACTTTCAGTCCATCATTATTCTGACAATATGAATTCCAGTCCCTACCATCCAATTCTGTTAGGGTTCCGTCAAGTCAACAAGGGTCAACGAGGGTAAAAAGGTAAAATAACAATAGAAATTCTAGAAGCTTATATAACCAAAGGGTATAATAGTAATTTACAAATTAATTTTAAAAAAACAAAATAATTATTATTATTATCAAACGATTAAATAATAATTACATTTTAAAATATTAAATAATAATTAAAATTTAAAACAATTAAATAATAATAAAATAATTAATAAAATATACAAAAAATGAAAAAAAATAGATAAGTATATAACTAATTAAAAAACATATATATAACCGATTAAAAAATAAATAGATAAATCAAACTAATTAAATTTATATTAAATTAAAGTTATAAATAAAACTAATTAAATTTATAATAAATTAAATTTTAAAATAAGACTAATTAAATTTAAAATTAAAAACAAACCAAGATCTTTCATCTTCATTTTATCAGAAGTTCAAAACCCCAGCCCACATTCAATCAAACACCACACCAGATTTTTTTTTTTTTATAAAAAAAAACTCATCTCTATCTCATCTCTCAACCTCTCTTGCAACCTCTCAAACACCACCACCATCTGTCTCTCTCATCTCTCGATCTCTCTCTATCTCATCTCGTTCTCTCGATCTCTCTCTGTGTCTCATCTCAGTCTCCATCAATCTCTCTCCCGCCGTTGCGACGACTGCGACAACTGCTGCAACGATCAATCTCTCTCTCCTTGCTGCAACGATCAATCGCCGCCGTCACCGGATCTTCTTCTTGGCCTCGCTGCCGTCACCGTATATTTGTCTTCGCCATCACACACACACACACAAGCAGAGAAGAACCAAATCATTTTGGAGGGGTTTTGATCGATCTTGATTTTGGTTTAAGGTGATTTTAATTTGATTTTGGTTGTTGGGTTTTAATTTGATCGATCTTGGGTTTCGATCGATCTTGATTTTGGTTTAATGTTGGTTTGATTTTGGTTGTTGGAAGGAGGAAGGAGGAAGAAGGAAGAAGATATTGCATGTTTAATTTGGTGGATCAGTATAATTTTTAATTTTTTTTCTTATGGTGGATCTAATGAAGAGGAGGTTGGGTGATGATTGTTGTGTTTGTATTGTGTGGATTTAGTTGTGAATGAAAATAGTTGGGGAAATGAAAATTTTTTATGTGGAATTGATGAAGAAGATGAAGATGATGATGGTCTATATTTCCAGATTTTGATCATGTTGCTGACTTTCAGATGATGCTTTTAATATTTAATTTAATTTAATTTAAATGTATTTTAATGTATTTATTAGCTAGGGTAAAATTGTAAATTTCTATTATATAAATTTTGTCCTTAAGGGTATTATAGTCATTTAGGCGGACTGACATGGCAAAATCTGTCTTTTGACGAATTCTGTCACAGAAGGACTAAAAGTTACAATAAAAAAAACCGTGGACTAAACGCAGATTAAGGTAAACTACGGGGACTAAAAAGCAATTCCCCCAAATTTATAAAAATGTGAACCCAACAAACTCAAAAGTTGCTACTTTTCACCAAAATTCTTACCTTTAATCTTATTTAATTTGTAATACATTTTCCCTTTCCACCTAAAAATCTTCTGAAGATCTTGCATTTAGAAGCAATGATGGACCACAAATGAGGGCCAAAGCCAACCCTATCTCTCTTAAAAAAAAAAAATAGTAACAAAAAAAAAAAATATTAACAAAAAAAAAAAATTAAAGTATTAATTGTTTTTTCCAAATTAAAACAAATAGGCATTTGTTTTACACTCTCTCGGATTATTTTCTTTTTCTTCATTATATAATAACAATTCTCTATTCTTCTCCAAATTTTGACACAATCTCTTTGTCAACATGACAACATCATTGGTCTTACAACTAGGTATGCTTTTACGAATATTATGGATTTTTTTTTTTTTTTGAAATTTTATTGAATAACTATAATTTTTAATTTTATGGAATTTTAGAGGTAATATAATTATTTGTTAATCTCATTTTAAATTTACCAAGTATCGATATTGTTGAATGAATTTTTTGTTGGTGTTGCGTTGGTTGAAATTTAATGCGGATTCAAAAATTAAATAGCACTTTTTCAAGGTGTAATTTTAAGAGTATCACTGCTTTAATAATTTAAGTTTAAATAGCACCTAAAGTGTGGATATGACAAAAATATCTTTAAAACAAACTCACAAAAATAAATCTCATGCTTTTTTATGTTTCCAAGACTTATTTGGATGTTTCCGAGACTTTTGGCCAGTTTTCGAGACTTTTTCGAGATTTTTTTTGTAGTTTCCGAGACTTTTTACAATTTTAGAGACATTTTGGACAAAAATGAAATTTTCCAAACTTTTTTTTGTCATTTTCTTTCTTGAAACCTCCATTGGAGGCTGATTTCGACCCCAATGGAGGTCTTTCATCTCCGTTGGTCCTCCATCAATAGAGGTTTTTGAAAAAAAGAAAACCTAGAGAATTCGCTTTCAGAGGTTGAAGAAACAAGGGCTTTTTTGGAAATCACTTAATTTAGTGCTATTTAAATTTAAATTATTAATCTAGTGATACTCTTAAAATTCAAACAAAAAAGAGTGATATTTCTCGCAATTTCCACATTTTTAATGCAGGTTTGTTGAGTTCCGTTTTTGTATTTTATTGTATTTACATTGCATGTTTCTTTTATAATTTGTTTTAATTTTTTTATTAATTTTGTGAAAATATTTATTTAGAATATATGAGATCGATAAGCCTTGCTATGTTCTCCTTACCCTGTGTATCTTTATTTATAATTAAAAAATAAAAAATTATTCTAACCCACAATGATGTTTAATCCTAGTTACGTTCTTGTTTAGAAGACCAACTTTTTAAGATCAAGATCAAAATCATTGTATATATTTGTTACCAGGTTTGCACCAAAACACTGTTTTTTGCGGGCGAAATCTAGTAACCTTAAGACAATGTTTTTTACGGACCTTGATCTCATACCTAATCCAATTTTTCTGTACTTATGTATGCAGGTTGTTTCCAGTGAAAGAACTTCTTCAATAAAGTTGTCTAGAGAATTCTTTTAATTCTCTCTGAAATTTTTCTCTGAGATTTTATTGTTAACTTTCTCGAAAAAGTTGCAAACGTTGGAAAAGCAATATATATGTAGCTAACGATCTGCTGCTTTCATGGATGGGGTATTGTTTGCACAAAAGTAGAAAACCTACCATGATAATCGATCGATCGTTTTCACATTTTTTTTATCCTTTTTTTTTTCGCTTGTTTTTTATCCTCTTCTTATCCGAGTATACATGCACTAAACTAAACGAGGTAGAGAAGAAAGTGAAAAGATTTAAGAATATCTCCGATGTAAAAGTGGCTTGTATATGAAAACTCGTTGACATGATAAAAATGTCAAGAGACTTGCTTCTTATGTGGCATAAAGATTAGGGGTGGTAAAAATCACCGACCCGCCCCAAACTGGCAGGGCTCCAATCTGTTTGGGGCGAGTTTGGAACACTTAAAATGGGGTCGGGTCGGGTCGAATTTGGGTCAAGCTTTTTTTATCCGGTTTTTTATCAAGTCAGGTATGGGTCAACTAGGGATGGCAATAGGTCGGGTTCGGGTCGGATCCTACTGGACCCAGACCCAGACCCGACAAAAAAAATTGGGCCTAGACCCGGACCCGGACCTATGAAAATTTTCGGGTTTGGGTTCAGGTCTGGACCCCCGGGTCTTAGGGAGACCCAGACCCAACCGAGGACCCATGAAAATTCACAGGTCTAGGTCTAGGTCTAGACCCGCGGACCCGTGGACCCAAGATCAAAAAAAAAAACAATAAAATACTATAAAAATATATATAATTAAATATATAAATAACTAAATAAAAAATTAATATATAGAGGACATAAAAGGGAAATGTTATCATTTACATTCAATTTCAATTTCAAATTCTTCAATATATATATATATATTAAACTCACTCACTATTCGGGTCTACGGGTTCAGGTCCGGGTCTATGGACCCAGACCCAGACTTGACCCGGACCAGAATCGGGTCTAATATTCTGGACCCAGACCCGACCCATGACCCGAATGTGAGGACCCAGACCCAACCCAAGCGGGTTGGGTCGGGTCTCGCGGGTCTGGGTCTAATTGTCATCCCTAGGGTTAACCCTTTTATTCTCTGACTTGCCCCGTTTGCCCCAATATTTATATAATCATTTTTTAAAATATAAAAATATAAAGGAAAAAACAAATCTCTAATCTCTTTGTCTCTTTACCTAATTATATTTTATGTTTGAATTTAAAATTTCTTAAACTTAGATGTTGTGCACCTGTGTTTTATTAATTTTAAGTTTATGTATGAATTTTAAGTGTATGTTAAAATGTTTTTCTATGGTGTATGTTTTTATTTAAGTGTATATTTAAATTTCCAATAAAAAAGAAAAAAAAATTGTACATATATATATATATTTTAATTCAATGTTAAAATTTAAGTCAATGTCTTAAAATTCAATCATATGATAAAATAATCTGAATATTTACTGGTTTGAGTTTTTTTTTTTTTTTTTTTAAAGGACAAAACGAATCGGGTCATTCAGGTCGGGTTTGGGGCAATTTATAAAAAATGGGTTTTGGGTTTGGGGCGGGCCGATTCGGCCCCGATCCAATCCGTTGCCACCCCTAATAAAGATAAACTTGATAGACAATCAACTCAAAATTTGGTCTTCAATGCTTCTGTCATTTATTTTTAATGACAAGTCCAATTTTTTTTTCCTTACCAAAAATAGATGAAAAATTATTGTCAATTTTAAATACTTGCCGAGTCAACCGAAAAAAATAGTTGCATGTGAAAGTAGATAATCATATTAACAATGTTTAATTATTATTTTTTTGCCACATCAGCTTGAAGTGGAATATGTACAGCTGCATTGGAGATATATTTTTTAATAGATTGTCTGTTTATCATATGTGGCATTTTTTTTTTTCACTAGCCAATATCGCATTGGAGATGTTCTATATTATCGATTTGAGAGCAATTTGATTTTTTATTTCTTTCTTTGTTGGAGCCAATTTAGTACCAAAATGGGTGTGAACGGAACGGTCATATACATTCCACTAATATTAGCTTCAGTGGCTTTCATGTCAGCCATTGCCGGAAGCCATGCAAGTGAGACACAAAAGTTGGGATTTTTTTTTTTTTTTTTTTTTAAAGACAAATTTAATCAGCCAAAAAGCGGCAACAAAGCACACAACAAACAGGGGAAAAGCGCTCCATACCAAAAGTTGGGAGGTTGCATTGTTTTTTTTTTGAAACAGCAATATTATTGAGGAAATGCCAGAATAGGCCAGCCAGAAGATACAAGGAAAGCAAGATAGACCACCAAAAAAGCCCCACTAAACAGAGCAAAAACATAAGCACCCAGCTGCTAACAGCAGAACCACCAAGACAAGCACAAAAGCAGTGAGAAGGAAGCCAAAAGCATAACAAGAACCACAAGATAGCAACAAGAAAGCAAAACACCCAAACCCAAACAAATACAAAGCGGAGCAAACAAAACAAAAGCCCAAACAAAGAAGAAATAGAAACTAATCAATACAAAAATGTTACAAATCACCCCAAACAACCTATCCCCCAAGCCAAGAGCACCCTTTTTAGCTAATCTATCAGCAAGGAAATTTGAGCCCCTAGGTTTGAAGACCACTGAAATTTGCTTAAATTTGTGTAGAAAGACACGAATGTCGTAGATCAGGTGAACCAACTGGAAATTGCCAAAACCTTCCCCATTTGCCTAAGAAACTGCAGAATTATAGTCACTCACCACAATAATGTTGCGAGACACCAAACTGACATTAGAAGCCATTAACGAACAAGCCTTGTGGATGGCATAAACCTCTACCGAAATAGCATCCAGTACACCCAAAGAAGAAGAAAACAAACATAATACTCTACCCTCCACATTTCGAAGAACTCCGCCCATACTAGCCATTCCGGGGTTACCAAAAGCTGAATCATCAACGTTGAAACACAGATCATTGCCACCATGAGGAACCCATGCTACCCTCTTAGACCTCTTTTTTGACTTGTTATCCACACACCTTTCATTAATGTCTAGAAGAATTAAGGATAAATCATCTTGAGAACCACCTCCATGGTAACCAAAAAGCCACTCTAAATTTTACTAAGTCTAAAGCCTTCACAAAATTAGCCTCAATGCCTTTGAAAACCAAATCATTCCTAACCTCCCAAATTGTCCACACAACAACATGAAACAACGTATTCCATGCTCTCCCACACCCAATTTTTAGGCATAAAGCATTCCATGCAATCATCCAATCATAAATAGAGCTGTTTTGACAAGAAAGAAATTTCCACCACGCCATACATTCCGACCACAACCTCCAAGTCTAGCGGCAATTCACGAAAAGGTGGGTAATCAATTCAGCACAATTATTGCACAAAGGACAGTTGTCATTCACAATATTGACAAAGCCAAACTTCTGGATCACTTCCATCACCAGAACTCTTCCTTTTAGCAATTGCCAAATGAAAATCTCCACCTTTGGTGGACAAACACCTTGCCAAAACCACTTATGAGAAACATCTTCAAAACCATAATTGTCCTCTAGACATCTTCTAAACGAGTTAACTGAGAACATACCGTTGGGACAAAACGACCAACCTAAAGCATCCTGAAAGCCTTGTCGAATTGGTATATCATTCAACACCTGCATAAAATGCCTCCACTGATCTGATTCCCAATCAAAAGGAGATCTCTTCAAAGACACATTCCATGCCCAAACCTTGCCATTCCAACTCCCAAACTCCACATTTGTTGACCCAAAAAGCAAAGATACGAGGAAACACGAAACACAAAGGCATCATATCATGCTGAAAATCTTCCCACAATCTCAACTTTTCACCATTGCCAACCACAACACGAAAATCATCCTCAATAATTTTCTTAGCACAACAACCATCAGAAAAAAGATTGCAGACAGATTTAACAAAAAAAGAGGCAGCCCTGGAAGCATTCCAATTCCACAAAAGCAACCTAACATCAACCCCATATTTCGCACAAATGATTGATTTCCATAAAGACCCTTCCTCCCTACCAAATCTCCAAATCCATTTTGTTAAAAGACTTGAGCCTTTATTAGCAATCCTCTCAACCCCGAGACCACCTTTCCTTTTGCTCAAACATATTGTGTTCCAGTCAACAGTATGTAACCTTCTTTTAACACTGCCATCATTCCAGAAGAATTCTCTTTGTAATTTTTCCATACGACTTGCAAATACAACTGGAATCCTGAATATAGACATTCCATATGTTGGCAAGCTTGAGAGAACTTATTTGATCAAAACCAAACGATCGCCTTTTGTCGTAAAGTTCTTTTTCCATAAAGCCAACCTAACCTTCATCTTATTCAGAATTGGACACCACTAAGATTACCTATTCGAATTGCCTCCAAGCGAAAGACCAAGATATGTAATAGGAAGTTTTGCTTGCATACACCCAAACATGTCAGCACAGTCATCTTCCACCCTTTTAATCTTCCCCACCCTCACTAAACAAGATTTATGATAATTGATTTTCAGGTCTGACACAAGTTCAAAGCAACGTAATATTCGCTTGGCATTAACTAAATACTCCATGTCTGGTTCAATGAACAAAATTGTGTCGTTTGCAAATTGTAAATGAGTGACCTGAAAAGATTCATCACCAAACACAACACCTTTTATCATCTGAAGACCTCTGGCTTTTTTGTAACAAAGAACTCAAAACTTCAACCACCAAATTGAATAAGAATGGTGATAACGGATCTCCCTGTCATAAACCTCTCTCCATAGAAAATTGCTCTATCAGACTCCCATTGACCAGCACTGAGAGGAAGGGAGAGGATATACACCACTGAATCCAACTTTGCCAAGTATAACTGAAACCCATTTTTGCCAACACCTTTAATAAGAAAGCATGATCAATGCAATCATATGCTTTCTAAAAATCTAACTTCACAAGCAAACCACCTTTCCTATCATTTTTTCAAGAATGGATGACCTCTTCAGCGATGACGAAATTGTCCAAAATCTACCGGTTGTTCACGACAGCCATTTGAGATTGGCCAATAACCGAATCCATCACAAGCTTAAGCCTATTAGATAAAACTTTAGCTAGGACTTTAGATAAGGCCCTAACCAAACTAATTGGCCTGAAATCCTTTATAGAAGCAGGTTTAGGAATTTTAGGAATAAGGACAATGAAAGTCTTGTTTAGATCTCTGACAATAGAACTATCTCTATGAAACTCATGCATGAAGCTCATGAAATCTCCCTTAACCCCAGCTGGATGAAATTTAAATTTAGCCCATTCGGTCCAAGGGCTTTATTTCCGTCACAACACCGTAGTGCATTGCATACTTCATTCTCATAAAATTCCGCCTCCAAAGCTACCCTTTCACTGGTCGAAATTTTCCTAAGAGAAAGGTTACTAATGGTCGGCCTAGACCATCTCACTTGCTGAAATTGCTTTTTGAAAAAAGAGAAAATACCCTTCCGAACCTGAGATGGACCACTGCAAATATTACCCTGAATACTAATATATAAGTCGCTTTCCTTCTCACATTTGCTAAAAGATGAAAATATTTAAAATTCCTGTCTTCATCTCTAACCCATTTTACTCTTGAAATTTGACTCCACCTTTGCTCTTCACCTCTAATGGCCTTCCATAACTTATCAAGACAAGCTAAACAATCCTCTTTGAGAGATGGCAACCACCTAGCCACTTCCGCCTTTTTCTCAACTTTAAATAACTCTTCCTAAAAAAACTTAACTTGATCCCCAACCTAAATTTTTTATCTTAAGCACGATTTGAGATACTTTTTTACTGCTTTGGATTTGAATTGCAGCATCCTACCGGAATTCCCTTTACTCACACAGTTCTTCCAAATCCTATTTACGCCTTCCATAACCTCTTTGTCTTCCGGCCAGCTGTTAATGAAACAAAATGGTTTAGGACCCTAGTCCACCTTAGGGTCCCCGATCCAAATTGGATTGTGATTGTATCTGAAACACTTTTGCTAAGACCCTTCTGAATCAAACCCGAAAACCATGATAGAAAAAGAGGATTGCAAAGGAAACGATCTAGCATTGCCCACTACTCGACCTCTCTATTATTTGACCAAGTGAATTGTAAACCTTGCAAGGGTATGTCCACCACCCTGGCCATATCAATAAATTCTTTAAAATTTCTCATAGACGACACATCCCCTGATCTACCCTTCCTTTCTGATGGTAACAAAGCTGTATTAAAGTCCCCCCCACCACCACCACCATACACCATGGAACTGGAAAGGAAGCTTGAGCATTCAAAATGAATCTCCAATGCTCATTCCTCTCCAACTCGACATTAGCCGCATAAACGTTACAAAAAGCAACAGATTTCTTCTCCTTAGATAAAACTCTTGCCATAATGATGCACCTGTCATTAGAAATGCAAGCTTGAACCTCAAATTGATTCTTATTCCAAAGTGTGATTAGACCACCAGCCGACCCCATATCATCCACCCCAATACCTTTTGTCAGCACAAAACCTCCAAGAGACTTAATTATTCTAAAATCAAAAGTTTTCAATTTTGATTCCTGTAAGAAAAGAAGAATAGGATTATGTTGATGAACCAATTTTATCACCACCTTTTTTTTTCTCAACACGGCCTAAACCCCTAATATTCCATGACAAAACTATCATTAAAGAAAAAGAAACCCCTAAGAGATGAAATTCAGAACTTCGAGCCATCTAATTTTTTTTGATCTCGCCCCTTAAATGCTACTCATCTTCTAAGATTCGCTTTGCCACTTCTTCACTGACAGAATCTTTTTTTCCATTGAAATCAAATCCTAACGACACCCCCATCTCGATAATCTTTGCAATTTCCTGACTAAGGCTCCAAACTCCCTTTGAGATAACATTGCCCTCCAACGCCTGGCATCTAACCCTCCCAGACTCAGAGGACTTGATGTGGCCGAGATTAATTCCTCTCTCTATCACTTTTGCAACCTCAACTTTCAAATTCCAATTCCAATTCTCATTCTTTCTACTAGAATCATTAGAATTCCTAAAGGCAACTTTCGTAACACCTGAGACTAACTTGATATCATGCATTGTCTTCAATCCATGATTTTTTATAGAAGAAGACCCACTATTCTTCATTAGCTTCCGACCTTCATCGATCTCCATGCCTACCTCTGCGTCAACTGGAACATTACTTGTTTGTTTTGCCCTCTCATCTACAGAATCTTGTTTTCCTTTCTCCTTAAAAACGTACTCCCCATTGTTATTGTTGAATATATATATACAGATTTTCTATTATCAGTTCCTCCTGACAATAAATATATCAGTTCGAAGAATGTGAACCACTAGATTTACATACTTTGACTCAAAGTGTATGTACTTGTCAAAACTTCTCCATAATCTGTGGTCCACATTCTTCGTCTTGACATATTTATTGTCAAGATGAACTGACAATAGAAAGACCGTATATATAATATTGGGTCCTTAGGTTAGCCCTGATAATAGAAAGACTGTATATATATTAGGTCCTTAGGTCGGCCCTGACAATAGAAAGACTGTATATATATACAGTCTTTCTATTGTCAGTTCGTCATGACAATAAATATATCAAGACGAAGAATGTAGACCATAGATTATGGAGAAGTTTTGACAAGTGTATACACTTTGAGTCAAAGTATGTAAATCTAGTGGTTCACATTCTTCGTTCTGATATATTTATTATCAGGACGAACTGACAATAGAAAATCTGTGTATATATATATATATAAATTGGGTCCTTAGGTCAGTCCTAAAATTTTTCTTTGGGTCCTTAGAATTCCAATCGGGTTGGAATTTTAAGCACCTGATTAAAACTTTCAAGAACAAACCTGATTAGAGAATTATTATTATTATTATTATTATTATATTGAAGGTCGAATAGACCTCCTCCAATTGGGGAGATCTTTTTACCTCCATTTGGAGGAGGTCCATCAGAGGTCGATGAAGAAGATGATAAAATAAAAATTGGAAATTTTGTTATTTTTTGAAAATACACAAATAAATCTCGAAAATATAAAATAAGTCTTGGAAATACCAAATTAAGTCTTAGAAACACGAAAATAAGACCTGGAAAAAAAAAAAAAAAAAAAAACCGTGGGACTTATTTTTGTGTTTGTATTTTATGGGTATTTTTGTCAGAAACACATTTTAAATGCTATTAAAAAACTTAAGTTATTAAGTTGGTGCTAGTTTTAAAAGTAGAGAAGTGAAGAGTGCTAGAAAATTCTTTGGTTGTTTATACCTTTTTATTGTAGTATTTTACAACGTATAACTTCAATTCTACCCGCAACAAAATAACATACTTCTCCTTCATTTTACATAAAATAGAAATCTTGGTTGCTGGTTTTACACTTTGAGATTAGGTTTTCATAATTTGGTTTCAAAAGTTCCAACTAAAAGATCTCTACCGGATAGTTTGAAAAGGGAATCTACACATGTATGATTCACTTGTTATGCAATTAATACACAACCCTAAAGCAATATTCAAACAATTACCCATGAAAACAAATGATAAATAATAAAGAAAGACACGAGATTTTACGTGGTTCGGTGTAACCTTATATTCACGAAGCTCACCAGTGCATGCACTCGCACTCTCTCTCTCTCTCTAATTGGCTCTCGATATTTTTTTTTTTCTCTCGCATTCTAAAACCCTGAGAATACAAGTGATTAAATATTAGAACCCTGAGTTGACCGGGCTGCAGCTTGACCATTGCAAGCTCTGTGGGAACCTCGACCCTAATGCAACATTTCTGATTTAGACTTCCACAAACCAACATCGATCATGACCATCGGTTACCAAATGATTAAGGACTTGAAGTCTTGAACCTCATCAGTAAGCGTGCATATATGGAAGGATTCTTACATAACTATCGGGTCGCGGGGTCCCCTCACAGTAAGCAGTAGTGTGAACTAATAAGCAGTAGTTTGCATCCGTTGATGATGACCATTATATTTGAGAACTCACTTAATCATATGTCAACGTACGCTTTTCATCAAGCAAGAGCTACTATATATGGTTGCTTTTCAACAGACAAGTATGTGGGTGGAGTTACCCAAAATGCATGCAGTGTTAAATCAGTTGATAAAAACTAAACAAATTTCAGTGGGATGAAAATTATAAATTATTCTAGCACCATATGTACATTAATTTACTGACGGGTGATGATGAAACGATGACCTATATGTTGGCATGGCAAGACTTGGTGTACGTGAATCTTGCTCCATATATGTAGTTACATATGTGTAATATCAACAAAATCGGCACTCGGCTTTAAAATAAGCATCAATGATTTCTAGATAATTGATTTAATTAATTATTTATACTACAAATTATGTACATTTATTTTTTTATTTTGTTTAAAGTTACTTTATTACACCCTAACACATGCAGTGTATTTAAATTATTATCATCATTTTTGTCTATACTCGAAGGAGCTTATAGATGAGAGAAAACTAAAAGTATCCATCCAAAACATTATAATTTCGTTTTTAACCACATACGAAATTATAATTGTTAATAACCACAATTTTTTTTAAATTACCTGAATACCCATATTTAAATACCACAAAAGCCAAAAACAACAGTACTAGAGAGAAATTTGGAACAGCCGAGAAAGAGAGAAGAAAGAGGAAGAGGTGTTGTCGGTGAGAGAGAGAGAGAGAGAGAGAGAGAGAAGAGAAGAGACCGTTATTGCCGTGACCAGAGCAACGAAAGAGAAGAGGTCACCGTCGCAATCTGGAGACAAACCCACCATTCGCTGAAAAAGATAGTTTCTCTGTTTCTAGTTATGATTTTCTCTTCCCAATTAACATTTTTTATTTCGATTTCATGTTAAGAACATATTTAGGGAATAATAAATGTTGAAATGTATCAACTTTTTGGGTTGATTGAGTTGAGGGCTGGTATTTTGGATGATTTGGGACTGGATTTTGAAGTTTGGTTTGAAAACAAACTTCAAAACCTTACCAAATTAGTGAATGCTTTCAAAAAATTTGAAATCTTGGCCTAAAACTTGAAATCTTTCCTTAAATCTTTCAGATAAAAACTTGAAACGTTTTGCTATAACTTGAAATCATGCTTTAAATATTCTTTGGCATAAAAGTTGAAATCATGCTTTAAATCTCTGATATAAAACTTGAAATCTTTTAAAAACTTGAAATCTTACCCAGAAAAATTGAAATCTGAAATCTTTCAAAAAAAAAAAAAAAAACCTTGAAATATTAAAAAAAAAAAAAAAAACATGAAACCGTCGGAATTACAGAAACAACAATGGTGCGGCCATCCTCATTCACTTCTTCAAATCTTCAATGCGATTCCGAGATCAAACCATCCTCCAGTTAGTCAATTTGCAGGAACAACAATGGTGCGCCATTGGCATTCGATTTGTAGGAACAACGACTGGAATTCGATGATGAACAACAAACAGAGAAGAAGGAAGAAGATGTTAAAAAAATAACAAAAGAAAATAGACGGTAAAAAATAACTTAAGAAAATAGAAAATTTAATTTGGGGGGTATTTTGATAATTTATGGATATACACAGAATTAAAATTAAAAAAAATAATAATAAAAAAAAGTGGTTATTAACAATTAAAGTTTCGTATATAGTTAAAAACAAATTTCCTATGTTAGATGTGGCCATTTTTAGTCATTTCCACCTTATAGATAGGGATGTCAATGAGTCAAATGGTGACGGGGAGGAATTCCCACTATAATAAATTTGAAATGATGACATCATGATTTCACATACATATTTGCTTTGTTTGGATTAATGTACTCTTTGGGCCCGTTTGGCAGCTGGGAATCGGATAGGATAGGATTATTTTTAATCCATTTCCCATGTTTGGTGCCAACTTGGGATGGGATAATTTTTATCCTATCAAACCCATGAATCCCACCAACGTGGGATAAATGAAACCCACCAAAACAGATGGGATTCAAATATGAATCCCATCTCTTCCTTCTTCAACAGCTGCTTCCTTCTTCTTCTTCGCCTTCCAACGTCTCTTCCTCGCCACTACTTCTTTCTTCTTTCTTCTTTCTTCTTTCTTTGTCTTCGCCTTCCAAGCTGCTGCTTCTTTCTACTTTCTTCTTTCTTCTTTCTTCTTTGTCTTCGCCTTCCAACATCTCTTCTTCGCCACCGATCTTCCTTGCCGCTGCTTCTTTCTTCGTCTTCGCCTTCCAACATCCCTTCCAAAATCAATTCGAGTTCCATTGATTTTCGAATTGGAACTCAAATTGATTTTGTGGGTTGATTTAGGGTTTAATAAAACGTTTGATTTTGTGGGTTGAACTCGAATTGGAACTCCATCTCGGTTTTGGGTGTTGTGGTGGTGGGTTGTGGTAGTGGTGGTGGTCGACTGTGCTTGTGCTTTGTGTTCGACTGTGTGATGATGCAAGGTTTGGGTAATTTCTGGGTTTGTGCTTGTGATGATGCTAGGTTCGTGCTTGTGGAGTTGTGGTGGTGGTCGACTGTGCATGATGATGGTGGTCAACTATGCTTGTGACGGTGGGTGGTGGTCGACGGTGGTTGATTGGGCTTGGGGGTGGGTTTATAATTAATAAAAATATATGATTTCCCTAATTTTGATTTTCTAGGTTGATTTAGGGTTTAATAGAATGTTTGATTTTGTGGGTTGAATTCTAATTGTGGGTTGATTTTGTGATTTTGTGGGTTGAATTCGGCTGTGGGTGGTGGCTGTGGGTGGTGGTCGACGATGGGTGGTTGAGCTTGGGGGTGGGTTTGTAATTAATAAAAAATATAATTTCCCTAATTTTAATCCTATCCCGTGTTGCACCAAACACAAGATTATCCAATTTTAATCCTATCCTGTGTTGCACCAAACACAGGATAACACTAAATTTTATCCAATCCAATCCCATCCAATCCTATCCTATCTTATCCCATGAAAATTATCCTATCCTATCCCGTGCACCAAACGTGCCCTTTAAGTGTTAAGGTTGATTTCAAAACTATGGACATGCTAGTGTGGTCCGAGCAGAGTGCACAATCTTATCATCATGATCATCAAAGGGCCCCTCAATGGAGCAAATGAAGGAAAAAAGTTATTCGTGAACACGATTTTGGTTCTTGAATATCAAGTTAGGGTTTCGACTTCGATTGCCTATATAAAGGGTAGCCAAGATAGGCAGAGATTGCAAATTCAAGCAATCAACAACAACTACAAGAATAAAAAACTTTTACAAGCTTTAGAAAATGCTGCAAGAATCTTTTTTACCACATTTAGCAAAATGTCATTATAAAGAAAGTCGTAAAAGACTACCAATCACTAATGTCGTAAAAAATACGAGTTTTTATTTGGTAGGCATATAACTATAAGTATACTTATATCAATCGTATCCATCTCATCATTTTTATGCCATGTAAGGATTATTTGACCCAAGTATACTGTTTTTTCTTACAAAAAGTGATAAGGTTGATAAGTGTACTATAAGTATGCTCATAGTTATATGTCTACCAGATAAAAACTCCAAAAAAAAAAAATATCATATAAGATATATAATGAGACAATAAAAAAAATGCCACATAGGATAATTTTGGAACAACCAAAAAATGTCTAAAAAGGCTTGTTTTGCATGCAACAGCCAAAAACATGTCACTTAAAACTTGTTTAGAGACCAAAAGTGGGATTGCGTTGGCGCTGTAAGCCTGTAACCGGAGAATATCATTATGTGGTGGCTAATCCGAGCAAAGTGTGCTTGGCGTTTATTTCGGGTTGGGTTTCGGATTTGGGAATATTCAGTAACTAGGGATGGAGGGATGATTGGGTGCTTGCAACCATGTAATTTGGTTTTATTGTGTATGAATAATATATTTCCTGAGATGTAATCAACTTTGATGTGAAGTATTGCATGTTATTAAATAAAGGGCAATTACAAATTAGGTGCCAGACTTTTTTTAAATTCCAAATTATTTGCGTCTTTTATAAAAATGATCAAATTGGTTCTCATATTTTTCCCAAGTGCCAAATTAATCGCTTTCTTTCTAGAAGTGACCAAATTTGTCCCTCTAACGATTTAACGGAATATAATAGTTGACTTTAACAATTTTAGTTACAGTACATAAATACCATTTATTTGTCATAATAGAGTAAAATTGTTTTGTCTTTTTGTGTATTAAATTCATCTACAACAAAATCCAAAAAAATTATTAATGAAAGGCCATTTATACCTTTTTTAATTAAAATTTCTAATCTAAAAATATTTTAATAAGACAATGTCATTTATATCCTTAGTTATGTACCATTCATTTCCAGTTTAGTCTTTTCCATTTTTTTTTACGTTACAAAAAATTACATTTTATTTATAAAAAAATAAAATGTTAGAAAAGAAATTGTAGAGTATTGGGTCATGTTCCATAGCTCTTGTCCAAGTAAGTCCAGTTTAGTCTTTTCCATTTTTATATAATTGTTTTTTTTTTTTTTTTTTGTTAATATTATACAAGTACTATTGTCAAAATTATTCAAAAATCAAATACGTGTTAAAAAAAAACTATGCATATGTCATTATTATATTGTTTAGGAGTAAAAGTTTACCCTTAGACAGTTAAAATTGATAGACGGAACTTAGTTAGAATGACTAATTTGGCACTTGGAAAAGATGTAAGGAACAATTTGGTCACTTTTATAAAAATCATAAACAACTTGGAAATTAAAATAAAAGTCTAGGACCTAATTGATAATTGCCTTTAAATAAAATTTCCCTAATGAGATTATCATGCTTCCCGTGGTATATATGGTATATGCCACTTGCAGTAGTAGAGACTCAAATTTGAACATTGTCAGGTTGAATGAATGTTTCTCACAAAATATTTTACATTGGACGGCGATGCGATATATATGGTTTAAGATTTGAATATTGCAGTGTTTGAGAGAGTAAGACATAACTCGAACTTACAACCTCATAATCTTGTCATTCTGCTTAATATCATAAAAATGAAATCCTTACTAAATGTATAATTAATATAAAATAAATTTATAAGGAAGCATTTAAATATGAACTGTGATTATTAATTTAAATAATTAAATTATCTACTGAATGCCCTGAAAAAATTATCTATTTTTTTTTTTCAAAATTTAATTTAAATAATTATTTTAATTGGTCCGATTCTATTCAACTATTTTATTTAGGTGAGGTGGGGCTATTTAGTCCCATGTTTAAAAAAAAAAAATCTTCTTCTTTTATTTTACTTATTTAATTAAGTATAAAATTTTATATTTATTTAATTATATCTTATTATAATATTTTAAAATATTAATAAAAATATTTTTTTAATATTAATTTTAAATATTTTTTTAAATTAAATAATTTATTTATTTAAAATATTATTTTATTTATTTTATATTAATCAATTTCATATTGTATTAAATATATGTTAAAATGATTTTTTTATCCAATCTCATCATAATCCAATCTCATACAACACTAAACACTAACACTAATTTTGTCCAATCATATTCAATCCAGTTCAATTTAATCAAATCCTATAAAAATATTTAAATAATCTCATTCTATTTCGCACACCAAACAAGCCATTGGTGTTGAATTGGATCACATGTAACATATATAAACTTAAGGCAAGTACATAAGCAATATAGAATTAATGTATCAAGCATCCCATTTTTACTTGGCGGTTGGCACTATTGTTCAGCATTCACGTTTGGTGGGATAATAATTGTAAAATGCATATGATGAGACTTGTGCTAAAAAATGATTTCCGAAAAATGCTTCAATTGTATATAATTATATTTGTATGTCCGCACACTTAAATCATATGAAAACCTGTGTTTTTCTTTACAGTAAAGCAAATTAAAAAAATATATATAATTAAAAACAAAAACAAAAATGAAAATGAAAACCTATTTAAAAAAAATTAAAATAAATAAATAAAATAAAATAAACGCTGTTTTAGTCTACTGTTGGATTATGTACACCCTCGCAGCCAAACAAACACGAATTCAACATTGATCTTCGCGGGAAATTTACAGAAGTTGAAAGAAAGAAAGCGCCAAATACACATACAAATTACAATTACAAACAAGGATTCGTACTCATAGATCAGAGAATCAACAAAAACAAATCCAATTCGGGCTAATTCAGAAGAAAACAGTAGGATCTGTATAAGACAGAGAGGGTGAGCAACTATGGAAGACAAAGAAAGTGAGAGAGAGTTTCCGGCATTTCCCTACAAGCCATATTCGATCCAGATGGATTTCATGAAGGCCCTTTATCGATCTCTCGATAAAGGCGGTGTCTCCATGCTCGAAAGTCCCACTGGTACCTACCTCACTCTCTCTATTTCTATGTTTTTGTTTTTATGATTCTGGGTATCTTTGTTTGTTGAGAGAATGTGAGTTAAAGTGATAATTACGTTGTTTTATTAGATATTCGTTGGTGTATCTGATTGTTTGATGAGAAAATCAAGGGAAAATGCAATGTGTAGTTGAGAAAAAAAAATATATTTTATATAGCTTATAGTTTTTAAGATGTCTGTGATTTGATAGTAAAATGTGAACTAAAATTAGTTGTATTTGGCTTTTCTGAGTTGAGAATTTTGTTCTTCAATTGACTGAGTACATGATGTCTTCTTGGGTCCCAAATACTGAGAATTAAGTTCTTTTTAATAAGACTATCATCAATTTACTTGTTCTTTTATTTATGTTGCTTTTGTTTACAAGAAATGGAAATAAAAAAACTGTGATATTTGGTTATTGCTTATATATGGATGAATTTATTGGAAATTTAAGTTTGTATAGTTTGGTAGTTTTCTTTTGCTAATGGGTTTTTAACAGATATCAGAAAAAGGCTTGAATGTGGTTTATTTAATTTATTCTAAAGATTTGTGATGTTTGAACTTTTAATAGGGACTGGAAAAACCCTTAGTATGATTTGTAGTGCTTTGCAATGGGTGGTTGATCAGAAGCAAAAGAAGAAATCTGAAATAGTTGAGTCTGATAAGAATACAACAAATGAGGGTTCTTGTGGTTTGGATGATGAACCTGATTGGATGAGAAACTTTGTTGCAAACAAAGACTGTCAACCAAATGACAACAAGATCAAGAAGAAGAAAAATGGATATGGATTAAGAAAATCGGACAAGAGGAGAAATCAAGAAAGTTGTAGAGATGTGTTCTCCCGTAGCATGGAAAAGGATGATTTTTGTACAAAGAAAGAGTGTGATGATTTGCAAAAGGCAAATGATGGTTCAGAGTTGAATGATGAGGAGTTGTTGTTGGAAGAATATGAAAGTGAAGAGGAAGAGGCTATTGGCAGTGGAAAATCAAAGAGGAAGGCTGGTGGGGTGACAATTAGTTCATCAATTGACGAGGAAGAGGAAGAGGAGGATGAAGATGTGTCTGAGGAGGAGGAGGAAGAGGAATTGAAAGTTTATTTCTGTAGTAGGACGCATTCGCAGCTTTCTCAGTTCATAAAGGAATTACAAAAGACTGTTTTTGCCAGCAAAATCAGGGTTGTGTGTTTGGGCTCTAGAAAGATTTTCTGCATAAATGAAGGTATGGTTATTTTGTCTATCTTATCAATCAATAATATTTGTATGTTTGGCTCTTCATTTATCATGGTGGGTTTGTGTTTCAGAGGTTTTGAAACTTGGAAACTCTACTCGCATCAATGAACGGTGCTTAGAGCTTCAAAAGAACAAGAAAAATGAAATTAGCAAAAGCAAGGTATCAAGTATGCTTGTTTTGATCTCAAATAATGACTAGATTGACTAATGATAAGTTTGATTTCCTTGTTGAGTCTAAGGAATCTGGCCTGCACCAATTGATCTGATTTAACTGTTCATGTTATTTATTGGCTGATACTTTGTAGATGATGTAGAAATAGATAATAGTTTCCATGAAAATCAAGTTGTTCTAGATAGCATTGAATGATTGCATGGAATTGTGGATACAATAGTTTATTAAATTTGTTGGGAAATTTCTTCTACTTATGCTTTCTGGAGCGTACTTTTGAGTTGAATTTTTGAAAATATGAATTTAGCAACAAGAGAAACTTTTTGCCCATTTACATTCACAATACTTCATGTAGTGATGTTGCTGCAGCAGGATCTTTTCTTTTTTCCTTTTTTTTTTTGAATGATAAAAGTTTTTATTTTGCAGAATTTAGGTGCCAAGGGAAGAGTACGCCAAACCAAGGCTTGTTCGGGATGCCCAATGCTCAAAAATCATAAACTACAGAAACAATTTAGGAGCAAGATGTCCGAACAAGGAGCATTAGACATTGAAGATCTTGTTCAACTCGGAAAAAATATGCAGACTTGTCCATATTATGGCTCTCGAAGCATGGTCCCAGCAGCTGAGCTTGTGGTTCTGCCCTATCAATCTCTTCTATCAAAATCATCTCGGGAATCACTTGGTCTTAATTTGAAGAATAATATTGTTATTATTGATGAGGCTCACAATCTGGCTGACTCCCTCATCAGCATGTATGATGCTAAAATTACTTTGTCACAGGTAAATAATTGTCATCTTTTATTTTGTATAACTTTCATGATTGTTTTTTTGAAAAGTAGTTGATAAGAGTGGTATCTGAGTTTGTATGGTTCGAAATGTCCTGACTACTGTCATAACCTTAGCTACCATTAATCAGTTGATCCAATGCTAGATTGATCTACAATCTTGTTTTGGTAGAGATATAGTATCTTCCGCTGTGACTAATGTTCTGTCATTTATCTAGTTGGAGAATGTGCATATCCACCTAGAGAAGTATTTTGGTAGATTCCGCAGTCTCTTGGGTCCTGGCAATCGAAGATATATCCAAACTCTGATGGTCCTCACTCGAGCATTCCTCCAAGTCCTCATGAATGAGAAGGATGAGAATTGTGTGAGCCAAGATGCCAAAAAAACTGGAGCTAAAACTGGTTTTGATTCATCTATGGCAATAAATGATTTTTTATTTTCTCTAAACATAGACAACATTAATTTGTTCAAATTGCTACAGTATATAAAGGAAAGCAATATCATTCACAAGGTGTGTTTTCTTCAAATTTATTTTACTTTTGTAACACCAAGCCACCAATGTTTTCTTTCTTTTTCACAATGTAACTGATTTTCCAGGTCAGTGGTTATGGAGATAAAGCGGCTAGCTTGCAGAAAGGTTCAGCACTCAAGGACAGTAGAGAAAGTTGTGAGGAGGCAAGCATTCTTTCCGGTTTCCGGGCATTAGTAGATATGTTGCTTTCCTTGACAAATAACGATGGTGATGGACGGATAATAATCTCAAGGTCACAACCTATATCCTATGGACAACAAGGAGGATTTTTAAAATATGTAATGCTCACAGGGGAAAAGATTTTTTCTGAGGTTTGGCCTAAGTTTTCTTTCTTTCTTTTAGGCTCTGTTTGTATCTCTAATAATTTGAAAAGATATTGTTTATTCAATGAAATGAGCTTTCCTTAGGCAATATAAACTTTTATTTTTCTTTGCGGAAATTGAGATTCTAACCCGGGATAAGTTCTTGGATGAATTTTTAAGCCTCAGCAAGAAAACTTATCTCAAACTGTTAATGCAGATTGTGGATCAAGCACATGCTGTTATTCTGGCAGGGGGGACTCTGCAACCCATAGAAGAGACAAGAGAGCGACTTTTTTCATGGTTGCCTCCAAATGAATTGCATTTCCTTTCATGTAATCATATTATTCCTCCAGAGAGTATTTTGCCGGTTGCAGTTTCCAATGGCCCAACTGGTCAGGCATTTGATTTTAGCTATGGGTCAAGAGGCTCGTTAACTATGGTGAGATTTTGCAGTCCACGTTTGTCATTGTTTTATAAATATTGCAGTCTCCATGCTAAGCATTCCTTTGTTTAATGAACTACTGTGGTCCAGTCCATTGCAAACAATTTCGAAAAATATATGTTTTGTCTTTACAACATGATAGACGGATGATTAAGCTATGTTAACAGTCTTGAATCTACAATCTACAGATAGAAGAGCTTGGACGTTTGCTCTGCAATTTGGTGACAGTGGTTCCCGAAGGAATTGTTGTGTTCTTCACTTCATTTGAGTATGAAGAACAGGTCTATGAAGCATGGAAGACTTCAGGCATCCTTGACAGGATTACGAGGAAAAAATGTGTCTTCAGAGAGCCTAGAAGAAACACACATGTGGAATCTGTTCTCAAGGAATACAAGCAAACGATTGATGCATTGTCCAATGGGCCAAAAGAAGATCCAAGATCACTCAGTGGTGCAATCCTCTTAGCCGTAGTTGGTGGAAAGATATCAGAAGGCATCAACTTCAGCGATGGGATGGGTCGATGTATAGTCATGGTCGGTCTGCCTTACCCTAGCCCATCTGATATTGAGTTGTTGGAGAGGATAAAGCATATTGAAGGTTTGGGAGATTCAAATTCTACTAAACCTTCCAAGATTTCAGCAAGCGATGAATATTATGCTGGAGATGTTCAAGCTGGTTTCAGCATTCTAAGAAGCTGCAGGCGCAGAGGGAAAGAATATTACGAAAATCTCTGTATGAAAGCTGTAAATCAATCAATTGGTGAGTGCTCTTAACATTATCTTTCCAAATATATTTCTTAAACAACAAGAAAACATAACAAACTCTTTGATCCGGTTTAACTATAACGCTGCATTTACGTATGTAATTGTTTTCCTTATGGCTTAGACATGCATAGAAATAGATGAATTTGACATTGAATGGCTTCGATTTGTTTACACTCTTTTCTCTGTCCTGTCTATTTCAGGTAGAGCGATTCGACATATAAATGACTATGCAGCGATTTTGTTGGTTGACACGCGTTATGCATCTGAATCCTCGAAAAGAAGCAGCTATTCACACCCAACTAACAAGCTCCCACAGTGGATTAAAGACCGTCTTGTTTCTGCAACTAATAACTACGGTGAGGTCCATAGACTGCTGCATCAGTTCTTTAAATTGAACAAGAACAGAGGGTGTCAGTAGAAAGTTATAAAGAAATTGATAGGATTGAAGGGAAAATCCATTGTGTTATACCCAAAAAAGCAAAAAGCAAAGTTGTATAGATTTTAGCAGATTTTAAAAAGGTTTATTTATGCTTCTATTAACATTCAATTAATTCAATATATTACATTATTTAGCTTAATCTTTCATTAATCCTTGAAATGGCTTGAAGTAGCAATGTCAAGTTCTCCATTCTTTCCAATATGGGTTGTTTTCTGCTTTTTTCACATTTAAGTCACAAAAGCGGGAAACAATTTTTTTGAAAACGATGGATTTAGACTGTTTTATAAAAACAAAAACAAAAACAAAAACACCTCTTGAGAAACGGTACCGGACAGGATCCAAAAGGCAATGTAGTTGTATTCATCTAGATCAAAGATGAGAAATCTCTCCTTATAGTTATTTAACAGTTACACGACTATATTTTGTCCAAAAAAAAAATGTTACACGATTATATTAGTGACATTTTGTGTAAAAAAAAATGAAAAATCACGAATCATATTCAATTAGGTGAGTGACAATTTTATAAATAAATAAACACGTGTTAGACGTATATCGGGAACCGTATTTAATATTTTTTTGATTTTATATTAGGCTTAAAACATATTAAATTCGGATAGTCTTAAATTATGCACAAGAAGTTTGTCATGCATTAATTGACGGCAGTGTCTGGAACCTTATCTATGTCCTGTCCTATTACATGGAAATTTATGAACAAGGCAAAATAACACCGCAATTTTCAGATATATATCAACTTCATGACATACTTGGGGGGTGTGTTAGGTACCATCTAACTCTTCATTTCTTATAAATGCAATAGTTGGGTTTCTGGTAACCATAACTATCTCATCAAAATTCGGAATGTTGTCATAGTGAAAAGCATTTCATTTAAGAGAGAAAACCAAAAATAGTTCAGTACATGTCCATAAATTATCAAAGTACCCCTTAAATTAGTTTTTTTTTCTTTTTTAACTTGGAAGCAAACTTGAAATCACGACTAAAATCTGGAGAAAACTTCAAATAATGACTAAAATTTGAACAAAACTTGAAATCACGACTAAAATTTGACCAAACTTGAAATCATGACTAAAATCTGGACTAAACTTGAAATCATACCTAAAACTTGAAATATGAAACTTGAAATCATGACATGTTTCCCTTCTTCCCCAAATTCCCCAAATTAGGTTTTTTTTTCTTTTTTTTTCTTTTTTTTTCTTTTTAGGTTTTTTCCTCTTCATCCCGTCAGTCATGGCCGGACTCCGTCAAGATGGGTGTCAATCATGGCCGGACGTCGTCAATCATGGCTAGAAAGCGTCGCCTAGGCGTCAATCACCTCCGACCGTCGTCGCGCAGCCCAAGCAGCTCTGCGACGACGGTCGGAGGTGATTGACACCTAGGCAACGCTTTCCGACAATGATTGACGACATCCGGCCATGATTGACAAGATGGAGATGAGAAAAGAGAGAGAGGATTGGGGAGAGAGAAAAAGAGAGAGAGTTGATTTGGGATGGTTTTTATATGGGAGCATTCAAGTAATTTTGCAAAAACATGGTTATTAACAATTAAAATTTCGTTTGTGGTTACAAACAAAATTTGTATGTTATATGTGGTCATTTTGAGTAATTTCCACCCGATTTTATCTATTTTATTATTTCAATTTAAACACAAATAATAGTTGATAATATCAAAGATATTTAGTATAGTTATTGCATACTAAATATGATCTTAATGGTTGATCATGACCATTCAAAATATGATCTTAATGGTTGAACATGACCATTCAAAATATGGGTCCCATGCATGGTTCATGAAATGTTTAAGAACAAAGCAGTACCTTTAAGCTTTAGCTTTGCATCTTAATCAATTACAACCCAGCTTTAGACAACAAGAAGTCTAATATAATCATAGGATTCCAAAAGTCTATTCCTCTCTTACTTAGCTTTATAATCAAACATATTTAGTTACAAACCCCTCATCAAATGGGGTAAAATTTTCATTTACCCTGAAGGCGGCCGATTTGAATGTTTCCAAAATTAATATGAACTCTTCTCAAATCTTTTAAAATTGATTAGGAATCTAATCTAAAGTAAGTGGTAAGGAAAGCAAAGTAAATCAATTGGTGTATACTTTTATTTAAACTAAAACTTACCCTACAACAGAAGGGTAAGGACAAAAAGAAGAGAAGATAGAAGCCAAAAACAGAAGAGACTTTCCCTTTTAGACTTGATTACCTTTACGTCAAGCTAACTACCTGTCTCTTTCTCTTACCTGTCTCTTCATTTGTAGAAGAAGATAAAATCACTATCTTCTATCTGTTCTTATGCATATAGAAGATAGATATTATACAGAGAAAAAACAAGCAGATACTAGAGAGCAAATATGCTGCTAAGAGACTCCATTGGAAAGACCAAGAACTTCTGTCAGAAAACCCTTGTAAACTTCAAGTCACTCTTCTTTCGAGGCTACAAAAAACTACCAAAACCTCCTATCTTGAACCCCTTCTCTTGCGTAGCTACTATTGGCAAAACAAAAAATCACCAAACAGATCGGTTCTATGCTGAATTTTGCAATGAATGGGAGTGTGATCTTGAAGAAGCAAGGAAGAAGAAGAAGAAGAAGATGAAGAGGAATAGTATGATCATTGCATCAAAAGAACCCATGAATGAAGAGGGTGCAAGTAGTGGAAGATTCTTGAAGATTGAAAAGGAGAGTCCATTGCTGAACGAACAAGAAGAGGGATCAAACAAGGAAGAAAAGAAAATGGTAAGTTTCCGTTTAGATAAAAAAGGAGATCAGTACTTTTCTCATGCTGGGAATGCAGACGGTTATGCATTAGCACAAAAGATGCAACAATTGGATATGATGGATGCTGCTGATGTTGAACATGTCTTGGACGTAGAAGAGGCACTCCATTATTATTCTCGCCTCAAAAGTCCGGTATACCTTGATATTGTCGACAGGTTTTTCGTGGACATGTACTCAGAATTCTCTGTTCCTCAACCCTCTGCCAGTATCAATAACTCAAAGCGAAGGCTCAGGTCAATTAGGCTGTAGATGTTCATGTTTGTCGGTTCTTCCTTTGTGCACATAGACGTATTATTTATTTTTCTTTATTGTTCTTTCTCTGTGTGTGTGTGTGTGTGTTATGCTTTTCTAGTTTCACATTCAGCTTTGTGGATCTTTTTCACCTATTGCTATCTGCTTGAGCCTGTCTTGTAACTAAATAAACTATCTAAGTTTCCATGAATGTGTTCAGATGCTACAGCTTGAACCATAAATTACCATAATTAAAGTCTCGAAAACAATAAAGAAAATCGCGAATTAAACAATCAATTTGTCAGAAAATCATTATTATTTACCATTGAATGAAGCAGTGTATACAGCTAGTTTCATCTATTCTGGATGTTATAGCTACAAAGGTAACAACAACAAACAAAGCTACACTCCAACTATATGAGGTGAAATGCAGTTCAATTAAGCACCACCAAAAACCTGGATGAGGTCAGCTGAACAAGGGATACAGTCTCCCTCATGCTACCTTTGAACAATTGAGACGGATCTGACCCATTGGTGCTGTCAAGGTTCGGAGATTTGAGAGCTTCATCATTGCCAAGGCAAAGTCTCGCCGGAACAAGCTAACATCTGAAGCATAAGCTCTCACCCAAATCCCAGTTTCTTCACCGGCCATTAGCTGTTGATCAGCATAAAGGATTCCTTTACCTTGCAAAAGACTGCGATAGTACACTGTGCCAAAACCCACTTCAGGTCCATCATAAGCCATATCCACTCCTTGTTCATCGACTGATGAGGATAATGAGTCTTCAAAGGAATGCAAGTCTGCTGCGGATGATGATGGTGAGCCATGAAAGCAAGATGAAGGCGAGCCATCAAAGTGAGGTGATGGTGCTACTGATGTGGATGATGATGGTACACCAACAAAGGAAGGTGAGGGTGCTGAGGATGTTGATGAAATGTTGCTGCATTTTGATTTCATTAGATTGAGGAAATCAGGATCCAGTGATGGATCAGGTTGATTAGTCCTGTCAAAGTTATAGAGACGGTCCTGGAAGAATTTGCAATGAATCACTCCAATACTGTGAGCACCTGGAATAATGAAAGGAGGAAAAAAAAATGAACCCTATTACTCTTAAGTAGACATTTCAATGGCGAGGAAGAAGAAAACATCCCCAATTACAGAAACATAATACTAGTCAATATCAGACAACTGAATTGGAACAAGAATGGAAAGGTGAGAAATCTCTAAACAAATTTGATGATATATTTGTGTAAGCAATCACAGATTGCTCCAATTTTAAAGGGAAATTTCATCATAGTAAATATGCTTATTAAATACCAACACAAAACGAAAACAAAGAAAAGAAAGTTCAAGATATCATGCTCTTTATTGCTTTGGTTTTTTATCCTACATTTTTGCAAAATCCAAATTGATTACAACTAAACTGAACATTCAGCTTTAATACAGAATATTACAGAAACAGTAGTGAAGCTGCATGCAATTATCATTTACCAAGAAAGAAGAAAGAAAAACCATACCTAAAAGACTAACAGTTTCTCTTGAATCAAATCCCCTTGATGAAAAAGATGCAAGGGTTTCCGACAGATCCGCCTGGGGTGGAGGAAGCTCATTCGTTGCTGTATCCGAAAAGGAAACCATGCTGTCTCTTCTACCAGTGAACAATGGATAGAACGGACCGCCAGCCTGAAATCAAATATGACTCAGAGAAAGCCTAAACAAATATAACTTTGATAGGAGATATTTGAGAAAGAGAGAGAGGAATTAACCTGAACAACACCCTCTCTAGCTGCCAAAATAAGTATATCAGCACATGAAACAACACCAGGGCATACTTGTTCAAGTTCTTCCTTGATTATGTCAATTATATCGAAACCCTTCAGACTTTCATTGGGGGGAGAATCTTTCTCCGAGTCATTGCCTTCCGCGGCATCCAGTAAAACTGAAGCATCACAACCCTAAAAACAAGTTCCAATTATAGAGCAAACCCAACTCAAAATCGAAAGATAAATTTTACAAACCCAAATCAGAATGTGAATGGAAACACAGAATCTTCTTTTAATTAAATGATTATCATCTGAAATTAATATAAGACACAGAAAACACAAGAAAACCCAAATTGAAATAGAATTTCAATGATCAGCTTGAAAGATTTAGAAAAACCTCAAATTGAGATGCAAAAGAAATAATCAAATTCACAAAAAAAACCAAACAAAACAACAGTCTATATTCAAACCCAGATCAAACAGGCAAAAGAAATGACAAGTTCATATGAAAATCAAAAGAAAACCACAAATCAAACACCTAATCAGAAATCAACCGAAAAATGAAAAATCACAGTAATAACTAGAAACAAAGATGACCAACCGAAGCAAAATCAACTAAAATCACCCAAAGTGAAAAACAAAAAAAAAAAAAAAAATCACCGTAATTAAATGTATAGAACTAAGCGACCTATATATATATAAAGATTCCAAAAAGATGACCTCAATGAAGCAATCATGAAAAACAAGGCGCAACAGAGCAGGAGCCACATCGGAGCGGATGTTGTAGAGATACCGAATCACTTCCTGAACAATGGATTCAGCTTCTGGACACGAATCGCGATAGAAATCGTACTCTAGATTCCGATAAGGCTCCTCACCAACTTCCTCGTCTACAGACAAGAACACGGCCCGCGACGCCTGCATAAGCGGAGACCAATCCCTAGGAGACGACAACGACGTCGATGCAGAAGAAGAAGAAGACGGTTCGGAGTCGTTCAAGTCTCTCTTGGTGTCGGCATTTTGGTCCTTGAAAGAAATCAAGATGCATAGAAGGAATACGAGGAAGCTCAGCTTTCGCGCGTTGGTCGCTTCGAAGATTTTGAACAACATCTTCTTTTGCTTCTTTGTTGTGATTTTTTTATCTTTCTGTTGTTTTCGGTTCTCTGATTTTGTTGTGAAAACTATTTGTGTTAAGAGTTGCAGAGTCGGTTCCACTTTACTGAAGAAGAAGAAGAAGACAACAAGAAGAAGGCGGGAAAATGGAATTGGGAAATGACGAAAACGCCTTTGGTAACTGAAAGTTTGTTACGATGGAAGCGAGTAGTGATCTGACAAAAATACCCCTGAGTTTAGAGATCTGATCCGTTGAAAATGATGATCATAATCCCACAATAACACATCATACTACAATTATCCTATTAATTCTATGTAATGTTGTTTCAACTTTTTTTCTTACCTTAACAGCGTAAAAGTAAATAGTATACAAATAAATCAACCTCATCCCGTCAATTATCTCCTGTCTTTGGTGATATTTTCTATAATTAAGTCAATTATCCCATTAACCTTACGTCTTTAGTGACATTTTTTTATAATTAAGTCAATTATCCAATTAATCTTACAACAATGCATGTTAAAATTTAAAATTTAAACATTAGAAATCCTTGGAATTTCATATCCTTACTAAAAGTACAACAATTTATCAAAAAAAAAAAAAAATTACAATTTATGCATTAATTTATCTACTTAGAAGTCCAATAAGAATTATATAATTAATAAATCAAATTCCAATGCTTAACTTTACAAAAGCATACCATACATACAGGCATACATCATGAAAATCCATCCCATAATTAGAGCCTACAACTTGAATAAAATTGTATTATGGAACAGAGAAGGCAGGACCTTATTTCCAATATGGAAGAGATCTAGATCCCAAACATCTCAAATTTAATCAAGATTACCATACATAATCAAGAGCTAATTGGGCGCTTACGATTACGACCCCGGCCTTCAAATAATGCTATCATTAAAATCACTAGAAAATAAATGAAGAACCAATCGTATAATCGGGGCAATCATATTGCAATCATAGTTGGAAAAGGCACCCAAGTAGTGATAGGAATTTTATCTGTCACTTCACATGAGATCAATAGCCCGAAGAAGATACTAGAACATTATGCTCCTTTAAACGCTTCTGGAAATGAGCCAAACGAGTTTGTAGTTGCAGGATTCCAGCAGCCTTCTGGGAAAGAATGGTATTCAATCTCGATACATAACCATCCAACTGATTCCCTGGTTGATCTGCTTCAACTAGGAGGTTCATCTCCTGCATTTGCGAATGTAACGTTTGATAAATATTACGCATGCATGAAAAACCAATCTCGTTGGTCCTGCCATATTTAAGTAGAATATGTAATGTACACAGATCACATACCTCTCTAACGATATTCATAGTATCCTCCACTTGTTTTCTGTGAGCATTTACAAGATCCTCTTCTTCCTGAGAACATGACACAAAAGATGTTAACTTTCAACAAACTTTGGCTTCTATAGATATAAATAATCATTCTGCTTCGCTAATTACCTGTAGCAGGGCATTCAAATCATTGTCTGAATTTGAGTTCTTAAAACCAAATTTTTGCTGGTCCTTCCATTTTGTCTGACCATTGGGTATCCGTAATTTGTCCTCTGATGTAGAGAGACTGAATGGCTCTTGTTTTCCAGGTTTCTTCCACACTGGTTTTTCTGGTTCATAAGAATCTTCTGATGCATCAAAATCATCTCTTTCACTTTGTTCAGGCCATGCATCGGTGTCATCCTCAAATGTGGATGCAGTTGGTAGAGCTGAAGATACAGGCAGAGTAGTCGATTCCTTCAGATTTATAGTTGAAGACAATATGTCCTTTTTAGGATTGTTCCCCTTTGAAAGACTCTTCACCCTGGTATGAAAGTTCTGTTAATACATGCAAATAATTACATTTGTACCGGAAATATTTACATAATCAGCAATTTCATTCACCTGTCAGCATATCTTAATGTGTTGAGAGTATGTTCACAAGACCCTGAGCTGGGTGAAATGCATGACACCATGACAGTGCGGGAATTGCCAACAAATGAATCCCTTAGAACTTCAGTTAATTTACTGCCTCTGAAAGGAATGTGACCCTGGTCATTATCAAGGGCTCTTATGCATTCCTTTAGTGCAAGTAAGCTCTTATTAATCTCTGCACCTTCCATTCTGCATCATACATTAGAAACACCTAATTAATCGAGCTAGTTAATTCACTAAATAAAGAAGACCTCTGAATAATATTATTTAAAAATTGCAAGTTTGCAACTATAAAGAAAACAACAAGTCAATAACTGCAACTTTAAATGGGGTAGTTAGCGTGAGCGACTTGATAATAACCAATCAGAACCAAAAAAAAAAAAAATTAAATGCCCTAAGAGACATGTAAGGTAGAACCGTAGAAGAGAAGGGATGTTGCAAACTCACGGTTTACCTTTTATATAATGTAACTTATTAATATTTTGTTCCTTTAATAATTCAAAGTCAAAAAGTATAATTCTTTTCTGTACTTGACATCTTTAAGTGATTGTGCTTTACGTGCTTCACAAGCAACATACAATGTTCCCTGGCTTTTACCAACAATCATCAACTAAATTGACAAATAGGGGATGAGATATAATCCTACTTTTGATTTACCAACCAGTGACTTGCTTATCTTCAACAGACTGCATAACAGAAATCTAAACTACCTTTAAGACTGAATAAAAAGAAAGAGATTATACCTTGTCTGTTTATCATTATCTGTAGTATCAGCACCACGTTCACTTCCAGCAAGATCTATAAAGGAGAGCTTGCCGACAAGACGAGGGGGCTTTGATTCATTGCCCTCGATGGACTTCTTAATGGCAAGTTGAAGTATGGCATGTGAACGGGAGGATTCCTCATTAGCACCTGTTGTGCCAGTACTTCTCGTGGCACTTCCTCTCTCAATAAGCTCCTTAATTGTCTCTACATCTGATACTCTGTACTCTTGCAAACCCACAATGCAAACTTGCTGCTTACCATCCTCTCTCATGCAAAGTTTTCTGTACAAGAATTCAAGTTTTTGAGCAAATCTCAAGACTGCAAGTGCTTACTAGATTACCAGGAAAGAAAAGGGGAAACCAACTTACTTCCGATCACTAAGGAGATCATACAATTTTCCTCCATATATTTCAAAGAAGCTCACAAACAACTGAAATCCTTGGCTACGATAAGTATGATGCATCAACCTTAAGATATCCCGTGATGCTTTAATAGGCAATGGTTTCATAGTAAAAGTTTTTCCACTTCCTGAACAGGAAGAAGACATTAACTTAGTCCACTCAATGAATTGTGAGAAAAGGAAATTAAGAATATATAAAATAAATTAGCAGAAAGTGTTTCCTTTGTCTTTTGACATGTTTCAAGCCAAATTACTTTAACATGAACCAAGATACTAATGACTCACAACACAGACTTATAAGAATTCTAAAACATACAAAGAGAAGATAAAACTCAGTATAAATTCCCAAAAATAATAGAATGTTAAGCTTCTAAAAAAGCAGCTCTTTAATGGTAACCAAGATTTTGAAAACAGCCATTTACCTGTTTGCCCATAGGCAAAGCAAGTTGCTTTGGTGCGTTGGAAAATTATAGGAACTATCGGCTCCACAGTCTCACGATACACCTACAGAGAATATACAGGATCACAATACACATCATGATCCATGTATGCATTTTTATTATTTTTTTTCATTTTAGGCATTTATTCATTGTGGCAATATACTCACCTCATCATTTGAAACCTCCTCATTCAGCACAGCATCAAAAACAAACTCATGCTTCTCAATGTATTCTGTTAGGTCAACCTGCAGAGGTCAAGATCTAAAACATCAAAATATACAGTTTCTGAATCAAATAACATTCCAATGATAAGTATCGGATATAGGATTAAGCTGAGAGTCTAAAACTATTTCTTTATCGTTGTCAACTAGTCATTCTAATCCATTTTAAGGCTACATTGGAACACCAATATGAGGCACATCAATTAACAGATGGGTTTGTCTTTAATATAATAATACATAATAATCATGGCAAAGGAAGGTAAAAAGAACATCAGAAAAACTTACCTTAAGTTTAGTTTCATGAACTGTTAAAGAGTTACAATGCGTATCTATAATGTCTTCCTCATTCTTCGCTAACTCCTTTTTATTAAGTGGTCTCTTGCGCACCTGCACCCCAAATATGACCAGCACAAGTAAGAAATTTAGCAAAAAGACAGAAATTGGAACAATGTCTGACAAGCAGGTCAGATATTGCATTGAGTATATATGTTATATTACATCTGCAAGGCAAGCAACTTCATAAACGTAGTTCAGGGAGTACTATCAAATGTTCACAAGCTATTTGACCAAAATACCTAATGTGGTAAGTTTGCATTTGGAATAAAGGATAAAATTCAAAATGAGCAATCAACAAGTGAAAAAATGAATACACGAGAACATACCACAACTTTGATCTTTGCAACAGAGCTAGCCTTCTCTTTATCTGCAGCGAAACTCTTGAGGAGGTTGTTTTCTGGCAAACCACGAGCTCTAGCAGTTTGTTTGTTGTTTGGAATGTAGGATTCAGAGTCATCAAAGCTTCTGCCACGGACAGGATTATACAGAGAGGACCCATCATACAGGCCTGGTACAGGCATCTATACACATGATACACAAAAACTTCAGTCTTCAGCATAGCTTTGCATCAAGAAGCATATGACTTAATCTGACACCAATTTTGCAATGTTTAATGGCACGATCAATCAAGAGTAAAAAGCAGAAACTAGTATACGTCAACTGGATGTACCATTCATGGTCAGTAATCAGTATCATATCAGCATGAAACAAACATAAGGCAACTAAAGATCAATCAGTTTAATCAATAAAAGTATTGCTGTTTTAATTTTCCTATGGGTGAAAATGGGATTTCCATATGAAAACGAATTATTTTGGTTGAAAATGGGAACAATTATCATTGGAGCAAAAAGAAAAAAGGACCATATACGAAAACACAATAAACTTTAGAACCATTTTATTTATCCGGAAGCTAAAATGAGAAAAGATTATCATCCATTTTCCTTTATATAACATGTACAAGGTTTGATTAGGACAATGATTCATCCAGCCATGATTCTTCACTGTTAATAATGAAGACAACTTAAACATATTATGAAACAAAATGAAATACAGAATTATAATAACTTCTTCACTGTACAAGGTTTGATTAGGACAATGATTCATCCAGCCATGATTCTTCACTGTTAATAATGAAGACAACTTCAACATATTATGAAACAAAATGAAATACAGAATTATAATAACTTTAAATGCAGAGCAATGCAATTCACAAAGAGAAAGTAAATGGAATGAAAATATAACAGCTCACTACTTATATTTCTGACAGTGTAACACATGATAATCTTGCAAGAACAAGCAAAAATGAGCAAACACATATTGATCAAATAGATCAATTACATTATCTTGCAAGTTCAAACTAAAATTGATGTAAACACATACAGTTTCCGTTAATTGATATTGAAAAATAATGCCCACCCATGACCTACCTCAGGAAGAAGCTCAGTATCAAAAGAATGCAGATCCAAGAGCCCAGGACTTAGTTCACTAGGTGACTCTTCGCCGCTCTTCCTCTGGCTTGAGGGTCGTGAACTAACTGGGGGTGTTGAAGGCTCCATGTAAAACTCATTTCCTCCATTAAAACCCCTCTGTGCATTCCTATACATTCTTGAACCCTGCCCTCCACCACCACCACCACCGTAAAAATTGTAGTCCTGACAATCATTAATGTCAGAAAAACTATACTAATTATTAGAATAATCTACTTATCTATCAAATATAAAATCCATATGACAAACTATTTGGCATACTACAAGTCTACAACAGTTCAGTTTAGTCCAATTGACTTTCTATTATTTTTCCTCTTTGCTTTTTTTGGCAAAAAATAAAAAATAATAATAATAAACGGAACTCTTAACAGGTGCAATTTTTTTCTTCTATTTGCTTCTGTTTTCTTAATTTTCTCAGAAACCAAACATAACTAAAGACTTCAATTATTCCATCGGATCTACACAGATCCACCTTCTATCCATTAAAAAAATCAATGCAGTGTATAAAACAAAAACATAACCAATCCAATGCGCAATGCCGCTTTTTCGTTCAAGCCAATACATAAACACGTGATTAAAAAAAATCAATTATTTTCCTGCATTTTCTCAGCAACTGTAATAGCACGTCATCAGATCCATGAAATGTCTATTAACATACACAAAGATTCAAAAAAATTCTTCTTATTTTCCTGCATTTTCTCAGTAACCAAACAAATACTAAAACATTTTTTTTAAAAAAAAAAAAACAATATAAAAATGAAAAAGGAGCGCGAAGATCGGAACCTGAAGAGGAGGGATTGAAGTGTTACTAAAAGACTGTTGAAGATGCTGAAGTCCAGCAGATTGAAGCCACCTCCCATTGGAGGAGCCGTCCAATAAGTTATCAGACGACCACTGCCTCTGGTGATGCGCCGCCGCGCCCGATCTCTGCCTCCCGTTCATTCTCTGGAAAATGCAAGTGAGATTTCGATCTTAAAACTCAGTTTCTCTCTCTAGAGTTCACGCTTTCTCTCTCTCTCTATATATCTATCTATCTATATACGAAGAAGCTTCGATCGGAGCCTCTCCTCTCTCTCTCTATCTATCTCTCTCTTAATTCAAATTAAAGTTTTTTGTCCATTTAAATTCAGTGAGATATCATTGACTAATTAAATAAATAAATAAATAAGCAGAGAAAAATCAAAAGAAAAAAAAGGGAAAAAAAATCTAGAGAGAGAGAGACAACTGGTGAGGAGGAGTAAATTTGAATTAAGAGACAAGAACAAGACTACAAAGGGGGGGAGAAGGCACATGCGAGGCGTGTGAGATGTTTTAATAGTGGTGGTGAAAAACGACGACGGTTGGTTGGGACTGGAGAGAGGAGTGGTGGGTGTGGGTCCCAAACGGTGTGTGATTTTGAACTGAGCTGAGCTTCTTCACCAACCGTCCCACATGGTAGGTCCCATCTTAGTTTTCTCTATTTATTTTTGTTTTCTGTTTTTTGTGTTTTTTTTTTGGAGCGCTTGAGTCTTCTCATTCAAAATTCGTACTTTGGAGGGATCTCACAGATGCTCGCCACGTGTCAATTTAGTGTACCTTTTTTTAATCACTTTAAAATAATTTATGCTAATGTTTTATTTCTGAAGGAAAGGAATTATATAATAAGAGAAAAAAATAATTCAAGTTAATAATATTAATAAGAGAAAAGAAATCATATCTCTTAGCTACGAGATTATAAGCTCCAAAATTAGAATCCAAATATAATAAGTTATTTGATATTTAAGTGAGATATTCAACATCAACATTTATGTGCATAAATGAATATATATTGCTCCATCTCTAAGAGCATCTCCAATGCAAAAGTGGGTTACATACCAATAATTATTGACGTGGCAACAATGTCAAGAGACTTGCTTCTTATGTGTCATAAAAATAGACTTGATAGACAATCAATTCAAAATTTTGTCTCCAATGCTTCCGTCTAAAACACAATTTTTTTAATGACGTGTTCATCTTTTTTTTTTTCCTTTTTTATTTTATATTTTATTTCCTTACCAAAAATATATGAAAAATTAATGTCAGTTTTAAATGTTTGCTGAGTCAACCTAAAAAATAGATGTGCAACAGACCGTCTGAAAGTGGACGGTCATGTTGACAATGTCTAATATTTTTTTTGCCACGTCAGCTTGAGGATGAATATACACGAGTCCATTTTTGCTCACCCCCTTTCAAGGGGGGTAAGCATTACTCCTCTATGACACATGTCATCCATGCAAGAGGGGGGTAATGGTTACCTCCCTTGGAGGGGGGTGAGCAAAAATGTTCTCAATATGCACGGTTGTATTGGAGACACAATTATTAACATAATGTCTATTTATCCTATGTGGCATCTCTTTTTTTCACAAGCCACGCTTGCATTGGAGATGCTCTAAGAGATGGAGTCGATGGTGCTCTCTCCGTTTTTGATGGAAATCTATCACCGATGAAACTGAGATATGAAGATTTCTCTATTTTTTTATTTTTTTTTTTACTTTTATATTATTTTTTAAATGAAAAAGGATCAATAGCCATGAATATGAATCCAACATTAATGAATATTACAATTAATTAAGAAAAGAAAAAAAAAGATTATGGTAATTAATTAATCATGAAGAGGCAAATAAGAAATTCTTGACAATGTTGTTGAACTGTGTTGGGTTTTCAATTTGGCGCACATGGGATGTCTTTTCCGTTACTTCCAACCTTGTCTTCTCACCAAGAAGCCCTTTGAGCTCAGTATTCAAAGGAAATATCTGGTCTTGAGTCCCCCACACACAATCAAACACATCCTATTGTGAAGTAAGGTGAGATTTACTTGATCGTCCTGTCCAAAGGTCATATTAGAAGTTCCATCTTCTCCTTCCCGTTTTCTCTTGTACAATTGTTGCACTCACAAAACAATTAATTGTTTTCACTTCAAGCCTCGATCTATGTATACTGTTTTTAAGAAACCAAAAAACTTTACTTTTATATTAATAAAATATTTTAAGATAATAAATTATTTTTTCAATATTTTACTTTTGTAAAATATACCATATATATTGCTCCTAACTATTAAGATTTAACGACAAAAATCTAACAGATATATTTGTGCAACATTCTTTAAGGGCGCGTTTACTAATCGGGAATGAGTGAAATCGGAATTAAGTTCCACTGGAAAGGGAATGAAAGGGAATCAGAATTAAGTTGCAAATTCAATTATTGTGTTTACTAACTTTTTTAGAATTAAAAATGGAATCAAATTTATACAAAATTGATTACAAAAATACCCTTATATACATAAAATAGCTATATATATACACATATACATATAAGAGATGTATGAGTATAGCTAATAAATAAATAAATAAATAAAGTTTTTTTTTTCAATTTTTTTATAATTCATAATTATATATATATATAGTAAAAATGAACAGTGAATATGAAAAAAAATAGTGAACAACGAAGTCTAGATAAGTGAAGTATGAAAAAAGAGAGTCAACTGCGAAGTGTATATATATATATATATGTATGTATGTATATATAATTATGTATATAGTTTTTTTTTAATAAAAAAAAATTAAGTGAGGATATTTTAGTAAAAAGATATGAATTCCCTTTTTCAATCGGGAAAGGGAACTTGATTCCTAGGGTGGGTGAGGGGAATCAAATTCCCTTTCATTCAGGAACTTAATTTCTGATATGTGTGTGGGGTCCATGAAATTTAATTCCCCATAAATTTAGTAAACACATGAATTTAAAAATGGGGAACTTAATTCCCTTTCCCAACTTGAATTCCTGATTAGTAAACACGCCATAAATGTCGAGAAAGTTTATTGTCAATGTCATTATCACTAAGGTAGTAAGGTGCCATATTTGTGAAATTCTGACTAACAGCAATGATATGTTGTGCAATTTGGCTTAAAAATTAATATATAAAGTTATATTTTTGAGTTTTGAAAAATGGCATATATAGAATCTCGTTAAAATAATTTTAACTTTAAAGTAATTTATAAGATTTATTGGGAGACAATTTTTCTATAAAATTCAACAATTTTTTTTTCTTCTAAAATCCTAATGAGGGAAATTTAACTTAACTTAATTACTGATTTGTGATTACTGTGTTTACTAAAATCAGTTGGGAATATGCGTGTTTCCCAGATAAATCGAGAATTAAATTCCGGCTGGAAAAGGAACTTAATTCCTCTCTCCCATCTAAGGAATTAAATTCATTTTCCTATAGAACTTAATTCTCTTCCATTTCATTCATAATAAGTAAACACGTTATTGAAGTATAAAATATTTATTTTTAAAAATAAAAATTGATTTAGGTTATGAATCAAATAAATATTTGGAACTTGTGAATTAGTTAAAGCATTTATATTTTTCAAGATATAATAACAATTAAATTATTTAATCAATTTAAATTTGAAGTAATGTATACACAATACAAGGCTACAAGTAGACCTGGCGCGGTTCCGGTTAGAACCGGAGGAACCGGCCGGAACCGGAACCGGAACCGGTTTACTCCTGTTCCGGTTCCAATTTTTTTGGAACCGGCCGGTTCTAACCGGATTCCTGTTCCGGTTTCGAACCGGCCAGTTCCTTTTTTTTTTTTTTTTTTTTTAACCATTGGAGTATTGGACTGTAAAAAAAATAATAATAAGAAAACATAAAGAAAACAAAACAAAAACGATTTAAATAAAACTTCTTCCAGTGGTCAGTGTTCCACTTTATTATTATTATTATTTCTTTTTTTATTTTTGATTTTCTTTTATCAAGTGTTGAGTGGTTATATTCTTATTTATTCTATTGAACACCCAGATTTTCACTTTCCTCAAACAGCTATGCAACGTTTTGGTCCTTATCAAAACTTTTCAAAGTTCAAACCAATTCATCTATTTAATTATTTATTCATTAATATCATTTTTTGAAACTGAAATCGAATCAAGACCAAATAATTATTAATGCTCACGAACTACACTTAAAGCTCACGTTAATAAATTAATAAATTAATTTATTTTTACAGTATTTTTCACACTCTTCACTCTCTTTCTTAGAAAGTCCAACCTTAAAATACCTCATACCTGTATGTATAATATATTGAATGTTAATTATTTTATTATTATCTGTTTTAGGCAGAGTACTTAAAATCGATAGATATACCGATATATCCACCGATATATCCGTATTTTAGAGGGACCGATATCGAAACAGGCGAATATCCAATATCCTGCAGAATATCCGGCCGATTTCGAAATATCCGTTAAAATCTCCCGATATTCCCGAAATATCCCGAAATTCCCGAAATTCCATGAATTTTACCCGGAAAGTCCAGGGATATTTTGCATATTATTAAAATAATTTTTTTAATCCTAAACAATTAAATTATTGTTAAAATAATTTAGCTTGAAAATTATTTTAGAAGAAGCATTAACAAATTTATAAAAATTTTCAACATAATAGTCAATAGTAAAATTATTGAGACTTGAAGTAAAATTGAATAAAGAACCAAAGAGTGGACATGTAAAATATGTAAAATTTTGTGAAAGCAATATGAAAAAAAAAATTGTTGGTGACTCAAATGTGTAAAACTAATTCCAAATAGTATTAAATATGTACCAATCAATTTATAAATATATAGAATTGATACATCCTCTAAGAGTTTGAGTAATTTCAACAAAATTGAGTTAATTATATATTTATATGGTGTGAAAAATCAAGTAAATGTTATGGTTGTTTGTGTTATTTGCTCGATTTGATTTATATTCAAGAGGTTAGAATTGGGTGCCTATGAGAAATGACTTAACTTATGTAACATGTTAATAGAAAATATTATACATAATGGACTCAACCAATTTATAGAGATCGTCTAATTTATTCAATCCATTTCATGTAAATATGTAATGTATTAAAAACATTTAATTAAAATTCAGTATTTTTTTTAAGTATTACAATAACTATTACAATAGAACTACAGGACCTGCCGAGATCAAATAATATATATGCAGTCCGGATATCTACTCTCATAATGGGAGATGACTACTCCTATAACCCGAGAAGAAAACTCCCCACACATACCTGTAAAATACGTATAGTGGGATATGAACCCCTCACTACTTTATGTGGAAGAGATGTGCTACTTTACTAGCTCTGCTAAGAGGTGGTGTGCAAAATTCGGTATAGTTATCTTATCAAAATTAGCACTACAAATATACCCCAAAATGTTGGAACTTATAATTTATATAGAATCTCAAAATTATTTGTGTAAAACGTGTAAAAATAATCAAATTGTTTCTTTTGAGTTTTGAGTAGAGAATCTAAAGAAACTCAAATATTTTTATCAAAAAATAAAATAAAAAATAAATAAGAACATAATTATTTGGTATGACCCGTATGGTAGAGAATCATAATGATAGAATTTTGAAAAATAGTATATTGGGGATAATTCGGATCTTCTGATACATAATGTCTATGCGCAATTAGACACTGAAGCTGTAGGAATTGCTAATTTTGGAAATAAGGTAAAAAGTTGCAATTTACAACCAATTTTATAATTCCAGTATTATTAATTCTTTGCATGTGAGTATTTTGTCATATACTCATATTAATATATATTATATACATATTGATCTTATGAATGTAGCTCACATACTTTAAGGATGGAAGGAAAAGTTTTGGTGAACGAGTAGCCATTGCTGCTAGAAGCAAAATGCAACCAGGTATATAACTTTTATTACAAAAATTTACATATTAATAATAAATAATAATATCATTAAAATAATATTCATATTTATAATACTTAATAATTTTTATTACAGCTGATTGGTGGGTAATGTATGGAAACTGTGCTCCATCATTGAGTGCAATAGCAGTTCGCATACTATCACAAACATCATCATCTTCTGCATGTGAAAGAAATTGGTCCACATTTGCTTTAATCCACACAAAACAAAGGAAACATCTTGCCTATTTTAAGCTTGAACAACTTGTTTATTGTTATTATAATATGAAATTGAAACTTAGAGATATGGCAGTTGAAAAAGATAAAGTAAATGAAACTGATTTTATGGATCTACTTCAAGTAGCTGTTGAAGCAGGAGACGATAATGAGAATCCTATTTTTAACTGGCTTAGACCTGCCTCCTTGGATGATGACGAGGGAAATCCTGATTCACATATTGCTTCGCATGCTCGAGAAATGGGAATAAATGTTGAACAAGTGATTAGAGAAGAAGTTGGCATAGATCGTGGAGTTATTGTTACCAGCTCTTCCGATGACCAACATACCTCTGATGTAAATAGTGGAGGAAAAGATGATGGAGATGATAGGGATGGTGGGGATGAGGCAAGAGGTTAGGATTTTGGTGCAGGAGGTTGGAATGCTGGTGCAACAAGTTGGGATGTTTGTGCTGGAGGTTGGGATGTTGGTGCAACAGGTTGGAATGCTAGTGCGGCGGGTTGGGATGCACATGCATGTAATTTTGATCAAACTCATGGTAGATAGCATGGAGGAACAAGTCAAAATGATGAAGATTCTTTGAATATGACTCTCTCCTCAATGAGTATAGACACAGAACATAGTTTTTTGGGTGATTCGCAGACAATGTCAGGTTCTCATGTACCATATTATGGTAGTTATGGTGGCTGCAATATATTTGATTATCCTTCTCCACAAATGCCATATGCAATACCTATGTATGCAGATCAACAATATCCACCAAGTTGGGTAAATCCAAACTACCCAATTCATGGATCAGTTGGAAGAGATCAAGCAGCATACGTGTGGCATATTAATAACTACATTGAAAACTATGCAAACACGTTTTCTTGGGAAATTTATTGTTCGAATCAAGATAGAAATGTATCTTATGTATTTGAACCAGCAAGAAATTTATTTTGGTTTTAAATTTCAGACACGCAATGTATTATTATGTATGAATTATGATTTATGATAGAATTTTGGAAGTGTGGAACTATTACTATATATATATTTTAATGATAATTTTTTTTATTAAATATTTAATCTCTTTATATTGTATATAATATTATAAAAGTGAAACAAAATATTATTCTATTAAATATTCAATTTTAAAAATTATATACAGACTCTATTTATGTTATAATTTATATTAAACTCATAACTATGCTAATTTATTATTGAAATATGATTCATTTGATATATAATTACTTGTTTAAGCTTGTCCTAAAATTTCACAAAAAAAAACTAACTTTAGATGTAAATATCCATCATTTTTTTAATTTTTGACAGAATATCCACCGATATCGATAATATCCCCGATATATCCGTAAATTTAGAAGCCCGACATTGATGCCGATACCGATATTACGTTCCTTGGTTTTAGGAATTAGGAGTATTAAAATCTAAACAAGTCTATTTTTTTTTTTAATTAAAAAAAAAAAAACCCGGTTCAGAACCGCCGGTTCCACCCATTCGAGGAACCGGAACCGAAACCGTCGGTTCGGAACCGAAACCGCCGGTTCGGAACCGGAACCGGAACCGGAACCGCCGGTTCGGAATCGGAACCGGAACCGGAACCGAACCGGAACCGTGTCAGGTCTAGCTACAAGCTCTTGAATTTTCAGAAATTAAATCCTCCAAATTGATTACATTTGTCGTTGGACATCACTTAAGTCACATCAATAATCTATTTAAAAATTATCAGCTGCAGCACATGGAATCGTACGGCAGGATGCATAATAGTACAATGGAATATAAATCCTGAACGTACGTTCAGTGACGCCTCTTTCAAGTTATTTACGTTAGTCATTGATTTTGTGGGTCCCCCTTAGTTAATTCGCCGTTGTATTGCACTTATTAGGCGGATTGATCCATCAGATCCCCCACCATCAACTCTATCGCATTATTCACCTATGAAGGGCTGAGAATATCTCCCACACATCTCTAATCTCTATATTTATGCCTCAAAAGACATTTTAGAGTATAGGTTGCTCCCACCATACTCTAAATTTATATCTCCAAATGGAGATATAAATATATCTCGGTCTCTAAAAACTTTTTTTATAAGAAAATTTCTTGGACTAAAAAAAGTTTTTAGAGACCAAGAATTTGATCCTCTAAATTTAGAGAACCAAATCCCATCCTCTAAATTCATTTTTCAACATTTTTTATTTCATTTTACCTTTTTTATTAAATTCAATTAATGTATAATAAATTTTAATTTATACATTTTATTAATATAAAAATTATACTATTAAAAATGTATCATCTAGATCTTTAATATGAGTCAAATATTGAATATTAATTAATAATTTTTTATTTACCATACTTTATCACTTTTTATTTATTTTATTATTTTGTTAAAATTTTCTCTAAAAAAATTTCCTTTATATTATAAAAAAAAAATCTCTTATTACATATTAATAATTATAAGTTAGTAATTAAAAAAAAAAAACGAATATTAAAATAAAGATAGAAAGAAAAAAAAAAAAAAAAACTTAAATAATCATAGCATAACATATGATAATGTCCATATACATTAATATTTTGGATGCCCATCTAAATGACTTTCATATTCACCCGAAAATGATCCACCTTGTATTTGGGAATTGTGAGTGTTTTTTTTTTTTTTCTAAAATTTCGATCTTTTTCCTTCGAAAAAATTCACATTCATTGGGATTTTAAAAAAAGTAGATTAAAAAAAGTTTATTGAAAAAGTTAGAAAAAAAAAATAGGCTAGGAAAATTAGTTGAAAAATGTTAGAAAAGAAATAAGTAGGTTGAGAAAATTAGTTGAACAATGTTTTAGAACCTAAAAATTAGTTATTATAAATTCATGTACTAATAAAACATTATATTTTATAAAAAAATAATTACAAATGTTATTATAAATAATATTTGTTAAAATTTAGTTAAACAATAATTTATTAAAAAAAGTAAAAAATAACAACGAAAATATAAGTTATTTGAAGATATAAATAGAAATAGAGATAGAGATAGAGATAAAGATAGAAAGTGTGGTGGGAGTAAACAAATTTTAAAAATTGAATCTGGGAGGAATATTCCCTTTTGGATATCTATTTTAGAGATAGAGATAGAGAATTAGAGATGTGTGGGAGATGCTCTAAGGGCTATGCTGCTACTTTGATTTTCATTGTCAATTTTTTTTTTTTGGGTTAATTGCACTGAGTTACCGTCAGTTTATTTAATATAGCAAAATTTTAAAGAGATATCCATAATTAACACATACAACCCTTACCGTTACCACCATTCCGTTAGCACTAGCGGTTAAAGTGTTTTGCTTTATGAAAGTTCTAAAATGTCCCTCTATATCACTTAAATTGATGTGATATGACTATAGGCATAATAATATTTTAATCTTGTCTCTATAGGTGTAGTTCAACTAGTATATAGACAAGTTTAAAGTTTAGGTAAATGATTTCTAAGTTAGCGGCTCAAATCCTATAAATGGCAAAAGCTTAAAAAAAAAAGGAACGAATTACATCCACCTCCCCTGAGGTTTGTTAAATTACAGATGAAAACGACTTTGTCATTAACTAACACTCACCTCCCCTCCCGTCAGTCAACGGTGTTTAATCTAACCATTGATCTTGCAAACCATATAAAAGTCCAAAATACCCCTAAGTATGTCTATTTGCTTTTATAACCCTAGAAAAAGACAAAAACTAAAAAATCAAATTACATTAAATTTAAAATTAAAATATATAAAAAAACTAATTAAATAATAATAATTATTATTAAATGAATTAAATTTAAATTTAAAAAAAAAAACAACAAATAAAAAAAAAAAAAATCAAAAAAACGAATTTTTAAACAAAAAATTGCTGGTCCAGCTATTTGACCACCGCCATCATCATCTACAATTAAATTTAAAATTAAAATATACAAAAAAAAAAACTAATTACAAAATAATAATAATAATAATAATAATAATAATAATAATAATTAAATGAATTAAATTAAAATTAAATTAAAATCCAGCTATTTCACCACCACCAACATCATCATATCATCATGTCACCACCACCACCATTCAACCAAACCCATCATCAAAACTACCACCACCAAGATCAAACCCACCAAACCACCATCTCTCTTCCTCACTCTCTCACACAACTGGACCCGAAAAATCATGTATCGGTTTAGAGCATCGACTGTTGAAGACGAAGTCGTCGGCGCGGCTGGTTTAGGGCATTGGATCCATGTATCGGTTCCAAAGGGTTCTCGCGCGAGCCTCCTCCATGTATCGGTTCCAACAGTGGTGGATGTGGCGGCGGCGACGGCGGCTGCGAGCAATGGTAGGTGTTGGGTAGATGGGTTCAATTTTTGAGGTTTTTTTATGGATCAATTGTTGATTTGATGTCGGTTCCAACGGTTGTGTTTGGTGTTGTGGATTTCGAATCCAGCTTGTATTTGTGTTGGAATCTGAATTCAATTTGTATTTGTGTTGGATGGTGACGGTCGATGATGGTGATGCTGTGGGATGATGATGAAGATGATGAGGCTGTGGGACGATGAAGAAGAAGAAGAATGGATGGAGAATATATGATTTGTGAATATATATGATTAATGATGGGGGGATTAGGATCTTTTGATGATGATAGGGTGGAAAGATCTGGAGAGATCTGAAAAAATTTGTTTTTCAAAGAAAAACAAAAATCTGGAAAAATTTTGTTTGGAGATGGATCTTCGATGGAGTTCGTCTCCACCAGTTCATCATTTTCTTTTGTGGATTATTAATTTGTGGATTTTTTTTTTGGGATTATTGGTTTGTGGATTGAGGATTGAAGAAGAAAGTAGAAGATATGAATTATTGAATTTGACTTATGGATTTTGTTTTAGAGATATGAATTATTGGAAGATAAAAAAATTTCTTCTTTTTTTAAAAAATAGATTTTAGGTTTTTAGATATATTTGTTAATAATTTCTTTTTTTTTTAATTTGATCTCCACCGTCCATCATGGTGATAGACGGTGGATACAAATCTTTTTTTAAAATTCTATTTATTGAAAACAAATTAAATTTTTTAATATATTTCTTTTAAAAAAATAATTTTTTCTTAAATATGATGATGGTGATGTTTAGGGTTCAAAGGGAGAGAGAAGAGAATGAATCTGGTCAATTGATTTTTATAAATATTAGTTTTTTTATTAAATCAATATTTTTTATTTATTTAAAAAGTTTAAAAAGTTTAGTTTTTTAAATTTATAAATAGATTTTTAGTTTTTTCTTTTTTAGATTTTTTCCATTTTTTAATTTTGGTGTATCAGTATTTTTTTTCTTTTTTAATCTGACGTGTACAGTATATTAGTTATTAAATGACGAAATTACCCTTCCTCATAAGATCAATAGTTAGATTAGAAGGCCGTTGACTGACGGTAGGGGAAGTGAGTGTTAGTTAATGATAAAGTCGTTTTCATCTGTAATTTAGCAAACCTCAGGGGAGGTGGGTGTAATTCGTTCAAAAAAAAAAGATACATGGCCTAGATAGGTGGATAGATAGATACTGTATAAAAAATAAATAAATAAAATAAAATATAAAATAAAACTTAAAATTTTTACACCTCTTTTTGCCCAGACACTTTAGTTTTGTATAAATACATGATCCCAAAAACTTTTATTTCCTTTCAAAGTTTCAAACAACTTTAATTGAGTATATTGTTTTCTCACAACAATTGTACCATTTTGAAGTTTCTATCCAGAAGGATTTAACTACTACAAATGATCTACATAATTGTAAAGTAGTTATAAGATTAAGTTATTTTATTTCAAATTTTCAAAAATTTGGTAATCTTACAAATAGTAGTCGAGCAAGCCTTATGAAAGGCAAAATAATAATATATATCACGGAGGATTACAAGCACAATAATACAAAGCAATACCAAAAGGCAAAATAAATAAGCAAGCACAATGGTGCTTGTTTATTTTCATGTCTACTAGTTTACTCCAAACTAGACTTCTTCCTGAACTCTTGAATAAGTTCAAACACCTTCTTCGAATCTGGAAGGGTTTTGGAAACGCTTTCCTTGTTCGAACATCTCTCAGCCCATCCAATGATTTTAGGGCATTCAGCTCCGATGCTGAAATTGCCTAATGTTTCATAAGTGTAAAACCAGCAATAGTAACCTATCAGAGACACATCCACAATCCCTAAACTTTCTCCTCCAAAGAAGGGCTTGTCCCCCAGCTGCTCTTCCAACACCTTCAGAGTTTCAATGAATTCTTTCTTTGCTGTCTCCTGCTCTTCTCCTGTTGTTGTCCATGTCCTCCTCCCTGTATCATATAGCTGCAATTTTTTTTATTTTTTTTTTATTTGGGTGTTACAATCGATATTTATAAAATTAGATGAAAAGAAAAAGTAGTAGAACATACCTTCTTATCAATGAAATCTACCCAGAACCTAGCTTGGGATCTCTGGTAAGGATCAGAGGGAAGCAAAGGAGACTTGTCATGCCAGACCTCGTCGATGTACTCCACAATAATAGTGGACTCGCAGACCGGCTTACCGTTGTGGACGAGAACCGGGATCTTCTTGTGAACCGGGTTCATCTTCAGAAGAAGAGGGCTTTTGTTGCTCAGATCCTCGTCTCGGTACTCGTACTTGAGACCTTTCTCCGCCAACGCAATCCTCACTCTTATTCCGAACATGCTTGGCCAGAAATCAAGCAGAACCAACTCCCCCTCCATTATCGCTCAAACTGAAAGATCAAAGATTCATGAATCGGTCAAGTGTGAGGAGAATGATGAGTGAGAGTGGTTAGTATTTATATACAAAACTTGGGTTAGGTTTAGGTCGGTTTTGTCATTTTATTATTCCAGAATAATCTTTTTGTGTTATAATATATGTGGCTCTTACCACATGTGTAATACACACAAATATATCACAAATATCTCCTTTAATATCTCCTATAATTAGGGATGGGAATTTCCCCCATGGGGCCCCACCCCCACGGGGCCCCGCCCCCATTTGGGGGCAAATTTTGCCCCCAAATGGGGTTTTGGGGTGGGGGTGGGGGCAAATTTTGCCCCCAAAACCTAAATGGGGGTGGGGGTGGGGGAACCTCCCCCCACCCCATTTCCCCATTCCCCCATTTTCTAAATAGGGGTGGGGGTGGGGGTGGGAGTGGGGCTCCAAATCCCCCATTTCCCCAATATATTTTATTTATTTATTTATTTATACTTAATTTTATTTTCTTTAAAAAAAAAACTCTAACTCTATTAGTCTATTACCCATATTTTGGATTAATCGAAGGGCTTAAATTTGTTTAGATTTTTATGTTTAATACACTAACACTTTATTATTATAGTTATTTGTATTAAATTAAATCAATTATATATTTTAGATTGTATATTTTGTTAATTATTGGATTTGATATTGAAACAAGATGAAACAAAAGTTTGGTCCGATCGAATTTCGAATTCTGAATTCTAAATTCTAGATTTCGAATTGAAAATTTTTTGGATTAGAAATGGGGGAAATGGGGAAAATGGGGGACGGGGGTGGGGGCAGGGGAACCTCCCCCCAAACACCCCCATCCCCAATTCCCCCAAATGGGGTTTGGGGGCAGGGGTGGGGGGATGTTTTAGGAATGGGGGTGGGGGTGGGGGGACCCTCCCCCGCCCCATTGGGCCCCCATTCCCATCCCTACCTATAATATCTCCCCATAAATATCTTTCCATTTTCTCTCCACTTGCTTGTGATGTAATCGATGATGTGCAAGTTGATGGTGTTGCTTTTTGCTCACTATATATATCAGCTCTCTCTCTTGTAAATGGGGTTCCAAACATAAATAAATAAAGCATATATTTCTTTGATTTTATCTCTCTCATCTCATTTTCTTATCTCTTTTATTTCTTTGTTATTTATTATTCTTTGATTCACAACATTTTGGTCTTTCTTTGGATTTTTCTCATATGGAAATTAAATGTATAAAATATTCTAGATTCTTCTCATACATACATCATAGGTCATTGCTTTCATCCTTTTTTTTTTCTTTTTTTTTTTAATGAGCTATGCTTCTTATATATATATATATCAACAATGCTACTTTGTTTAAATTTGGTGTGTAAATCTAGTGTCCAAATGATGTGATAACACTCTAATTTATTCATTTAAATCATGCAAATATAATATAATTTAAATGAATAGATTATAGTGTTACTACATCATTTGGACACCAGATTTTAGCAAAATAGCATTATTGTTTTTTAATTCATCTTAATTTTTTCCATTATCTTTTTCCAATGGAAAAAAAAAAAAAAAAAAAAAAAAACTTTTTTTCTTCACCTTTAGCCTCTATAGGCGTAACTCAGCTGGTAGATGGACGAGCTTAGGGTTTGGGTAAATGACTCCCAAGTCAATGGTTGGGCAAATTACTCCCAAGTCAACGGCTTGAATCCTACCAACGGCAAAAAACTTTAAAAAAAAAAAATAGTACATAATCTAAATATGTGGATAGATAGATACTGTAAAAAAAAAAAATACAGTTGTTTTGTTGGTGAATTTCAATATAATCCCTAACTTTTCCAGAAAATAAATTGTTTTACTCATATTTTCACTCTAAGTGCATTGGGTTCATATATTATAAAGAATAGCTCAATTTAGTCCATCTAATTAAATATTTCACAATTGATCGTCATACAATCAAGAAAAAATTGATTTTTCCTTGCACTGTGATTTAACTAATAGAAATACGACTTTTTCCCTTAGTTGTTAATTTTATATTTTAGAATTTCTCCTTACAATCCAATATTTTTCTTTTTACACTTCATTTCTAAAGATACCGTATTCTAAAAATTAAAATTTAAGAAAATTATAAAGACACTTCATTTAATTGTAGCTTGTAGACCCGATTTAAGGACCCCATATCAGATTTCTTTAAACACTTTCAACAACTGGAAATTATATTCTCAGACAGCTTTGCGTGTTGGGTAAACTATGGGGACAACTACACATCCAATTCCAGTATAAAATTGGTCTCTTTCTCTGCATGTTTTCCTCCTAGAGATGGCAAATTTACCCGGCCGGGTCGGGTACCCGGCTTTACCCGGACCGGAAATCCCGGGTAAAACCCGGACATGCCTTACCCGGCACCGGGTAAGGGTTGTCCGGGTACCCGGTTTTTAATTTTTTTTTTTTTCTAAAAATGTGTTGAACTTTGCTGGAAAATGTGTAGCTCTAATAAACTTGACCATTTTTGTTTTACTAAACAGTGAAAAAAAAAAAAAAAAAAAAAGCAAAATTTTTGACGGATGATTTGTGGCTTCTCTCTGTGCAGGCCCTGTTTTTTGCTTTGCCATTCTCTGTTTTTGTTAGTTCTCTTCATATCAGCTTTTGTTGTGTCTCTGGGTTTCTGTCTTTGTCCCGCCCTTGTTGCTTTTCTTTGCCTCTTTGGTTTCTGTTGTAGCTTGTTTTTACCCTGCTTGTTTTGGGTGGTGCTTGTTTTTTGTTGGCTTTGGGTTGCTTCGTTTGTTTTCCTGCCATTTTCTGGCTTTTATAATACACTGCAGTTCAAAAAAAAAAAAAAAAAAAAAAACTAGCAAAATTTCTGATTGTGATAATGGTGGAGTTCAAGATTCTTAATTAATTCCTTGTTTGAATGTGATATATCAATACCTTTTTAGATGAAATGTAAAGTTGTAAACATTCAAGCTTTTTCCTCAATATCGAGTCTTGTCTTTTTTTTCTACTTTGAACTTACAGTAGTCTCTGTAATTTGCTTTGTAGCTGTTGTGTGTTTTTTTTCTTTATTTATTTAATTTATTGATATAATTTTTGTTTTCTTATTTTGGGTTTTTTTATTAATTAATATGGTAAATTTTAATATGCTAAGGATATAATGTAAATTTTGGGTTGCTTAACAGCAACATGTAGCATTGTAGCCTTGAATTAAAAAAAAAAAAAAAAAAAGAATAAAATCCGGGTAAAACCCGGGCAAAATCCGGGTATGGATACCCGGAAACCCGGCTGGGTTTTTCCGGACTTGGTACCCGGATTCGAAAATCCAGGTATTTCCGGGCTGGGTACCCGGATTGTTAAAACCCGGGTACCCGGCCGGGTCCGGGTATACCTGGCCCGGACCCGGGTTTTTGCCATCCCTATTTCCTCCAAAGCTTGTGGTCTCTTCATCTGCTTCCTCAAATTGGTCTCTAAGACTATCAGGTGAATAGTTAGGATGGATTTGAAAAGACAAATTTGGGCTGATATGCTCTAGCAAAATATGCAATTTCCATTCCCTCTAGTAAGTTTTATTTGGAGGAAATCCCTTCACGGTTTATGTTAGATTTGGCTCGTATTCTCAAATGAACTAATGTGAACCAAACAAAGACTCAACTGATGTGGAGCTTCCTGGAGACGTGGGATACGTTTGGAAGTTGAATGGTGGTGTTTTAGGGAGATTGAAGATTGAAGTTTGAAGACCAGAATAATAAAAGAATGAAGATTGTTTCAGCGTATGGATCGCGGTTTTCTGAGCGATGTAATTTAAGGTGACTTGTAACGGTTTAGGAAGCGGGTGTACAACCGTGACCCGAATCGTAGTCAATCATAATCATACGTGAAACGGGAAATCTTTAGCGGAAAAGGAAGTAGTTTGTTTCTGGAAGTTCTTGTGCTTGAAGGAAAAGGATTTACTCCCTACAAAAAGACTTGTCATAAAAGGAAATAGTATTTATGTGGAACAAGTAAGTCTTGTACGTTTAGGAGTAGGATTTCCTTTTATCTTAAACTCCCTGTAACTAGTATAAATAGTCCTAATATTTATGTTTAAGGCTGTGGAGCAAAAAGAACACCATGTAACATCAGAGAGAGTGTGAGTGAGATCCGGGGAGACCCATGGGAATATCTGAGGAGGGATCCAAGGGAATATCGGTGGATCTAATTAGAGATCCGTGGGTGATATTTAGGGGAGACCTAGGGGATATTGTGGGGTTCTTGGTGAGGATCTTGTGAGTGGAGTTTGGGTTAGGTGTGAGAGAGAATCCTGAAGTATATGGTTGTAACAATTTATCATATAGTGGAACTTTCTCTGTCGTCCTGACGGCCCGTGGTTTTTTACCCGTTTTGGGTTTTCCACGTATATCTTGTGTTGTAATTGTTTTATTCTCTCTCATCTATTTTTCTGCTTATTGACGTTATTATTTGCTATGAGTTATGGGCATATATTAGGCACGGCGATTCCGCATTCATCGGTATATAGAGGATTATCCCCAACAATTGGTATCAGAGCCATAGGTTTGGTGATGGCAATTTCAAGTCTTTACGGGAGATCGTATGGAGGACTTGGTGGCATTGGGATAATGATGATCATGGTTGCCTAGTATAGTTTAGCAAAGGAGATGCGTCTTGAAGGCGGTATTTCGAACTCGGTAGGGTTTGATGAAAGGAAGAATTTGATGGAGGAGAAGTTTGGCTTGTGGTGACAGGTACAAGTCATGGAGATTCAATCTGGGTTACACAAGGAGCTGATTGACTAAAAAAAAAAAAAAAAAAAAACTCCTGACTACCAAAAAAAAAAAAAAAAAATCTCTCTGTGGTATGGTGTGGGGCTTATCCGGCAAAGCACTCCCAGTTTCTAGTAGCAGTCTTTCACCAGGTATGTGATGCAAGGACAGAAGGTCTTTCACTGGGTTGGGTGATGTAAGGACATGTTTATCCTTTTGGCAGTTTTCCCCACTGGCCATGGAAGAGGATATGTTGCTACTAGTGGTCCATAATTGTGCACAAGACATTGGTCAGAAAGTGATGCAAGGTGTATGGTGGACAAAGATGTCGATGGCTGACGAACTCCCTGAAAATCTGACTTGAGGAGTTGCACCACAATTTCAGCAGGTTATTTCGACATGGTGCCGGAACAACGAACACAAAAAAAAAAAAAATGTGTTGAAGGATAATCTTAGGATGGTTCGTTCCTAAGTGGTTATACCTTGTGGTGGGGTATGTTAATTCTCGGTGATGAGAATTGTGACTGTGGACAAGTTTTGAGAATTCTAGCCAAAGGGGAGAATTGTTAGATTTGGCTCGTATTCTCAAATGAACTAATGTGAACCAAACAAAGACTCAACTGATGTGGAGCTTCCTGGAGACGTGGGATACGTTTGGAAGTTGAATGGTGGTGTTTTAGGGAGATTGAAGATTGAAGTTTGAAGACCAGAATAATAAAAGAATGAAGATTGTTTCAGCGTATGGATCGCGGTTTTCTGAGCGATGTAATTTAAGGTGACTTGTAACGGTTTAGGAAGCGGGTGTACAACCGTGACCCGAATCGTAGTCAATCATAATCATACGTGAAACGGGAAATCTTTAGCGGAAAAGGAAGTAGTTTGTTTCTGGAAGTTCTTGTGCTTGAAGGAAAAGGATTTACTCCCTACAAAAAGACTTGTCATAAAAGGAAATAGTATTTATGTGGAACAAGTAAGTCTTGTACGTTTAGGAGTAGGATTTCCTTTTATCTTAAACTCCCTGTAACTAGTATAAATAGTCCTAATATTTATGTTTAAGGCTGTGGAGCAAAAAGAACACCATGTAACATCAGAGAGAGTGTGAGTGAGATCCGGGGAGACCCATGGGAATATCTGAGGAGGGATCCAAGGGAATATCGGTGGATCTAATTAGAGATCCGTGGGTGATATTTAGGGGAGACCTAGGGGATATTGTGGGGTTCTTGGTGAGGATCTTGTGAGTGGAGTTTGGGTTAGGTGTGAGAGAGAATCCTGAAGTATATGGTTGTAACAATTTATCATATAGTGGAACTTTCTCTGTCGTCCTGACGGCCCGTGGTTTTTTACCCGTTTTGGGTTTTCCACGTATATCTTGTGTTGTGATTGTTTTATTCTCTCTCATCTATTTTTCTGCTTATTGACGTTATTATTTGCTATGAGTTATGGGCATATATTAGGCACGGCGATTCCGCATTCATCGGTATATAGAGGATTATCCCCAACAGTTTACTGGTTTAGTGATATCCCGTCTTTCAAAAATAAAATCCGAGGTTTATAACCTTTTTGTTTTCAATTGTAGGAAGACCGGTTTGCCCTTCTACCGTTTACTAGTAACGGACTTATGGTAACGGTAAGGGTGTATGTGTTAATTATGAATATCTTTTTGAAATCTTGTTACATCCAATAAACTGACAGTAAGTGCAATTAACCCCCTTTTTTTCATTTTTAAATCATATGATTTTAAAGAGTCTTCACTTCAATAGATGCATGATTGATGGTGGACGTACAATGTGGTTTGGTGTAGTGGTGAAGCCACATAGTTGGTGGTGGGGCATGGTTCTCCTGAGCCCATAATTTTTTTTTAAAAAAATATTATTAATATATTACCCTACTATTTTTTATTATTTATATTTTCTGTTATCAAAATTTTAAATTGACCGCCCAAAACCTTCCAAATTTGATAAAGCTATCTTTGTCCCTAGCTCGATAGTAAAAGAGCTAATTAAGTCTAACAATATCTCATATTTGAATCGTTATACTCGTAAGTGTTTTGTCAATAAAAAATAAAATAAATAGATGTATGATTCATTTTTCATAGTTATCACTTCATGTAATGGATTTTCTGTTGCTCACACGTCATTTGACATATATATAGTGGCGAAACGACGTTAGGATATGAGAGGACCATAGCTCTTTAGGCTCATAGTTTTATATATGTATAGAGAGAGAGACTTTCAAGTGAGAGATCCTTTATTTTAATTTCAGTAAATACTTTGATGAAATCACATCAATTTTTTTTATTTAATATATATATATATATTTTTGTAGATGATAAGTTTAATGAAATCCACCTATGAATAAAAATTGAGAATTTTTCAAACACTATAACTATTTATCCCGATTTTGTTAAATATAAAAGTATTAGAAAATGGGAGAAATATTGGGAAATTCAAGAAAATTAGTAAGTAAAGACTTCGTTGAAATCCATTGATTTTAATGAATTTTGAGCGATTTATTATTATTATTATTATTATTATTATTAGAGGTTTAATGAAATCTACTTGTAAACAAGATTTGAAATTTGTTTCAAGCATTACAACTATTTTTTCATGATTTTGTTGAATATGAAGCGTTAGAAAGTGAGGCAAAAAATAGCAAAACATAATTTATTTAGTTTTTAATTAATTGTATTTTATTTTAATATTAATTTTAAAATTTTTAAAATTAATTTTATTTAAAAATATTTGTTTAATTCATTAATTTCGCATTTACTATTTTACTCTTAATAACCTAATAATAATAAAAAAAAATTAATTTTTAACTGAAAAACTAACAACAAATGGTTTTTGGCTAATAGATTAAAAGGCACGGTGGTTTTTGGCTAAAAACAAAATTATAGGTGTACTTTGATTAATAATGTATTAAAACCAAACATGCATTTTACTCCTTTAACCGATTAAGATTCAATGTATGCATTCAACCAACTAAAGATTTATAATTTTTTACTAATCTAGGAGATTAAAAAAGATCTTATATTCTTACAAGAAAATTTAAAATTGTATTATATTATAATTTAATCAAAAATATTAATTTATTTTTGTGGCATAAATCGGGAAGGACAAAATTTATTATATACAAAAATTATTAATTTATCGAACATTAATTTACATTTGTTTATAAAAGTCGATTGGGAGATACGTTATAAGAAATTGAAACTTTTAGGACTCGTTTGGTGTGTGGGATATGATATGATTATTTTCATGGGATTGGATTGGATGAGATGTGATTGGATTAAAATTAATGATGTGATGTGTTTGGTTCTGTACAGGATTAGATTAAAATAATTATATCTTTTGTTTAGAACTTTGTCTCTTGTTTGGTATGGTATGTGATTGGATTAAAAAATTTAATTTTATCATATATTTAATACAGTATGAAATTGATTAATATAAAATTAAATTAAATTATTTAAAATAAAAAATAAAAATATTTGAAATTAATATTAAAGAAAATATTTTTTTAATTAATATTTAATAATATAAAAATATTTTTAAATATTATAATAAGATATATTAAATAAATATAAAATTTTATAATTACATAAAAATAAAAGAATATTTTTTTAAAAAAATATTGGACTAAATAGCCCTATCTCACCTAGATAAAATGGTTACATATAATTGGACTAGTTTAAATAATTATTTAAATTAAATTTTGAAAATATTAAAATATTAAAAACCAATTTTAAACAAAATAATATTTATTTTTATTTATTAAAATTGAAAATTATTATTTTAAAAATGTTTAAAATATATTTATATTTTAATCACATAAAAAATAAAATAAATTAAAAAGAGAAAAAAAAATGAAAGGTGTTTGCACCGAAGGCCACTCTTCTCTAGCAGCTGCAGATCATGAGGCCTTGTTGAAGAAGCGAAAATCAAGGTGGTCGACGCTTAGTTGACTGTTTTGGGAGGAAACATAGTGCTGGCAAAACATTTTAGATATTACAATTTTGTTTTTTCAGATTTTAGTTCTCAGATTACATATTTGGTAGATGAAACTTTTGACAATTTAGAGTTGTTATTGCCCAATTGGTGATATGTTGGAATTCGTTATCTGTTCTGACTTTTAATATCTTGTGCTTTATTGGGCAAAAAAATAAAATAAAAAATAAAATAAAAGAAATAAAAAATAAAAGTATAAAATGGCCCATATTAGTGGGATAAATTGCTTGAATGTGATTAAATAATCTCATCCCATACAAGCAACAAACATATGATATATGACTATCCTATCCTATCTTATCATCTCCCATGTAACAAACATGACATTAAGGTAAAATATAATAAATGTTTGTTGCTTTTAATTTTTTTTTTTCAATGATAGGTCTAAATGTCCAGTGGTTCATTGGTGGTTGGGTTCTTTAAAATAAAGTATCACCACCATGGTTGAACTATGGTATTTGTAAATATATGTCAACATTTGTCCATTAAATCGTAAAGTGTGGGGACACCTCCCTTTGAATGAGAGTTGCATTTTGAACTGTGCTTATAGGGCCTAATATTGTCAGGTTCCGATAATGACCCCTGGCCCACAATTGTGTCGGTTTAAAAAAAAAAAAAAAGGCCTAATGAAGGTCTATTCGACTTTTAAATATACATTTTTTTTTTTTTTTTTTTTTAAGTATTACATAAATTTGAGCTTTTTGGATAGAAGATGACTCAAACTCATAATCTCGTAGTATAAGTGTGTGAGGTATAGGGGCGGCCCTGGGGTGGGTCAGGGTGGGCACCCGCCCCGAGCCCTTCATGCCTAGGGGCTCTAAATATATGATGTGAGTTTTTGTTATGGGTTGAGTTGTAAAAAAAAAATCCAAAAAAAATCCAAAAAAAATCTCAAGCAATATAAAAAAAAATAAATTAAAATCAGGCTCAATTCGTTTTATTCTAGTAAATTCGTTTTATTCTAGTACAAAACCCAATTTTTTAAAGTTTCATACTTTCCTATCACATATTATCTATATATTCTTCATTTCTTCTCCACCCACCAAAGACCAAAAAAATAAAATAAATGGCAACCGGAGACATAAAAATCATGGATTTTTTAATTTTAATTTTTATTTTGGGATGAAGTGGGGATGATTTGTAAGTACGGGGCCCATTTTTAAGATTTCACCCAGGGGTCTCAGAATAGTCAGGACCGACATCGGTGAAGTATACCACCAGACCAAACCCACCTCATCGAATTCTAAATATACATAATAATTAAGATTTGAGTGCTTTATAACTTGATTAACTGAACTTGCACATCTAAATTTTACCCTTAGGGCTCGTTTGGTACGTTGTATTGTATTGTATTGGATTGTATTGAATTGGATTGTATTGTATTATATTGGACTGTATTATTCTTATACAATCATGTGTTTGGTGATATTTTGTATTAGATTGTATTATGCTGTATTAACTAATACAACCTCTCTATTCTGTATTAGATAATACGATATCCACCGTATTAGACCAATTAAAATGTATTGGCTAACACAATACAGTAAACACTGCAAAATAAACCAAACATTGTATTGTATTATTCTAATACATTTTAAACTCCTAATACAATACAATGCGGCGCACCAAACGAGGCCTTATTGTGTTACTCAATTGAATTGATCAAACACGTCTAACTAATTAAAACCTAGTTTTAGTGTAAATTAAACAATATTCTTTTTTAAAAAAAGGGTTCTATTTTGATTGAGAAATTTCGATGGTGCTTATGAGTTTTTAATCTTTTTAATTTTAACGAGACATTATACAATGATATATTCATATTTGCATGTTAGCATTACTTTTACTATCATTATTGATTGATAGTTCCAAATCCGTACACACCCTTAATCAATTAATTAATACTTAACTCTATTTTTTAATAGAAAACAAATTAAGAGATATTTCATTTAACTATTAAAAGATACAATTCAAAGGCATGACTTTCACACATTTTAGTATTTTAATATACAATAATGCTAAACATCCCACCTACAATCTCACCATTTCTATCTCAACACACGTGGCAGCTGATGTGTCACTTGGTGAGTGGACACACATTAATTGGTATTTATCTCTCTTACCCATGTATTCACTCACCAATTAATGTGTGTTCACTCACCAACTGACACATCAACTGCCACGTGTGTTGGGATGAAAATGGTGGGATTGTAGGTGGGATGTGTAGCATTACTGTTAAACATAAAGAGCAATCCATTATTGCTTCATTTTTTTTTTCTTTAAAGGGAAACAATCCATTATTAATAATATCAAATTTTACTCTTATTTTGTATATTTATTATTTTTTTCTAAAGCACCAAATGATATCTGCATCACAATGTACCTGCTCTAAATTTTGATTGAACAGTAAGCACTTCCATTTTCACATTCGTGCTAAACGATTTAAATCGGATTTGTATATTTACCGACACATATTAATAGATTTTTCCATTTATATCAAAATAACGAGTACAAAAGACAAGACGAAGTTAGTCCAATTATTTATTTGTTCATCAAACTTACACTAATATTTTTCTTAAAAAAATTATAAATACAAATCTCATATTCTCTGCTTAACATTCAAAGACTCCAATAAAAAAAAAATAAAAAAATAATAATAAATAAATAAATAAATAAATAAATAAATAAATAAAACAGGTGACACTGCAACAGGGAAAGGTATCGAAGTTTCTACAAAGGATTCGTTTTTTGCACCGACTAAACTAAAGTCTAAACCCACTTTGAAACTCTCCAGAACTTTCTGGGAAACTCTCCAGTATTTTCTCGAAACCCTTCCATTTTATATACTCTCTTCGTCTTTCTCGACGACGACAACACCAAACACAAAACATTTCCAATATTTCAACAAGTGTTCGACGGGTTTTCATTTCATCGAGGCATTTTCACAAACACCTTACGATGGCCGACGACGGAGCAGTCACACTCTACAGTGGCAGCGCAATCACTGACGCCAAGAAAAAACCCTTTTCGATCAAGGCCGGCATGGCCCAGATGCTGCGCGGCGGGGCGATTCTCGAAGTGTCCACTGTGGAGCAAGCCAAGATCGCCGAAGCGGCCGGAGCTTGTTCTATTGTGGTTTCAGAGCAAGTTCGAAGAGGAGGAATTAAACGTATGCCGGATCTCTCGCTCGTTAAAGATATCAAACGAGCGGTTTCGATTCCTGTAATGGCTCAAGTTCGTATTGGGCATTTTGTGGAGGCGCAGATTCTTGAAAGTATCGAGATTGATTATGTCGACGAAAGCGAGGTTTTGGGTTTTGCTGATGAAAATAACTACATTAACAAGCACAATTTTAGGTCCCCATTTGTGTGTGGCTGTAAAAATCTCGGAGAAGCATTGAGACGTGTGAGGGAAGGCGCAGCGATGATAAGAATTCAAGGGGACTTATATGGGTCTGGTAACATTGTCGAGACTGTGAAGAATGTGAGGTCTGTTATGGGGGATGCAAGGGTTTTGAACAACATGGATGATGATGAGGTTTTCGCGTTTTCGAAGAAGTTAGCTGCGCCTTATGATTTGGTTGCACAAACCAAGCAAATGGGTAGGCTGCCTGTGGTGCAGTTTGCTGCAGGGGGCATTGTGACTCCTGCTGATGCGGCATTGATGATGCAGTTGGGTTGTGATGGTGTGTTTGTGGGATCAGAGATTTTCGAGTGCTCGGATCCTTTCAAGAAAGTGAGGGGAATTGTGCAGGCTGTTAGGCATTATAATGATCCTCATGTGTTGGTGGAGAGTAGTTGTGGACTGGAAGACGCTATGGCGGGGATCAATCTCAGTGAGGACAGGATCGAACAGTTCGGTCAAGGAGAGGATTAGAGGGTCTTCATTCAAGTAATACATCTTCTATTTTTTGTATGTTACTGAGTTCTTGGGTCTGATTTTGTTGGCTAATGTAGAGGGTATACTTGATCTTATATTCTGCTTCCTGTCTTCTTTTTTATAGAACTCTTATGATCCAATTATGTTGTACGTTGCATCTCATTTTGTAATACAGGAATAAATTCGAATAAAATTTGTTGAGCAGTTTTCCAATTCTTGTCGAGCAATATATTCGAATAGCATTCATGTACTTATATTTAGGATCATTACGAAATAAATCGCACTTATTGACAGGCTAGAGGCTACCAGTTTGGCAATTCAGATTCTTGTTTCCACATATCACATTATCTAGTTGGTAGAACAAAGCCGTATAAGTTCATCTTGTGACTTTACTGATTCACTCATTATTTACCATTTCCTTTATCTTCTTCAATTTGGATACGATACGAGAATTGTTAGTTATGTGATTAGTTTCTCTGTCAATTTCCCATGTTTTCCTTCTAGGTTTTCCCATTCTATTTTTGTAGGATTGTTTAAAGAGACTCGTTTACAGGAACAAGTTTGTAAACAGTGCCATTCCAAATTGCATAAACTAGGAACCCACTGCATTTAGATCTCTGATTTAGGAACAAGACATTAACCTCTACGTTTTGGTGGGCACCGGCAAGCCTCCTTTTCAAGCTCGTCTTGTTCCTTTCTTCATTCCTACACTATGTTCATGTTATATCAGATGAAATGAATAGGAAATGGATCTTTATACCTTTCGATTGGTCATTGATTAACCCTGCCTTTGATACTCTTTTCCATACATTCTCGATGGCTTTGCATATTCCAATGTCATTGTTTGAAGGAAGATAGAAACCGAGCACAGCTCAGATGCAGTTCATCTCCTTTTCCCTTTCTTTTCATTTCATCCTCTCGGCAATGGTCCCGTTATTGATGTCGAGAGAAACCAATTCACTACCAAGGCTGCAAATGGGAGTCATTGTTGAAGTAACCAGTGCAGAAGATGCAAAGGTTGCTGGGGAAGCTGAAGTCTCAGTTCCCCAGCAACCTTTGCTTCGCGAAATAGAGTTACCGGAAGCAATCGGTGTAGACAACATTGATGAACTTGATTTTGTTGATGATCACAACTAAATGAATTAGCATAAATTTCTTTGGTTCTGGGCTTAAGCATCTTGAGTAGGAATTGATGAGAGTGACAGGATTTTATATTTGGATTTTGCATTTACGATGAAGTCCGTGTGCCTGATGCAGTTGTGTTGTTTGGATCCATGCTAGCAAGTTCTGGCAGTGGTCCAAGCTGTTTAAGCTCTAAAATGGTCCACATTGGCAGAGAGTTGCAGACAATGACAGAAAATAAGTGGCAACAGAATTGCCCTTTCATTGAATTGATCGCTATAGACAGACCATCATATGCATTGTTCAATGATTATTAAAAAAATGCATTTGTAAATAATATCATTACACAGATGATCTCTGTGAGACTCCTAGATTGTATTCTTCTCTGTTTGAATGCTTCCATTGCTGAATAAACACCTCAATGCAATCTCATAAGCAGAAAAAACAGCCCCATTCACCACAAACGCTCTTGAAACTGCAGTTCCTAATCCTCGCCAGAGCACGCCGTAGCCCTCTGCTTCCACGCTTTTGCGAAAGCAATCGATGATTCCACTGTATTTTTGTGAAGATTGTGTCTGAGCTTGCAGTCTGGTTTTCACAACATCTAACGGATAGCAGCAAACCCAGCTGGAAACCCCCGCTAACCCTCCTGCTACTAGCATTGTTCTTACGTTTTCTTGGCAGTTCTTTCGGCAACCAGGGTGAAGTTGTTCTCTAATATACTCATAACTCCAGAAGTAGACACCGTGAGCAGGTGCATCTCGGAGGACAGTGACTGTGAATCCTCGGTAAATCCCTCTCAATCCTTCACGTCTCAATATGCTTCTGGCAACATCTATAGGACCCTTAAGGCGTTCTGCTTGACCTGGCCTTGTATTGTTTGAACTCCGCAACTGGAGGCGGATTTTTACAAGTTCTACTGGAGCAAGTATCAGGCTCTGGATTGCCCCTGTACTAAATCCTCCTAGAGCAACACCTTTATAGGAAGGAGGCTCGCTGAGGGGAACCGATGTGTCGAATGCTCGAGACATGATAGCATACATCTGGAATACTATCGCATTCTGCCATATTCAAACTTATAATTAGTCCAGTCACTTATTGTCGAAATTTGTATAAACATATCTGAAAATCAAGTGTGTGCCGGCACCTAAAATTTGAAGCAGAATAAGACCAAAATGTTGTTTCAATGAGATAAAAATACGGGACCACACCATTGATCGAAAGCTGGTATCTCCGGCGAGATTCCAAGATAGCGACTACTCTAAGAATCAGAACAAAAATCACACTGCCCATCATTTTGAATAGTATGAAAATGCCATTACATAAGCAAGATTTAGCTATCATTCTAGTCCACAGAACCCAAATCTTATAATCAGATTATTTACAACCACATGCAGCATCAAATTCTTAACAGAAATAATGAATCTAAATCGAGATGAGACTCTTTGGAACTAAACAATAATAACATTTTGTGGGTCTGGGGTCTGCTAGAACTTGACGAGATCAGACTCTACAAGTACACACGTATTGCAACTTCCACAGTAACACAATAAGGGAGGGGTGTCCCCACATTATGCGATTTAATGGGCAAATGTTAGAATCAGATTATTTAGAATCATATCTAGCATCAATTTCTCAACAGAAATAATAAATTGAATCTAAATCAAGATGAGACCCTCTTTAGAACTAATCAATAATAACATTTTGTGGGTCAGGAGTCTGCTGGAACTTGACGAGATTAGGCCGTACAAGCACAACCCGTATTGCAACTTCCACAGTTCCACAACAAGGGAGAGGTGTCCCCACATTATGCGATTTAATGGGCAAATGTTATAATCAGATTATTTAGAATCACATCTAGCATCAACTTCTCATAAGAAATAATAAATTGAATCTAAATTGAGATGAGACCCTCTTTAGAACTAAACAATAATAACATTTTGTGGGTCTGGGGTCTGCTGGAACTTGATGAGATTAGACTCTACAAGCACAACCCGTATTGTAACTTCCACAATTCCACAAAGAAGGGTGTCCCCACACTATGCGATTTAATAGGTAAATGTGAGATTATATTTACCATATAAAACTCCATCAGGCAAGGGACCTTGGTAACAGTTAAAAATATGTTTTTCAAATGAAAAATATTTTATTTGAAAGATGCTTATCCTATCTAATACAAATCTTGGATAAGAAAAACACCTCAGGAAGCACTTTAAAATATATTTTTTATTACATAAAACAATTTAACTCGAACACACCGTTTCATCAGCAAGATCATGATGAATAGGTTCTCAAAACTCTCTAATGGAGATCATGTGATCTCTTAAATTCACAGAAATCATGACAGATCATATCAAACCAAACCAAATTGAAATCAGAAACAAAAGAATCAAAGCACTAATAATGAATTCAATTTTTACCTGAATGGTGACAGAAGCCAATGGAGCCCCCATGCCTCTGTAAAGAGAAGAAGGACCCTCATTTTTGACCATATTCTTCAAGATCCTACAAGCCGACCCAGAATTGGAGCTCTGTTGATGAATCCTCAGAGTATCAAGTGGGTAACCTGAGATTATCCCAGCAATGCCTCCAAACCCACCTGCCACAAACTCTCTCCCCCAACTACTAGCTAAAAACTCTGGCCAAAATTCCATTTTTTTCTCAAACTAGCATCCCCCAAAAAAACACACACCCAGAAAAAATAAAATGAAAAAAACAGAGTTTCAACTTTCAAGCTCTCTCTTCTTGTCAAAACTGTAATCTATGTTGCTTACACGGATTCAAAACTTGAAAAAAGATTTGTTTTTTCCTCCTCTTATCTTATTGTAAAAATAGAGTGTATCACTTTCAAAGAAAAGTAAAATCAAGAGACAAGAGTATATTCACAAAAAAAAAAAAATTCCACTTTCTGGGATTTGTCTCAGAATCTTGAAAGGAGAGAGACCCTTTTTATTGTTGAGTTACACTATCTATTTCTTCTTTTTGTATCTGATTTTCTTGCTTATCTAGAAAAGGAAAAAGAAAACGTTTTTCTCTCTCTCCAAACACGTTTTGTTTTCCTGGACATCTCACTGTCCACTCAATAATCTTTTCGTTTCCGAGGAAGAAAAGAAAAACAAAAAAAGAATACAAAACAAAACAAATTATAGAACAAAACCGACGGTGAAAAGAAAACACAAATACTAGGCTTAGAATTTATTTTGACTTTTATTTATTACAGAGAGAGAGAGAGAGTGAGAGATCTTCGCAAAGTGAAAAATTTTAAGACACGAACATGATCCACAAGACAGAAGCCACCGGTTGCTGTTTTGTTTGGAGTTTTACGTGTCAGGGAATCAGCCAGCCTCCTCTTTTTCTGTGACCAATTGAATATTGCCACGTTGCGTCCCCATGTCGCTTGGGTGCTTTTGGCCTAGTGTTAATTGATTGTTAAACCACCTTTCTTGTTTGTTCCAAATTCAATTGATTTTGGTTTTCAGTGGTGTGGTCTTACAAGTCACAAGCCATTACCAAAAGTGTTTTTGTATTTTATAAGGATTAAAGTGCTTTTTTTTTTAGGAAGAAAATAAAAGGGAAAAAAAAAAAAAAAACTAACTTTGATTATCTATTTTTAGGTAACTTATTTGGAATTAGAGTAAATGTAAATATCTAAATGAGGTGACACAATTGTATTAGATATATATAGCCTATCTAATTAAATTTATTCCTAATTTGGATTAATAAAAGGGTAAAATATCTTTTAAATTTTGTTTTATATTGTATTGGATTATACTAATATACCATATTAAAATATTAAAAAAAAATTGGATAGGTTCAAACTCACAATTTTAAATGGTATATGAAGGACATACCACTTGATTTACCTTATCTTAACTAATTATAATTTTAATTTTAATAAAAAAACTTATTAATATATTTAAATAATTTTTAATTATAATTAAATGTATTTTAAAAAAATAACTAAAAGAAAATTTGATGAAAGATGCTAGCTTCCTTTTAGTGATCAAGGTTGGCCTCACACTTTTATCATATAATAATTAGATGTAAATATAATTTTTTAAGAAATTATTATTTATTTTTCTGAACTACTCATAATCAAAAGTTGGGAGAAGGCTTACGATTAACCGATAAAACTTTAGTTCGAAGAAATTATAGATAATAGTACTCTAAATAATACTCTACTTTAATTCAAATAAAGAAATTTTCCATGATCTCATCAAATGCTAGGGAACAAATATAAGAATACATTTTACCAACCAAACATAATTTTAAAACATAAATAGTATATATGAATATACTCCTAGATATTTTTATATGAAAAATAAGTACTTTTTTAATAAATAAAAAACCCACTTTTTTATATAAGAACTAAAAGAAAAAGCACATTTAAGCCAATGGGCCATTGGTAAAAAAGTTTAGTGATTATTATGCATGAAGTGGGTCCCAAAACCCATAGAGACTAGAGTGGCAGAGTGGGTATAGCAAATTTGTACACGTTTGTATAGGTACAAGGGTGGGACCAGGCCAGTTTGCCACGTCAGATTAAGGAAGTGTGGAATCATGTGATTTTAATGATGTCATTTGAATTTGGATGTGGTGATTGATCATTTGATTGAAGAATATCTTTGCTTTTGAATTTGAATGATAAGTTGATCTTTATATCAACTTGTCTGACACTCAAGTCACATGTATTAAAAGGTAGCTAAATCAGGAGTGTCCTAGGCTGCTCTTCCTTTTTAGAACACTTGTATCATGAGTTTTTATCTGGTAAGTATATAATTGTGAACATAGTTGTAGTACATTTATTTACCTCATCACTTTTTGTCATGTTAGTATTATTTGATCCAATTATATTGTCTTTTCTAATAAAAAGTGATGAGGTGGATAAGTATATTTGTGTGCGTACCGGAGAAAAACTTAGAATTCGAATGTTGTAGGCACTCAATTTTTTTTTTATTAAAGAAAAACTAATATTTCTTTGGAAGTATAGATTAAATTTTATATTGGGCCTCTATGTACCCATACAACCCTGGCTTGATTAGGCCCAAGAGAAGCCTATCTCAACTCCTGAGAATCCCCAACCACAGCATTTTGGGTCTAAAATGGATCAATTGTCTATGAGTGCGTCTTGTCTTTTGATTTTTGAATAAGAGAGCCGATATTGACACCCATAAATATGATAAACACACCCATATTTTAATAAAAAATTTAATTATAAAAATATCCCAATAGGAATTTACCAATAAGGGTAAATGAGTTTAATTAAAAATAAACAAAATAATATGTACACCCATTAAAATACTATGCTGATTTCAGATAAATCTGTTATTTGACATAGACGGCAGCATCTGGCAAATACCTCCATTTCAACCTCTCTTCTAACTCTTCCAACCTTGATCGCGAAATGATAGCCACCACACTATTCCAGTAGAGTTTTCTGTAATTTGTTGATATTGCAGTCACTTTTTACATCTTTATCTACATTTCCAACCCAATGCTTTGCAAAACCAATATTCTCTGCAATATCATAATTAAAAAGTTTTTATGTTACAATCCAGTAAAAATGTAGACATCCACACCACACAAACACATACACCATCAAAAGATTTCGATAAAGTCATCTGAAAACAAAACCAATATCATGGTCCTTGTAAACTGCATATGTTTTCTACCCAACAGTCTATGAGATTGTAACCAAGAATTTTCTCACCATACATTATTAATTATTGACAACGTACCACTTGAAGTTGACAATATATGCATCTAAACATATTAAAGTACTATACAAGGTATCACAGAATGAAAGGCTATCTTGATCATATACAAGGTAAAAAAATAAAAAATAAAAAAAATAAGACAAAAAAATAAATAAAAATTGCACCTCTAGAGTCTGTCTTTCATACTAATCTTTATGTTTTGGACTGTAATTGACAACTGTAGCTTATGTGCCAAAGCAGGTTTGCCCAATAAACTTCACACTTTCGACTTGCAAAGTCCGACTCATTGGTAAGTTCTTGGAATCTATTGTCCATGTCATCCGGCAAATTACACCCAGTAATGGAACAAGAATTTTCAGAGGACTCTTATCATATAAAGGTACGTATTTATTTATTTATTTTTGTTATGAACTCTATCAATGAAAAAAGCGAAAAAGCGAAGTAAAGATTCTCGAAATTTAAGAATTTAAGAATTCCTGAGACTGTGTTTTCGAGTGGAGAACTTAAAAATTTATCATTTGTAAAATTGGGTGTATTAATAACTTATGAGAGTTTATAAATAAATTACATTAAAATGAAATCATTCATTTAAATAAGGTACTATTGACATTAAGATGAGTATTTCTAGTAATGTTTTAATTTTAAATTTTAAACATGGGTGTACTTATAAATATGGGTGCGATTATCATATTTATGAGTGTCAATATCCGTACCATTTGAATAATTACCAAACAAAAAAGAAAACACTATATACAGTAGAACCCCTATAAATTAATCTCCTATAAATTAATAACCTCCCTATATTAATAAAAAATCTCGGTCCCGACTCGGGCCAGTGTAAAAAATTAATAAACCTCTCTATCATAATAATTAATAATTTCTTTTTGAAACCTAGTGTAAAATTTCGGTTCCGACTGTCATATAAATTAATAATTTCATTAAAATTATAAAATATATTACATAATATTCAAGAACTAGAAAAATGTCTCAAGATGCTAGTTTGCACAAGACCATCATGTTTGATATTTTTTACTTCATCATTCATTCTTTTAATTGTTCTTAAAAAGTTATTATGATCACCTTCTTTTTGTAACCAAAATGTTTCAACTAAATTTAGCATTTCAACAGGAAATAACAAAATTTTCCTAAACAAGGAATCTACCAAAAAAAAAAAAAACCTTTCCATAAAAAATAAAACCGATTTCCACGTCTTTAAGACAAAATAACACTTTATAAGGTAAAACTCTTCAAATTGATAACCTCTCTAAATTAAAACTCAATGATAGGTCCCAAGAATATTAATTTAGAGGGAGGGTTCTACTGTATATATATATTATCGGACTAAATATGCTCTATTTACCATCAAGCCAATTTTTAATATATATATATATATATATTTTGTTGATCTTGTATTCTCAATGAACTTTTACAAATATTTTGACATGTATAAATCATTAAAAAAGTTAAATAAAATCAAATCATGTAACATAAATAATAAATCACATGAGAAATGCATATTACAAGTCACATGACACAATGTAAGTATATCCAGACGTATTGAACCATTACTCCTCCCACTAAATCCCAATTCCCAAGGAGACGTTTCACCTAGGGATGGCAATTCCACCCGAATCCATGGGCACCCATCCGAACCCAATCCTTTGGGTGAGGGTATGGGTTGTGAAAATAGAACCTGTAGATGGGTTTAGATGTGAGTTTTCAACCCGTCACAGGTTCACGTGAGGATCTGGGAAAAAATCTTCACCTGAACCCATGAACAGTGTTCATCTAGTAAGATCAAATACTAGGGAAAAAAAAAAAAAACTTCAAACACATCATCTTAGAGAACACACGGAAATTTTGAGAATAGATAATGTCCCCTTGCATAGTTACAAATCCGTGAAACAGTTAAAACCCTTTTCAAAATACTGTAGTGAATAGTAAAAACAAGATTTTAGGATTCATATTTCCAATAGTAGGAAATATATTGAAGAGTAGGATTCATATTTCCAAGACTAGGTAAAAATATGGATTGAATAGTCTACTTACATAGAGAAATACTTTAATCTAATCTTAGATTCATTTCAGGGATCATGCATTTCATGCCCTTAGATTGAAATCTAGTATAGCTATTGGTCCTGAACAATAGCAAGAACATTCAAATAAAAGATAGAAATTCTACCATTAACATTTCAGACCATCAAAGCCACTGGTATCATAATGGATGAAAGAACTTCATTTTATCACCACTAATGCTAAGAAATGTATATGCAGTTTCAAAAACATGTTAAGACTTTATCGACAACACAAAACCATCTCAATCATATCCTAAACAGAACCTTCCCTTCAATTCTACAACCAATGTGATTTGATTCAACCTAGGTATATGAATCTCTAATGACTAAAATGATAACTAGCTGTAGCAAGCTAATACTAAACATTCCACCACTAATGATCTTTAACCTTAAATTGAGATCACACTATTACATATCTAAAAGTCTACCAGGTACAAGATACATTACCGAGTATACAACTAAATGTACGGAGTACCCGGGACATGTCTACTAGTTTTCCAAGTAGAAGGAATGAAAATCCAAATTCAAGCAATATGTAAAGCAAATTATTTTGACACTAAAAAGCATAACCATGACACTCAATTTATTGAGTTTTTCATTATGACGAAGACACAAGGTTTAGTACCAGACTTAACTTGAAACTAGACAATCACATTAACCAACTGATGTCATAGAGAATCACACTAAATAAAGTATGTCATTATAATATGAAATTGGTGATCACGGAACAAGACATCGTAGTTTGCTATTGTAAATCCTCATTTCTTCCCGCTCTTCTTGAGTCCAGTTCCTCCAAATGATCCCTTCTGTGATGCCTTGGCTCTGAGCTCCTTTAGGACCTGTTTGTCATGTGAGCCAAATCAAGTTAATCTCTTGTTACAATCCATTGAAAAAAGAGTCGGAAGTTAAAAGCCAGTGTAATAATACCTTCTCTTCCTCTTTCTTTTTCTTAATGTTTTCCATATCATGCTGCAAAAATCCAAGAACTTTTTCAGATTAAACAATGAAAACTTGAGAATCCTCAAAACATTACAGGATTCTCATATTACAGAACAAGTTCCAAACCAATCAAACAACACAGTTTGTTACAGAAAGACATTTAAAAGTAAAAGCTACCAGACATAAGTGAAAGACAATGCCTAGATTAGCAACACATTTATATGGTACACAAGGGCCTAAACAAGAAAAGAAATTTCTAAGTAAATGCTTAAATTTAATTTATCTAAGACACCCTTAGGCAATCTCCGATGGTGAGATTGATACTTAAATTTGTGGCTTGAAAAATACTGAGAGTGATACTTATATGTACTTTTGCTCTAGCGGTGCTAAGAGTAATATTTTTGTACCAAATTTAATTATGCCTACTTTTTAACAAGTGGCCGATAAGTTGTGATTTATACACTTTAATGTAATGTAAAATTATGTGAAATGAAGAATGTATAGGCAATTTTGAAAAACTAGCCAGGCTTTTGATATTTTTCTATAATTTTTCTGGTTTTTTTTTTTTTAATAAAAAATATATTTATTTCTAATTATAAAAATTGTAGGAACCTCCATCTCCAACGGTCAGCAAATCTGACCTAGTTAGATTTGCTAATCTGACCTAGTTAGATTTGCTGTCCGTTGGAGATAAAGGATTTACAATTTTTCAGATATTATAACCAGGTCAGATTTGCCGACCGTTGGAGATGGAGATTCCTACAATTTTTATAATTCGAAATAAATATATTTTTTATCCGAAAAATACCATAAAAAAATTAAAAATCAACAAAAATCGGAAAAAATTATATAAAAATACCAGAAGTAAGCCTACCAACGACTAGTTTTCCAAAATTGCCTATATATATTCCATTACTACATAATTTTTCATCACTTTAAAGTTTATAAATTACAATTTGGTAAAAAAACATCTCTCAAATTTCACTCTCAACACCACCGGAGCAAAAGTTTGTATTAAGTATCACTCTTAGTACTTTTCAGCCACAAATTTAAGTATCACTCTCAAAATATCACTCTCACCATTGGAGATGGCCTCATCAAATTTCACTCACCAATTTCACTCTCATGCCATATCACTCTCAATTTCTACACACCATTGGAGAGCTTTTGAGAGTTATATTTAAGCACCACTCTCAATATAACTCTCATCAGAGATGGTCTTACAACCAAAATACTGGATCTCAGTAACTGCTAAGCTAAGATTGTTTTTTCGTGTTTAAGACAGTAACATCCAATTCTTTCCCAAATTATACACGAATTGCTTGAATATGATATTAATGTTACATAACTATTTACTTAAGTAACTAACATATGGTAACAAAAACTAACAAATTATGAGTAATCCTCATCAAAGAAACCCGAAACTCGAAATTGGTAACAAATCAACAAAACCGAAAATCACAAATTAAATATAAAAGCAGACACCTTTGGATATTTGACTTGAAATATTGATAAATTACACAACTTTTACCGGTTTATCCTCATCAGGAAATAAAAAAGAATTATACCATAATCGCCCAACAACGAATTAACAGAAAAAATAAAGCAAAAATAGATAATCATCTATTATCTGACACACGATTAGATCAATTCAAACAAAGCATATAAATTAAATCTATTAATGAATAATAATAATAATAATAATAATAATAAAGGAGTACCTCATCGTAGTCTTTCTTCTCAGCCTTTGGTTGCTTCAAAGGCTTGGCCTTTCCACCTGCACCGGCCACAAAAAAGATTAAAAAAAAAAATTTATAAATAAACGCACAAAAAAAAAAAAAAAAAAATCTAAATAGAACATCAAATACATCGAATCTGAATAAATCGAAGGCGTGTACGTTACCTTGCTTAGACGACATGGCTGCAAACTGTTGTGATTAGGGTTTGGTCTGAAAATCGAAGAAGATCGGAGAAATTGAGAGAACCTGAGAGATGGAACCCTAATCACACAATTATTGAAGCTTTGTTGCGTTGTTGTCAGGCTAGGCTTATAAATAGATATATGCATATAGCGAAGGAGAGGCAAGTTGCGAGCGCGTAGCGCGTGTGATTAATTGTTCCCACAAAGTTATCTAATTTTCTTTTCTTTTTAAATTTTCATTATTTTATTTTATTTTTTAAGATCAATTACCACATAAGTCCCTAATTGTTTTTTTTTTTTTTTTTTTTTTAGTGATCTCATATTTTCCATAAGTGCCAAATTTGTCTTTCTATACTGGTGTAGGGATAAAATTGTATTTTTATTCAAATCTATTACAGGGCTAACACATGTGACATGCAAGAAAACAAAATTAAATGATGGAGTTCATCGTGCTTTTTTATTTTTTATTATTTATTATTTTTATTTTTTTAATGTTGTCAATTATTTTAATAACTTTTATTACAAAATTTTAATATTATTTTATTATAATTTTAGATTAGTTAATTTATTATAAATATAAATTTATATTTATAGTAACTTTCAATTGTTTTTCTAAAGTTTATAATTTTATATTATTATTAAATAATAAAATTATTTAATTAATTTAATTAAGTTTGTCATTTTTATTTTAAACAATTTACTCAAGAAAGACATATAAAGGATATAAATGTACTTTCACGAATTCTGTTAAAGTTAAATGTTAGGTTTGACTATGAGATAGATTAATTTAGTCATTTCTAAAAAGTTAGAAACTTATTTGATACTTGTGACTAATATGATGACCAATTTTTTTCCAAAAAAAAAAAGCGAGGACCAATTTAATTTAAAAAATATATATAATTAAAAATAGAAAAGTAGTAAACTCTCTAGAATTAAGAAAAATGTTTAGATTTATTTTGTTATTGCCCTATTTTTTTTTTCTTTGAACTACAAAATTGAGACTTAGGGGTTTGTTTGATTGTTTTCTTCCACTTATCACTGAAGGTGCTATTAATTTCTATTAGACATGTAATTGCCGTTTTTATTTTCAAAATATTGATTGGAACTTACTCGGCACGTTTTCAGATTACCGGTCCAAGTCTCCGAAGTTTCGGAGGTCACCTCAAATCTAGTTAGAAATGTTTCATAGCAAGGACCTACTAGTAACAATAGAGTAGAAAGTATAGAGTATGGACAGAACCATTGACCTTGAGTCAATGCTCATTTCAGCCATATACATTTCCATAACTTGATAAGATATTGTTGAAGCAATTCTGCAAATAAACAATTCTGTTAATGGCTACCAAAGGAAGAATTGACATGCTTATTGTGAGGTTTTCATGCTTCCTACTTTTGATGGGGCATTCTTATTCATTTCAACACAAACTGCAGCAAGGAGAAGAGCTCAAAGATGGAGATGAGCTCGTTTCAGCTACAGGCAAGTTCAAGTTTGGATTCTTTACTCCTTCCTCGACGCCATATTCTTCGAAACGTTACGTAGGAGTATGGTACAATAAGCCTACTGATAGAACAGAGTCTCTTTACAATGACAACGAGGTACGTTACGACAGATCCCAAATGCAATCTTTAAAAGTTGTGTGGATTGCCAACAGGAACAACCCAATCTTACACAAAAACTCAACTCTTAGAATTGATAGTTCTGATGGCAACTTGAAAATCTTTCCAAATGGGGAAAATCCTGTTGCGATAACTTCGGTTGGAGTCGTCAGAAATATTAATACAAGTGTTAATTTATTGAAATCAGGCAATTTAGTCCTATATATACCGTATTCGAATAATGGATCTATAAATCATTCGCTCTGGCAAAGCTTTGATTATCCGACTGATACACTTCTTCCTGAGATGAAACTCGGAATCAATTTTCATACCGGGTACCAATGGTTTCTCCAATCATGGCTTACTAACGATTCTCCTGAACAAGGCAGATTTAATGTGGGCATGGATCCGAATGTTACGAGTCAGTTGATGGTTTCGTGTCGAGGGCAAGCCGACCAGACTAGTGGGTATTTGCTAAATGGGGAGTTCAAATCGTGGAATATCAGCGGCTATAAATTCAGTTACTTTTCAAATGGACAAGAAAAGTACTTCAATTATTCTGTAAGTGAAGATGTTAGTTCATTTCCGATGTTACAGATTGATTGGAACGGTAGTCTCAGGGACGACAGAGGTCAATCCATAGCTTCATGCTCCGTGTTCAATCCAGGTAAACGTAAATCTGTTTAATGTTTGAAGTTTGAGTTTTGATTCAACAAACACCATCACTCTTTCTTTTGATTTCTTCAGTCATTGCAAAAAAGAAGCGGTGGATAGCCAGGAAAGGCCTAGTAATCACAGTAGCAGTAGCTCTAGCGGTGATATTGTTGTGTTCATTGAGCTATGTAGCAAGAAGAAAATACAAAGGAAAAGGTACGCACACAATCTTTCAAAACCCATATTATCATGTAAAACTTGCTACCAAATACTACAAGTCTTGAAAGCTCATGTAAAACTGTGACTAATATTGCAGAGGATAAGTGGTGGCAGTCACTAATGGTTGTTTTATTGGTACCTCTGTTATGCTACTTTTGTTATTTAGCTTGGAAGAAACTCATAGCAGAAGGTAGTAACTCCAAACAAATGTTATCTTAATGATTCATCACTGGCAGATCATGACCATAATTTCAAAGTAACTATACTTGACTACTTGTATCTTAATTAGTGCAAACGATAATGAACCGAAGGAAGTTATTACGTGAGCTTGGAGATGAAGAGTCATCTTCAAACTTTAACAACGGAGGACAAACAAAAGAAAAAGATCAAACAACCAGCCAGGAGTTGAAGATATTCAAATTTCAAACCATTGCTGCTGCCACAAACAATTTCTCAACTGCAAATAAGCTTGGAGAAGGAGGTTTTGGTCCAGTTTATAAGGTAAAATTGTGTGACTATTATTAGTATTATAAGGTGTTTTCTAGAAAATTGTTGAAGAGCCTTGATTTCAGGGAAAACTACTGGATAGTCGAGAAATAGCTATAAAGAGACTTTCAAGGAGATCGAAACAAGGAATAGTTGAATTCAAGAACGAAGCCAAGCTCATTGCAAAACTCCAGCATACTAATCTCGTAAAGCTTGTAGGATGTTCTCTTCAAGGAGAAGAAAGGATTTTAGTCTACGAGTACATGCATAACAAAAGTTTGGATTTCTTTATTTTCGGTAGGCCTCTTCACATGTGACAATTTTATGACTACAACTAATTTATCTGTGATGAACTATAATATATTCATTTCTACCTTTGGTTCTTTTTTGACAATTTGATACAGATTCTGATAGAAAGAAGTTGTTAGATTGGAAGAAACGTTTCAACATAATTGAAGGCATCGCTCAAGGACTTATTTATCTACACAAATATTCAAGATTAAGAGTAATTCATAGAGACTTGAAAGCTAGTAATATTTTACTTGATGATCAATTGAATCCAAAAATATCTGATTTTGGTTTGGCTAGAATTTTCGGGGTGAATGAATCAGAAGCTAACACAAATAGAGTTGTCGGAACATAGTAAGTTTAATTTACAGTTCTAACAAAACAGCCAACTAACTTTGTGCATGTGCATGCAAACATGGATGTTATCCTTTTGAAACACTAATTAACAATGGTATTCGATTATTTTTCAGTGGTTATATGTGTCCAGAGTATGCCATGAACGGCATTTTCTCCATGAAAACTGATGTATTCAGCTTTGGGGTCTTAGTACTGGAAATTGTGAGTGGCAAAAAGAACAATAGTCGCTATCTTACAGAGCGACCACTAAACCTTGTAGGATATGTAAGTATCGAATCAAATTTAATTGCATATCTAGATCATGTGGAAAATTGAAAGTTTCAAATACCTTCACTATTATTTCTGATCACCATTTTCAGGCATGGCAGCGGTGGAATGAAGGTAAAAGTTTAGAGCTAATAGACACAACACTAGATCAGTCATGCTGTCCTAATGATCAAGTATTGAGATGTCTTCATGTCGGTCTCTTGTGTGTGCAAGACCAGGCTACAGATAGACCGACAATATCTGATGTTGTTTCCATGCTTACGAATGAAACTATGCTTCTACCTGCACCAAAACAGCCGACGTTTTTCACCGATCTTAATTCTGATGAAGAGTAAAAAGCTTCCGAAATTAAGTTAGAAAATTGTTCCACAAACAATTTCAGTGATGAAAGTACGATTAATGTACTTGTAATGTACTATGTAATTGATGGTTTATGAGGATTCTGTTTTCTATATTTTTTTTGTGGTTTATCAGTTCATCTATTCAAATTTGAGAAGTCAGAAACTCATGTTATTTGGCAATGTTATTTTTGTTGCATTAGGAAAGTTGTGTACAGATTTAAGCCAGAAAATGGGACTCCTGAGTAACTCTCTCAGGAGTTACTCTGTTTCAAGTAGAGACAATGAGAGAAGATGTTCCGAGATCGAATCAGCCAAGCAGATGGTAAAAGGTCAGTAGGATAGAAGGACAATGGCCAGGTTTTTTAGGGATAAACACACCATGATTTTAACAGTGATAGGATTTAATTGATTTCAATATTTCCGAATTGGAGTCAATTTTCTAAAAGGATCAAAACATATATATGGGATTGCTTCACAAAATGGGTCACTAAGTTTAATTAATACTTTTTCTTCTCATGAGACGAGTAAGGTTTAAATAATATATCGTGTGATGTAGTAATAAAATTTTGTTTGTTACATATATTTGCTATCGTGTAGTGTTACAGTTTTGATTTTAAGTTATTATATTGATTTTTACAGGGTATTAGAGGGAGAAAAAAAAAAAAAAAAAAAAACTCATGTAAACGTACATGAGGGTCGAGGCCTCTGTTTTATAAAGACTTTTCACACTTGGTAGAGTCAATGTAATAACCTATTAGTCTTTGTTCAAACTTCTAATGCAATGACCGTCACTAATTTAATCTTTTTTCCAAAAAACTAAGGACATCTCCAATACCCCACTCCCCACTCCACCCACTTAATTGAATTTTACATTTGTTTAGAATTTCTAGCTTGGATCCGGCCATATGAGTATGCAACAATAGTACCATATTACACATTTTGGATGATGGTTGAAATTTTAAGTGATTCAATCTTTCTTGTGAGATAGTTGATCGAAGGAAATTTGGTAATCGAGAATTTGCTTCTATTTATTATTATTAGTTATTAATGTTTTTTTTAAATCGGGGAAAAAATGACTTATAATTAAGAGAAGATAGTCATACGTCTTTATTAACCTGAGATGTTAATTGAATAAAATTGATCTAGAAAAGAATTGGTTCACTTTGATATTTTCTATGTTTTCTATAACTTTTTTTTTTTCATTGTTTCTTGAACACCAAAAATAAATCAAAAGAGCAAAAGGTTAGGTTGTGTTGTTACACAGCATTTGTCAAGATTGGACCATGTATAGTCCTCTCCCCACGTTTGTTTTCCCCACAGTGGGGCCCATATATTGTCCTATTGTGTTGGGATTATTTAGTCCCACCAAAGACGTTTGGGACTATTTTAGTCACACTCTTTTAATTATTATTTTTTTTTGGACTGGGACCTAACCTTTTCTCCTTTTACATTATTGCTTTTTTCAGTTTTTTTTTTCACTCTTTTGGTGGGGACTATTTTTGTCTGTCTTTTTTTTTTCCTTTTTTTTTTTGTTTTTTAAAAATTATATTATTTATATTTAAAATATTAAATTTATTCAATCTGATTTAAAAATTAATTTAATTTATGTTATTTTATTATAATATTTTAAAAATATTTTTTTATTAAAACTTAAATGTTATTTTATTTCAAATTAATTTTATTTATTTTTTAAATTTGATTCAAAATAATAATTTAATAATTTTTTTTTAAACAAATTTAATTTTAAATAGTTTTATTTTTATTTTCTTTGAATTTATTAAAATAATTGTATTTATTTAATATAATTTTATACTTACCTCTCACAAAAAAAAAAAAAAAAAAAAAACAATTATTTTTTATCCAATCCCATGTTACACCAAACAAGAAACAGTATTATTTTTGTCTAATCCGTACTACACCAAACATGTCTCAATACTAATTTAGTCAAATCCAATCCAATTCAATCTAATCCAAACCCACAAAAATAGTCCAATCTTATCCAATCCAATCCCGCATACCAAACGCGCCCTTAGGGTTATGATGATAATTTTGACTTTGACTAATCAATTTTTCATAGATGAAATATAATATAATTAGTAAGTCTTAAATGTTAAGCTAATAGGTCGCCGAGTAGGTGAAATGAATTTTAATACGACACGAATTCTCAATAACATGACACATGTTAGGTCTGTTAGGTTTTATTCAAGTAATGGTTTCAAGTTCAGTGAAAGTGACAAATCCATGACTCTTTTTGACAGGACCCGCCTCGAACTCCTATCTTGAGTACGAGGGAATCTTATGAGAATCTTATCTTTTTCTTTCTCTACTGGGCTTGTGTTTGAGATTAACAACCCAAACACCTATGTACTCTATATTCAATAATGATCAAAGCCTTCGTAGTTCATTTGATTTTATACTAGCCAACAAAAATACAATCTAAAAATTATTAGCTATAAAAAAAAACTTTTCTCAATTTCTTTATGAATTCTACATTTCTTAGGCTAAACTTAATCTGTAGAGTACCTATCTATATCTCTTTCTAAATTCTGCATCTCTTCCTGAAATAAATCTGAAAGCTGTTTTGTAAAACAAGCTGAGAACCAATTAAAGATCTTTTCTTTAAAACACATTTTTTTTTTCTTATGTAAATACCATATAATATAATAAAAGCATTTTATGATTTTATAAAATATAAATATCTGATTTAAGGTCTGATAATCTGAAAGCTTTTCAATTATAATGAAATATTTGCTTTATTGATCATAATCAGTAATATACATATAGTCTGAAAACTCTTTACCAAACTAGTACTCAGGGGAATATCTCACACACATGGCAAAGCATCCCGATGCACACGCAGAGCAGGGGAAAAACATCTCACATACACGGTGATATCTGATCACCTGTGCAGAGCGATTATCTCACATACACGTCGATATCAAATCGAATGTGCAGAGTAATCTCACATACACGTGCAGAGCAGCCCCAAAGGCTAATAATCTGAATATAATCTCACATACACACCGATATTTGATCGAATGTGCAGAATAATCTCACATACACGTGCAGAGTAGCCCCAAAGGCTAATAATCTGAATATAATACTGCTGGGGAGGGTACATAATCTAATATCTTAAAATCTGATTAATCTTAAAAAACTCTTTTAGCTTTCTGAATATACATATATAATTCTTTCTAAATACTTTTCTTTTCTTTTCTGAAAATCTCATAAAACACTTAAACCTGAAAATCTAGAAATTTATCTGAAAATCTGAAAATCTAACTGGAAATCTGTCTGAACATACATGAACTATTCTTCTTTCTCAATCTTAATTCTTAATCTATTTTTGGGTTTTGGAAATCTACATATTTCTTAAAAACATATATCATCTGAAATCTGTTTTCTAAATAAATGAATAATTCATTTATTTCTAATAATTCTCTAAATAATTAAAGCTAATATATAATTCTGAAATAATTAACTTAATTATAAATAAATAAAACTATCAACTCACAGGGCTAGCCCTGACTTTTTATAGTCTCAGGGCAAATCCCTAAAATGGGCCCTAATGGTCTAATGCATGGCTACTTCTAAAACGTCAATTGTAGTTTCCCACTTCTAGTAATTTAGAATAAAATAGATAGACGAATAAAAAGGTTAACAAAATTGGAAAATGAAGCAATGACAAAGGTGGAATTTGGATTAAAAAAGGCATGCAATCCACTTCTATCCCTATAAATAGGAGTGAACTACAGAAAAAACAGTGAGTTTATATATACATATCTATCAAGTTTTTACACAGAAACTTAGCAGCATTAATATCTCTAAAATCCATGTCTTCCCAAAATATAATACCAATAATCTGAAAACAGAACCCACTTATATTCCAATTTCCAATTACAACAAACACAACCATTAGAACCATCCATCATCTCCTCTACCAACACAGTGCTATCACTAAACAATTCCCTAAAACAACCAATATAAGGGCCTGTCCTGTATCGTTTTACAGGCCCGTTTTCGTTTTTGTTTTCTAAATCCGATTTCGAATACGCGTTCGTTACCGTTTTTCATTTTATTTTCCATTTTATTTTGCAAAACAAAAACAAAAACAAAAACAACAACAGTGTTAAAAGTGAAAAATTTCCAAAACAACTTTTTGATGTTTTCCATTTTGTTTTTCATTTTGTTTTTCACTTAAAATAAAAAACTCAATTTTTTTTTTCTTTTTTTTCTTCCTTTCACTGATGTTCATCTCCTTCCTCTCCATCTCTCTTCTTCTTCTTCGTTCTTCTCCTTCTTCTTCTTCTTCTTCTTCCTTCTTCTTCTTCCCGTCCGGCCGTCAGACCGATGCCATCCAGATCTCCTTCCCGTCCGTCAGATCTTCTTCCTTCTTCTCCTTCTTCTTCTTCTTCCTTCTTCTTCTCCTTCTTATTCTTCTTCCTTATTCTTCTTCCTTCTTCCTTCTTCTTCTTCCCAGATTGCCGTCTAGATCTGACGACGTCTGTCTGACGGACGCCCGACGCCGTCCAGATCTTCTTCCCGTCGGTCAGATCTTCTTCTTCTTCTTCTTCTTCTTCTTCTTCTTATTATTCTTCTTCTTCTCCTTCTCCTTCTCCTTCTTCTTCTTCTCGTCCGTCAGTCAGTCAGACCGACGCCGTCCAGCTTCTTCTTCCCATCCGTCAGACCGACGCCGTCAGTCAGATCGGCCGCCGTCCGTCGCCGTCCGTCGGATCTTCTTCTTCTTCTTCTTCTTCTTCCTCTTGAGTTAAATAATAAAATTCTCCATCAAAATAATAATAATAATAATAATAATAAAATTCAACTCATTAATTTTGGCCTGGAAAATGATACCAGACACGTTTTTTACGTTTTCATATTCGGAATCCAACTTTCAGGATATGTTACCAGACGCATATTTTGATTTCGAAACTGAAACCAAAAACACTGTTTTCATTTTCATTTTTATTTTCGAAAAACAAAAACAGCCTTTGAAAAACGTTACAGGACAGGCCCTAAGCTCCTTCTAACGGTTTAATATAAAATGTACATGGTAAAGTGAAAGTGACATACTTTTTTAAAAAATGAACAAATTCAAAATTCTTATTTCCATCAAATTGCAGTAACAAAGCAACCAATTTTAGTTAATCTTCTATACAACACATAAATAAAAGCAAGAGCAAAGACTTATAATAACAATTGGATCTATACAAAGAAGTCATCAAAGGCAGGTAACAGATTCAGGAACGTCGCGAACGAAAGGAGATACTAAGAGGGCATATTGTATGCTTAATTGCTTGCAGTCTTACACACAACAACAATGAGGTTTCACATTGAATGAAAATGAATTGTAATAGGCAACAGAACATATAACACCCAAAAAGCCAAATGTTCAGGTTTATCAAGTTTCAAATTGACAAATTTACAGTTATCAAAATGACTAAATTGTGTCATAATGATAGTCCAGATCTCATCCATCAATCGAAGGCACATCAACCACATCTCTAACACAAAAAATGAATTAATCGAATCTTCACAATTGGTTTTACCAAATAATCAATTTTAATCTAACAAGCAAAACCAATTTTCCCTGATTCCAAATAACCCTGATAAAATTTAGGAGAAAATAATAAAGATAAAATAAAAATAGTTCCTAAAAGTGAATGGTTGAGGAACTTTGGTTGTTGCCTTTGAGTTGCTTTTGGAGGAGGATACTGGCTTAAGACTTGGCCATTGAATTGAATTATCTAAGAAAGCGAGAGAAAGAGAGAAGTCTATAAATTGATTGTGAGAGTGTTAGAGCATCTCCAACAGTCTCCCTTGGAGCCTCCCTTAAATAAGGGTGGATGTTGTTGTAAGGGGTTATTAAGGGTGTATGTGCTCCAACAATACTCCCTTAAATACTCCCATAAATGGTCTCTTTAATAATTTTTATTTATTTAAATTTTAAATATTGTGTAATAAATATTATATATTGTTTATCAAATAAAATATATAGAGTTTTTCAAGAAAGAAAATAATTTTAAATAGGTGGAGCCCACTTTAAGGGAGTCTAAAAACACCCCTTAATTAAGGGGGTGAACTCCACCAAAACACAATTAAGGGAGTCCTTTAGGGAGTTGTTGGAGTTGCAAAAATACACAGACTCCCTTAATTAAGCTAAGGGATGTCATTAAGGGAGTCTGTTGGAGATGCTCTAAGGGGCTGTCCTGTATTGTTTTTCAAACCCATTTTCATTTTCATTTTTCGAAAATGATTTGGAATACGCGTTCGTTACCGTTTTCCATTTTGTTTTTCATTTTATTTTCAAAAACAAAAACAAAAACAAAAACAACATCAATGTTAAAAGTGAAAAATTTCCAAAACAATTTTTTGATGTTTTTCATTTTGTTTTTCGTTTTGTTTTTCACTCTAAATAAAAAACTCACATTTTTTTTTAAAACTTTTTTTTCTCACTTTTTTCTCTCCTCTTCACTGATCAAAACAAGTCTTCATCTTCTTCTTCTTTCATTCTTTGCTCGTCCACTCCAGGTCTGCATCTTCTTCTCTTCTCTTCTCTTCTCCTTCTTCTTCTTCTTCTTCTTCTTCTTCTTCTTCCCCTTCCTATTCTCCATGGAAGCAAATTTGGAGGAGCCAATTTGCTCCTCAATGGCCGGAGGGGGTGGGATCCTCCTCCGGCGACGCCGATCTGACCAGATCGACGTCGCCGGAGGAGGATCCCACCCCCTCCGGCCTTGGAGCCACCACCAACTCCTTTTATTAGTTTTGTTTTCAAAGATTTACAAAAAAAAAAAAAAAAACAAACAACAAAAAATCTGGGCACAACATAGTTGATTAGAAAAACTGGGCACAAGTAATTTCTGTTTATTATTTAATTTTATTTTTTACTTCAAAAAGTGATGATCAATTAAGGTGGTTGTTGCAACAAAAATTGATTTAGATGTCAGAAACAGAGAAACAAACATAAATGGGTGATTTAGACCCCTTTTTTTACAACGAAACAGAGCAGCAACGAACATAAAAAAAAAACTGGGCATTTGATTGTTTACTTGGGGTTTAATCAGGTATAAGAAGTAATAACATGAGTTTGACGAAAACTAATGGAAGGTGGTTGGTAATTGATTTGTAAAATTTTTAAATGGGTGTAGGAAAATTACAATGTTTGAAATTTTTAGGATAACCCACTGGACGCGTTTTTTACGTTTTCATATTCGAAATATAGCTTCCAGAATATGCTACCAGACGCGTTTTTGGATTTTGAAACTGAAACCAAAAACACTGTTTTCATTTTCATTTTTATTTTCGAAAAATAAAAACAAAAACAGCTTTGAAAAACGTTACAGGACGTACCCTTAGATTTTAGAGTTTAGAGAAAGTTTGGTGGAGGAAAACAAAATAATGATGACAGATGAACTGAAAGTCTGAACCCTAGAAAAAAAGGTAAGAAGAACGGTGAATGAAATTGGAAATTATTGATATTAGGCCCATTTTTTAAGTATTATTGGACTAAGTTTTAAAACAAATAATATGGGCCTTTTCAATTGTCAATCATTGGACTTGGTTTTAAACAAATAATATGGGCATTTTTAATTGTATACAAAATATTTGGGCCCATATACATGAAATATTACATGTAAAATTGTAAAAAAATTTGACCATTTAATTGACAGACCCTGGGCGGCCGCCCCTCTAGTCCAGGCCCAGGGCTGGCCCTGTCAACTTACCTGCTCGTGACAAATCTCACAACTTGCATTCTTCATGCCTCGCCACTTGTCCCAACTTGCCACCTTTCTTTCTTTATTTATTTTTTAATGAAAATATCATCTCAAACTTAACTGAAACAAATATTTGGGCCTCTTAGGCTTGGGCTTGAGTTGGGCCTTAGCACCTTTTCTCATTGTGAATGATTGCTAAATGCTTGATCAGCTTGAATTGCTGTTCTTGAATTTCTATATATAGAAATATAGAAAGCAGAAACTTCATAAGCCCTCAGTGACTTGCTTTACTAGTATCTTTATCTGCTTTTGATCTCTGAAATTGTTACATCATTTGTAGAAATCTCAAAAAATTTTCAGAATTTTTCCCACTTATTTCGATTTCTTTTTCAGAATCTGTACTTCGCAGTGTAAGTGTTTGATGAAATGCGTCATACAAGTTTTGTTCACTGCTGTATCACAAGTTCACAATATGAATCATTGTAATTTAATAGATAAACTGATACTCAACTAGCAATCAGAATCCTTACGAACCATCATAACTAACATATTTATCTTCCTTCCATCTCTGAAATTGTCACATCATTTCTAGAACGATTTTCTACCTTAATTCTCGTTACCATTGATTAAAAATGCTGGTTGTTTTGGTGCAGGTAGGAGTATTTTGTCATTGTTAAGCATGGAAACAACATCGGACATTGTTGGTTTATCTGTTTGCTTGATCTTGGATGCACAAGAGACCCACATGAATGCATCTCAATAACCTCATTAGAAGGGCATGATTCATCGATTGTCAGGTCTATTATCTCTAAACCTTTACCTTCATTCCATAGCTACCAGGCCTGAAAAGGAGATTAGAAATGGTAGTCAAGTTAAATTGTATTGTATATCCGGTCTCACAAGTTTCAATGCCCGTAATCTTTTGATAAAAATCTAATTTGAATGAATACTTACATATCCTACAAGGTTGAGTGGACACACTATACGATAGCAGCTATTGTTCTTCTTGCCACTAACAATTGCTAGTACCAAGACTCCAAAGCTAAATACAATGGTCTTCGTTGAGAGTTGAGACATATACTCTTATAGACTAAAATCCTTTCATCTCTTTGAAGAGAACATCCTAATAGCCTTACAAGATTAGTATGCTGCAATGAGTATGGCTTCATTCTAAATCTCCAATTCTCCACTATTCCTTGTCTAGATCGTTTTGAGTCTTTTTATTGCTATTTCTCAATCATCTAATAATTTTCCCTCAAAGTAAGGCTCTTTCCTAGTTACTAAACAATACCTAATATAAGTAAAATTCACAAATTTACCTTATAAACTGGACCAAATCCTCCCTCTCGGAGCTTATTTGTAGTTGAGAAATTGTTTGTAGCAGCAACAATGGTTTGAAAATTGAAAATCTTCAAGTCATGGTTTGTGCTATGATCTTTGTTGTTTGTAATGGGAGAGGAGACATTATCCCCAAGCTCACGTAATAGCTTCCTTCGGTTGATTATGCTCTCCACTAATTAAGATATATGTGAGGTCTAGTTCAGACAAATGATTAATCAATATTCATCAAGGATGCCTATTCCTTGAGTTTTCTCCACACCAAATAGCATAAGTAGCACAACAGAGGTATCACTAAAGCTATTCCTATTGCAATGGTTAGTGACAGCCACCAATTCTCCTCTGCAACAATTTTATTTTATTTATAAAAAAAAAAAAAAAAATCATCTCAACCTGGCAGCAGCCATATGGAATAATATTCATTAAGAATGTTTTTGACAATTTTGATTATGAAAGGAAAGTTTTCTTTCTTTACATTTTTAGCTAATTTTTATAGATTGCATACCCTTGTATTTTCTCCTTGCTACTTTGCTAGATAGCTTAATGAACATAACAAGATCGCCAGTAGAGCTCCGACTTCCGCAACTATTAACCTTATGGTCCTTATCCACCTTTTCTTTTCTGCAATGATAAAAATTTCAAATGAAAAACCTAAAAATATTATGTTCAGCTAGGCTTTTGCTATAAAAGTCTAGAAAATTTCTTTAAAGAAAATTTGAGGGAACTCTTCAGAATACATCAAGTATGGTGTTTGTTAAATCAAAATTCAACTCCAATATATACGAAAGCAGACTTACCTTGTAATTGTTTTGTTATTCCATGATAATTCACAATTTTGGTTTTAATGTTTATAATTCTTGGTTTCATTGATTGATACAAATTAAATTGTTTCACTCTTAATTAATATCAAGTATTCTAGTTAATTACGGTTGATTTTATTAACCGGGCTTTGTGTTTTAACGTTTAATTATAAGAAACTTGATTATGTGTTTTTCAAATATTGGATACATATAATACTTGGGTTTTATTTATCAAGTCATTGAAGTAAGAATTTACAAAAGATTAATTTTTATGCACTTAATTGCTTAAATTGCTAAATTTATATTTGGATTGATTTCTAAATTGCTGCTCAGAATTTTGGGAATTAATAATTCGAATAGTGAAACATTATAGTGTTGATAACGGTGGATTCAGAACATCGGATTTTTCTTCAATTGAGTGAATTTTGCAAATTTAATTCCTTAATTTAGTTTTGATTTTTAGTTGCTTAATTATTTAGTCTTTAGTTCTAGCTAATTTAAACTTCACTTTTTGTTAACCGGAGTAGGATTAAATTAAATTTAGATATTGATTAGTTTTTTCATCAATCTTCGTGGGATTGACCTCATACTTGCATTAGCTACTTTAAAAACTTGCTAGTATTTTAAAATTTATTACAACATCTATGAATCATTTTTTTTTTTTTTTGGTTTCACTTTTAATCTTGAATATTTGTGTAGATAAATAAGTCATTAAAATAAGTCATTAAACGATGTTTTCAATTATGCTGAGACGTTTCTTCTAATTTAACATCTTCTTTCGATTAGAATTTGTATCGAAGTGTTAAAAATAAACAAATGTAATAATGAATATCAGTTCATCCAAGAGAAATTAGTTGTAATCATAAAATTGTTATTAACACTCGATATTACTGCTTTTATTTTATTTTATTAATATTTATATGGTCATTCTTTAGTCAGGTTGGTTCTGAAATTTGCTATTGTGTTGTGTTACAGTTTTGGTTTGAGTTATTATATTAATTTTACAAGGGTTTGGAGAAAAATAATAATCATCTAAACGTATAGGAGGGTTGAGGCCTCACTTCTATAAAGACTTTTAAAACTTGGTAGAGTCAAAGTTCTCTATTTTTTTTTTCTTTTAAAATTTTCATAATTTTATTTTATTTTTAGACCAATTACCACATAAGTCCCTAAATCTCTTAAAAAAACACATAAGTCTCTAAATGTGTGTGTGTGTTTTTTATTTTTTATTTTTATTTATTTTATTTTAAATTAAATTAGTTTGTGATTTTTATTTTTATTTTTTGTTTTTATCAAACTGATTCATATTATTCATAAGAGCAAATTGCACTTAACCTCTTTGAGGTTTGATCTCTTGAACCCAGAAATAACTTTATCATTAATTGATACTCACATCCCCTACCGTTAAGTCAAACTTAACTGTTGGTTAACTGTTACCTTTTAAAGACTAAACTACCTATGATCCCTAAATTAAATTAATAAAAAAATATAAAAACAAAAACAAAAACATTTTTCTTAAAAAAATGGATCTCCACCATCCATCTCAAACATGGATGGTGGAAATTAAATAAAATTTTAAATAATTGAAAATTGAATCGAATTAAAAAATATATATAAATGAAAAGAAAAACATAAATAAATAAATAAAAAACAAAAACAATTTTAAAGAACAAAAATTAATTAATTTTTTTTTTGTTGAAAAATTCACGTTATTGATTTCAATAATCACTTCACACAACATCAAACCATCAAAAGCCCAGATCTCATTTGCAGAAATCTCAAGAACCCAGATTTTTTTTTTAAAAAAAATTGGCTGAGTGCTCCATCTCTTTATAAAAAAAAAAAAGCAAAAAAAATAATTAAAAAAAAAAATGTGGATCTGGTGCTCCACCAATCCATCTCTTTATCAAATAAAAACAAAACTAAAATCAAACAAAAATCAATTATGGGTTTCTTTTATTTTCTCTAATTTCTCTCTCTCTTGCTTGCTTTGTCTCTTCTTTGTTGTGTGAGTGTGTGTAATGGAACCAGCGAATGGTTTGGAGTTGGCGGATTAAGTGGTCAGGAACTTGTGGTGGAGTTGCGGGTTTGGTGGAGGAGCTGTGAAGAGTGGTTGAGGAGAGGTGGTAGAGTGAGAGGATGTTGGTGGCCACCATTACTAGGAGGAGCAACAAATTCAACCCCATCGTGAAACCCTTCTGATTTCAATTTCTCGATCTAAGTTAACACTTCAGTTCTGTTTCTGTCTTTGGTTTTCTGACAAAATGAGCTGGAACTGATCCCACTCATGAGTGAGAGTGAGTTATGATAGAATTATCTAGTTGTCTTTTTTTTAGATGGAGAGATTTTTGATTCAATGTCGGAGAGAGTTTGGGTTTGTTCTTCAAGTTTTAATTTTTTTTTTTTTTTATTGATCCTATTGTTTTTAAAAACATTCTGAGTTCTTGAGATTTCTGCAAATGAGATCTAGGTTTTTGATGGTTTGATGTTGTGTGAAGTGATTGTTGAAGTCAATAATGTGAATTTTTCAATTTTATTTTTTATTTTTGTTCTTTAAAATTGTTTTGTTTTTAAATTTCTAGTTTTCTTTTAATATATATATATATTTTTAATTCAATTCAATTTTCAATTATTTAAAATTTTATTTGATCTCCACCATCCATGTTTGAGATGGACGGTGGAGATCATTTTTTTTTTAATTTTTTGTTTGTTTTTGTTTTTGCTCTTTTATTAATTTAATTTTGCGATTAAGAGTAATTTAGTCTTTTAAAGGTAACAGTTAGTCAACAATTAACTTTGACCTAATGGTAGGGGGTGTGAATGTCAATTAATGATAAAGTTGTTTCTAGGTGCAAGAGACCAAATATCAAGGAGGTTGAGTGCAATTTGCTCTTTTTATAAGTACCAAATTTGTCTTTCTATTCTAACTCTCGGTAGTCAACTTTAATTATTGTAGGGGTAAAATTGTATTTTTATGTCTTATTTGGGTAAATTGATTAAAAAATAAAATAAAATTAACATGAAATAATTATTTTATTATTTAATAATAAAATAATATTAAAAACTTTAGAAAAATAATTGAAAGTTACCGTAAATATAAATTTATATTTATAATAAATTAATCTAAAATTATAATCAAATAATTTTTAAATTATTTGATAGTATAATGAAGACCAATCTAGTTAATATGATTTGAATTTTCTATTAATCTAATCTTTTTCCTGATCTTTAAAGCATGTAATTGGTTGTTGATAAAGTGGTTATGAAAACCAATCATATCTCAACCTCTCATACATTACAATGCTTATGTGTCATAAGATTAGGTGAGTTCAAGATATCAAGACTCAAGAGTGAATCCAAATTCCTAGTTAATAATAAAAAGGGAAAATTGCACAAACTTCCCATGAGTTTAACCGATATTGCATTCAGATGCAACTTTTGCTAAAATTGCACATACTTCCCTTGCCTTTTATTGACTAATTGTTTGACTAGCCTTAAAATTTAAAATGACTAAATTACCCCTGAATTAATTAATTTATTATAATAATTATTACATTTGAGGATTTTATTATAATAAAATTAATTAACTAACCATTTTTTTTTTATTTAAACGGTTAGGAATGTTTTTTACAAATAGAACCTAATTAATTAACTAACCTTTTTTTTAAAGAAAAATAAAAAACAAATTGATAAAAAAGTTTTTTTTTTTTTTTTTTAAATAAAAAAATGTTTAGTTAATTAATTAGGTTCTATTTGTAATAAAATCTCTAACCATTTAAATAAAAAAAAATGGTTAGTTAATTAATTTTATTATAATAAAATCCTCAAATATAATAATTATTATAATAAAATAATTAATTTAGGGGTAATTTAGTCATTTTAAATTTTAAGGCTAGTCAAACAATTAGTCAATGAAAAGATGGGTAAGCATGTGCAATTTTAGCAAAAGTTGCATTTGAGTGCAATATTGGTTAAACTCATGAGAAGTTTGTGCAATTTGCCCTAATTAAAAAATCTCAAACTATCTAGATTTAAGAAAAAAGTTTGAGATTCATTTTGTTATTGCCCTATTTTTTTATCTTTGAACTACAAAATTGAGAGTTTGGGGTTTTTTTTTAATTTCTATTAGAATTGTGTTTACTGTTTTTTTTTTTTTTTTTTTTTTTTTTTTTTTTTTTTTTTTTTTTTTTCAAATACTGATTTGAACCTATGACTATGAGACGCGTTTTCAGATTACCAGTCCAAGTCTTTGGTGTTTCGGACATCTCCTCAAATCGAGTTAGAAAGGAAGTTTCAATGAAAAGACCTACCAGTAACAATAGCCAGATCCATTGACCTTGAGTCAATGCTCATTTCAATCTTATACATTTCCATAACTTGATAAGATATTCTGCAAATAAACAATTCTGTAAATGGCTACCAAAGGAAGAATTCGCATGCTTTTGAGCTTTTCATGCTTCCTAGTGTTGATGGGGCATTCTTATTCCCAGAGAGACAAACTGTTGCAAGGCGAAGAGCTCAAAGATGGAGATCAGCTCGTTTCAGCTTCCCGCAAGTTCAAGTTGGAATTCTTTACTCCTTCCTCGATGCGAAAATCTTCAAAACGATACATAGGAGTATGGTACAATAAGCCTAACGATAGAGTTAGAGTTGGTGATTTGTACAGTTCACCATCCACAAAAGCAGTGTGGGTTGCCAACCGGAACATCCCAATCTTAGACAAATCCGCAAGTCTTAGAATTGATAGTTCCGATGGCAACTTGAAGATCTTCCACAATGGGGAAAATCCAATACAAATAAGTTGGGTTCAAGGAGCCAGGAATACAAGTGTTACTCTGCTGCAAACAGGCAATTTAGTACTACACGAAACGCATTTGAATGGATCTATAAAGCAGGTGCTTTGGCAAAGCTTTGATTATCCGACTGATACACTTCTGCCCGGGATGAAACTGGGGGTCAATTTGAAAACCGAGCATCAATGGTTTCTCCAATCATGGCTTACTGATGATTCTCCTGCTCAAGGCTCATTTACTGTGGGCATGGATCCTAACGTCACAAACCAGTTGATTGTCTGGCGGGGAGGGCAGGTCGACCGGACTAGTGGGCATTTGCTAAATGGGCAGTTCAAATCGTGGGCTGCTAGCGGCTATAACTTCAGCTACACTTCAAATGAACGAGAAAAGTACTTCAGTTATTCTGTAAGTGAAGATATTACTTCATTTCCAATGTTAGCTATTGATTCGGCCGGTAGACTCAGTGACGACAGTGGTGAATCCATAACTTCATGCTCCTTGTTGAATGGATATTGTGAATCAAGCCAGAGACACCGTTTGTGCAATTCAAGTAACACTAATTTTCATTTAAAATTTGGTTCGATGTCTGGAGACGGAACCAAGTTCAAAGAAGGTGATAGCATGATGTTAGCTGATTGTCGACAAAAATGTTACAAGAATTGTTCTTGTGTTGCCTATGCTGCTACAAACAGAGCAAATGATACCGGCTCTGAGATTTGGAGCAATGGGACTATGTTTAAAGAGTCTAACGATGACAATAATCGCCAAATATATGTGGAATCTAAATACCCAGGTAAAAATAAATCTGCTTAATATTGAAGTTGAGTTCTGATCTAACAAACACCATATTTGAGTTCATAGTAAAATAACACTCTTTCTTTTAATTTGTTCAGATGGAAACAAGAGATCCATTATAGCAAGGAGAAAATACAAAGGAAAGGGTATGTAATCCATCGAAACACATATCATTATTAATGATTAACAATTGTAACCAAAATTAGAAAATGTACACACTTTTCTCTTCAACAGCAGAAATGCAATTCTGAACTGTGGATTAATTTTTCATGGAAAAACAATATTGCAGAGGTGAAGTGGTGGCAGTCACTAATGATTGTTTTATTGGTACCTCTGTTATGCTACTTTTGTTATTTAGCTTGGAGGAAACTCATGGCAGAAGGTAGTCACTCTTAAATCTTATCTTAATGATTCATCAATGGCAGAATGCCACAGTTTCAAGCAACTATAGTTGACTACTTGTATCTTAATCAGTCCAAAGGATAAGGAACCGTAGGAAGTTATTACGTGAGCTTGGAGATGATGTGTCATCTTACACCATCAACAATGAAAAAGATCAAGCTACCAAATATGACTTGAAGATATTCAATTTTCAAACCATTGCTGCTGCCACAAACAATTTCTCAACTGCTAATAAGCTTGGAGAAGGCGGTTTTGGTTCAGTTTATAAGGTAAAATTGTGACTATTATTTAGTATTATGAGGTGAATTTTTAGAAAATTATTGAAGAGCCTTGATTTCAGGGAAAACTATTGGATGGTCGAGAAATAGCTATAAAGAGACTCTCAAGGAAATCAGGACAAGGAATAGTTGAATTCAAGAATGAAGCCAAGCTCATTGCAAAACTACAGCATACTAATCTCGTAAAGCTTGTGGGATGTTCTCTACAAGGAGAAGAAAGGATTTTAGTCTACGAGTATGTGCAAAACAAAAGTTTGAATTTCTTTATTTTCGGTAAGCCTCTTTACATGTGACAATTTTATGACTACAACTAATTTACCTCTGATGAACTATAATTCATTTCTACATTTGGTTCTTTTTAACAATTTGATACAGATTCAAATAGAAAAAAGCTGCTAGATTGGAAGAAACGTTTCCACATAATTGAAGGCATCGCTCAAGGATTAATTTATTTGCACAAATATTCAAGATTGAGAGTAATTCATAGAGACTTGAAAGCTAGCAATATTTTACTTGATGATCAATTGAATCCAAAAATATCTGATTTTGGTATGGCCAGAATTTTCGGGGCGAATGAATCAGAAGCTAACACAAATAGAGTTGTCGGAACATAGTAAGTTTAATTTACAGTTCTAACAAAACAGCCAACTAACTTTTTGTATGTGCATGCAAACATGGATGTTATTTGTTTGAAACAGTAATTAACAATGGTATTCTATTATTTTTCAGTGGTTATATGTCTCCAGAATATGCCATGAATGGCATTATCTCCATGAAAACTGATGTATTCAGCTTTGGGGTCTTAGTATTAGAAATTGTGAGTGGCAAAAAGAACAATAGTTGCTATTATACAGAGCGACCTCTCAACCTAGTAGGATATGTAAGTATCGAATCAAATTTAATTGGTTTGCATATCTCGATTATGTGGCAAATTGTAACGTTTAGAATACCCTTCACTATTATTTCTAATCACCTCTTTCAGGCATGGCAGCGGTGGGATGAAGGTAAAGGTTTGGAGATAATAGACATAACACTAGAGCAGTCATGCTGTCCTAATGATCAAGTATTGAGATGTCTTCATGTCGGTCTCTTGTGCGTGCAAGACCAGGCGATAGATAGACCGACAATATCGGATGCTGTTTCCATGCTTACAAATGAAACTATGCTTCTACCTGCCCCAAAACAGCCGGCGTTTTTCATCAATGTTAATTCTGATGAAGAGGAAGAAGTTTCAGAAATCAAGTTAGAAAACTGTTCCACAAATGATGTAACGATTTCAGTGATGGAAGCAAGATAAATATATTTGTAAAATGTAGGTAATTGATGGTTTACGAGGATCCTGTTTTCTATTTACCGTAATTAGTTATTAATGTTTGTTTAAATCAAAATAAAAAAGACTTATAATTAAGAGAAGATAGTCATACCTCTTTATTAACATGAGATGTTAATTGAAGAAAATTGATCGATGAAGAATTGGTTCACTTTGAGCTTTTCTATGTCACTGCTACATTTTTCAGAGTTTCTTAAACACCAAAAATAAACCGGAAAAGCAAAAGGTTGGGGCCTAGTGGAGTAGTGGTTTTCACATTTGGGGTTACGTTGATAATTTTGTCTTTGACTAATCAATTTTTCATGTATGGTAAATAATATAAGGGTAAAAATGTTTTTTGTCCCTCTAGTTTACCCTATTATACGTTTTGGTCCCCCTAGTTTCAGTATTGGTCATGCAAGTCCCATTTGTTTAAGTTTATGGTTGGTTAGGTCCCTACGGTTTGTTAATTAAGGGCAAAAAGGTAAGTTGATAAATAAAGAAAAATCAAATTAAAAAATAAAAAATCTTTCTCTCTCTCTCTTGAACGAATCCAACTCTGAAGATCTGGATTGACTCTCCCAAATCCAACACTTGAACCTTCTCCACCACCACCTAAAATCATCACCACACCAACCAAAAACCAGACCATATCAGCTTATTCTTCTTCAAACCCAACTCATATCAGCTTCATCATCATCATCATCACACCAACCTCCAAACCCTAACCCTAAAATCTAAACACCCCACCAACAGCCACCCCAAACCCATCAACCACACCAGACGCTAGCTTAAATCCGACCAAACCCATCTACCACAACCACTGTGAAATGAGCCACTAATTTGGTGAGGCGGTCCTTAAATGGCCATTAATTTTTCCAAATGGCTCAAATTAGCCATTCTATTGAAAGAAAGTATCAATTGTTGCCACTTTGCCCATTAATTGTTTGAAGTTCGTTTGCTTATGTCATAACCTGTTAGAATCGAGGTTAAAATAGTAAAATAAGAAGGGGCAATAATGTTAGGACTTTGAAGCAGCATTATGCAACCAAGCTAATTCAACATGTTTACCCAAATGACCCTTTACTACACTATTTTAGTCTGAAAACCAAGTTGAAGAAGAACAACCGCAGGAGCAACAAGCTCAAAAAGGAACAACATCCTAGAAAAAAACTGGTGGCTTGAGAAAGAAGCAGAAGACAAACTGAGTTTTGAGTTTTGTGTTTTTTTAGTCTAGACAGTTTTATATTGAGTTTGGACAGGTTCTTGAATTTTTTTATTTTATTTTTTAAAATACAACATGCAGACCCGTTGATTGATGCATCCTTGACTTTCTTTCACTACTACAAAAAACGCAAAAGAAATCGGTTTATTTTTCATTTCATTTTTTGTGTGGTTTTGTGTTCTGCTGGAGATATTTTTGTGTAAACTTTTTCCTTAAAATTGTATCTTTTGGCAAGGAAATAAATTTTTTCGTCACGATGGGTTCTTCGATTTTTCGATACGAATCTAGCGGTATAAAGAACATAAAATTCTAAGCGGTATTTTGAAAGTTATGATCAATTATTTAGTCAAAGGTCAGAAGCGACGCGAATCCGCGAGTGAGCTGTGTTCATCGCTCATTTTCACACTTTTCTAAATCGATTTTTGGAATATTTTCTAAATAAAAGTGTTTGTTTGCATGTCTACTCTCTTGTATCAAAATTTGAGCAAATAATGTTGAGTATTTTAGAGATGTGCACTTGAATGTAAACATAGGTCAGATTTGAATAGTTTGCAGAGATGGAAATAATGCTTTTTTGGGACTCCACCCACCAATTTATGGTTTCTAGTGCTATTTTATTATTTAGGAGTACCATGTCATAGATAACGGCAGCTTTCTATTAGATTTAACAGAATGACTGTCAATGAACAATGTTTCATCAAAATGGTGATTTTGGAATAATTTGAATAGTCGGCGGCCTTTTTGGGACTCAATTCACCAATTAATGGTGTCTAGTGCTATTTTCTCTAATTTAAATATTTATAAGAAGGGTAAAATAGTATTTTTGCCAAAGGTCACACTTTAAGGGGCATTAATGTCATTTTGTCCTCTGATCATGTCAGAAGGCTTGTTTTTCCCCTGCATAAACCACTCCTTTCATTCTCTTCTTCATTAACTATGAACAAGAGAATCTGAACTGTTGTTCTCTTGTTCATTAATTTGAACAAGGGAATGGTGTCGGTAGCAATATAGGCATTGCTTATATTGCAACCGGTGAATTACAAAAGCTGGTGTTAATGAATATTGCAAGTTTGCAACTAGTTAGAGATTCATAAGAGTCACAATTTGCACTTCGCAGTGTAAGTGATTGATGAAATGTGTCAAACAAATAAAAGTTTTGTTCAGTGCTCTATCACGGGCTCTGTATTCCGTAGGATTCTGTCTTCAATCTTTAAGTGTATGCCTAAACAATGGATAATTTACAACAAATTGAAACCAACAGAATCTGCTATATTACAACATGAATCATTGTAATTTAATAAATAAACTGATACACAACTAGAAATCAGTATCCTTATGAACCATCATAACTAGCATATTTATCTTCCTTCCATCTCTGAAATTGTCACATAATTTCTAGAACAATTTTCTACTTTAATTCCCAGGGGTTCTAACTCTTCAGAATTACCATTGATAAAAAATGCTGGTTGTTTTGGTGCAGGTAGAAGGATTGTGTCATTGTTAAGCATGGAAACAACATCTGACATTGTTGGCTTAACTGTTTGCTTGATCTTGCACGCACAAGAGACCCACATGAATGCATCTCCATAACCTCGTTAGAAGGGCATGATTCATCGATTGTTAGGTCAATGATCTCTAAACCTTTACCTTCATTCCATAGCTGCCATGCCTGAAAAAGGAGATTAGAAATGATAGACAAGTTAAATTATATTGTATATCCTGCCACATAAGTTTCAATGCTCGTATAATCTTTTGATAAAAATCTAGTTTGGATGAAAGTTGAGTGGATGCTCTATATGATAAATAAGTCCTTAAGCAATGTCTTCAATTATACTGACACGTTTTTTCCAATTTAACATCTTCTTTCTATTAGAATTTGTATCGAATTGTTAAAAATAAACAACTGTAATAATGAATAACAGTTCATCAAAGACAAATTAGTTGTAATCATAAAATTGTCATTAACACTTGATATTACAGCTTTTATTTTATTTTATCATTATATATATATATTTGAGCTCGCAACCAACACACATTTATATATTGAATGACTTGTGAGTTTGATGTAGACCAAGAAGAATTCATATCCTCATATCTATATTTGCTAGCTAAGTCCGTCTGTGATGCAAATCAAAACAGACAAAAAAAGAGGAAAAGATCAATGAAACCAATGGCCCAACACGCATTCACCATGACCAATGATAGTTGCTTCATAAATCCAAAACCACCCAAAACGAATTCATGTCCTCATATCTATTTTGGAAGATCTTGTGTATCAATTTTTCAGTTCTAAGTTAAATTAAATTAGTGACTATCATTGCAGTTCTAAGTTGGTGTGCATTAATTTATTAATAGTTTGAACAAAGACTAAAAGGTTATTATTTACTTTGACTCTACTAAGTTTTAAAAGTCTTTATAAAAAAGAGACATCAACCCTTAGGGGTCGTTTGTTTTTTTCACTTAACACTTAATGAGTCTGAATCATAATTATTAAGTTGTTTCGTTTGTTTTTTTAAGTGGTCAAACAACTTAAAAATACCAAAAAATAACTCAAAATAAAAAGTAAAAAATCATGACTTTTAACTTAATTTTAAATCACTGAATTACATTAAATACAATCCAAAATCTTTTTTTCCGATACTATCTTTCATATATAACATATATCCAATTTCATCATAACTATATATTGTATAGAAATCTTTATTTTAATATATTGCTTATTTAAATAGCTTTAAAAATAAAAAAAGAACCCTAATTACTTCTCATATTGGTGTTTAATATCAATACTTTATTATGATATTAGGGTGATGTATTTATATATTATTTTTTTAGAGTGTTTTGTGTGAGTTTTCCTGCTGCCATTTTTATTTTATTTAAAAAAAAAACCTTTTCTTTTCTTAGTAAAAATAAAGTTTGTTTGTAATTGAAGAAGAAGATCGTGATCATATGTGTTCATATATAATTATTATTTTTGGACTGTTTTTATTTTATATTATATGTATAATTGTTTAACATGGGTATAGATGTAAAATTACTTTTTTTTTTTCAGACAATTTTATTTTTAAAAAACAAACATATTGACAGTACATTCAGATACGGGAAAGAAAAAAACAAACATGTCAATCAGATTCAGGTTTCAGTCACTATTCAGTCTTCAGTAAAATTCAGGACTATTCAGTCTTCAGACAAAAAAACAAACGAACCCTTAGTATACATCTTAAAATCTTTATAACTCAACATCGAAACCATAACACAACAAAATAATAAATATAATGTAACACAAACAAAAATTTTACAATTGCAACACCTGGTGTATTATTTAAGCCTTACTCATTGATCGTCTCACATTTTTAGTGATAAAAATACTAATTAAACTTGTATAATTAAGTTTTTTCTATCATATTGATGTAGGACAAAGAAGAAGGAACAACGGCCCATGCCACTACCGGTGTCCTACGACCCAATCGCGCTTAACTTCAGATTCAGACGGTTTTGGGTGTTTTCTTATTTTATTAATTTGGGTCTTTATTTCTTGTTTAGCAAGTTTATTTACTTTAGTTTGATTAGGTATTAAATTTAGGTTTTGGAAATAAATCAAACTTACCTTTTGGGTAAGATTTGATCTTTGTTTTTCAGTTAAGTTAGGAATCATGATTCTTAGAAGATTATGATTAGTTTTGATATTTTCCTGTTTTAGTCTTTTTAGGAATGTCATATTCGAGTCGTATTAGGATTAGTTTATTATAAATAGTCTTATTATTTCCAATTATTGGAACTTTTTGATAATCAATAAAATCGTTATTTGGAACACTTATTTGTCGTGGATTCGACATGCTCTTTGAGGATTCGAGAGCGTCATTTTCTAACGAAGATTAGGGAATGATGGCCCCTGCATGGCGATACATGCTTGGGTAACTACCGGTCGCTGCGTCAAGGTTCATCTGAGTGTGCCTCAGAGTTCGACAAAGTGATTATTCTTATTTTCGCCAAACCCCGCTGCGTCAATTGGTATCAGAGCCACCGAGTCTTCCTCTGTGCTAGGCTTAGCGTCCACGTATCACAACCAACTACCTTCCTAAACACCATATTCACCTTCCATATTTCCCCATTAAAAAAAAAAAAGAGAGAGAGAAAGAAAAAAAAAAAAAGTGTGTAATAGTTCAAAGAATTCACAATAGCCCCAAAGACAGCCCGCATTCTCAGCCATCAAAGTCACGCGCACCTAATGCCGCGAGTGGATTTATTTTTCGTAAGCAATTCTCAAGGTTCAATTTTCGGTACGTTTTTTTTTTCGGACTTTGATTTCAGTTCTCAATGGGTTTCAATGGTTCACTTGGTTCCAATAATTATCTTTCGAGTTATAATGATTCTCAACCAAGACTTCGATTTTTTTCTGGACATATGAAAACTGAAGAATTTATTAATTGGTTGGAAGAAGTTGAAGAATATTTTGATTATCGTAGAGTCACAGAAAGTCTGAAAGTTTTATGTGTAGAAGATTGTTTGAAAAACGATGCATTGATTTGGTGGGAAGACTTTCAAAAAGATCGAAAAAGATTTGGAATGGGTAGGATCATGTCATAGCCTGTTATGAAACAAGTAATGCAGGAGGAATATCTTCCAGATGATTATTTTGAAGATTTTTATTATGCAGAAAATATAGTCGAAGATATTTCTTATGAAGTGGAAACTATCGAAGGAATTGAAGACAATCAACTGATCTTAGAAGTTGAAGACTGTGATATTTCTTATGAAGTGGAGATTGTCGAAGGAATTGAAGACGATCAACTGATGTTAGAAGTTGAAGACTGTGATCTAATTGTGGTTGAAGCACAACTGGAAGCTAAATCAATTTCCATTGAAAAAGTTTCCGAGGGTGACAACTTATTTGAAAATCCACACAATTTTTTTAGGGGTAATTTGAAGATTGCTTCTCTTCATTCGAATTTCGAAGATCCAACATTGTTCCTACTATCTGAAGAAAGTTCATTCAAGCCGGTAATTGACAAGGTGGTACATCTCAAGTATTATCCACCTAAACAAAACCTTGCCAAACTCGACGACGAGTTTTTTTTAAGAGGAGGAGAATACTATGTGGGATGGGAAAAACTAGTAGCGAGGAATCGATGCCATCCAAACCTTCGTAGGTGTCCAGTGGCCCAAGCTGCGATCGATAGGCATCACCAATAGCAAATAGCTTGGGCATCTTTTACATTTCATTGGAGGATTACTGTGGTGCCATTGTGGATCTGGGATGGACTACAGATAGATTTTTCGGTTGGGGTCTACCACTCCCGCAAAACAAATAGGGGTTTTCTTTGTTTACTTGTCAATCCTCATACTTTAACCGAACTCAAGGATGAGTTCTTTTTAAGAAGAGGTGACTGATGTAGGACAAAGAAGAAGGAACAACGGCCCATGCCACTACCGGTGTCCTACGACCCAATCGCGCTTAACTTCAGATTCAAACGGTTTTGGGTGTTTTCTTATTTTATTAATTTGGGTCTTTATTTCTTGTTTAACAAGTTTATTTACTTTAGTTTGATTAGGTATTAAATTTAGGTTTTGGAAATAAATCAAACTTACCTTTTGGGTAAGATTTGATCTTTGTTTTTCAGTTAAGTTAGGAATCATGATTCTTAGAAGATTATGATTAGTTTTGATATTTTCCTGTTTTAGTCTTTTTAGGAATGTCATATTCGAGTCGTATTAGGATTAGTTTATTATAAATAGTCTTATTATTTCTAATTATTGGAACTTTTTGATAATCAATAAAATCGTTCTTTGGAACACTTATTTGTCGTGGATTCGACATGCTCTTTGAGGATTCAAGAGCGTCATTTTCTAACGAAGATTAGGGAATGATGGCCCCTGCATGGCGATACATGCTTTGGTAACTACCGGTCGCTGCGTCAAGGTTCATCTGAGTGTGCCTCAGAGTTCGACAAAGTGATTATTCTTATTTTCGCTAAACCCCGCTGCGTCACATATATATATACAGATTTTTCATTATCAGTTCGTCCTGACAATAAATATATATATATATATCAATGGGTAACATAGCTAAGGGGTCGTTTGTTTTTTCCACTTAAAACTTAATGGGTCTGAATCATAATTATTAAGTTGTTTTGTTTGTTTTTTTAGTGGTCAAACAACTTAAAAATACTAAAAAACAACTTAAAATAAAAAGTAAAAAATCCTGACTTTTCACTTAATTGTAAATCACTTAATTGCATTAATTACAATTTAAAATCTTTTCTTCCGATATTATCCTCCATATATAACATATATTCAATTTCATCATAATTATATACTGTATAGAAATATTTATTTTAATATATTGCTTATTTTAAATAGTTTTAAAAATAAAAAAAGAATATTAATCACTTCTCATATTGGTGTTTAATATCAATACTTTATTATGATATTAGAGTGATGTATTTATATATATATATATTTTTTAGAGTGTATTGTGTGAGTTTTCCTGCTGCCTCTTTTTTTTTTTTTTTTTTTTTGAAAAAAAAAACTTTTTTTTTCTTAGTAAAAATAAAGTTTGTTTGTAATCAAAGAAGAAGATCATAATTATATGTGTTCATATATAATTATTATTATTTGATTGTTTTTATTCTATATTATATTTATAATTGTTTAACATGGGTATAGATGTAAAATTACTTCTTTTCAGACAATTTTATTTTTAAAAAACAAACATGTTGACAGTACATTCAGATATGAGGAAAAAAAAAAACAAACATGTCATTCAGATTCAGGTTTCAGTCACTATTCAGTCTTCAGTAAAATTCAGGACTATTCAGTCTTCAGACAAAAAAACAAACGACCCCTAAGTCTTTAAATTTTTCTCATGACATAGTTGACCGAAAGGAATTCGAGCAGTTGAGAATTTGCTTCTATTTATTGTTATTAGTTATTAATGTTTTCTTAAATCAAAATAAAAAAGACTTATAATTAAGAGAACATTGTCATACCTCTTTATTAACGTGAGAAGTTAATTGGTTCACTTTGAGTGCTTTTCTATGTCACTGCTACATTTTTCAGAGTTTTTTAAACACCAAAAATAAACCGGAAGAGCAAAAGGTTGGGGCCTAGTGGAGTAGTGGTTTGCACATGGGTTACGACTTACGATGATAATTTTGCCTAATCAATTTTTCATGTATGGAAAATAATATAATTGTTAGGTCTTAAATGTTAATTTTATTTTATTCGTATGATTTAGTAATTATTTGGGTCCCGTTTTGGTTGGTGCATATTACAATACATATGAACCATTGATTATGAAGAAGTTTTGACAAGTGCATCTAATGATTCACATCCAACACACTGATGAAGTTATATTAGTGCGCACTGATTTGAAATTATATATATATAACGAATTACACCCACCTCCCTTGAGGTTTGCTAAATTACAGATGAAAATGATTTTATCATTAACTAACACTCACCTCCCCTCCCGTCAATCAACGTCCGTTACATTTAGCCATTGACTATATCTGGAAGGGTAATATCGTCTTTCAACTTATATCGAACTGTATAAGTTATGTCAAACCCACTAAAAGACAAAAAAAAAAAAATTCATTTAAGAACAAATTATTTTTTCAAAGAAATATAATTAAAAATTTTAAATTGTTTTCAATAAATAGAATTTTAAGAAAAGATTTGTCTCCACCGTCCATCACATGATGGGTGGAGATCAAATTATAAAAAATTAAAAAAAAAACGAAATTAAAAAAATTAAAAAAAAAAACTTTTTGTAATCTAGAAAAAAAAAAAAAAAAATTCTAATATCTTCATTTTCACTCTTACAACCCAGATTTTGAAAAGATCATAAGAACAGTTAATTTTAATATCTTCATCTTCATTCTAATAACGAAAGAACAACTCCAAGAACAACCCAGATTTTGAAAAAAAAAAAAATTCTAATATCTTCATCTTCATTCTTATAACGAAAGAACAACTCCAAAAATCAGTTACATGTTTACAAATAAAAAAATAAAAAATCCAAAGTTATATCCTTTCAAAAAAAATCCAGAATTATATAATTTATAACATACAAACTTCTTCTATCAATCAGAATCGTTAAAATCAAAGTGGCATACACAACAAACAACAAAACAAACATCTCACATCAGATTCGAAAAAAAATCTCAAAGATCATATAGAAATTCGCAAACCAACACAAATCACAGAGATCAAGTTTCTTCTATCAATAATAGGAAATCTGGGTAACTTTACCCAATTTTTTTTTTAAAAAAATTTGAATCAACAGAGGCAGTAGAGAAAGAGAGAGAGAGAAGCTGGAGGTGGAGCGGAGATTCGGGGACTCGGCAAGGCGATGGAGGTGGTGGCGGATGCGCGCGAAGCCGGCTTCGTTGGGGGACTTGTCGAGGTGGTGGCGGAGGAGCTGAAGGGTGTGGTGGTGGTGAGAGCGAAGGGTGAGAAGAGAGTTTTTTTATGTGGGATGATGATGATGATGATGATGATGATGATGATGATTTAGGGTTTGTGAGAGGAGAGATGTTTTTATGTGGGATGATGATGATTTAGGGTTTGTGAGAAGAGAGTTTTTAATTTTAATTTGTTTAGGTGAATAAGAAGAAGAAGGTGATTGGGTGGTGGCGTGGTGGTGATTGGAGATGAGATTTAGGAGATAAGATAAAGGTTTAATTTTAATATTATTATTTTTTAATTAGTTTTTTCATATATTTTAATTTTAAATTTAATTGTAATTTGATTTTTTAGTTTTTGTCTTTTTCTGAGGTTATAAAAGTAAATAGATATACTTAGGGGTATTTTGGACTTCTATACGGTCTGACAAGGTCAACGGATAAATGTAACGGACGTTGAATGATGGGAGGGGAGGTGAGTGTTAGTTAATAATAAAATCGGTTTCATCTGTAATTTAGCAAACCTCAGGGGAGGTGGGTGTAATTCGTTCATATATATTTGAGCTAGCAGCCAAGTAGCCAACACACATTAATATACCGAATGACTCGTGAGTTTGATGTAGACCAAGAAGAATTAATGTCCTCATTTCTATATTTGCTAGCTTGACGGACTTAAGTCCGTCAACGATTGTGATGCAAAAAAAAAAAAAAAAAAAAAAAAAAAAAAAAAAAGAAGATAAAGATAAATGAACCAACACGCATTCACTATGACCAATAGCAATTAATGATGTTGAAAATTGTGGTGCTTCATAAATTTTCTAACGTTGTCCTTATCATTCATCAAAATTTATTGAAATAAATTGGATTTCATTAAAAGGCCCTAAAAGCTCAAATTTTAGGCTTTTTCAAGTATATCTTTTTGAGTTTTTTTAATAATACTAAAATGTCTAATATAACTCTATCACTTAAAATAGTTTTTGAATATTTTGATAATCCTACCATTTAAAACAACTTTTTCTAATTGAAAACCAAACGACCAATAACTTCCTATGAAAAGCTCTACTTATAAAAGATCTACCCTTAAAAAATTTATTTGAAAAAGCTCTTCCAAACGGAGCCTTTATGTCTTTTGGGAGAAACCTAAAATTTGGGCTTCTCCCAACAAGCTCTTTTTAAGCTTTTTTATTTTTTATTTTATTATTTTTTTTAAAGAGGTGAGTAGTCTCAACTACTCTCAATTAACTTTAAATATTTCACCCTATACCTTTATATTACAAATACTTTGTTAGTGTCTATTTTATAATTTTAAACAACAAATTAAGCTCTTTTAGAGATATTTTGACAAACAATCTATTAACTTAAAAGCACTTAAACAATACAGTGTTTCTTGTTAAAAGCTCTGCTCAATAGAAACTTTACTTAGAGTACGTTTGAGAGAGCTTCTTGTAGATCTTTTACTTAAAAGATCTTTTTGTAGTAGATCTTTTAGAAGTAGATCTTTTAAATAAAAGTTGTTGGTCGTTTGGTTGTCAATTAAAAAAGAGCATTTTTAATGATAGAATTACCAAAATACTCTAGTAAATATTAAATTATAGGGTTATATTGGAGATTTTAGTATTATTAAAAAAACTCCAAAAGATCTAATTGGAAAAACTTTAAATTTGGGCTTCTCCAAATAGATGTAAAATAGTCTTTTTAATCATCTAAAAGCTCTACTGGGTGACAACCAAACGATACAAAAAAAATTGAAAAGAGTTTTTTTTTTTTAATTAAAAAAAAACTCTTTTAGTCGGTAGACAAACTCTCCCAAACAAACACTTATAAAAGATCTACTTAAAAGCTCTACTCGATAGTATAATGAAGACCGATTTAGTTAATGATAAAAAAGTCTCAAACTATCTAGATTTAAGAAAAAAGTTTGAGATTCATTTTGTTATTGCCCTATACTATGACTTGAGACGCGTTTTCAGATTACCAGTCCAAGTCTTCGGTGTTTCGGACATCACCTCAAATCGAGTTAGAAAGGAAGTTTCAATGAAAAGACCTACCAGTAACAATATCCAGATCCATTGACCTTGAGTCAATGCTCATTTCAATCTTATACATTTCCATAACTTGATAAGATATTCTGCAAATAAACAATTCTGTAAATGGCTACCAAAGGAAGAATTCACATGCTTTTGAGCTTTTCATGCTTCCTAGTGTTGATGGGGCATTCTTATTCCCAGAGAGACAAACTGTTGCAAGGCGAAGAGCTCAAAGATGGAGATCAGCTCGTTTCAGCTTCCCGCAAGTTCAAGTTGGAATTCTTTACTCCTTCCTCGATGCGAAAATCTTCAAAACGATACATAGGAGTATGGTACAATAAGCCTAACGATAGAGTTAGAGTTGGTGATTTGTACAGTTCACCATCCACAAAAGCAGTGTGGGTTGCCAACCGGAACATCCCAATCTTAGACAAATCCGCAAGTCTTAGAATTGATAGTTCCGATGGCAACTTGAAAATCTTTCCCAATGGGAAAAATCCTATTGCAATAACTTCTGTTGTAGCAGCCAGAAATACAAGTGTTACTCTAGAGCAATCCGGCAATCTAGTCCTACACGAATTACATTCAAACGGATCTATAAAGGGGATGTTGTGGCAAAGCTTTGATTATCCGACTGATACACTTCTGCCCGGGATGAAACTGGGGATAAATTTGAAAACCGAGCATCAATGGTTTCTCCAATCATGGCTTACTGATGATTCTCCTGCTCAAGGCCTATATACTGTGGGCATGGATCAGAATGTTACAAACCAGTTGACCGTCTGGCGGGGAGGCCAGGTCGACCGGACTAGTGGGCATTTGCTAAATGGAAAGTTCAAATCGTGGGATGTTAAAGGCTATAAGTTCAGATACACTTCAAATGAACGAGAAAAGTACTTCACTTATTCTGTGAGTGAAGATATTACTTCATATCCAATGTTACAGATTGATTGGGACGGCAGTCTCAGTGACGACAGAGGTGAATCCATAACTTTATGCTCTGTTTTTCATGAATATTGTGGATCATACGAGCGTATGTGCAGTTCAGGTAGTTCTTATTTTGTTTCAACTCTTGGTTTGATGTCTGGAGGTGGAATTAAGTTCAGAGAAAGTGATAACATGACCTTAGATGATTGCCGACTAAAATGTTTCAAGAATTGTTCTTGTGTTGCCTATGCTGCTACAAACCCAGAAAATGATACCGGCTGTGAGGTTTGGAGCAGAGGGAATGAGTTTATAGAGTCTTATGATGGCAATAATCGCGAAATACATATAGAATTTATACCCCCAGGTAAACGTAAATCTGCTTAATATTGAACTTGAGTTTTGATTCAACAAACATCATCTTTGAGTTCACACTCTTTCTTTTGATTTCTTCAGTCATTGCAGAAAAGGAGGAGGAGGAGGAGGAGGAGAAGAAGTGGTGGATAGCCAGGATAGGCCTAGTCATTGCAGTAGCAGTAGCTCTACTAGTGATATTGTTGTGTTCATTGAGCTATTTAGCAAGGAGAAAATACAAAAGAAAGGGTATGTAATCCCTCGAAACACATATCATTATTGATGATCAACAAGATTTACTTTTTATGCAACTGAAATTAGAAAATTTATACAACATTTTTCACTTCAACATCGATTAATCTTTCATAAAAAAAATTATTGCAGAGGAGAAGCGGTGGCAGTCACTAATGGTTGTTTTATTGGTACCTCTGTTATGCTACTTTTGTTATTTAGCTGGGAAGAAACTCATGGCAGAAGGTAGTCAGTACTCTTAATTATGATTCATCAACGGCAGATGGCCACAATTTTAAGTAACTATAATTTACTACTTGTATCTTAATTAGTCCAAAGGATAATGAACCGAAGGAAGTTATTACGTGAGCTTGGAGACGATGTGTCATCTTCCACCATCAATAATGAAAAAGATCAAGCTACCAACCATGAGTTGAAGATATTCAATTTTCAAATCATTACTGCTGCCACAGACAATTTCTCAACAGCAAATAAGCTTGGAGAAGGCGGTTTTGGTCCAGTTTATAAGGTAAAATTGTGTGACTATTATTTAGAATTATGAGGTGTTTTTTAGAAAATTGTTGAAGAGCCTTGATTTCAGGGAAAACTACTGGATGATCGAGAAATAGCTATAAAGAGACTTTCAAAGAGATCAAGACAAGGAATAGTTGAATTCAAGAACGAAGCCAAGCTCATTGCAAAACTCCAGCATACTAATCTCGTAAAGCTCGTGGGATGTTCTCTACAAGGAGAAGAAAGGATTTTAGTCTACGAGTACATGCATAACAAAAGTTTGGATTTCTTTATTTTCGGTAGGCTTTTTACATATGACAATTTGACTACAACTAATGTTTCTCTGATGAACTGTAATTCATTTCTACATTTGGTTCTTTTTAACAATGTGATACAGATTCAGATAGAAAGAAGATTTTAGATTGGAAAAAACGTTTCAACATAATTGAAGGCATCGCTCAAGGACTTATTTATCTACACAAATATTCAAGATTGAGAGTAATTCATAGAGACTTGAAAGCTAGCAATATATTACTTGATGATCAATTGAACCCAAAAATATCTGATTTTGGTATGGCTAGAATTTTCGGGATGAATGAATCAGAAGCCAACACAAATAGAGTTGTCGGAACATAGTAAGTATAATTTATAGTTCTAACAAAACAGCCAAAAAAACTGTGTATCTGCATGCAAACATGGGTTTGAAACACTAATTAACAATGATATTTAATAATTTTGCAGTGGTTATATGTCTCCAGAGTATGCCATGAGCGGCATTGTCTCCATGAAAACCGATGTATTCAGCTTTGGGGTCTTGGTATTGGAAATTGTTAGTGGCAAGAAGAACAATAGTTGCTATCATACAGAGCGACCACTCAACCTGGTAGGATATGTAAGTATCGAATCAAATTTAATTGCTTTGTATATCTAGATTATGTAGCAAATCATAACGTTTCAATTACGTACACCATTCACTATTATTTATAATCACCTCTTTCAGGCATGGCAGCTGTGGAATGAAGGTAAAGGTTTAGAGATAACAGACACAACACTAGATCAGTCATGCTGTCCTAATGATCAAGTACTGAGATGTCTTCATGTTGGTCTCTTGTGCGTGCAAGACCAGGCGATAGATAGACCGACAATATCGGATGTTGTTTCCATGCTTACAAATGAAACTATGCTTCTACCTGCCCCAAAACAGCCGGCGTTTTTCATCAATGTTAATTCTGACGAAGAGGAAGAAGTTTCAGAAATCAAGTTAGAAAACTGCTCTACAAACGATGTAACGATTTCAGTGATGGAAGCAAGATAAATATATTTGTAAAATGTAGGTAATTGATGGTTTACGAGGATTCTGTTTTCTATATATATATATATATTGTGGTGTATCATTTTTTCAATTCATATTTCAATATCGAAGTCATCAACTCCTGTTATTTGGCAATGTTATTTTTGTGGCATTAGCATAGTTTTTTACAGATTTAAGCCAGAAAATCTCAAAACATTATCCAAGTCCATTGTAATCTCCAAACAAAATGGGTTACTAAAATTTCAACGGTCATCCAAAAAGTCTAAACAAATGTTGCATACTCATATGGAACCAAGCCAGAAATTCTAAACAAATGTAAATTTCAATGGAGTGGGTGGGGTGGGGACCGTGGGGTATTGGAGCTCTCTTTATTCCTAGTTTGAACAAAGACTAAAAGGTTATTGCTTACTTTGACTCTACTAAGTTTTAAAAGTCTTTATAAAAAAGAGACATAGACCCTTAGAATACGTCTTAAAATAATTATAACTCAACATCAAAACCATAACACAACAAAATAATAAATATAATGTAACACAAACAAAAATTTTACAATTGCAACACATGGTGTATTATTTAAGCCTTACTCATCAGTCGTCTCACATTTTTAGTGATAAAAATACTAATTAAACTTTGAGAGCTTTTCTATGTCAATGCTACTTTTTTCAGAGTTTCTTAAACACCAAAAATAAACCGGAAGAGCAAAAGGTTGGGGCCTAGTGGAGTAGTGGTTTGCACATTGGTTACGATGATAATTTTGTCTTTGACTAATCCATTTTTCATGTATGGAAAATAATATAATTGTTAGGTCTTAAATTTTAATTTTATATTACGAATTGTTTAGTAATTGTTTGATTGTCAATAAACGAATTGGATTGGGTTACCGTTAAATCAACAAATGGTGGCAGTCACTAATGGTATATTTATCTGCCTTCCATCTCTGAAATTGTTACGTCATTTGTAAAAATCTCAAAAAGTTTTCAGAATTTTCCCCCTGCATAAACCACAGATTTCGATTTCTTTTTCAGAATCTGTACTTCGCAGTGTAAGTATTTGATGAAATGCGTCATACAAGTTTTGTTCACTGCTATCTTACAAGTTCACAACATGAATCATTGTAATTTAATAAATAAACTGATACTCAACTAACATATTTATCTTCCTTCCTTTCCCGGAGATTCTAACTCTTCAGAATTACTGATAAAAAATGCTGGTTGTTTCGGCGCAGGTAGGACTAGTATTGTGTCATTGTTAAGCATGGAAACAACATCGGACATTGATGGTTTATCTGTTTGCTTGATCTTGGACGCACTAGAGACCCACATGAATGCATCTCAATAATCTCATTAGAAGGGCATGATTCATCGATTGTCAGGTCTATTATCTCTAAACCTTTACCTTCATTCCATAGCTACCGGGACTGAAAAAGGAGATTAGAAATGGTAGTCAAGTTAAATTGTATTATATATCCTGTCTCACGAGTTTCAATGCCCGTAATCTTTTGATAGAAATCTAATTTGAATGAATACTTACATATCCTACAAGGTTGAGTGGACACGCTATACGATAGCAGCTATTGTTCTTCTTGCCACTAACAATTTTTAGTACCAAGACACCAAAGCTAAATACAACAATCTTCGTTGAGAGTTGAGACAATACCATTTATTGCATACTCCGAAGACATATAGTCACTAAAGAACAATGGAACATTAGTTAAAGTATCTAAAATGATAAATATGTGCACATGACAAAGCAACTATATGTGCTTGCTTGTAAATTAATGTATATTTGCAATGTTCCAACAACTCTATTTGTGTTTGCTTCTAACTCGTTTACTCCAAAAATTCTAGCCATCCCGAAATAAGATATTTTTGGATTCATTTGGTTATTTAGTAAAATATTACCACTTTCAAATCTCGGTGAATTATTCTTAATCTTGAATATTTATAGAGATAAATGAGTCATTGAGTGATCCCTTCTATTATGGCAAAACACAATTTAATTGCTTCTCTCTATCGTAATCTGTGTCAAAATGTAAAAAACACAAATAAAAGAGCAAAATTAAGGAATGAATAATAGTTAATTAAGTGATAAACTTGAAGTACTTAGCAAACAATCACATTTTACACTAACTGAAAATAACGATAAACAAATTGTAAGGTCCAGCTCTAGAAGTTGTCCCAAACCCAAATCGAAGCTCAAAAGATTTGAAAAAAATAAAAGAAAAGAGATTTGTTTGCAGAAAATCCCAACCCAATTTTATTAAGCCCAAACCCATTAGTCAAACCCAAAAATGATCCAGTCCATTTGACAAATAAAAAAATAAAAGAAGTGAATTGATGAGGCAATTAGTTTGCCAGGTCGTAGAAGATGAAAAAATGAGCTGGCTGCTCATGTGATAGGTGGCAACACCTTGCAAAGGGTGGCAAAAAAAGAAAAAAAAAAAAGAAAAAAAAAAAAGAAAAAAAAAAGAGAGATAAAAGGAGATCTGAGGAGAGAGAGAAGGGGGATTTCGTAAAAAAAAAATAAAAAACAATAAGAAAAACAGAAAATAGAAACAGAGAGTGAAGAGGGATTCGAGTATTCGACTGAGAAGAGAGAAGAAAGAAACAGGAGAGAGAAAGAGAGAAACTGCAGAGATCTTGAGAGAGAGAAAAACACAGAGAATTAAAGGAGAAAGAAATAGTAACTTTCATTAAGTTTGAAATAAGACAATATTATTAGATTATCTCAGAGAGTAGATTTATATTGTTTTGAAAAATCATTTATGTTTTATTAATTACATTAGAAATATCAAGAAATAGTTAGTTAAAGAGATTATTAAAGAATTTTCAGATTTTAGAAATTAAGGGCCTATTGCTGTAACTTTTATAATAATCACTGTTGGCTGTGCTGAAGAAATAATCAGATGTGAAGTTAATCAACAGATGTTTGGTTAATTGTATTTTTAAAACTACCAAAAGCAGTATACATATGTTTGGTAATTTTATTGCAAAAGTGTTGAGATTAGTTACAATGACTAAAATATACATGATTTTAGGACTCTATTTCATTTTTTTTTTTATTAATTATATATATTAAATCAATATTTAAGTAGAATGTTTAAATTAGAAAAAAAAAATTCCATAAGAACAATATTTTTTTTTTAAAAAAAGATTTTATAAATCAAATCAATATTTAAATAGAATATTTAATTTTAAGATGAAATAATGTATATAAATGATTTTAACTTTATTTCATAAGGATAAAAATGATATTTTAAAAGATTCATTAAATGCTGAAATAGATTATTCAATAATTACTTTTAAAATGTAACCTCTCATCTACTTCTCAAAATTACTGTCAAAACTTGTCAGATTATTAATTAATCACTTTTGGAGGTTTTACCAAATATCATTTTATGTCAAAATTATAAAATAATCTGATTTTAACTTTTCAAAAGTAATACCAAACTGGCCCTAAGTCTGTAGTTAAGATTAAAGAAATTAAGATTTCCATATGAGTTTTATATATTTAAGCATAATAGATAGAATTTAGTGAGTCAAGAAAATTGAGTTAATCTTTTAAGAATATTTTACCAATTAGTTATATTTGATAATCCAGTTAAGAGGTATTTGAGAAAAATATACCTATTTTGAGATGAAAGTTTTAGAGTTCGTAAAACAGTTTTTATTTTTTATTTATTTTTTATTTTATTTTTAGATTTTGAAAACTAAAGTTACTTATGAGATTCATTCAAAGTATTTTTCAAATATGGGATACATATAATACTTGGGTTTTATACATCAAATCAATGAAGTAAGAATTTACAAAAGATTAATTTTTATGCACTTAATTGATAAATTGCTAAATTTATACTTGGAATAATTAATTAATTAATTTATACTTGGATTGATTTCTAAATCGTTACTCATAATTCTGGGAATTAATAATCTGAATAGTGAAACGTTATAGTGTTGATAATGATGGATTCGGAACCTCGTACTTTTCTTCCATCGAGTGAATTTTGCAAATTTAGTTCCTTAATTTAGTTTTGATTTTTAGTTGCTTAATTATTTAGCCTTTAGTTTTAGTTAATTTAAGATTCGCTTTTTGCATACTGGATTAGGCTTAAATTAAATTTAGATATTGATTAGTTTTTCATCAATCCTTGTGAGATTAACCTCATACTTGCAAGTATTTTAAAATTTATCACAACATCTATGAATCACTTTTTTGTTGTTTCACTTTTAATTTAGAATATTTGTGTAGATAAATAAGTCTTTGAGCAATGTCTTTAATTATGCTGAGATGTTTCTTCCAATTTAACATCTTCTTTCTATTAGAATTTGCATCGAATTGCTAAAAATAAACAACTGTAATAATGAATTACAGTTCATCAAAGACAAATTAGTTGTAATCATAAAATTGTCATTAACACTTGATGTATATTACCGCTTTTATTTTATTTTATTATATATATATATATATATGTTTGGTCATTCCCTCATCACGTCGGTCCTGAAATTTTTCTTTAGATTCTTAGAATTCTAACCGGTAGGAATTAGTGCAAATTTTTTTTGCACTAATTCTTAACGGTTAGAATTCCAAGGATCCGAGTCATCTGACATAAAAATTTTAGATCCGATCTGACTAGAGAATTTTCTTGATATATATATATATATTTTCTTGATATCACTACAAGAAAAAGTGTCTTTTCCGAGCGCTAAATATGGTCGGAAAATGTCAAGAAGTCGTCGAAAATATGTATTTATGACAGGAAAAGGTCGTCGGTCTCCATCGGAAATAATATCGTGGAAAATAATCCTTTTTTGACGAGTCGTCGGAAATACAACATTTTTGAGGCCTATGAGCGGTTGGAGATAAAGGAACTATGCCGTCGCAAAAAGTTATTGGAAACCAAGTTAGGAGATCATTTACGATGGTATTTGTTGTCAAACATAATTTAATTCCGAGGAAGATGGCGGTCAGAAATAATGTATATATTACCAAGGAGCATTGCGGTCAGAAATAATGTTTTCTCAACGAAACGTGTGGTTAGGAATAATGTATTTCCAAGGGACGCGATGGTCGGCAATAATGTATTTCTAATGAATGTAGTGGTCGGAATTAATATATTTTTGAGGAGTGAAGCTGTCGGAAATAATATATTTCCAAGGACCTTAGCAGTTGGAAATAATGTATTTCCAATGAGCCCCACAGTCAGAAATAATATATTTCCAAGTACCATAGTGGTCGAAAATAATATATTTCAAAGAATCACATCAGTCAGAAATAATGTATTTCCGATGGGCCCCACAGTCGAAAAAAATATATTTCCATGTACCATTGCAGTCGAAAATAATGTATTTCCAAGAACCGAAACGATCGAAAATAATGTATTTCCAAGAACCGAAATTTCAATGACCACATAAGTCAGAAATAATGTATTATCGAGAAACACTACGGTTGGAAATATAGTATTTACGAGCAACGCCACGGTCAAAAATACCATATTATTATGGCAAGCCATGGTTGAAAATAATGTTTTATCAAGTGAGATTGCGATCGAAAATGAGGAATTATTGAGGAAAGTTGTGGTAGGAAATAGTTTAGGTTGCGGATATTGACACTCATTAGTATGATAAGTACACCCATATTTTAATAAAAATTTTAATTACAAAAATATCCCAATAGGAATTTACCAATAAGGACAAATTAGTTCAATTAAAAATAAACTAAATACTATATACACTCATTAATTACACTCATATCTTCAAAATATAACTTTATTAAAAAAAAAAGACTAAACCCTAATTCTATCAACATTATTTGTCAGTAAAAAAACCTTAATTCTGATATTAAAAATTTAAACTCCAAAAGTAAATGTTAGTAATAGGAATGTTAAAACAATTTAAATATGATTTCATCAAGTTTCACCAAGTTCAACCGGACTGATTACATCAGGCTCTAGTTAGAGAACCGTATTATGCCCGATGGTGTCAATACTAAGCTTCTTGGATGCCATGGTCCCTTGTCCAACAGTTTATAGATGTGAACTTCATTATTATTTGGACAAAATGCAACCACTACAAGGAAAATAAAAAGAACATATTTTTATATTGAAGAAAACAAGACGAATATGTTCAATTAGATGCAATTCAAAGAAAATGGAACATAGGCACATAGCAGCAAAAACTGAGAATCGATAAAGACAATGATAATTAAAAAAAAATGTTACTTGAGTGATCGGAATTCCAAGATGACAAATGATGCCCTGCATGAACTGATGAACTTCGATCGCTGCCATTTTTGACACTGTAGATATAAAGTTGCTCAATCAGCTGCGAACAAAGGGATCTGAACTCTGAACAGAAATGAAATTTAGATCCAAATGGAGCCAACCGATCAAGTATCAACACACGACGAAGGGAGAGGACTTTGGCGTAAAGAGACTATCTGCTTCCGTGAATGTTCGATGTTCTGTTTTGTTTCTATCGAATACTGGTAGAGGATTTCACTTTAGTTTGTTTTTAAGAATTACTTCAATGTTTTAGGAGTTGTTTTGAATTAAAAAATATATATATATATATATTCATTTAAATAAGGGTACTATTGGCATTAAGATGGGTGTTTATAGTAATGTTTTAATTTTAAATTTTAGACATGGGTGTACTTATAAATATGGGTGTGGTTATCATATTTATGGGTGTCAATATCCGTACTCAATAATTTATTATCGACTGATAACATTGTCAAAAATAATGTATTGTCGATGGAGACCGTAATAAAAAATAATTAATTACTGATAAATGTTATTATAAAAAGTAAAAAATAATGTAATTATTATTGTTTTAACATGTATTCAAAAATTATAACACGAAAAACAATACTATCTAAAATTAAAAATTTCAACAAAAAAAGATAACATTCATAAATTTATCTGAATAGCAAATTTAAAGAAAACACAAATATAGAGTTAACATATGAAATATAATCTCCAAGTTATAATTACCCAACTTTCAACAAAAATACGCATGGCAACAAATAAAATAAAATTGTCACTGAAATGTTTAATAGTAGAAATCATTTGATGTAGGAATGCCCAAATATGGTTTGGGTATTCAGTATATGTTACCCAAGGGCCTTTGATGGATTGCTTGAATAAAACACCTAAATTTCGGATGGCCTCAATGGTTATGATCCTAAAAAAGTAATCATATAAATATTATTTCATTTACTAATTATCATAATACATGAAAAATTACTACGAAAGAAAAATGAGCTAATTTATATGACCTGTTATCATGAACTTCAATTGTCATTCCATGTCTTTTATACCTTTACCCTTTCCTCTACCTTTTCTTTTAACACCTTCAGAACCTATGATTATGAAAATATACATAGAAAGGTGTCAATTCATATATATATATATATATACACACACACACTAATATATAATCAAAATAAACTCAAACGATTGTTATAAATATATTACCTTCAGAGTTAGGCTGACCATCAGGATGTAACTCTTGAGTTTCAATTATTTGGTCGGTTAGGGATGGTATCACAGGATCATGTTGCTCAACAGAAGTACTAGTCGTACGTTTGTTTCTCTTTGCCAAAAAAAAAAAAAAAAACTGCACAATATCTCATAAATGTTTCAAAAAGTACTTTTAGGTACCAAAGAAAAACGACTTTTTTTAGTGTATGAGTTATTATATCTTGTATACGAGGACAAAACTAAGCCAATTTCAACAACTTTTTTCAGTCATCATTCTTATTATCAATAAACATGTTAACCATTTAAATTGTACAGAATTGATCAAACAAATTATATAAATTCTAATCAACCAATTTGTTCACACTTTATATGAAATTTTTTATATTTCTTAATTCATCAAGAAAGAGACATTGATTCTGAGTTTGATTTTAGCCCATCGATAACCACTCAACCCTTTTCAAAGAAATTTTTTTTTTCAAATAAAAACGAAACAAAGAAGAAAAATTAATCATTCCTTTTTGAAGAGATATACAGAATAAAAGAAGAAAAAACTAATGGAAAATGATTATTTCATAGTACACAAAACTGAGGTTATATCAATTGCAATTACAAATCATAAATCTTGAATAGTTGAATCACAATTCACAAAATCACAATTAATAAAACACCAATGATCAAATTTTATATTTTTCACATATTTCGATATAATATAAATTTAATTCATAAAAAGACAAACTTACCTTCGAAAAGAGAGTAAAACTTGGTGGATGCTCAACTTCAAACTAAATTTCTCCGGTCAATGTTTCCTGCATCATGAACAAATTCCATTGAACTTAATTTCATGAATAATATCTCTGGCTAATGTATCATGTATTCAGTATTCCTTGAATGAAAAATAAACTCACCTTGATAAAAGACTTGTTTAAAGTTTAAACCCTAAAAGAAATTAGGACTCTTAAATACAATGCTTATAAGAGAAATAAAGAGGTATAGTTAAATGGAAATAATTAAATTTTTTCCTAAAACAATAATAGATTTTTGGAGCCAAAACGTGAAAAAGAAAAAGCAAAAAAAAAAAAAAATCCCGCTAAAAAGTTAGAGAGGCAAAACGAAATCCCACTTAAAGAAAAATAAAAAATTGGAATGATTAAATGATAATGTGGGATCCTTCTTTCTCTCATTTTTTTTTTTTTTTAATTATCTTTGGAAGCCTACGTTGAAAAAAAACGTGGGATCAGAAATCTTTTTTGGTTAAAAAATATATATTATCAGATATTAAGAAAATAATTAATTTTTTTCCCAAAACAATAATAGGCTCTTGGAGTGAAAAAGAAAAAAGGAAAAAAAAATCCCACTAAAAAGGCATGACAAAATCCCGCAAACAGAAAAGGGATCAGAATTTGTTTTTAGTTTTAAAATAAATTAAAAGTTATTTTATAATGAGATATAAAGTAGGTAAAATAAGTTCAAAAATTTGTATCCTAATTCTACTGACACTTCATATAAAAGCAAATATCAAACTAATTGTGCCATATACTCTTTAATTGAACTCAAAAACGTGCAAACACAAAATCCAACTTTTATTTATTTATTTATTTTGTTAATTTATGTAAATTTATCCTATAAGAATTTTATAAAATGAGTGTAAGTGCAAACTAATTCTCTTAATCCTTAAGCATGAGCTAGTATACTAAATACACTATGAATGATACAATCCTATTATGTTTAATATAAAGTATATATATATATATGGGTCAGGCTATAGAACACTGGTGTACCCATACACTGTGTAGGAAATATTGTGATCGTAATTTGACAAAGTGTGATCCAACCTTCGATCGCAATATTTTCTACACGGTGTACCGGTACACCGTTGTTATATAGATTGGAGATACTTTGATAAATGCATACATTTTGAGTCAAAGTATGTAAATCTAATGGTCCACATCTAACGATCAATAAAGTTATATTAGTGCGCACTGACTTGAACATTTCTCTCTCTCTATTTATAAGGTAATTCTATGGTGTAACGTTGCACGAAGCAAAAGTAATGTAACAGTATGTGATTACATAAATGTAATGTTATTGTTAATGAATTATAAGTGATCACACAATTAAGTTTAGTGTGATCGCATGTGAGGGCATGTGATCACATGTTAATTGATGTGATCATATGAAAAGAGATATCACAATAGTGACAATCTTTTTATTTTTTTATTTTTTTATTTTTAAGTTGCACCTTGCATTGCACTATATATTTACATCAAAGTAGTTGAATTCAACAATTGATATGCATTGCACTGATGTATTTACATCAGTACACACTGAGAGGTGAACATCACCATTTATATAAAATAACTTTATGATGTGGGATTTTCTATGCGGAATTCCAAATAACTACTGATATAAATTGGATTACTACCGGTAGCTATTAAATTACAACTGGTAGCAATTATGAATTTTGTATGGAAAATCTCACACATAAAATTTTCATATATATATATATATATATCCTAGGAATGCTAAATCCTTAAAGAAAATGGAATTCTAATCATTATTTTTTGAACAACATAGATTCATTGAAAGGGCAACAAGGCTAAGAGGACAACAAAACAACATAAAAACTAAACCGAAAAACAGAGCAGACCCTGCTTGAGGAACATAGCAGCTCTCTAGTTGTCATTGGACATAGAGTAGTTACATTAAAGAATGTTTTTATATATTTATCCTAGTCCTAATTTAGTAGTTACATTAAAGAATGTTTATATATATTTTTCCTTCTCCTATTAAAATTAGGACTAGTAATGCTTATATATATATTCCTTTTCCTGTAACGTATAAAAAAACAAAAAAGAAATATACTATAGCAGTGGGTTCATGATTAATCTTTTCTCTAGTTGAAAAAGACTTGTCTTGGCCATTGAATCATCTTCAAACAAGTTTTTATTCTTTAATCTATATTTTTTATTTAATTTTTCTTTTATATTAGTTATTTTCTATTAACAGATTTGCATGTACTTGTTTTTTACTAGGGGATTGATTACATAATATGCTATTAATAGATTCTAAATCTATTCTTTTTATTTAATTTCTTTTTAAATTTTTTATTTTTTTAGAAGTAATACATAACTTCAGGTTTTTTTTAGAAAGATGAAGACTCAAATCCACAACTTCATGGTGTAGGTGTAAGGAGTATACTTTAATTTTCCTTTTACACTAGTTAATTCCCTTTTTATTTTTGTGTGATTGATTGCATGTTAAGCTATTTGGATACTAATATTGTTAGTTATGTTAATTTCCTTTTACACGGTTTAGTAAAATTGTCTGTTATGTTAGTGTATTAATTGTGGAAAAATTATAGTCTAATTATCGAATTTATATGAAAAAAGAAAAACACAATAAAAATCACAAGTGGCCATCATCACTGTCATCAGAAAGAAAAGAGAAGAAAAGAAAAGAAAAGAAAAAAAAAAAAACTATGTTCTGTTGGTGTGGTGGTTTTTCTATTAGGGTGGTGCTATTTCGCTTTTTGTTGTTTTGTTGGTCGTGCCCTGTTTTGTCATAATTAAATTTTATATTATTAAAATTTCTATTGGAAGGAAAAATAAGTAGCTGCTATATTATATCTTAGAGCCAATAATTATGGTTGAATTTGTGCAATATTTTCAAGGGCACGTAACATGTGGTCAACAATTGTATAATATTTTCGATGATCAACTGTTGTGGTTGGAAAATATTATTCTTTTCTGAGGGTTAGATATATGTGGTCAAAAACAGTATTGGCGTTTCCAAGGATAAACTATTGTGGTCGAAAAAGATTCATCTTTTCCGACGACTAGATACATGTGGTTATAAATAGTATTGGTGTTTTCGAGGATCAACTATTGTGGTCGGAAAAGATTTATCTTTTTCGAGGACTAGATGCATGTGGTTATAAATAATATTGGCATTTCCGAGGATCAACTCTTATGGTCGAAAAATATTCATCTTTTCCGAGGACTAGATATATGTGGTCAAAAATATTATTGGCATTTTCGAGGATCAAATATTGTGGTCGGAAAAGATTCACTTTTCCGATGGCTAGATACATGTGGTCAAAAATAGTATTGGCATTGAAAAAGATTCACTTTTTCGATGGCTAGATAACTGTGGTCAAAAATAGTATTGGCGCCAAGCTTTGGCGCCATTTTCACATTATTTTTGATGACTTTGGACACTATTTCTGATGACCTGATTTTTTTTTGTTGCAAAAACTACAATAACTGACCATAATTTCACTCCGTCGGAAATAGTTGATCGGAAAAGACATTTTTTCTTGTAGTGTATATATATATATATATTGACAATATCTATTAATCAGGATCAGATATTTTTTTTGAAAGCTTTCGCCTTGGGTAAGATTCGAGTCTCTGACCTGAGAGTTATTCGACTAAACCCCAAGCTCGTCCATCAGTTATTATATTTGGAGCATTTTTTATGGTTATTATTTCTAGAAGACTTTTCCGACGCCACGTGAAATGAGTTAGAAATGAAGTTTTTTTTTTTTTTGGTTGGAAAAGAGAAACGAAGTTTCAATGAAAGGACCTACCAGTAACAATAGGCGGACCCATTGACCTTGAGTCAATGCACATTTCAACCGTATACATTTCCATAACTTGATAAGATATTCTGCAAATAAACAATTCTGAAATTTTATTATTATATATATATATATATAGGGTGGAACGTCCTGAAATTATAAATTAAGAACATCGAACCACAGCTATACATTCATATTAGGTGTGGGTATTTGTTAATGTGGGGTTGTGGGCCCACTATGAATATATGGCTGTAGTTAGACGTCCTGAAATTATAAAGTCAAGACAGTCTTGATTAGAGAAGTATTATATATATATTTGAACTCGCAACCAACGCACATTTATATATTGAATGACTCTTGAGTTTGATGTAGACCAAGAAGAATTCATGTCCTCATATCTATATTTGCTAGCTTGACAGACTTAACGATTGTGATGCAAATCAAAACAGACAAAAAAAGGAAAAGATCAATGAAACCAATGGCTCAACACGCATTCACATTGACCAATGATAATTGTTTCATAAATCCAAAACCACCCAACATGAATTCATGTCCTCATATCTATTTTGAAAGAATCTTGTGTATCAATTTTTCTTCATAATACTCCACTAATATTACTCCAACACGCATTCCCTATGATCAATAGCAATGATGTTGAAAGTTGCGGTGCTTCATAAATTTTCTAACGTTTTTCACATGTATAACCGTTGTCCTTATCATTCATCAAAATTTATTGAAATAAATTGGATTTCATTACAAAGGCCCTAAAAGCTCAAATTTTAGGCTTTTCTAAGTAGATCTTTTTGAGTTTTTTTAAGAGAGCTTCTCCTTATGATCCATAAATTATTTATTCACACTCCAATTTAATTTTTTTATTAATGACAATTTTAGCCTAAATTAAAATTACTAAACAAGACAAAAAAATTTAAAGACACTCCAAACTAATTAAATTATTAAAAAAAAATTCTCTCTCTCCTAAATCATTAGATTAAATATTATGTATTAAACTCTTTCTCCTAAATATGTTATTACCATATCAAGCACTCTCTCCTAATTAATCTCTCTCCATTTTTCAAAAAAATAAAAAAAATAAAAAAATAATATTTCCAAACTTTCTGATTAATGTCTGATTAATAGTTAAAAGAAAAAAAAAACTTATGAATATTTTAGTATTTTACTAACAGTAATATATATATATATTAAAAAGTTAAATTTCAAAAAAAAAAAAAAAAGATATATGAAAATTTGAATTGTTTCAACTATATTCGATTAAACTTAGAATTTCTAAGACTAATGAAAAAAATAAAGTTCTCTAGGCAATCACATACCTACAAGAGTAATAAAAAGCAATTACATATTTCGATTTAAAAAAAACAAAAAAAAAAAAAAAAACAAAAAAACAAAAAAACAAAAAAACAAGGTACTTTGTTTTTTTATTTTTTATTTTTTATTTTTTTTTTATTAGTATAAACATACATATGGTTCCTAAAAATCAAGCTTATTAGTAAGTTTTTTTTTCTTAACCGTTAGTCTTGCTTGAGAAAGAATAGAGATATAAAATTAGAGATATGTATTGGAGGAGAGAGAGTATAATATGATAATTAAAAATTTAGGAGAGAGTATTAATATGTAATAATTAATCTAATGATTTAGGAGAGATAATTTCTTTTTTTTTTTAATAATTTAATTCAAAAAAGATAAAAAGGATAATCTTGTAACAAAATGAAGTGTCTTTAGAATTTTTTAAAATTTAAATTTTGAGAATTGAGTGTTTTTAGAAAAAAAGTGTAAAAAGAAAAAATTGGATTGTTAAAAGAAGCTCTTTTTTATTTTATTTTTTTTAATAGGGTACGGATATTGACACCTATAAAAATGATAAGCGCACCCATATTTATAAGTACACACATATCTAAAATTTAAAATTAAAACATTACTAGAAACACTCATCTTAATGCTAATAGTATCCTTATTTAAATGAATGTTTTCATTTTAATACAATTTATTTATAAACCCTCATAAGTTATTAACACACCAAATTTTACAAATGATAAATTTTTAAGTTCTCCCAACCCGGAGTCATTGAGAGTCTTAAGGTAGGTAGCTGTTATTTCAATTTCAAGTTCAAATTCAAATTTTTTTGTTGCAAGATTTGATTTTGTATGAACAATTGTATTGTTTAGTTTGTACTTTGTAATTGAAGTATTGATGAACTGTTCGAATTCGATTTCAATAGAAAGCTTGTAAATTTACTTGTTTCGCTATTAAAATTGCTAAATTATAATGAATTGGACTTGTTAGAGTCTCATGAAATAGACATGTTGTGGTCAAAGAACTTACATACATTCAAATTCATAGTTTTGAGAGATTGAAGAAAAGAAGTAAATTTATCAAAACAGCTTGTTATGACTTATTTGAAAAACGCTACAAATTCATAGATTTTTCGTCATGTAGTAAATTTGGAATGCTCTAAATCCTTAGAAGAACTGATATGATAACTTTAGGTTTCTGAAGTTTAGCTCATGGTGTGTGTATTTCGTTCATGTTCATGTTTTCCGTAAACAATGCTACAACATTACATTGGATGGACAATGTCTTGTAGAAGCATTACCGTGTGGGGCTCTTGCGTTGTTTTTCTGATTCTCATCCAGTGGTTTTGCATTTGCTAGGTGATTACAAAATTTTGCTCTGAACGTATTGCAAAATATGCATTTGAGTATGCCTATCTAAACAACCGGAAAAAAGTGACTGCCGTGCACAAAGCCAACATTATGAAACTTGCTGATGGTTTGTTTTTTTTTTTTTTTTATTGATAGAGTTCATAACAAAAATAAATAAATAAAGAAATACGTACCTCTGTATGATCGGAGTCCTCTGTAAATTCTTGTTCCATTACTTTGTTATATGATAATGGAAGATTTGGCTCCGTTAGGCTTCTGTTCTTTTTATTTTTTATTTTTTTTATTTTTATAAAGAAATAGAATTAAAGTTGAATTAAGGGTTTTTTTTATTTTTTTATTATTATTTTTTTAATAAAGTGATATAGTTGAAGATATGGGTGTAATTAATGAGTGTAAATAGTATTTTGTTTATTTTTAATTAAACAAATTTGTCTTTATTGGTAAATTCCTATCGGGATATTTTTGTAATTAAAACTTTTATTAAAATATGGGTGTGCTTATCATATTTATGAGTGTCAATATTGGCTCCCTTTTTAATAACACTAAAATGTTTAATATAACCCTATCATTTAAAATAGTTTTTGAATATTTTGGTAATCCTACCATTTAAAAAAGGTTTTTCTAATTGATAACCAAACGACCAACAACTTCTTATTAAAAACTTTATTTAATTATAAAAGATCTACCATTAAAAGATCTATTTGAAGAAGCTCTTCCAAATGGAGCCATTATGTCTTTTGGGAGAAGCCTAACATTTGGGCTTCTCCCAAAAAGCTCTTTTTTTTTTTTTTTTTTTTTTTTTTTTTTTTTAAGTGGTAAATAGTCTCAACTAACCTCAATGAACTTTAAATTTTTCACCATATACCTTTGAGGAAATTGCAAGAAATGATCAAAAAATTTATGGACTTATTGTTTTTAGCCAAAACTTTATTTTTTATTATTCTTGTCATCTTTGGGCTTGAATAGCCAAAATTGCCCTGAATTTTGTTTTACTTGCACCAATTTTTCCCTCCCAAAATTTGTCTCTCTTCACCTGATACAAACAAAATTCTGGCTTCCAAAGTTTTCAAAATCAAAATCTCTCTCTCTCTCTCTCTCTCTCTCTCTCTCTCTATACTTGATAACAAATTTCAAGTTGAACCCAGAAACCCATTCCGTTTCTCTTCATTTCGTCGACCTCCAACACGTCTTTTCCACCCCATTCCGTTTCTCTTCATTTCGTCGACCTCCAACTCGTTTCTTCCACCCCATTTTGTTTCTTCCACTGAAATCGAAACCCATTTCGTCAGTGACGGACCGAAACCCAGCAACATTTTGTGTCTCTCTCGCTCTGTGATGATGTAGATCTGAAACCCAACAACATTTTGTGGTCTCTTCTCTCTCTTGAAGTAGATCCGGAGCCGAACGACCTTCTAGAAGGTATGTATCCCTTTTCCTGTTGTTTTTTACAAGAATCATTATGTTTAATATGAAGAATAAGAGATTCGTTTCGAATTAGAGTGAAATCCATGTGCTGTAATTTTTTGTTCCCAGGTTACATGCCAATTTATTTTAAATTTACATGCCAGTTCAATTTGATGTTACATGCTAGTTTATTTTTAAGTTACAAGTCACTCGGTAATTTTGATTTAGAGTGAAACCCAGCTATTGTAATTTTTTATACCCAAGTTACATGCCAGTATTTTTTAAAGTTACATGCATGTTATTGTAGACTTTACATGCTAGTTTATTTCGAAGTTACATGTCAACTATTGCAATTTTTTGTACCAAGATTACCGGCTTGTTTTAAAGTTACATGCATGTTATTGTAGACTTTACATACTAGTTTATTTCTAAGTTACATGTTATTATCCTCTTGTTCCATTGTATCTTACTTTCTTACCAAATGTGATTTATTTAATTACTCATAATCTTTAATTTTGTAGGTACGCGAAGAAGCATTTTCCGGATTTTTGTGGGGATTGCTACAAAACTACTAGTTGGCTTGAAGCATATTCCAGGAACATTTTCCGCCTCATGGGCAACATAGTGAATGGAATATTCCTAAAGATGTGCGATCAAAGGTTGTTCATCTGCCTCATTTTCGTGTGCAAGCTGGAAGACCAAAAAAGAAGATATTTAAATCTATCAGGGGACATGGAAATGGAAAGAGCAAAGATTGTACAATTTGTAAGAAATCTAATAACAACCGACAGAATTGTAAGAATGCTCTACCATGTCAAGCTCCTCAACCATGTCCATCTACAACATTTGCAACATCGAAGCTACCACGTAGACCTTACAGGTGTAGGAAATGTGGAGAAGAAGACTACAATTCACAGAAATGTCTATTGGCACCGAAAGTTGGTGGTACAACTTAGGTATTAGCAATGATGTTTTAATTCTTATATGTATGGGTGAAATACTATATTTTGTATTGTAGACTTTATTAAATGAATTTGGTATTGTGAAATACCAAATTCCAGTATTGAATGAATTTAGTTCACTTATCAAATTCCAGTATTGTTACATGTCAGTTGGTTTTGAAGTTACATGCTAAGTGGTTCTGAACTTACCTGCCAATTTAAATTTAACTTACATGATAGTTTCAATTTAAGTTACATGCCAGTTTAATTTAAAGTTACATGCCTGTTGGTTCTGAAGTTACATGATAGTTCGTATTGAGTTTCACGGTTGAAAGACACTGATTCCAAAAAAAATAAAAATTCTGAAGTTACATATCCACCATCTGAATCCTACTAACTCCTAGCAAAAACAACTAAACATATCCACCATCTGAATCCTCGAGTTGTTGCTCATCTTCAAGTTCTCATATGTTCTTGACTATATCCTGGACTCTATCTTCAAGTTGCTGCACATTGACGTTTACTTCGCTGTCTGTCATTGTTGAGCTTTATTGTCAATTCTCCTATTCTCCGATCCATTTCATACTGTAGTAAAACAAAATCAATATAGAAGACATATCAGGTGAAATCAACCAAAATGATCCTGGAGGCGGGTCGGGAATATACAAGAGTGAAAGGCAAACTATAGACAAGCCTAGATTACAAGCTCGTTAAACAACGATACCTAGCTTTGATCTTTGGACTTGGATCATAAAAAGTAAAAACTTAGTACTGGTTCAAGATGTGGATCTTTAACTGGTAAGAAATGCATCACACAAAAAAACAACTTTACGGAGACATGTACTATTTGACTAAACCTTATGAGTTATAATGTTCTCAGCCCCTGTTTAAATACCATCTATTCTCATAATAAGGACTGCAAAACTGCAGACATATAGGTAGCACAACTATAGACAACAAACCAGTTAAAACAGAGAGATAACTTTGTGTGAGTTAGGCCCTTTTACCCTAACTATAGACAACATAGAAATTAGCCAACACTCACAAGAGGAAAAAAAACCTTTACACTCTTGAAATTCTAATGGGTCACAGTCATACAACCTTTTGTAATATCAAAACTAAATACAAGATTAGCCAACACTCACAAGAGGAAAAAAAAAACAAAAACTATTCTGTATCAAAGTGACTATTATAAATTTCAACATGATCTAAATTTCAACAATAATGAAACCCGATCTAACATGCCTACAATGCGTATCATTCTCTGTGTTGACTCCACCTGTAAAGAAATAATAAATAAATGGAAGAATACTTGAATTTGAAACTAAATGTGTGGGTAGAAAACCATAAAAGGCAAAACCATAATCTATGCTTAAACCTTCAACTCAGGTTAAACTAATTACAACTACCAAGTTATTAACATATAAATCTACAACTTGATCATTCCTGGTTATACATAAATAAAACCCAATATGAAGAAACAATGATTGCACATAGCTATTAACCAAAATTTTAGAACAGATGTCTACATGCCTGCGTAGAAAATAGTATTTTCCAACATTAAACCACATTCAAATACAGATCTTCAAAACAGTTACACAAAAAGCTATTCCACACTTCAGTTAAATTTGGTTTTTCCAGTTTTCCATCACAAGAATTCCACGATAATATCATTCATTGCTTCAAAAGGATCAAAGCATCAATCCACATTCAGGTTAACCTCACTCGTGTCCTTCTAGCAACTTCAACTTAAATCAATCCCATCTTGGGAATAAAATCACTAGAATTTTCTTAATTATGAGTAATCCTTTTATGAGATGCCTTATTTCCAAATTGAAATTTAGCATCGGTCAGCTTTAGACACTTTGCACAAGAAGCGAAATGTTCAGGTACCAGACTGGTATGTATCAAGTGACCATTCTGCTCTCATTTCAAATTTTAGTGCTACAAAATATGAAAAACCTCACAGATTAAATTTAAAATGAATACATTTACTGCATGGTTTCAAGATTACTCAAAAGGTCCAAGTGTCCAACCAATGGTTGAGTTAAATTAAAAAGAACGTGAAAATGAAAAATAAATAAATAAATAGGGTTTTTTTTTTTTATTCTTATTTATTTATTTATTTATTTTTTATGGTTTTCGGATGAGTAAAACCCCATAAAGGAGGCACAATATAAGTCAAAATAGGTACACAATAAGTTATAGAGAAATGCTTCAAGAACTGAATTGCCACATAAAATAGAAAGGCATGGGACAAATTATCATACTCCAATGCTCATCAAACCAATTATAAGTACAAAGTCATAAAGTTCACTCTTCAAAAACTAGCAAATGATTCACTCCCAAGAAGATCCAGAAACAAAAAGAAGATTTAGGTTTCCGTATTATAGTAGCCACTTAAAACAGTATATATCATGTTATTCAGAACATTCAAATTAGAAATGATCTGGAAAAAGGGTCACTGGCTAGTGGCTATGCCACTGCTTTCTCCTAAGTTACTAGTTTGATAGAAGGCCATTAAATTCCTATCATAATTCTAATTCCCATTTACACTCTTGAATATCAAAACTAAATACAAGATTAACCAACACTCACAAGAGGAAAAAAAAAAAAAAAAAAACTAAAACTATTCTGTATCAAAGTGACTATTATAAATTTCAACATTATCTAAATTTCAACAATAATGAAACCCCATTTAACAGTGTGCACAAAACCTAGACTCACCAGCGCAAGATTTGGCGGGTTGGTCGGCGGAGGGGGATACACTCCCAGCGACGGCGAACGGAGGCTGAGGTGCGACACGACGGTGATGGTAGCAACGGCGAGCAGCACTGACGACGACCAGCAGGGACGGCGATCTCTCTCTCGGCAACGGACGGTGATCTTCGGCGATCTCTCTCTCTCTTCCCTTCTCTCTCTTCTTTTTTTACTTTTGCTCGTTTGGTTTTATTGATAGGTGGGTTCCACCCTAACAATCATTTTACTGATGGTGTGGGTTCCACCCTATCAGCTTGGTTTTTTTTTTTAAAAAAATTCAAATTTTAAGGGTATTTCTGTCCAAAAGTGGTAAAATATGACGAAAACAATAAAAAATAAACTGGTGGCTAAAAACAATAAGTCCATAAATTTTTTGGCTCTTTTTGAATTCACCCCTATACCTTTATATTACAAATACTTTGTTAGTGTCTATTTTTGTAATTTTAAACAACAAATTAAGCTCTGTTAGAGATATTTTGACAAACAATCTATTAACTTAAAAACACTTTTTAAAGTGAATACCAAACAATATAGTGTTTCTTGTTAAAAGCTCTACTCAATAGAAGCTTTACTAGTAAAAGATCTACTTGATAGTATAATGAAGACCGATTTAGTTAATAATAAAAAAGTCTCAAACTATCTAGATTTAAGAAAGAAGTTTGAGATTCATTTTGTTATTGCCCTATTTTTTATCTTTGAACTACAAAATTGAGAGTTAGGGGTTTGTTTGATTGTTTTCTTCCACTTATCACTTAAGGTGCTATTAATTTCTATTAGAATTGTGTTTACTGTTTTTGTTTTCAAAATACTGATTTGAACCTATACTATGACTATGAGACGCGTTTTCAGATTGCCAGTCCAAGTCTTCAGTTTTTCAGACATCACCTCAAATCGAGTTAGAAATGAAGTTTCAAAGAAAGGACCTACCAGTAACAATAGCCAGACCCATTGAACTTGAGTCAATGCTCATTTCAACCATTTACATTTCCATAACTTGATAAATGTTGGGAATAAAGTGTATATTTTGAAAAAGAACAACAAGAGAATTTCTGAATAACTTGGAGTACGTATCTCCTTTGTTGTATTTTGTCTGTTTGTTTCTTGATGAATAACCAGAACATCACCTAGCTATTTATACTAGTCTCATATACTATTCTAGAGAGTGCAAATTACTAAGCACTTTCTTGGTACACACACATACATAGCACATAGCCTTTTTGAAACTCTTAATACATGGTTCCTATCCCATACATGAATCTCCCCCTACATAGATTCTAGCAATACATGGAATCAATCCATACATGCATTTAGTAAAACTAGAACACTAAATACTCCTTGGAAAATTCATTAACTTTAATACTCCTCCTTAATGTGTTTTCCAGTAACTCCAAACATATCTCTGAGAAACTGAAATTTATCCCTTGGGAGGGCTTTTGTGAAAATGTATGCCAACTGTTCTTCTGAGCTGCAAAACTTGAGCTGAATTTCACCACTTGCTTCTACTTCATGTAAATAGTGATATTTGATGGCAACGTGCTTAGTTTGACTGTGGTACACTGGATTTTTTGTGATTGCTATAGTTGACTTATTATCACAGTATAATTCAACCGAACTTTGCTTCTTTTCTCCTATATTATCCAAAATTCTCTTCAGCCAAATTGCTTGATTTGACGCCCCTACCACTGCCACATATGCAGCTTCTGCAGTAAACTATGCCACACTATTTTGCTTCTTTGAACCCCAAGAAAGTACGCCTGAGCCAAGGCTAAAACAGTATCCTGAGGTGCTTCTCATGTCATCCAAAGACCCTGCCCAATCACTATCAGTATAGCCAACTAACTTTGTATTAGAACAAACCTTGTACCAAATGCCAAAGTCAGTTGTTCCCTGCAAGTATCTGAGGACTCTCTTTGCAGTTCCAAAATGGACTTGACTTGGATTCTGCATAAATCTAGATAGCAAACTTGTGGCAAACATAATGTTAGGTCTAGTGGCAGTTAAGTAGAGAAAACTACTAATTAAACTCCTATAAATTCCAGCATTTGCCTTATTAACTCCATATTCCTTTTTCAACTTCTCACTTGGAACCAATGGAGTTGCAACTGTCTTGCATCCAAGCATCTTGAACTTTGACAGCATGTCTTTTATGTACTTCGGTGCATTCAAAGCAAATCCACAAGGATGTTAGGTCTAATGCCAAAATCTTGACAGACACCAAGGTTTCAAAGGGAGAGCAAAATAAGAAAGGGAATGGAGAGTCAGAGACCGAGCGGGGTAGTAAGAATGAGCTGACCATGTTTTGGAATAGCCATCAAAGAGAGGATCTTTGGCTAAGCAGATGTGCAGTGGGGGTTCTCAAATCCTTCTCTAAACTGGACGTGGTCAACGACAGGTTGAAGTGCAGGGGTTTTAACTTTACTTCGCATTTTGTGGGGACCAAAAGTGTTCTATGGTGCTTTGGATCAGAGCTTGACAAGGAAGGTTTTATCAATAACAGATTTTTTTGGGAGGATCGATTTGTTTCAATGCGAAACTGGTCTGATGGTCCAATCTCCAATATGCTTATGGCTTGGGTCAGTTGTTTAGGGATCCCGTTTAGCTATTGGAGCTCGGATTTCTTTTTAAAACTGGGCTGGGTGATTTGAGAACCTCTGTTGGTAAATGATGATACTGTTACGAGGAGAAGGCTGGATAGGGGTAGAATCCTGGTCCTAGTCCGCAAGGAAGAAGTCATTCCAGCTAAGGTGAGAGTTGAAATGGGGAAGAGGATTCATTCTCAATCACAGTGAAGGAAGATGCCATGGAGGTCGACGGCGTATGGATTGAAAGTTATTTGGGGATGCAGAAGGAAGAGTCAGGTGTGAATGTGTGGAGTGAGGGAGAAGGGAGGGAGGGAGGGAGAGAGAGGGTGTCAGATTAGGTGTAAGAAGTCAGGCTATAGCAACAGATATTGAGGCTCAAGAAAAGGATAGGGGGGTGGTTCAGAAGAGGTTAGAACAGAAGAGGGAAAGGTGCTGGCAGGAAGAGAATGGTGGCTGACAGCCCCATTCTTGAAGCTTCAGAAGAGGGGAGTGGTTTTTCAAATTTCTCTAAAAGGGATAGTCATGATAAAGGAAAAAAGATTTGGGTTCCGATTCCAAGGAAATCTGTTCAGAGGAGAGCAAGTGGCAATTTGATAATTCGGGAGAAAGATGATTTGAATGGAAAGGATTTGGGCTCTAACAACTCTTCAGAGTCAGAGGAAGAGGGGCTGTTTTTAGAATTCTTTAAGTGGAAGGGAGAGAAGGGTGAGAAGGGAGAATGCTCAAGACCTAAAAAGCATTGGAAAAATAAGGAGAGTAGATGTGTCTCTCGGGAACCTCATATTGGGCTTAAGAAAGGGCTTCAGAATGCTGACTTCTCTAGGAGTGCTTCTTTAAGTGGGCCTTTAAAGGATTATCTGGAGAAAGTTGAGATGGGTTGTGGGCTGGACATGACAGATAAAGTTCATGGGTTGAAGGAAGTGTTAATTTCAAAAAGCCAATCCTTAAATGGAACTCTTAAAGAGTATTTGGACAAATTGGAACATGCTTTTATCATGGCCAAACTCGATAAGTCCAATCCTTCCAACATGAATTCTTTCTAGGTGTTGGAGAAGGAGGAGAACCAAATTCTAGGGGGTTCTGTAGAGGAGAACAATTGTGAAAGCTCGGGGTCTTATGTCAAAGAAACCAAAGATTCTGCTGTTAGCTTAGCCTATGAGGAAGAGCAAGTTTCGGATGAAGGAAGTTTTGACTCCGTTTCGCCAACTAATGGAGGAGATAATTCTGATCCTATGGTGGAGTCTCTAAGGTTTGGCAAGGCTAGGGTCCGAGTTGTTGAAAATGCAGAGGAAGAAAGTCGAGGCTGCTAACAAGGGGCGGAAGAGTTCAAGGAAAAAGGCATGAAGGAGGATGATGAAGTGCTTCTGGTTATGGATATCGGAGTTAAGTTGGGCATTGACTTCAAGGGGAAAGAAAGTGAGGTGGCTGAGTTTATCCGTCAAAGGGAAATGGAGGACAACGACCGAATGGGTCGAAATGGTGGTTGATAATTACTGTGTGTGTTTTGGTGCGTTTGCTGGGTTTCAGAATTTTTATGTTAGGTCTCTCATGGAATATTAGAGGTCTTGGGAGGAGGGAGAAGAGGTCTGTGGTGAAGAAGTTGGTCTTTAAAATGAAGCCTATGTTTTTGTTTCTTCAAGAAACCAAGCTGGGCTGCTTCGATAGTGGCATTATTCAGTCTCTAGGAGGAGGTTTGTTGTCGAGAGGTATGGGGGTTGATGCCGAGGGAGCTTCGGGAGGTCTCATTTCGCTTTGGAATAAGGATCTCTTTTCAGTTACATACTGCATAACAAACAATAGGTGTATTATTTTGGTGGGGAAATTGTTGGGAAAGAATATTGAGGTGGTTTTTTGTAATATTTATGCCGCCAACATCGAGCGAGATCGTAAGCTTTTATGGGATTTTATTCTTCAAGTTCAACAATCCTTTTCGTTGCCGTGGTGTATGGGAGGGGATTTCAACACGGTTCTTTACGCTTCGAAAAGAAAAGGAGGCGAGGGGAATGGCATTTCTATGAGGAATTTCAACAGATTTGTGTCTCAGGCTGGCGTGGTTGATATTCCGTTGGTGGGTCTATCCTTCACATGGACGAACAACCAGGAATCGGCTTCTTGGGCTCGTTTAGACAGGTTTCTCTTATCTCCTTGGTTCTTTACTGCCTTCCCCCATTTGATTCAGAAGGGCCTTCCGAAAAGCGTTTCAAATCATAACACCATCTCTTTAGGAGAGTGTAAGGTGGACTGGGGTCCCTCTCCATTTCGGTTTGTTAATTCTTGGCTTGAAGAGAAAGAGGTGATGAGACAAGCCATGGATGGCTGGAAGGAATGCAGGGCTTCTGGTTCGGCTGGCTGGAGGATTTGTTCCAAACTTAAGGCTTCAAGGTTTAGATTGAAGCAATGGGTGGCAGTCAAGAAAAATGGGGCTGACAAGGTTCTTTTGTGTGAGAAACGTCTTGATGAGATCGATTGGAAAGCTACCACGGATGGTTGGTCTGAGGAGTTGCGAAAAGAGAGGATTCTTTTGTTGTCAGAATTATGGAGAGAAATCAGAAGGGAAGAACAGCTTTGGAGGCAAAGTCTAGAATAAATTGGTTAGTTGATAGGGATAGGAATTCAAAATTTTTTCACACCATGGCAAACGGCAGACGGCAGATGGAGGAGAAATTTTGTGGGGGAGATTACCATCAATGGTCAGAAATTTTCGGATCCCCCTTCCATCCGTTCTGAGATCCTGAATTACTTCGCCAATCATTTTAAGAAAGTCTCATGGCAGTGCCCAAAGGTAAACGGTTTAAATTTTCAGCAACTTTTGAATGATGATATTTCCATGCTTGAGAGGCCTTTTTGTCATGATGAGGTGTGGGAAGCTTTGAGTCAATGTGATGGCAATAAAGCGCCTGGACCAGATGGCTTTAACATTAATTTTATCAAAGCCAATTGGGATGTTATTAAAGTAGATTTCATGAATTTTCTTATTGAGTTTCACAATGACAGCTCCATTGTTAAGGAATTAAACAACACTTTTATAGCTTTAATTACTAAGTGTAGTAGTCCTGAGAAGATTTCTGACTATAGACCGATAAGCTTGGTGGGATGTTTATATAAGATTTTGGCTAAGATTTTGGCCAATCGTCTCAAGGGGGTCATGGATAAGATTATAGGGGAAACTCAGATGACCTTCATTAAAGATCGTCAGATTCTGGATAGTTTTGTTATCGCGGAAGAAATTATTCACTTTTGGAAGGGTGAGACTGAAGGGGGTTTGGTGGTGAAGTTAGATTTTGAAAAGGCTTACGACATAGTGGATTATGGTTTCTTGGATTCAACTATGAAGGAGATGGGGTTTGGCAGTAAATGGAGGTCTTGGATTAAAAGTTGTATTTCTTCCCCAAAGTTAGCGGTGTTAGTGAATGGCTGCCCAACTTCTCAGTTTGGGATTGAAAGGGGTTTGAGACAGGGAGATCCCCTCTCTCCTTTTCTTTTCAATATTGTGACTGAAGCTTTGAGTCGTCTTCTTCAGAAAGCTTTTGAGTTTGGTTTGATTAAAGGGGCTTCGTTTGGGTCTAATTTCGTTCATGTCTCCCACTTGCAGTTCGCGGACGATACAATTCTTTTTTTAAAGCCGAATCGGGAGTTTCTTTTAAATGCTAGAAGAATTCTTAGATGTTACGAAATAGTTTCGGGTTTGAAGATTAATTTTCATAAGTCGAGTGTTACTAGAGTGGGGAAAAATGTGGTGAATTGTGAATCTTGGGCTGAGTTGTTCAGGTGCCAAAAGGCTGCCTTTCCTATTTCTTATCTTGGTATGCCATTGGGTATCAAGAAGCTTTCGAAAGTGGCTTGGGAGCCAATTTTGTCTCGGATAAGGAACAGACTTGCTCCTTGGAAGAGAAAATTTATCAACAAAGGTGGAAGGTTGGTTCTTATTAAGGCTGTTCTTGCAAGTATTCCGTCGTATTTTATGTCGGTTTTCAGGATTCTTGTGGGAGTGGCCAAGGAAATTGAGAAGATGCAAAAATTGTTTTTCTGGGGGGACGAAAGCGAGAAAAGAAAGATCTATGCTGTTAGTTGGGATAATCTGTGCAAAAGCAAGAGGAATGGAGGTTTGGGAATTGGGAAAATTCAAGATAAGAATAAAAGCCTCCTCGCTAAATGGGTTTGGAGATTTGGCAAGGAAGAAGATGCTCTCTGGAGAAGAGTTGTGTGCTACAAGTATAAGGTGCTGTCTTCGTCTCTCTTATGGAATTGGAGTAGTGGTAGTAAGGTCTCCTGCATTATCAAAGCTGTTGGTAGTCTTTTCGGTAGTGATTCGTTTTCGTCTAAGATCTTAGATGATGGGCTGGAGATTTCTATTGGGAATGGCTGTAGAGCGCGTTTTTGGCATGATCCGTTGGTGATGAACACTCCCCTCAAACTTGTTTGTCCTAGGATGTTTGCGTTGGCTGTCAACAAAGAGGGTAGGGTGGCTGACTTCGGTATGTGGAGTGACTCGATTTGGAGGTGGGAGGTCCCTCTCAGGCGGCCTGTTTTTGTATGGGAGAAAAATCAATGGGATATTCTTATGGCTATTCTTGGTTGTTTTAAAATGTAGCATTCAGTCCCAGATTCTATCAGTTGGGTGTTAAGTCCGGATGGCGTTTTTTCCGTTAGGTCTTTCAGGCTTTCCTTGGAAGGCTTCTCTTCTAAGTTTAATGCGGATCATGCCTTGATTTGGAAGAATCTTTGCCCTCCAAAAGTGGAAGTTTTCCTGTGGCAGTTGTTGCAAGGCAGGATCATGGTTCATAGTGTCTTGTGTAGTTTTGGTTTCGATCCTGGGTCTTCTATGGTGTGTGTTTTGTGCAATTCGGGCGAGGAAACGATTGACCACCTTTTCCTCCATTGCCCTTGGTCTAAGGAGCTGTGGGGAAGATGTATGAACTTTTGGGGGGTGCAGTGTTGTTTCAATAAGTCGGTTCTAGATTAGGCTAGGGGTTGGTTGGGTTTAATGGTCATGAAAAGATTTCACCGTGCTTGGAACACTTTATTTTTCGCTATTGTTTGGACGATTTGGGAGAGTAGAAACAACATCATCTTCAACAGTAAGCTTGCTTCAATCCCTTTGGCTGCCGACATGGTGATTTTTAGGGTGGTTTGGTGGTTTAAGTTCTTCGGAAAATAGATCGCGGACCCGATTACTATTATGATTAGCAACTTTCCTGATAGTGTTTCTTCCAGTTTATTGCCAAAAGCTGTCTCTTCTCATCTTGGTTGGTCTCCCTCTCTTGACGGTCTTCATTTTTATGTTGATGGTTCTTCTAGGGGGAATCCGGGTTCCGCTGGAATTAGTGGTGTTTTGAGATGTGATTCCAGGAAGATTTTGGGTTTGTTTTCTAGTTATATTGGCTTTTCTAACACCTTGGTTGCGGAGGCCACTGCTATCCTTAAGGCCTGCCAATTATGCTACCTTTCGCTGGATTTACGAATGAAGACGATCTCCATTTTTAGTGATTCCAAACTGCTGGTCTCCTGGGTGAATGGGGAAAGAACTGCTGAGTCTAATGTGACGATCATCATCAATGAGTCTCGGAGTTTTCTGGATTTATTGAGTAGAGTGAGGGTGGTGTTTTTGCAGAATCAGGAATTCGATGGCTGACTCTTTAGCCAAAAAAGGGTCTGGGTTGCAGGAGGATTTCTTGCTTTGGGATCTTGGTTAGCATCGGTCTTGCTCTGTTTCTGCTTTGTTTTTTCTGGTTGTTTTCTTGCTTTGTGCGCTTCCCTGTTGCTTTCTGGTGCTTTTGGCTTTGGTCTGTGTTGTGTGTTGGTTCCGCCCCGCTGGGTGTGTTGTTTCTTGGTTGCGGCCTTTTGTGCCTTTAATAAAGTTCTATTGTTTCAAAAAAAAAAAAAGTCTTCTATGTACTTCTTCTGTGAAATGTGGTATAAAAGATGTGCTATGGGTGTCTTAAATTTTTTTTTCAAAAGTGACCACTGTGAACTCTAGGTTGAGAAATAGAGGATTCTTGTTTTCTTCTACTTACGCAGGTAACAAAAATATCATCTGGTTCTTTGAATCGGAAAGGGGCAAAGAAGGATTTATCAACAATAGGTTCTTCTAGGACCGTTGTTTTTCTTCAATGTTTACTACCTTGAATCGTTTGTTCTTCAATCAAGATTAGTTTGGGTTAATATTTCGGGAATGCCATTAAATTTCTAGGGTCCTTCTTTTTTCAAAAAATTGGGCTGGATGGTAGGGGAACCTCTTTTGATTGAAGTGGATACTTTAGCAAGAAGAAGATTGGATAAAGGCCGTATGTTGGTTTCAATCTGTCGAGATCATCATTGTTCCAGGAAAATCAAGATTGAAATAGGTGATCGGCGATTTGTGGTGAATATGGATGAAGATTTGGCTCTGGTGGACATGGCTTGGATGGATAGATTTCTGGGTTTGGAGAAGGAATTCCCAACTTCTGTTTTGAATTCTTTACCTGTTTTGGAAATGATAGCTGGTGGTCTAGGAAATATGAATGGTGAAGTTACTTCCTCATCTCTACTCTGGTGGAAATGGTCTTGATCGATGAGAATGATAGAGAACAGCTCATTAAAAGTAATAAGCTGGCAGATGTGTGTTTTTCAGGTTCAAAATTCAAACAAGAAAGGCAATGGCAGTAGGATGGACGAAAATTTGGCTATAAAAAGTGACTATTCTAAGCTTAGGAAGGATAAAGGTAATATGAAGGTCAGCTTTAGCAGTGATGGGATAGAAAAAAGTGCAAAGGTTAGAGATGCCAGCTCTATTTCGCTTGATGCTAATTCTGATTCTAGCTGGCTTTTGGAGACTCGTTTTGGGAGGGATGAAAATTTGAATCAGGTTGATGATGGTCTAGAAGGTAAGGAAAGTGGCTTGAAGGTTGATGGGCCTGGTTGGGCCTTGGTTGAGAGGGTTAGCTTTAAGTCTAAAAGATCCACTCAAAGCCCTAAAATGAAGGCTCAGAATGGTAGGATGGCTGACTTTGGTCTATCTAGAACAAAATACATTTATAAAGTGTGTAAAACTAGAAGAAGCTATGTTAAAGAAGAGGAAGGTTTCGATGAGATCAATGAAGGTGGTGTTGTGAGAGATGTGATTGGTTCTGAGGATATGAAGAAAGAACATGACCGGCCCATAAAAAGGATAGGAAGAAAGAAAAATCACTTGGTTAAGAGTCATAGTATCTTAATGAGACATTCGAAGGCTACGGTTCTTGATCTTAATCAAGATTTCAGAAAGGAAAACATAGGTCCTAAGGTGACGAAGGCATCTTGGAACTTAAAAAAGAGATCGCTAAGGTCATCAAAGTTGGAAAGGTCTTAGGCTTTGATTTTAATGGAAGTGAAAAGGATATGGTTGAGGAGATTGTTAGGAGGATTAAAGCTAGAACTTTTGGTAAGCTGGAGGGGACTCTAGCGTGCAACAACAATTAGTGCTTCTTTTAATGCTATGCTTTGTGATGCTTGGATCTGCTTCAGTGTTTTGGTGGGTTTGTGGTTGTTTTATGCAGTTCATTTTTGCCCTATGTGCCCTGTTTGTTTTCCTTTTGCTTTAGTTGTGCTTTGTGTTTTTAGAGTTGGCGGCGTTGTTTTTTGCCTCTAGTGGTGTTATGTGTTTGTGTGGGTGCTTTTGCCCTGTTGTTGTGCCTGCTTAGGCTCTATTTTGGCTTTTGCCTTAATAAACTGATGCAGTTCAAAAAAGAGAAAGGATTTTGGTCTATGTAAGGATTCTCATTTGTTGATTGGCTTGTTTCGTGGACAAACCACATGTTGGGGTTGATGTAAGGGTAGCTTAGGAATTGGTGATCATCTAATGACCCTCTCAAGACCTCAAGAGAAGAAGCACCAAAGGTAAATTCTAGTGCTTACTTGCTTTGAAGAGATCTAGTTGCACACACACACAAAACTCATGCATAAATCTTATTCTTTTATGTTGTGTGTTTTATATGAGTGCTTGCATGTTCTTGAACATCTCTTCTTGCATGTTTTTATTTGATTGCATCTAGGTCATTGAAATGCCTTAACATGTTTAGGTATTAGGATGCAAAGTCATGAATTTTATTCATGCTTGTTTGAATTGATTGCATCTTGTTCTATGATAATGCCATGATATGATAGGCATTAGGATGCATTCAATTCTCACACTTGCACTTCATGTTTGATTAGCTTTAAGTGTGGTGTAATTCGTTTCCGAAGGATGTTCGGAAACGTCCGCGCGTGCATGTTGGTGTGAATAGTTTTGCGCGATGATCGCCGGTGGAGATGCCCTTGGCTTCTCCTTTGGATTCACCATATTTGGTGAACGGCGGTTGAGATCGGCGGCTTGGCCGCCTTTAGAAATCACCGATCAAGACCTGATTATAAATATCTCGGGTCCAAAACGACGGTTATGATCGGCGATTATATACCCGCCGAATGAAAGCGCTGAATGAAACCAAGGTTCTCGGGTTTCAGTTCGGTGGTTACATTCTGCTGCCCCGACTGCAGAATGAAACCGCCGATCGTGTGTTTTCAGGGGCAAAATTGTATTTTCACATGCCCTGTTTTTGGTCTCTATAAATACATCCTTATCTCTGGTTCCCAAACCAAGTTTCTGATCCCAAGAACCCTAGAGAGATATTTAGAGAGACTTGAGAGGAAAATCTTAAAGATCGCATCTTTATTTCTCTCAACCCATTTCCACATGAACATATCATCATCTAAGCATCATCTAGGATCATCTAGTGTATGCTAATGCATGGGTCTTCTTCAACACACATGGTATGATTTGTTGAACACTAATCTCATCTAATTTTAGTGTTTTACTTATCAATTTTATCTCTTATATTACTTGTATGTGTTTAGATTAATTTCTACATACATGGTTGAGATTATGTGTTGATTGGGTTACTTTTTACATAGCTTATTTGATTAGGTCATTATTACCTAAAAGCTATGCCATAAATATTCTTGTGTGATTTATTGATAACTAGGTTGATAGATTGTTTTATTAATCAACTAGTTAATCCTTTGAATGTTTGTGGGTTATTTGTGATAGCTTTGTATCTAGGATTGGTTATCCTTCACTTAGCTAAAGTTGTATGCCATGTCATATAGCTATTTTTATATATAGGATTGTTTTTATTGACATCATATAATCCTAGATAAGTATTTAATGTACCCTAGCATTATTTGCATATTTGAATATCATTGCATATTCACTTAGGGTTTGATCTCTTCGGAGAAGTAAGTCTTATGTGATAGACCGGGATTAGGTCGGACACCAGGATTAGGTGGTCACATGAGCAAATTGGACTAGATCCACTTCTACAGGCCTGCGGGTAGTGGTAGCGGGATATAGGCCGAGATTAGGCCGTTAAACCGGGATTAGGTTGTATACGCTATCACAATTAGTGGATTCGAGGTTCGAGTGTGGCGCACTTACCAGCCCGTGGTTTTTCCCTATTGAGGGTTTCCATGTAAAAATCAAGTGTCGTTTATATTTCCGCACCATATTACACTTGATTATTGTTTTGTGAATTGGAGTTATATTTGTAATATTGACTAATCCGAAAATTTGGTAATAACGGATTAACAACCCATTCACACACCCTCTATGTCGTTTTTAAAAGACACCCACGCGTATAATGGTAAAATTATACATTTTCAGTCTATGAGTGCATGACTAACAAAAGTTTGGATTTCTTTATTTTCGGTATGTATATTATTGAACATGTTAGATAACTCTCACTTTTCAACTATTCGTTACTAATTTTTTTTTTTTTTTTTTTTTTTTTTAGTTTTGTTTTCTCAACTTTGAGACAGATTCTGTTGGATATGACTTGAATATTCCAATGCTTACCAAACACGATTTACCAATGCGGAGACTTACTGGAGACGTGAGAGCGTTTGAGAGTATGAGGTTATGTTTGAGGGAGGAGGACGTGAAGAACAGAAGAAACGAAGAACCGTGACAACCGCTGTCACAATTGTTCTGGCTTTGACAGCGGTCACGAGAGCGGTGATCAAGCGCAGTGAATTTTCACAGCGGAATTGAGAGCGGTCCAATTCCAGTGGATACTGTTGTGGAAAGCGCTATGGCTTCCACAGCGGTACCGAGAGTGGTAAATGATATGGCACATGGATCACGGTTTTCTGAGTGGTCAAGGTCAACACAGTTTAGGAAGCGGGTGGCCAACTGCAACTTGAATCGTAGTCAATCACAAACATGCGTTGAGTCAGGAAATATTTATGGAAGAGGAAATATGTTGTTTCTAGAAGTTCTAATAGGAAAAGTATTTCTCCTTAAAAGAAGACTTGTCATAAATGTGGAACAAGTAATTCTTGTACGTATAGGAGTAGGATTTCCTTTTAGGTTAACTCCCTGTAATTCATATAATATAGACCATAATAACTAGGTTATTTGTGGTGGAGCAAAATAGCAAATACTAGAGAGATCTCAAAGTGAGCATTGGGTGTAATTGGGTTTGGGGTATTATTTAGAGAGAGATCTTGAGTGTGTGGTTATAACAATTTACTACATATTGGAACTTTCTCTTGTCGTCCTGGACGGCCATGGTTTTTTCCTGATTTGGGTTTCCATGTAAATTCTTGTGTTGTGTGTGATTGAATTTAATTACTTCTCTTCATCTTATCTTTTATTTGTTATTGTGTTTGTTTGTGTTCTATCCGGCAACGCTTTTGCGCGTATAGTGACTTTTGTTCGCTAACAATTGGTATCAGAGCCATGGTTGCTTGATAGTGGTCTTAACAAACTTTATGGCAAGGATGATGAGATTCGATATTGAGAAGTTTGACGGACATATGAACTTTGGCTTGTGGCAAGTTCAAGTCAAAGATATATTAATCCAACACGATTTACACAAGGTGTTGAAGGGTAAGTCAACCCCTGCAAACCCTGAAGGTTCTAGAGATTCTAATAAAGATGCGGCTAGTACTAGTTCTGGAAAATCTAAGATGAGCGATAATGATTAAGAGGATTTGGATGAGAGAGCTGCGAGTGCGATACGACTGTGCCTAGCCAATAACGTTCTTGCAAATATTCATGGAACATATTCAGCGGAAGAACTTTGGGAGAGGCTTGAAGAGTTGTATCAATCAAATAGTGTCTACAACCGATTCTACCTGAAGGAGCAGTTTCACATGCTGCAGATGACTAAAGGTACGATGGTGTCCGATCTGTTAGGATTATGCTCAATAGCAAGAGTGTAATGTTGTACTTGACAATCTTTTCATATTAATAAAGTGATTTCTGTTAGTTAACAAAATCTTATAGCATTTATTATTATAATTGTCAAAGTATATAATCATAAGGTCAAAAGACTATGAGAAAAGAAGAATTGTTCGTACATCTGGATATGTCTGAGGTAGACACAATTCTTTAGTTAGTCTTGAATAACGTTCACAACTTAAGTTAAAGGTTAGACACTTTTATCTTGTTAAAGTTGTAGGATTCTTTTACAAGCATTTGAGTGGGATCAAATGTGTTATGATGAGTCTAAAATCATCGAAGGGTCTTCGAGTAAAAGAATCTAGTGCACTGGGTGCATTGAACTGAATCACAATGAAATACTTTTTCTAGAATCGTCAATCGATAAAAGTCTTTTCATTATCAGGATAATCGGAGAGTCTATCTTAATCCTGAGATAAATGATGGACTTATGGTTACAAGTGTTATCATTTGAGCTATCAATGAGTACGATTATATAGCATAGTCTATCCTCGATTGTTTGGTGGTATTCATTTGTTAATCGATAGAGGACTTCATTTATAGATATGGACATCGTGGCTCCATTTATGAAATGTGAGTAGAATATCATCATATGGATGCTTTGTGGTTTTGGATATTAAATCTTAACGTTGAGTTTTCAATAGTATCTATTGAAAGATGACTTCTGGACAAATCATAATATATATCTAAGTTCAAAGTGTGGTCATATGAGTAAATATGGTAACTTGGAGAGCTATAGGCGGTCTATGAGCTCTTGACGTTTACTGATATTCTTCACGAAGATTCAGTATCTCCTATATGATTGTCTAGGGTATGAATGAGAATCGTTAACTTATTCCATCTTTATTTAAGAGTGCAATTTTAGTTCTTTAGTGGAATGAACTAAAATTAATAGATTGAACCTAAGTGAATCATTTGTTGATTGTGATTGGGTTACATCTATTGGAGCTCAAATTTAGATAGGCCCGCCAAGATCCCCAATCCGCACGGACTTGCATGAATCACTTGATATATTTTACCGGACTATTTGTGGGTCCATTTAGAATTGTATTTAATATATTAAGAATATAATTTGCACATTATTTATTTAATGGGCTGTTTAATTATATTAATATATTAATGAAAGGCAAGTGGACTTGTTTCTTTTAGTAAGAATGGGTCTAGTTCACATGTGAGCTTTTTATTAAAGTCCAAATGGATTAAATAAAATAAGTAAACAATATTTGGCCCAAGTTTTAGTCATGGGCGGCTAGGCTATTTTTTAGCCCATTATATTATATTATTTTATTATTTAATTAAATGGAAATTAATTATTTAATTAAAAATCAAATCTTTTTCTAATTAGGAAATATGTTTCCTAGTAGTATACTACTATTAGTAGTATATTAAATATAAAAGACTTTATTTGTTTAGTCAAATGAGGAAGTCTTTTATATAGTCACAAATTCATTAAAGAGTTGGATTAGGGTTTGAATTCTAAGAAGTCTTTTGTAGAAACACAAATCCTATTTGGAAAAGGACTTTGGTGATCACCTTGTTGGACAAGGCTAGAATTCGGCCACCCTAAATATTTTAGGGCAAAAAATTTGGTCCCTATATAACTAAAGGGATGAATTTCAGCCAACCCTAGTTTTTGCCTTTGAAGAATTTACTTTCTTTTGCTAAAGTGGAAAAAATAAAAATCCTACTCTAAGACTAGTGAGTGAATTCGGCCAAGAGAGGGTTGTGAGAAAAAAATTGTTCTTATTTTGATAGTGCACTAGTGATCTTAATATCAAGAGATCTTGTGCACAATTTCGAATAAGGTTCACGCGAATTTCAATCTAACGATTGTGAATTCAAAAGTAACTGGAACATTCTTAACAATCTTTTGGAGTTCGTAGTGACTAACAGAATCAGAAAAGTTTTTGTTGTCCATTCTCAGGTTCACAATTCAAAAGAAGGGAGACCACGCTCATAGATGATTCACGTTCATGATCGGTTTTGAAAGATCTATCGGATGACCATCGACGTTAGTCAATCGAATCACGCGAAAAAGGTATTTTATCTTTTTCGTATATATGTTTAATTAGTTAAAGGGTTAAGGTTCAATATGGAAATTTTTTAAAAATATACTAAACCTTTTTAGTCTCGCTTCCGCCCTGTACAAACGTTTTTCCCTACATGATCATCCAGGAGTGCTCAATGGGATAGTTTTCGAATTATAGTCGATTGGAGTAAAGATTGATGAAGAAGACAAAGGTCTTATATTCATCTGGTCCCTTCCATCGTCCTATGTGCACATGAAGCCAATCTTGATGCATGGGAGTTCAACCATATGCTTTGGAGATGTGGCGAACAATTTATCTCTGAGGAACGAAGGCTAAAAAGTGAAGGTCAATCTTCTGATAACTTTATTCTTTTTGTTGACAAGAAAAAGGGGAACTCTAAAGGGAAAGTCACTTGTTGGGGATGTGGACAGTCTGGACACATAAGGAAGGATTGTAAAAATAAGAAGACAAGTGCGGCTAAGGGCTCTAAAGAGGGTGATCCGGCAATCGCCTCTCTTGAGTATGACGACTACAGCAATGCCCTTTAAAGGGACATAAACATCCTCATAGCATGACCGCTAGTTACGGTGAAAATGATGTAGTTGATAGCGGGTCCACAATTGCACACGAGCATTGGTTATGAGGTGATGCAAGGTGTGTGGTGGACAAAGATGTCGATGGCTGAGCGAACTCCTTGGGAACCTAACGTGAAGAGTTGCACCACAATTTTCAGTAAGGTAAATTTCTACATGTGCTGGAGAAATCTTGGGATGGTTGTTTCCTAAGTGTTTATACCCAGTGGTGAGTATGTTGATTCTTAGTGATGAGGATCATAGCTGAGGACAAGTTTTGGAATTCTCGCCATAAGGGAGGATTGTTGGATATGGCTTGAATCCAATGGTTACCAAACACGATTTACCAATGCGGAGACTTCCTGGAGACGTGAGAGCGTTTGAGAGTATGTGGTTATGTTTGAGGGAGGAGGACGTGAAGAACAGAAGAAACAAAAAACCGTGATGACCGCAGTCACAACCGCTCTGGTTTTGACAGCGGTCACGAGAGCGGTGGTCAAGCGCTGTGAATTTTCACAGCGGAACTGAGAGTGGTCCAATTCTAGTGGATACCGCTGTGGAAAGCGCTGTGGCTTCCACAGCGGTACCGAGAGTGGTAGACGATGATGTGGCGCATGGATCACGATTTTCTGAGTGATCAATATCAACACGGTTTAGGAAGCGGGTGGTCATCTGCAACTTGAATCATAGTCAATCACAAACACGCGTTGAATCAGGAAATATTTATGGAAGAGAAAATATGTTGTTTCTAGAAGTTCAGGAAAAGGATTTCTCCTTAAACGAAGACTTGTCATAAATAGGAAATAGTATTTATGTGGAACAAGTAATTCTTGTACGTATAGGAGTAGAATTTCCTTTTAGCTTAAACTCCATGTAATTCATATATGTAGACCATAATAACTAGGTAATTTGTGGTGGAGCAAAATAACAAATACTAGAGAGATCTCAAAGTGAGCATTGGGTGTAATTGAGTTTGGGGTATTATTTAGAGAGAGATCCTGAGTGTGTGGTTGTAACAATTTACTACATATTGGAACTTTCTCTTGTCGTCCTGACGGCCGTGGTTTTTTCCTTGATTTATGTTTCCATGTAAATTCTTGTGTTGTGTGTGATTGGATTTAATTACTTCTCTTCATCTTATCTTTTCTTTGTTATTGTGTTTGTTTGTGTTCTATCTGGCAACGCTTCCGCGCGTATAGTAATGTTTGTTCGCTAACAGATTCTAGTACAAAGAACCTTCTAATAGAAGGGGTAGCTCAAAAGGACTTGTTTATCTCCATAAATATTCAAGATTACGAGTAATTCACCTAGACTTGAAAGCCAACAACATTTGACTTAGATGGCCAAATGAATCAAAAAATATCTGATTTTGGAATGGTAAGAATATTTGGGGTGAATGAATCAGAAGGAAACACTAATAGCTAATCGACTCAGCAGTAGAGGAATCATGTTGTGTTGATGAAGTAGTGAGATGCTTTCATGTGAGTATATTGTGTGTTCAAGATCAGGCAATAGACAGACCAACAATGTGGTATGTTGTTTCCATGCCGTACACCAAAACAACCGGAAGTTTTTATCTACGACAATTCTCAAGAGCCGAAAGCTCTGGAAATAAATTTGGAAAATTGTTCCACAAACAATGTGACAGTTTCACAGATGGAAGGAAGATGAATTAGTACTAGGTATATCTGTAAGTGACTATTACACTTTCTTGAAATGTGAATCTATTATTGCATGTTTTTTCTTAAAATTTAAGTCTAATTGGATCTATCTCAAACTTTTTGTAATGCACTTATAAGTTATGGGGTTGACCTCTCGTATTGCAACAAGAAATTATTTAATATCATTGATGTTTTGAGTGTTTTATGGCGTGTAATAGACTTCGATATTGTTACCATCATCAAAATTATTCTCAGTGATGTTTGATAATGATTTGTTCCACACTTAATATCTCTATAAATTAAGAAAATATTAATTTATATAAAAATTAATATCCTTATTAATTAATCTATTTTACTTGGTTTCAACATTATTATTTTACTAGGTTTAACTAAATATCAAGAATCTGTTGCCATTGACTAGACAATCAATTAGTTCATATTATAACTTGTTTACTAATCATGAATCCTTCATGTGAAAGGGAATTAAGTTTCTGTTTATTAAATTTGTGAGGAATTAAGTTCCATGGATCCCATACATATATCAGGAGTTAAGTTCCTTAATGAAAGGAAACTTGATTCCCCATCCAACCTAGGAATCAAAATCCATTTCTTGATTGAAAAGAGAATTCATGTATTTTTACTAAAATATCTTTATCGTAATAAATAAATAAAAAACAACTATATTTCTATTTTGTAATTTTCTTCCAGGATTGTTCTCTATCATTCTCTTTTGTTCATTTTTTTCTCCATATCTATTTCTTTATATATATATTATTGAATTTCTTATGTATATATTTTTTCATCAAATCACATATAAAATTATGTTTTGAATTATATATATATAAAACTGTGAATTATTTAAATAAAAAAAAATGAATTGCAACTTTGATTTGGTATATATGAACCATCAGTTAAAAAAAAAAAAAAGCACTTTGAATTCACATTGCGGTTGCTTTTCCCCTCTTGAATTTCATGCTTTTTGGTTTGATTTTTTTTTTTAAAAAACTTATATACACACACACACACGTGTATATATATATATATATATTTGAACATCAGAAATTTATTGAAGCCACAAGGCACACAAACAACAGCCCCTAACAGACAAGGGGAAGAAAGACAGCAGGCAAAAACCCCAGGCAATCCACCTAGGCAGCCACCAAAAGCCAAAAAAAAAAAACAAACAAACAAAGAGGCCTCATGCCATAGAAACAAAAACACCCAAAACAACCCAGACCACAAAACAAACATAGGAACAAAACCAACAAACCAGAATGAGTCAGACCAACTCCCATCAGACCATATCACCCTCCGAATTTGATCCTTTCTTCGCCAGGGAATCAACAAAATAATTGGTTGACCTTGGATTGTAGATGATAGCCGTTCTGCCTAAGAGAGCCAAAATTGACCGTATATCATATATGTAGTTAACATGTTTTAGACTCCCAAAACCAGAGCAGTTGACCTAGGATATAGCCGTCTTTGAGTCGCTTATAATGGTTATCTCTTTCCCAATCATAACCGGTGATCTTGCGCACAACACACAAACTTGGTGGATTGCAGTAATTTCTACAGTAATGGCATCAGCAGTGCCAATATTCATGGAAAAAGAACCCATTACCTTCCCGTAATGATCACACAAGACTCCACCAATACAAGCAGACCCAGGATTTCCCCTAGCCGACCCGTCTACATTAAACTTCAAAGCTCCATGTGAAGAGGGGGGGGGGGGGGGGGGGGGTGTCCAATCACCCTTCCTAATAGCCTTTAAAGGCTTTGAAACAGAGCATCAATCAGCAATATTTTGGAGCATGACAGTGATCGAATCCGAGCATCCTTCCGCATGATGCTTGAACCACCAAGCAACTCTGATTTTAACCATGTCTACAGGTTGAGAAACTCCTTGATTAGAATTCCTGAAGACCAATTGATTCCTAGTGTCCCAAATGGTCCAAACAGTAGCAAAGAAAAAAGTGTTCCAAGCTCTTCCTTGACTAGCTTTCAGACAAAGACCAAACCATCCTAAAGCCCAATCCAAGAAGGACTTATTAGCACACCAATAGACACCCTACCACACCATACATCGACTCCAAATTTCAGACGCCCATTTACAGTGAAGGAACAAGTGATCGACTGTCTCTTCATCACATTTACACAGCGGGCATTCCTGAGACAAGTTAGGGCAGAAACCAAATTTAGTCATCACATGTCTTACCATAACTCTACCCTTTAGCAATTGCCAAGTAAAAACCTCTATCTTGAGAGGGCAAATCCCTTGCCAGACAATAGAGGAGTCCACCTTGTCAACTAACATACCCAAATCCTCTAGATTTCTTCTAAAAGATCTCACCGAAAAAAATTCCTTTAGGATCAAAAGACCAAGCAAGCATATCGTTTATAAGATTACGAGGTTTGAATTGTTCAAGTCTACAAACAAAAGTATTCCATTGATATTTTTCCTAGTCGAACAATTGTCTCCTCATAGGCACTTTCCACACCCAATCCTGACCTTGCCACGAACCAAAATCCTCAACCGGTCCAATCTTTTTAGAGGAAATGGCGAAAATTCTGGGGAAGGCATTCATAAGAGACATTTCCTCACTACCCAACTCTCTCCAAAAATCTACCCTCCTTCCATCACCTAAAACTATTCTCAAACCAGTCTTTAGGATTTCCTCTGTAGCAGCACCTGTTTTAAAAAGATTGTTAACAGCTTGGACAAAATGAGAAGCCACAGCCGACCCAAAGCAACACCACTTCCAAACTAATGCATTTCTCTGAACCCCATACTTCGCGTAAATCACCCTCCTCCACGGACTCGTCTCCCCATTACCAAATCTCCACACCCATTTTGCAAGCAAACTTTTGTTTTTATCCTTCATTCTCCCAATTCCCAACCCCTCATTTTTCTTGCTTCTACACATCGAAATCTAGTCCACCGTGTGTATTTTCTTCTTTAGCATCTCATCATCCTAGAAAAAAGATCGTTGTATTTTTTTCAATTTATTAGCAACACCCATTGGCAAGTTAAAAACTGACAGAAAGTAATTTAGTATGCTTGATATGACTGATTTTATAAGGACTAGGCAACCCCCTTTGTTTAGAAATTTTTTCTTCCCCGGCGCTAGCCTACTCTCAACACGGCGCACAAGATTGTCCCAAAAAGATTTGGAGCGAGGTCTTGCTCCAAGAGGAAAACCGAGATAAGTAATTGGGAGAGTTGCACTTTTGCACCTAAAAGCCACTGCCCAATCCACTGTTGCAGCTCCCTTTTTCCCCACTTTTACCACACAAGACTTGTGAAAATTAATTTGGAAACTTGAAGCCATCTCAAAACATCTTAGGATCCTCCTAGCATTTCAGATGTAGTTCAAGCAAGGTTTAAGGAAGAGAATTGTGTCGTCGGAAAATTACAAATGAGTCAAATGGACCACATTATCCCCAAAAATCACACCTCTCACCAGGCCTAAATCCGTAGCCTTTCTAAATAAGTTGCTTAGGCCTTCGCTAACAATATTAAATAAGAAAGGGGACAGAGGGTCTCCTTGCCTTAGACCCCGTTCTAAGCCAAAATGAGATGAAGGGCTGCCATTCACCAGGGCAGAAAGCATAGGAGTGGTAATGCAAATTTTCATCCACATTCTCCACTTCTCACCAAACCCCATCTTCTTCATCATTGGGTCTAAAAATTCATGATTCATACTATCATAAGCTTTTTCAAAATCCAGCTTTATGATAAAACCACCCCTCTATATCGTTCCTCCACGAGTGAATCACTTTCTCCGTTATTACAAAACTATCTGTAATTTGGCATTTTTTGACAAACGCTATCTGAGTTTCTCCAATGACAGACTCCATGACTAGTTTTAATCTGTTAGCTAGAACTTTAGACAATATTTTGTACAGAGACCCTACCAAACTTATTGGTCTGAAGTCTTTCATTGATTCTGGATTCCCACATTTAGGAATAAGAGCAATAAATATTTTGTTCAAATCTTTCACTATAGAGCCCTCGTGATAAAACTCGTTAATGAACTTCCAAAAATCATCCTGGATCATCTCCCAATTTGCTTTAATAAAATTAAGATTTATACCATCCGGTCCTGGAGCTTTGTTTTCGTCACACCCACTAATTGCTTCCCAGATTTCCTCTTTGCAAAAAGGTTTTTCTAATGTTGCTAACTCCTGGTCCGATAATCTCTTCAAATCCAAACCTCTAAAATCAGGACGTAGATAAATTACTTTCCTGTAATGTTTCTTGAAAAAATCTACAATTCCCTCTTTAACCTCTGTTGGCTTTGTAACTTTTCTCCCTTCAATAACAATCTCCCCTATAAAATTCATTCTCTTTCTCTCATTTGCCAAGCTATGAGAAAACTTAGTGTTTTTATCCCCCTCTTTTAACCAATGAACTCTGGATTTCTGACTCTACATCTGCTCATCCCTCCTAATACATTTCCACATATCAACCATGATAACCAGCCTTTCCTGTCTCAGACAATCAGTCTAGCCTTCCAATACTGCTTTTCTATCCACCTCTATACACCGTGAATTAGTGGTAATAGCATAAAATTAATTATGTGTTCAAATGTGCATAATTTCTCAATTTTTAATTAATATTAAACTAATTAGTTAAAATTTTATAATATAAATATGTTAATTATTTTTGTTAGTGTTATGAGTAATACAAAATATATTTTTTGATATTAAAAAAAATAAATCAACATGCTATATATACAAGGGTATTTTTGTAATCAACTTATATCATCCTCATTCCATTTTTCATTCTTAAAAAGTTAGTAAATGCCGGAATGAAATTTAGTAACTTAATTCTGATTTCCCTTCATTCTCTTTCTAGTTGAACTAAATTTCGATTCTTTTCATTTCTGATTAGTAAACATGCCCTTAGAGTTGAAAAGTCATATTATTTTCAAAGAGTGGTGCTATTGGCACACCCCCTACCGGTCTATTTATGCCCAACTTTTTTAATAATGTAGTATTCTTTTTTCTTTTTTTTTTCCTTTATCAAAATTACTTAAAGGGGCATACAATTTAAGGAAAAAAAACTTCTATAAAATAAATATAATAAAACCCCACATTCCTTTTCCAAAAATAAAATAAAAACCATATTCATGTAATTCATTTCTTGAAAAAAAATATTATTAACTTTTAAACCCTAAAATTTGCTTCTTACACACATACAAAATATTATGGAAGAATAAGAGAACGATATCAAGCATATGAAAGAATTATTTGAGAATCATATCAAGCATATGTAAGAATTGTCTAAGAATAATATCAAGCATCTGAAAACAATTTCTTCTCTAGAGGTAAGTTTGAAGTTTACTTTTTCTTTAGGATGATATCAAGTTGTTGTTGTGTTGAATTAACTCTATTTTTTTTTTCCTCCATGAAATAAGAAGAAGAAAATAAAAATAAATAAGAAATAAGAAATAAGAAGAAGAAAAAAAATCGTTCAATAGATGTGAAAGAGATACATATACATAGATCAGAGATGGGGTGTATTAAGTTTAAAAAATAAGTAAAAATGATAGTTTTGAAAGAAGTAATCACCGGAAATCTACCTAAAGTTTCCCAATTTACACTCAAAAATAACTTTATCATAAATTGACACTCAACTCTCTTACCAGATTACCATTAAAGTTTGACCGTTAACTTTGACACTCCAAGGGGTAATATTATCTTTTTAACCTTCACACTTATTTTAATAAAATCAGAAATTAAAAAAAAAAAATCAAAAAGTATTTCAAAAATGCAAAATAAAAGAAGATGGATCTCAATCATCCATCACATAAATGGATGGTAGAGAATGTAGATTCATTCATTTAAACAAAATTAATTAACAAAAAAGAATTTAAAAAACAATGATCTCCACAAACAAAATTAAAAAAAAAATGATCTACTAGACTACTACATCCATACAATCTTCTTATTCTTCTCCATTGAGGAAAAAAAATAATAAAAAAACAACAACAAAAAAAATATGGAAGAGATCTGGAATCTCTTCGCCAAGATTTTCCAACTGAGCAAAATCTAAGGGCGCGTTCGGTAACGTTTTCGTTTTCTGTTTTCTGTTTTCATTTTCTGTTTTTGTTTTTTGTTTTTGTTTTTTATTTTTTGAGTTTGGAAACGCGTCCGGTAGTAATTATAGAAAACGATATTCTGAGAATGAAAACATTAAAAACGCGTCTGGTGGTAATTCAATTTTTTTTTTTTCATAATTTTTTTTATATCAATTAAAACAGTAAGTACACAACAACAACAACAACAACAACAACAATAATAAAAGATAATATTAATATTATAAAAAAGTTGTTAGAACACCTAATAAATTATATTGATAATAACCATACAAAAATTACAAACAAAATATTTGTGTTCACCTAACTGGGTTCATTTGTGTCATGTTATCTTGAGATATGTCCAAATTGAAAATATTTGTATATGTTTCTTCCTCGATAATCATATCTTCTAGTTCAAATTCTCTAAACAACCTATTGCAACGAGCTTCTTTCCATGCAAAGTTATGCATCACACAACATGCAATCAAGCAATTGGAATCAGTTGTTGCCTACGTGGTGGTGAATATGATTGATAAGTGAATACATGTTGTAAGTGAGATAAATTATAAATCCACATACACTAAAAAGTTGTGGGTTTGAGTTGGTCATTCTCTTTAAATCCCGAATTATTGTAACATTAAAAAAAAATGTGAAGTTTAGATGGATGAAGTCTAATAATAATATTATTATAGGTAAAATGTAATTTAATATTATTAAGATAATTCTATAATTTCAATTGTCTATTTTTTGTTGTTGAGAAAATTTTATCTGTTAATAATGTAAAAATTATTTTCTTATAAAAATAAAAATAAACATGAAGCAACAAAAACATGTGTTGCAGTGTTTGACCATATAAAATAAACCATTCAATGCGTGGGGCCCTTAAAAACGAAATCAGAAATTTGAGAACACAAATAAGTTGTTTTTTATGGCGCGGCTTTTCATGCGTTAATAAATGAAAACATAATTTGGTGTTTTCGTTTTTTTTTTTAAAAATGCGTGCCGAACGCATTTTCATTTTTTTTTTTTATTTTAAAAACAGAAAATGGTTTTTGAGAATGTCGCCGAACGCGCCCTAAATCTTCTCCCTATTTTTTTTTTTTTTTACAAAAATAACGACAACATCTCGTTAATTAGGTTCTAAGTCAATAATCAACAACCAAAAGTCAAACAGAAGAAAACTCACTTCCAGTAGTCACGACCAAAGATCTGAGCTTCGTCTTGCTCATTGAACGACTTATTCGAGGGAAACGGAACTGAGGCGACAGACCCAGATGTCGTCGAAGATGCCCCATCTTGAGCAAAAACGTTTGAAGGTTGAGGGAGATAACGTTATCTCCATTTGGAGCAGATCTTCAACTTTCCATATGGAAGGTTGAGGATCTTCAAATTTCTTCAAATTTCCAGATTTTCAACTCTTTATTTATTTATTTATTATTTGTTTGATTATTTGACTTTTGTTTGTATGTGGATTTATTTTTGGTTATTAGATTCTGTGATATTTGTTTTTGAAAGAAAGAAAAAATCTGGAAATGTTTGAGATTGAAGGATGATGATGATGGTGAAGAGACGAGGATGAGGGTGATGATGATAATAATGAGTTTTTTTTTTTTTTTTTTTTTTTGATCGATTTCAAAATGATAATGAGGTTGATCATGGAGATCCATCTGGATTCCATCCATCAATTTATTTATTTATTTATTTTTGTGATAAGTCTTCAAATTGATGGTGGAGATCCGATTTTTTAAGGATTTGTTTTTAAGATTTTTAATTTTATAACTTTTTTTATTTTTTGTTAAACTACTATTTTTTAATAATAGGAATTGGGGGTGATTTCGTCTTTTTAACTTTTAGATAAAGTCAACGGTTTAATATAACAGTCAACACTAGCCGTAGGGAAGGTGAATGTCAATATTTCAAAACGTTGTTTATTAGTTCTAATTAGTAAACGTTATAGCTACGTTATCGGTAATTACTTCGTTTTGAAAATAAATAAAAAATATTTAATTAAGTCAAAATTTTAGAAAATGGATTATAAAAAGACCGGTTGCATGACAAACTGTCAATAGCACCACTCATTTTCAATATCGAAACATTTTAAAAACATATGGTGGGCCTTGCAAACAACTAGCCAACAACGTTGACGATTGACTTAATTACAGTCTCCCTTGTTAATCATCCATGCTTACCCCCTTTGAAGGGGTGAGTAAAAATGGACTCCCACAATGAGTTTACTTTTACTCACCCCTCTTCAAAGGGGTGAGCATTACCCCCTCCCAAAAATACGACATGTGTCCATGAAGGAAACCTTGTTATTTTTTTAGACAATTTTATCTCTCCTTCAGGAGGAGGATAATGCTTACCCCCTTGAGGAGGAGTGAGATGAGTTTACTTTTACTCACCCCTCTTCAAGGGGGGACCCCCCTCTCAAAAATATGACATGTGTCCATGGAGGAGGTGAATTTTTATAATGAATCCAAATTTCAGAGCAACTTCCATAATCATTTTCCAAAAATTAGCTAGCTAGACAACTTTATAACAATCCTTCGATAATTTTTTTTTAATTTGTTACGTGTCAATTTATTAGAGTTTACACGTATCAACTTATCAGATCTCAAATGCACGCTAAAGATTTCCAATTGGAAAACGCAGCACAATTGAATGGCGTCAATTGTCAGACACGTGTTTTCACATACCGTATAGAAAAAAAGGAAGAAGACTTATAGGTCTTCTTTGTCCTTTTTTGACTTTCAAATATATGTCGCTGCATGCGTGTACTTGAAAGCAATATATATATGTCCTCCTAATATGGATCAAATCTGCAAGTGAGTGCAGAATATACATTGATATGGCCATCAAAGGAATATTAAATCACATTCTTGTCAGGTTTTCATGCCTCATAGTCTTGTTGGGTAATCATTCTTATTCTGAAACCGACACATTGCACCAAGGCCAAGTGTTCAAACATGGGGATGAATTGCTTTCAGCTGCTTCAGGGAAGTTCAGGTTAGCATTCCTTTACCGACACAAAGGATATCACTTATGTATAGAGTACAACAGATTACAACCTGATGATGTTGACGTTCCAATCAGTTATAGCACAGTCTGGATGGCAAACCCGAACAACCCAATTACAGATAAATCAACAAATCTTTCAATAGATGCTTCAGATGGCAATTTGAAAATTTTTCACAGTGGAGGAAATCCAATCCCAGTAAGTTCCGTTGAGGGAGCTCGAAATACTAGTGCTACTCTGCTGCCATCTGGGAATTTAGTCCTTCAGGAAATGAATTCAGATGGATCTGTAAAGCGGGTGCTGTGGCAAAGCTTTGATTATCCGACTGATACACTTCTTCCTGGAATGAAACTGGGATTCAATCTGCAAACCGGTCATCAATGGTTTCTCCGATCATGGCTTACCGTAGGCAATCCTGCTCAAGGGTCATTTACTCTTGTCATGGACCCGAATGTGTCGAACAAGTTGAACGTCATGTGGTTTGGGGAAGTCCATTGCAGTGTGGTCTTTCTAAATGGGAACTTCAACTTCTCTTCTTCCATCACAAATGGTAGCGTTAAAAGCTACGACTTTACCTACATTTCCAATGAACAAGAGAAGTACTTCAACTATTCAGTACTTGACTTTACTACAACATATCCCAGTCTAACACTTGCAGTTGATGGAAGTCTCCTGGATGGCGATTTATCGCCAATTGCGTGCGAACTTTCAGAAAATCAAAAGAAACTCGCTTGCAGGAGATCAGTTTCTCCATATTTTTCAGGCAAACATGGTTTCATGTCTGGAGAGAGAACAAACTTCAAAGGAAGTGATCACATGACAATTTATGATTGCAATATAAAATGCTGGAATGATTGCTCTTGTGTTGCCTTTTCTATCAGAAATGAAACCAATGGCACTGGCTGTGAGATATGGAACAGAGAGGCAAAGTTTATAGAATCAAAAACAAACATCAACACACCGTCAGTATACATCCTTGAATATAAAGGTACGTAAATCCAATATTGAAGCTGGTTAATTTTTATACAAACACATATTTTTACTATTTATCTTTGCAGGAAAGAAATGGCCGATTCACTGGATTGGACCAATCATTGCAGCAGTATTGATAGTCCTGATGTTTTGCATGTGCTATCTAACCTGGAGAAAATACAAGGCCAAAGGTATGCAATAATGCAAACCACCAAAATATTATTTAGTTATTGATGTTAACAACAACAAGTGATACCTCTGTTGTGGATACTTATGCAGAAGAGAAGTGGTGGCTGCCATTGATCATCGCAGTAGGTGTAGTTCTGGCGATACCTCTGTTGTGCTACTCATGTTATATGATCTGGAGAAAACTTAGAGCAAAAGGTAATCACTGGGAAGATATAATATTGTTGATGATTAATCAACAACCATAATATGAATCATATATAACTTTCTTGTATCTTATCTTAATTAGTGAAGCGCAGAACATACCGAAAGAACCAAAAGAAGCTATTACGTGAGCTCGGAGATGATGTGTTGCCTCCTAACATACATGGAAGACAGCAAGGACAAGAAAACAGCCAGAACATGAATCATGAGTTGAAGATATTCGATTTTCAAACCATTGTTGCAGCCACAAATAATTTTTCGGCTACTACCAAGCTTGGAGAGGGAGGTTTTGGTCCGGTTTATAAGGTAAAATATCGAGTATGTTTTATTTATATTAGGTATTGTCTATTATCTGCTAATAAGTCTCTATTTCAGGGAAATTTATTAAATGATCGAGAAATAGCAATAAAAAGACTCTCGAAAAGATCAGGACAAGGAATAGTGGAGTTCAAGAACGAAGTTAAACTCATTGCAAACCTCCAACACACAAATCTTGTTAGACTTTTAGGATGTTCTCTTCAGGGAGAAGAAAGGATTTTGGTCTATGAGTACATGCCTAACAAAAGTTTGGATTTCCTTATTTTTGGTATGTATATTGAACATCTCAGATCTTGCATCTCTAACACTTATCACTTTTCAACTATGCATTACTATTTTTTTTTTTTTTTTTTAATTTGGCTTTGTTTTCCCAACTTTGATGCAGATCCTAGACTAAAGAACCTATTAAATTGGAAGAACCGTTTCAATATAATTGAAGGGGTAGCTCAAGGACTTGTTTACTTGCATAAATATTCAAGATTAAAAGTAATTCATAGAGACTTGAAAGCTAGCAACATTTTACTTGATGGCCAAATGAATCCAAAAATCTCCGACTTTGGAATGGCAAGAATATTTGGGGTTAATGAATCAGAAGCAAACACTAATAGAATTGTTGGGACATAGTAAGTTTTTATTTATAAAACGACTTTTTGCATATGTATCAATCATATTCTTTTTACTAAAATATCATTCAATTGTTTCAGTGGTTATATGTCTCCAGAATATGCTATGAATGGTATTGTGTCGATAAAAACAGATGTATTTAGTTTCGGAGTCTTGGTACTGGAAATCATAAGTTGCAGAAAGAACAATAGTTACTATCATACAGAACGCCAACTCAACCTTGTAGGATATGTAAGTGTTCAATCAAATTGTTGATTCATAAAGAGATGGACATTGAAACTATTGTACAAAATTGCAATCTAGTCTTCGTTGTTATTGAGTGTTTGATCAAACTCGCCACTTTCAGGTATGGGAGCTGTGGAATCAAGGTAGAAGCTTAGAGTTAATCGACTCAACTCTCAAGGAATCATGCTCTCCTAATGAAGTATTGAGATGCCTTCATGTGGGTCTCTTATGCGTTCAAGATCAGGCAACAGACAGACCAACGATGTGGGATGTTGTGTCCATGCTTACAAATGACACTCTGCTTCTTCCTGCACCAAAACAACCGGCGTTTTTTGTCTATGGCAATTCTCAAGGGCCAAAAGCTCTGGAAATAAAGTTGGAAAATTGTTCCACAAACAATGTGACAATTTCAACTATGGAAGGAAGATGAATTAGTACTAGCCTACTAGGAATATATGTAAGTGATTTCTGTATTCGATTTTGGATATCACATAATTTATTCAAATTTGAGAAATCAAAAACTGATGTTGTAATGTTACAGCTGGTTGGAAATGTATTAGTAAATTATTTAAGAGGTAATTACACCAAACTTCCATGAGGATTACTCTTTTACATATAGAAACAACTTTACCGTTAGGGAAAGTATCATTTGTCCTCCTTGACATTTGCCCTATTGTTAAGACGAGGACATGTTTTAGCCATATTGACCAGTCTCCCCCCTCAAATGGAAAGAATGTATTATATGCCCCTTATGTTACCTTTACTCATTATAATTACCATTTTACCCTCAAAATATTCATTAAATAAAAAAAATTAAAAACAGAAAACAAAAATAAAATAAAATAAAATAACAATTAAAAAAGATGGATCTCCACCGTCCATCTCAAAGATGGATGGTGGAGATATTTTTTTTTAATTTTTTTAATTTAATAATAAAAAAATTAAAAATAAAAGAATTTAAAAACAAAAAATAAATTAAAAAATTAAAAAAAATAAGATCTGGATAGCGGATCTCCAGATCTTGTTCATCTTCACCAAGCACACCAAGCACAACAAGCACAACAATATTCATCTTCAATCTTCATCACACCATCCACATTTCTCAAACCCTAGCCACCCACAAACACACCATTTCGGTTACCATTTCTAGATGTTTTTGATAATTAATATCATATAACTCTTAAAAGGACTATAGATTTTAACTCATCAAATAATATAGTGATACAAAGATTCCAATTAACAAATTAAAAAAACAAAAGAAGAAAAAAAAATTATTATAAAGTTTTCACACTTGCAAAACCCCTGTAAACACAAATGTATGTCTGCAAAGACTACAAAATCATGACCGACCTTATCGGAATCATCAGAGCCAGTGAGGGAGTGTTGCTTCAAAGCCTTGCTTTTTCTCCACCGATCAATGAGTTGGGCGATTGTGTCACTGGTCAAGGCGAGTGAACCCGCCGTTGCTACTTGCTTTAGCGGGAACCGGAAACCGAGTTTTCCAGTAGACTCAACGGAATCAGAGGATTTGGATTTTCTTCTTTGAGATTTGGATGGTTTCGATTTTCCGTGTAAGAAATTCCATCCGAGGAATCCGCCATTTCCACCACCCAGTGCTTCCTTTTTGTCAAATTCAAATTCGATTATTCAAATATTCTTTACGCTGTTTTTATAGCCATAAATCGGCGACGACGGCGATGACCAGAAGCGGCGACGACGACCGGAAGAGCGATCGGCGCTCGAACTCACCGGCATGGACAATCACGGCGACGACGATGACCACCCACGCCTTCTCTCTCTCTCTCTCTCTCTCTCTCCCCGTTTGACAGTGGGTGTTTTGTTTGGTTTGGGGGTGGTGGTTGATGATGTGTTTGTGGGTGGCTAGGGTTTGATTTGTGGTGGTTGATGGTGTGTTTGTGTGGTGGTTTCCAGATTTAGGCTGAAGAGATGAATTTAGGTTGAAGAGATTTGGGAATGATTTGGAAGATGATGATTATGAATGGTGGAGTGTTTAATCTGATTTGGAAGATGATGATTATGAATGATTTGGAAGGGTTTGATTATGAATGAAATTTTAAATGATATATAATGTGGGTTTCAATTTCATAATGTTTGTTGTGAATTCTGTTTCTCTGACTCGAGAAGATGAGAGAAATAACGAAATCAATTTCATAGGGTTTGGAAGAGATGAATTTAGGTTGAAGAAATTGTAAATGTAATTTTTATTTTTTTATTTATTAATTTCTTTTTTTAATAATTTTTTTGTGAGGTAATATATATATATATATAATATTGAATAAAATAATAATAATAATAATTATTATTATAATTATAATTATTATTAAACTTAAATAAATTTTTTTTTAAAAAGTCTGAAATTTAGACTTGTTTTTTTTTTTAATTAGTTATATTATTTAATTCAAATTTAGAATTGTCTGAAATAACCTTAATAACCTTCAAGGATCTGCCCCATGGGCGGACCCACGTGTGGACCAGGTACGGCCTATGCCCTACCTCATTTAAAAAAAAAAAAAAAAAAAAAATCTGTGTATATTATATATATAAATATTTGTTAAGAATAGATAATGGTATATTTTTGTTAGTATAGCTGAACACTGGTTCATGGTTCAAGTCTCATCTCAAGCAAATAGGTAAATCTTTAATTCAATTTTTTCTTCTAAATTTTTATATGCCTTTTTTAATTCAATTTTATCTTCTAATTTTTTATATCTTATTTATGTTACCATCATTTCCAATTCATTTTCTCTATTCCGTCGTTGTCAATTTTATAACTACCATTAATTTGTTTTTACTTAATTCAATTTTATTTTATATTAAATTATATATTATTATTTTGTATTTTTATTATTTTTAATAGTTTTAATTTGACGTCCAATCAATAAACCCTAAAATCTCATATTTTACTTTATTAGATTAAAATAGTCAATCTATTACTATGATTCATTTTATTTTATCCTTAGTATTTTTTTTTTTATATAGTTTTAATTTATTTAGAATCAATAAATCAATAATTTACCAATAATTTGAAGAATAAAAAATTAAAAAATGTGTCCAGTAATAGTTATTAATTAATAAATTATTTTTGTATAAATTTAAATTGAATTCATTATAATTGCAAAACAAAATTTCTTGTTATAAAATTATATGGTAATTTTTTTTTTTTCATTATTGATGTTGTTTTTCTTGTTATTATTTATTTTTAAATATTTTTTCTTGTTTTTATTTCGTTTTTAATGTAAAATTATTTAATTCATTCGATTAAGTATTCTATTTATTTTATTTTATCTAAAAAAAACTATTTTACTATGATCTTAATTTTTCAGTATTTTTTCATATAATTATGATTTTAATTTATTCAAGTGCCCTACCTGATTAAAATTCCTGGGTCCGCCACTGATCTGGCCCAAACATTGAATGATGTTAATGCTAGGAATGACAATTGGGCAGGTTCAGGTGGGTTTGGCAAAATCCAAACCCAAACCCTTGAAATTTTATGTCTACCAAACTTATCCGCGAACCCGTGAAAATAAACAGGTTCGGGTTCGGGTTTTACCCGCAGGTTTGGGGGACACCCAAACCCTCCCACGAACCCGTGAAACAAGCAGTTTCACGGGTAAAACCCGTGAACGCGAACCCGCCAATTTTTTTTTGAAAATTATTTCTATATTATTTAAATATATGAAATATTATAATTTTACAGAATAAAAACACTTAATATATTGAAATGTTTACATTTTATTCTCTATATAATTAAAAAGTTTTTATTGGAGTTTAAATTTATAATATTTTAAATAATAAAATATTGTATAATTTTTATTATTCGCGGGTACGCGGGTTCGAGTATGAATTTTTTTCCAAATCCATACCCGAACCCGTGACAGGTATAATTTTCAAACCCAAACTCGCCCATAGGTACACTTATCCCAACCCAAACCCTCTTTAAGCAGGTTGGGTTCGGGCGGGTCCCACAGGTTCGGGTTTAATTGTCATCCCTATAATAAGAGAGAAAACCACTTTTAACCATCCAAAACATCATACTTTTTTTAATAACCACTTTTGAAAAAATAATTGTTAATGACCACTTTTTTGAGAAATGACCTCAATACCCACAATATATATAAACCCTTAAAACCAAATACAACAACAAATTGTTTTCAGAGAACAGATCAGGAGAGTTTTGTTCATCGTGAGAAGAGAGACCCACCACCAGAAAACCCCACGGTCCCCTACCAGAAAAGAGTCACTTTCAGTGAGAGAGAAGAGAGACCCACCACCAGAAAACCCCACCGGTCCCCCACCAGAAAAGAGAGTCACTTTCAGTGAGAGAGAAGAGAGACCCCACCAGACAAACCCCACAAGTCGTTTTCAGCGAGAGAGAAGAGAGACCCCACCACAGTCGTTTTCAGCAAGAAACGATCCCACCAGTTGCCGTCACATCCCGGAGAAAACCCCACCAGTCGCAGGAGAAGATTATTTGTCGATTTGTGGGTATGATTTTCTCTTCCTTTGCTGAAATTGGTTGATAGAGTTTCGATTTGAACTTTAAGAACAATATCAACAGTTAGGGCTTCTATTTTGTACAAATTGAGACTAGATTTTGGAGTTTCATTTCAATAGAAACTTGAAAACCTAACCAATATGTTGAATGATTTAACCCTAAACTTTCAATGTTTGCTTAATACTTGAAATTTTGCCTTAAATTCGTTTAAAACTTGAAATGTTATTGTTATAGGCAAAAATACCCGTGGGAGACACGTCATCACAATATAAAGCCACGTAAGCAAGGTCAAAAGAAAGTCAACTGACGGAGCAAGAATTCCCCCATGAAAACCTGCTCGGAAAAAGAGGAAGTTTCCCGACCACCAACAAAGGCGAGTTGCTCGGGCAATAAACCTTACTCGGGCAAGGACACGGTGTAGTCGGGAATCAATGAAAACAGATAGTCACCAGCGCCCATGTTCCAAACTTTGGGTGCAATCAGCAACAAGCAACTCCATGATAAGCGACAGTGGCTGCAGAGTTCAAATAAGGAAGCAAATATATTTTCCGTGAATGAAGGAGGAGGAATCAGAATCAGACTTGGATTCAACCAAATCAGGAAATATACAAAAGAAGGAGAGTCCGAATCCGTTAAGGATTACAACTCACAATTAGGGCACCACATACCAAAGCCCTAATTAAACATGTATAAATACCCCTTCTTTACGCAAAAAGAAGGAGACAGGAGAGAAATAGCTAGAGAGAGAGAGAGAGATTGTAATACAGCATTCTTGTAATTCTTCTTCATAGTGGATTTGGCTTCGTTGCTTAGGCAACAAACCGTGGATGTTTCTCCAACCCTTGGAGTTTTACCACGTAATCGCTTGTGATTCCTAGTTTATTTCTCTTATTTTCAATCATCCAAGTTCATAATTCATAACAAATTCATAAGGTAAATCGTTGACTCGGTGACCACCAAAAATCACCGTCAACAATTGGCGCTAGAAGAAGGGGGGACCAGAAATTTGTGATAACAATGGCTGGCGAAGGAGATGGTAGCGATTCCAGGTACAGTCAAGGCGTGCCAAGTAATGAGCTGGAGGATGACACCACGCTCAATACAGCGGATGCCACCCTAATGACAGCGGACCAGTCAGTTGCCCTGGCAGGTATTCAACGTTTCCCCACAACTAATGAAGAAATCACGTAGCGATTTCATGCTTCTCTGCAACAACTTATATCAGACGCAGCAAAACAAGGAATTGACCTTTCCACCACGGGAGGTTTGACGTCGCCTCACAGCTTGTCCATTCCAAACCAGCAGGCTGTGAGACTGCGTTCTGCAGTAGTGATACCAACGCCTGATGCACCCCTAAAAGTGAGACGAGATCCTATAGGCAGGCTAGAAATACTATCCGAAAGGGTGGATAAGAGGAGTAGGGAGCGTAGAGAGGGGAATGATTCTGACAAGGGTTATGATCAGGATCGAATAGTTGCAAATCAGGATCACCCCAGGAGGCGCAGTCACCGAAGAGGCCGGTCTTCATCTTCAGAAGAGAGTGAGCAGAATCGTCACCGCAAACGCCAAAGGGGCACAGTACGGCTGCATGGCCTAAACCGAGATCGCAGAGAGTCGAATCCGGAAGAAAGGGGTCAAAAATTGACCATAAGTCAAAATTTCAATGCGGTAGGGGAGCCAGAAGGAGATAGAGATATACTCATACAAAGTCTGACCCGGGAAGTTCAGAACAACCGCCGACAAATGGACGCTTTAGTCAGGCGATATGGGCGCAATGAGCTGTTGGATGACGAATCCGGGAGCCCTTTCACTAATGGGATCCTGAGGACACCCTTCCCGGAGAGGTTCAGGATGCCACACGTGGAGCTGTTCAAGAAAGATACCGATCCAAAAGAACACGTTCGGAGGTATAGGAGCGCTATGGCACAATATGTCCACAATGACGCGCTGCTATGTTTGAATTTTCCTCAGACTCTTGGGGATCTAGGCTCCCGGTGGTTTGGTAGATTACCAGCAGCAAGCATAAGCAGCTTTGGCGAGCTGAGCAAAGCTTTCTCAAGGCAGTTCCTCGGGAATGTGCATAGGAAGAAATCGGTAGCTCACTTGTCCCAACTCAGACAGGGAAAGAACGAGTCACTAAAGAAATATCTGGGGAGATTTGGTCAGGAAGTGTCTGAGATCGGGAGTGCAAATGACGAAGCAATAATTGCTGCGTTCATCAACAACCTTCAAAATGGCCAATTATCATTTGACCTCAGAAGAGCCCGACTAACCAGCTACGCTGATATGATGGACATGGCAGGGGGGTACGCCCTGGCTGAAGATGAAGAAATTGCCACAGGGGGTTACTTCGTGCATGGCGGTCGCCCAGAGGGGACCAAGACCAAGGACCAAACAAGGGCGCCCGACACCAAAGGAGACAAACAGAAGAACAAAACGCGGGATGGTCGGGATGGTCGACGAGCATACGACCCGAGAACCGATCAACCACGGCAGAAGTTCCAAGGTAGATATACAAACTACACCCCCCTGAAAAAAGACCAAGGTGAAATCTTGGCAATCCTAGAGGAGAAGAACATGTCAAAAGAACCTCCTAGGCAGTCAACATATGCCCGGAGGGACACCACCAAGTATTGCCGTTTCCATAAGGAGAACGGGCACGAGACATCCAAATGTTTCCAATTAAGGGACCATATTGAAACCCTCATCAGGGAAGGACACCTGAAAGACATCGTCCTCAAGAAGGTGGACAAGACGGATGGACAAAAGGATAGCCGGCAGGACGGGCGGGCAAGAAAATTCAGTCCAAAGAAAGCTGAGGATGAAGGAGCAATTAACACCATCTTTGGAGGACCGGCAACTGGCAGGAGTAATAGGGAAAGGACCCAAGAAATTCGGGAGGCCATGGAGGCACGGAGAGACTTAGATGTCAATTCCATTGAACCCGACCCAAAAAGAATCAAAGAGGGATGGGACCCGATCATATTCACAGAAGCTGACTCACATGGAGTGGATGTTAAGCCAAATGATGCTTTAGTAATTGGAGCGCGGATCGGTCACCGAGAAGTTCATCGAATCTTGATTGACAATGGGAGTTCAGCGGACATCCTAAGTGCAGAGGTATATGACCAGCTGAGGCTGGACAGGAAAGACCTACAGCCGTTTCCCACACCCCTTAGAGGATTCGGGGGAGTCGAAGTAAGGTCGCTGGGAACAGTGAAATTGCCCGTGAAGATTGGGACGACCCCTTGCCAAAAGACTATGCTGCTCGACTTTGTGGTGGTGGATACGGAAAACTGGCCGTACAATGCTTTATTAGGCCGACCATTTTTGAATAAAACCAAAGCAGTGACGGCAACTTATGCTCTCATGATGAAATTCCCGACTGAGTATGGAGTAGGAGTAGTGAAGGGGTCACAAGAGATGGCCCGAAGAGCAAATTTGTCAGTATACAAAGACAGGGAAGTACACCAAATGTACGAGGTAACAACCCAACAAAAAGTGGAAGAACCTGAAGAGCAGGCAGAAGTGCCAAAAGAGTTTGAATTAGATCCCAGAGAAGAACCCGAAGTCAGAAAGGATGAGTTGACCGAACAAATAGTCCTGAATCCAGCGGATCTGAGCAAGACAGTGAAGATAGGAGCAAGCTTAAGTGGGCATGTCAAAGCCCAACTGACCACATTGCTAAGAGGTTACAAGGATGTTTTTGCTTGGGGTCACGAGGATATGCTAGGAGTAGACCCAAAGGTGATATCACATTGTCTTTCTACCAACCCAGAGTCCCGACCAGTGGTGCAAAAGAGAAGGTTGTTCAATCCAGAGAGAAGCGCTGCAATCAAGAAGGAGGTGGAGAAGTTACTTTCAGCAGGATCAATAAGGGAGGTCAAATACCCGGAGTGGGTAGCCAACGTAGTATTGGTCAAGAAGAAGAACAATCAATGGAGGATGTGTGTAGATTTCACTGACTTGAACAGGGCCTGCCCGAAAGATAGTTTTCTATTACCAAGAATTGACCAGTTGGTAGATGCAACGGCAGGATACGAACTGCTAAGCTTCATGGATGCATACTCGGGATACAACCAGATTCGGATGAATAAAGCAGATGAAGAAAAAACATCTTTCACCACGGATCAAGGGCTGTATTGCTACAAAGTGATGCCTTTCGGATTGAAAAATGCTGGAGCAACATACCAAAGGTTGGTGAACCGGATGTTTGCTCGGCAGATTGGGAGAAACATGGAAGTCTATGTGGATGACATGCTGACCAAGAGCACTACGGCAGAAAAACACTCGGAGGATTTGAAGGAAACCTTCGATGTTCTGAGGAAATATAAGATGAAGCTCAATCCCAGTAAATGCGTGTTCGGAGTACCCTCGGGGAGGTTTCTGGGTTTTCAGGTTCACCAAAGAGGAATTGAGGTGAATCCCGAGAAGATCAGAGCACTAGAAGGAATGGCTTCACCAAAGACGTTGAAAGACGTACAAAGGCTGACGGGATGTCTCGCGTCGCTCAACCGGTTCATTGCTAAGTCAACAGACAAATGCGCTCCCTTCTTCAAGGCAATAAAAAAGGGAAAAGGGCTCGAATGGAGTGCAGAATGTGAAGAAGCATTCCAGAAATTGAAGGAATATTTGGGGCGAGCACCCATCCTCTCAAAACCGGTGATAGGAGAAATATTATACTTGTATTTATCGGTCACGGAGGTGGCGACAAGTTCGGTGTTAATACGGTGGAAGAGGGGGTACAAAAGCCAGTGTACTACACAAGCAAGGCACTGTTACCGGCAGAAACCAGGTATTCTCCAGCAGAAAAAATAGCGTTAGCACTGGTCACATCGGCCAGGAAACTGAGGCCATATTTCCAAGCGCATGCAATAGAAGTATACACAGACTGTCCACTAAAACTAATCCTTCAAAAGCCGGAGGTGTCGGGAAGATTGACCAAATGGGCCGTGGAGCTGAGCGAATACGACATCAAATACACACCTAAAGCGGCAGTTAAAGGACAGGCAGTATCAGACTTTATAGCAGAATTCACCGAGCCCGATGCCGAGGTAAGGAGGGCAATGGAGGGAGAACGGATTGAAAAACTTCAGTGGAAATTGCATGTGGACGGATCATCGAACACACACGGCAGCGGGGCCGGAATAGTCATAACGACCCCCGAGGGGGATGCCGTGGAATGTGCCATGAGGTTCGATTTCAAAGCAACCAACAATCAAGCAGAGTATGAGGCCTTGTTGGCCGGCCTAAGGGTTTGCATAGCATTAGGGGCAGATGAGCTGGAAATTTACAGCGATTCACAAGTCGTGGTTAATCAAGTGCTGGACGAGTACCAGGCAAGGGAAGAGCACATGATAGCTTATTTGGACATGGCAAAAAGGCTACTCAGAAAGTTCAAAGTGTACAAAATCTCTCAGATCCCTCGGGAAGAAAACGAAAAAGCAGATGCTTTATCCAAGTTAGCTTCAGCCATCACGAGCATCAGATCCAAAGCAATACCAGTGGCACATCTGACTAGGCCGAGTACAGCAGAATCAGAGGAAATCATGGTAGCAAAGATCCGGCCAAGCCCAAGCGACTGGACATACAAACTCAGGAAGTACTTAGAGGAAAACATATTACCGGAGGATGCAGTGGAAGCGAAACGCATCAGATACAGGTCAACCCGGTATACAATCCTGAGGGGGGAATTATACAGGAGAGGATTCTCGAAAGTACTGCAAAGATGTGTGACCGGCGAAGAAACTGAAAAAATCCTAAAAAATGTCCACAGTGGAGTGTGTGGGAACCATACTGGGGGTAAAAGCCTAGCACACAAGGTACTCAGACAAGGTTTCTACTGGCCGACCCTTTTCGCAGAGGCGCAGCGATTCTCCGAGAGCTGCGAGACATGCCAGAGAATAGCAAACGATATTCGACAGCCCCCAGAGTTACTCAGAAGTCTAACTTCACCGTGGCCCTTCGCCATGTGGGGACTTGACCTAATAGGGCCAATGCCCACAGGAACAAAGGGAGGGGCAAAGCACGCCATTGTGGCGGTGGACTATTTCACCAAATGGGCAGAAGCAGAAGCACTTGTGCATATTACAGAGGCAAACACCACCAGCTTTGTCAAGAAGAACATCATATATAGGTTCGGAATCCCGAACATCATCATAACAGACAATGGAACCCAGTTCGACAACAAAAAGTTCAGAGAAATGTGTGAAGAATTCAAGATCGCGAACTACTACGCATCACCGGCTCACCCTCAAACCAATGGTCAGACAGAGGCTGTGAATAAAGTGATCAAACATACACTGAAAGCAAAATTAGAGGCAAAGAAGGGCGGCTGGGCGGATAAACTGCCCGAGGTGTTATGGGCATACCGAACAACAATGAGGACGTCCACGGGGGAGACTCCTTTCGCGCTGGCGTTTGGGACAGAAGCTGTAATCCCAGCAGAAACAACTTTCATATCCCCCAGGATACAGTTATACAGCCCCGAGCACAATATAGATATGCTGCAGCAGAACTTAGACGAACTAGAGGAAATCAGAGATACGGCACAAGTCAGAAATTCCGCGTACCAGCAAAGGGCTGCGAGGTATTACAATTCACACGTTCGTGAGCGGAGATTCCAACTCGGAGACTTGGTGCTAAGAAGAGTGTCCCCAAACACCAAAGATAAGTCCTCGGGATCTCTTGCCGATAAATGAGAAGGGCCGTATATCATCAAGGGGGTCGTAGGACATGGGGCCTACATGATAGCCCGACCAGAGGGAAGTCTGGTACCCCGACCATGCAATGCACAATATCTAAAGATCTTCTATCCTTGAAGGGCCCGACCGCATTTATTACCAAAGACTTATTCTGTTTTAAACTCTGTTTTTAGTCTCTGCCTTTATTATATCAGGTCTATTTCTTAGTTTCATAGTTATGTTCATCTAACAAAATTCATGTTGATCATTCAATAAAGTTCAGTTGCTAGTACAGAGCAATCCAACAGAATTGATAATCCATGAGCAAAACTTCGACAACAGCCCACCAAAAGTTGGTCGATTAAACCAGAAAATACGGGCGCCATAAACCCACGAAAGAGTGGACGAGTGGCGCCCGAAGGGCGGAAAAGCTGTAGTAGCATGCCCGCCTTGCTAAAGCGATAAAAACGTGTCCCTTAGCAGAGAGGCAAAACCGAGGCACCAGAATAAACTGGAAAACTGCTCGGAGCGCCGCTAGAAAGGCTAGTGAGACGCGCAGCCGTGTTGGCCTGTATAAAGTACCCCAACAATTCGGCAAAACCTTGCACAGATAAAACCGGGAGACGTCCTAGGTGACTTGTGCAAGGACCTTGACGTATGGCCGTGGCGAGCCTCAGCGTAACGTTGAGGCGAGAAATCAAAAACTCAAACGAGAAGGCCAGTTACATGAGATACTCGGCCGAAACTAACCAGTTAAATAATATACGCGGTTTAAAGTCGTTTTAAGGCCAGTTACATGAGATACTCGGCTGAAACTAACTACCAGTTAAATAATATACGCGGTTTAAAGTTGTTTAAAGGCCAGTTACATGAGATACTCGGCTGAAACTAATTACCGGTTAAATAAGATACTCGGCCTGCCCGACTAAAATGCCGGGAAATAAGGCACCAAGTCAAGATAAGTTCAGGGATTCCCGAAGGACTAAACCCCTGAAGATCCACAAGTTCGAAGAAATCCAACTAAATTCAGAATTCCAAATAAAAGAATTTAGATCAAAACTGAGGAAAAATCCATTTATATATATGAAAAAATTCGTCTATACATGATAAAAGTATACAAATATGCAGGTATAGTTATACAGGTGTAGTTATACAAATATTTACAGCTGGTTACACCGCTACAAAAAAGAGGGGCTCGAAGTCATGAAGCTCAGGAGGGTGGCGCCGGGGGTCGGGAGCTGCTTCCGCCGACATCAGGATCAGGCTCCATCACATACTCGCTCAGCAAGCTGTCGTCCGAAGGCCAAATAATGACATCCTCCTCCTCGTCGACCATCCAGTCGGCATAGTCAACCCCGGGAACAGGTCCCAAATCGGGCGTCTCGTTGTCGATCCCGGCCTTTTCACAGGCATAAAACGTGGAGAAGGAGTCAGCGGAAGGAACCTCGAGGTGCATGGGATGTGGCGCTTTACCTTTACTTCTGCAATACGCTCGCCACTCCCTCATCTGGGCTCGAAGAGACTCCAGAGAGGTATCCACATGCTTTTTGATTGATAGGCTCCAGTTGGCCCTAGCCCGATCAGTCGCCCTATTCTTCTGCTTGAAAAATTCACCAGCCGAGACCATCCCCCGCTGGAACTCACGCAGAAGCAAAGCATCATAGGCTGGAGACCTCTTAAACCGATCAACACTTTGTAGTTCCAGCTCCAGCCTAGCTTCCTTCGATAGGGACCTAACCGTCAAGGCATGACGCTCCAAGTCTTCGATTCGGCGTTCGTATGCAGACTTGGCGTCTTCTGCGGACTGCTCAGCATGGAGCAAAGCGCCCTGAACGGATGATAGCTGATCCTTCAAAATTTGGACCTCCTCGGCAGCGGAAGATGCTCGCTGTTCAGCCTCCAGTTGCCGGGCCAGACATTGATCCAAGAGCACCTGACTCGACCTAGCCCCTTCTCGGCTAGCCAGCTCAGCCCGAGAACAGTGGTCCTCGCTCTCCTTCAACTGGGCTTCTAGCCGCTTTATTCTATCTGCCTGGGCTTCACCAGCTTGACAAGCCCCAGACATTTCAGCCACCATCTGCAGCAAGTCAACAGTAAATAAAAATAACGAAAAAGTCGGTCAGACACGGTCCCGGTCCTGAGGTGGCTCCAATGATCCTCCCCAATATAGGCTCGGCCAGAAGCCATGACCCTCAACATGGATTCAGGGTCAGGATCACTAGTATGGGGCGAGGAACCCGAACCGCCTGCATCGGCTTCAGGAAGCTCGGCGGATGAGGTTTCCCGAGGAACAGCAGGTGAACCTCCGACATCACCCTTTGTCTGGACCGTCGGAGGAGAGATGCCCACGTCTTTCCCGACGTTACCCTCCTCCTCGCCGCCTGAAGACGAGTCGACGTAGGCAACTACTCTGGGGATTTTATGGGGAGCTCGGCCAGAAGAAAACGAGGCCTTCCTTTTCCCAAGCTGCCCCGTTTCAGCATTGCCGCCCTCAGAAGCGAAAGGAACAGCAGAAACGGGAGAGCTGACTCCATCAGCGGGAGTTGCATGATCGGAATCAGAGGGGTGCCCCACTTTTTCCTTGCCCTTCGAAGGACCCTTTCGGCTGTCCAGATCAGCTTCGATCCTGCTTACTCCGAAGCCTTCCGGATCAGCCGCGGTCTCTTTTGAACATGCGGTTGTTTCTTGACCATGGATTTCTTCAGGCATATACTCGGGCACCCCCCTTCATCATTATCCTCAGGAAGGTCCTCGGGAGCACTCCCTTCAGATTTATTATCAGGAGGAGCTACTCCTGCATCACGCTGGCGGAGGGCCTCTTTCCTGCTGGCCTCCACAATCCCTTTCATCCGGCGTGCCAGAGCATCGCAGACCACGTCCACGTCATACACTTCAAAAAGAAAAAGGGAGCCCGAGTCAATAGATTAATACAAAGACAAAGGACAGAATAAAAGGCAGAATAAAAGCTGCAACACAACTTACGGCGTCTGCGGCGTGCGGAAATTTGAGGGAAGAGGCGAGCTGAAATCATCTTCCCCTCATTATACAGATAGGGTTTACCCCTTTTCTCCAAGGGGCGGACGGCAGCCCGAGCCAAGGTCTTCAGCTCTTCGTCGGTGAAGGAGGAAGTTACGTGGTTCCATTGGGGCGAGCAGAAATACCGAGGAACCCTGCAGGTCATTTGGGAGCCATCCAGATCAAAACTAATTGATTGGCCCCATTGTCCACCCACAAAGAACCAGCTGTTCTTCCAAAATTTGTTTGAGGTGGGGAAGCCCCAAACAAATCCCTTCATCTTCTCCTCTGTGGTCGGCTCGATCTCGCCCTTGACCACAACATCCTTGGGGATCCAGAACTCGGGCTGAGTTGATTGAAGAAAATAGACTCCGGACTTCCCCACGGGCCTCAGAGAATAGAAGTGTCGGATTTCACGGGGAGTTGGGGGTGGTCGTTTCATCCTGTGCCACATGTGCCACATGCACATCAAAATCCGATAGCTGTTCGGAGTCAGCTGAGCCGGAGCAATTCGGGCCTCAGCCAAAAACCAAGTGATGAATGGCTGGAGAGGAAGAGTGACGCCGCAGGCGAGCATGGCCCCGTAAACCGCCACGTGGCCAGGAGGAGGGTTCCAGGCAGCCCGACCTTCAGCGGGGATTAGCGAAATCACGTCGCCATCCAGATCGAACCGCCGCATATACTTGCTTACCTCCTCAGGGCCGACCACATTCGGCTCTACATCATAAGCGCATATGCGCTCGGGAGAGAAGGGAATGCGAGCAGCCCTATGCTCTTCTTCGACGTCGTTCTCGATAACCCTCTGGGTCCCGACTCGGCTCTCCAGCGAGTGGGAATCTTTGTAAACCTTACGAGTGCTCATCTTTTTTCCTGGTCGCTTCCAAGGCCGAATGTCAGCTGTAGAAGAAGAAGAATCCGACCAATCTGCAGGCTGATAGTCGGGAGGTGATGAATCCGAGGAAACGGAATGAACTTCAGGAGGAAATGGAGCCTCTGAAGGAGCAAAATTTTCACGGGAAATTGCAGAAACGTCAGCATCAATGAAATGCGGTTGATCAAAGAGAGGTGGTTTCAATAAATTGTGGACTACAGATGCAGTGTGTGCATCATGTTGCTCAATAGCAATCATGCCAACAGTGTAAAGACGATACCTAGTTGCAGAATCCATGAGAACTAACCTTGATGTATTTGAAGCAGAACCCAGAAAAAGCTGGAGATGCAGTTGAAGCAGACGAAGAGGTGGTTGTAGCAGAAGAACCCAATAAACAGGGGATGTGAGCAAATTCTTCAGAGAATAATGCACAAAAATTGTGGAAAGTGAAGTAAAAAGGAGAAGCACCACCACTGCCAGTTTATATAGGCAGCACATTGATTTCGAAAAACACGAAACCCTAGAAGAAACACAAAGGAGCGGGAAAACAGAGGGGCGTGGGCGATGACGTAATCCACACGTGAGCGAGCAGAAAGGTCATGTCCCATAAATGTGTCGCACCACCGCAGAACCACAGCCAAATAGAAAGGGACAAGTGGCGATCGAAGAAAGCCTTGAGCCGCCATCAAAAGATCTCTGAAATGATTGATAAATCGAATGCGTGCGGTCGTAATTAAAACACGTCATTTAAGAGCTTTGAAGCAAACGAGGATACATTAATGCAGAAAAAGACAAACGAAGACTAGCTGCAAATGAGTATGAGGTTAAATATCTGACCCGAGTGGAGCTGACTCAGCATGATCGGCACAAATATTTAAGGGGGTATTGTTATAGGCAAAAATAGCAGTGGGAGACACGTCATCACAATATAAAGCCACGTAAGCAAGGTCAAAAGAAAGTCAACTGACGGAGCAAGAATTCCCCCATGAAAACCTGCTCGGAAAAAGAGGAAGTTTCCCGACCACCAACAAAGGCGAGTTGCTCGGGCAATAAACCTTACTCGGGCAAGGACACGGTGTAGTCGGGAATCAATGAAAACAGATAGTCACCAGCGCCCATGTTCCAAACTTTGGGTGCAATCAGCAACAAGCAACTCCATGATAAGCGACAGTGGCTGCAGAGTTCAAATAAGGAAGCAAATATATTTTCCGTGAATGAAGGAGGAGGAATCAGAATCAGACTTGGATTCAACCAAATCAGGAAATATACAAAAGAAGGAGAGTCCGAATCCGTTAAGGATTACAACTCACAATTAGGGCACCACATACCAAAGCCCTAATTAAACATGTATAAATACCCCTTCTTTACGCAAAAAGAAGGAGACAGGAGAGAAATAGCTAGAGAGAGAGAGAGAGATTGTAATACAGCATTCTTGTAATTCTTCTTCATAGTGGATTTGGCTTCGTTGCTTAGGCAACAAACCGTGGATGTTTCTCCAACCCTTGGAGTTTTACCACGTAATCGCTTGTGATTCCTAGTTTATTTCTCTTATTTTCAATCATCCAAGTTCATAATTCATAACAAATTCATAAGGTAAATCGTTGACTCGGTGACCACCAAAAATCACCGTCAACAGTTATAAACTAAAATGTTGATGTTGTATGAATTGAAATGTTATAAACTGAAATGTTGATGTTATAAACTGAAATGTTGATGTTATAAACTTGAAATGTTAAAACTTGAAATGTTATAAACTGAAATTTTGCCTTAAATTCGTTGTATGAATGTTATAAACTTGATGTTATAACCTGATCTAAATTTTTCCTTTATTCTGTCTTGTATGAATTGAGAGGTCCAGTTTATGTTGATGGATTAAATGATATTACAATCTATTATTGTTAACATATATATATATATATATAGATTGTGAGTGAATCATGTGGATCCTAAATCATTAATATCATGATCACCTCTCCTCTCCTACATCATTAATATTTTTTTTACACATTTCGAGATAGACAGTGGGTGGTTTTCCTTACACTTCCACCATAATTTAGTCCCTAAATATTGGCCACGGATTCATTCTGACAAATTTAGACTTGTTGGTTTTTACCAGTGTGTAAAAAAGTTAACTAGGTTGATGACAATGTGCAGACTGCACAGACTGCACATTGTTAACAATGGTGGAATCCTCATTCCATGACATGTGCAAACCAAACAATGGAAAGAGGATTCCCTTTCCCATTCCATGAATGATTCCACCAACCAAACACCACCTAAATGTTTAAGTCAAACCAATTATCAAGGAAAACACAGGTGAAACTAGATTTTTCATCTTCAAGCTTGATTTAACTAAACAAAATTTCCAATGGATGCAAAGCCAAAATAATTATCTGTCTATTGGAGCATTTTTCAATGGTTTGATCACTTTTGGTGAATAAATATCTGATATTTTCTGATATTTAAACAAAATCTCAAGTGTTCTACTTTATGTTTTAGGTCGATCCAAGTCAGAGATTCAACCGAGAACTCTCTTTATTCTGTTTAAGCTATTTTTTCTTCTTCTTTTCTTTTTCTTTTTTTTTTAATAAAAAAAGGAAATGTTTGACCTATCAATACACAAGCAATAGTAGAAATCTCGTATGCCTGCCTGCATGCCTTAGATTATTTGATGTGGGCTGTGCACATTAAAGAAATGCTGATTAAGAAAGCCTTCTAAATATATGGTCCACAGATTTGAACTTAACAAGAAAAACTGCCAATGCATGGTTAATAGGCAGACAAGGATTGAACTAATGACGTCAAGAAACAAATGCAATTAGATGCTAGATTGACAAAGTGACTGACTAGACATGAAAAAGAATAAATGAATAGATGTATAGTTGACAATGTGCTTTTAAATAACATCTTTGTGATTACACACAGACTGCACATTGTTAATTTAGTCCTCTCCCAACACTACTTCTCTGTTTTTTTTTTTTTTTTTTTTTTTCACACCAATCCGATCTACTCTCTGTTAATTGCCTCTTCTGAACACCACGTTTAGTTGCCGTGATCAATCAGAAATTCCCATTAATTAGCTACTTGAAGATAAAAACATTTAGTTTAACTTGGACATTATTGTTTTACATTTAAAGCTTGTTGCATCAATTCCTAGTTTGTGAAAACTACTTCACTACCATATAATAAAAAAGTTGTCAGACTTTTCATGAATTGTATATATATATATATATGTGTGTGTGTGTGTTGTCTTCCACTTCTTCTCTTCTTAGTTCTCACCATTCATTATTATAATTACTAATTAGATTAAAAGCAAGAGATGTGGCAATGGCAATTGATCATACGTTGTTATAAGTTAATTAACATCATCATCAAAGTCCTTATCGGAGTCATTACTGCAATGGCTTTGGTTTGGTCCCATAAACAGATGATTTATGCAGATGTGTAACTATCTAGGCCTAGTTAGATCTAATTACATCGAAACACATATTTTTTTTTTTTCTGTCGATGTGGGATTGTGAGTGCATGGGGTGGTGTGGTGGGCATCTTCTGTTTTTATTATCTTGTCCTTGGCTCCTTGCTCATCTCCTACCCCATTGACAGCCTTTTCACGATTCATATCATTGTGACCTTATTATTATATATGTACATATAATCTCCATAATCTACAATATATATAGCAACTGATGTTACACATTGTTAATATATGTTCTTGAAGCAGGGGAAGTTAAATGAGTTTAGGATCCACATACCTCTGGAACAATCTATATATACTTTAAGTTTTAGTGATAAAACTTGAAATCTTGCTTTAATTCTGTATCATAAACTTGAAATCTTGCTTTAATTCTGTATCATAAACTTGAAATCTTGCTTGACATCTGTAGCATAAACTTGAAATCCTGCTTTAAATCTTGCTTTTTGAAATATATTGCAGATGGCCAACGATGGACAAAATTTGGTTTACAAGCATCCAGAGGCTAATTGGTTTGATGCTCGAGTGAACGTTTACTGTAAATTGTCTAATTTGACAATTATTAAAGATGTTATGGATAGGGTTGGCATGCTACGACGGTGGGAGCAGGGTGTTTTCAAACAGTTTTTGGCAATGGGCAAGGAGCTTTTTAGTGGTAAACTTTGCCACCTATTGCTATGTAGAGAGTTGAATTATCCTGGTGCGCGCCCTGATGAGATGTGGTTTCGGGTCGGTCAACGTGCAGTGAGGTTTGGGAAGGAGGAGTTTCTTATTGTCATAGGATTAAAGTTTGGACCGATGCCAGAGAGTGTTAACTCCGTACGTAAAGCTACAGAAGGCAGCGTACATCATCGATACTTTGGAGGATCCCCCACTCCCCTAAAAGATGTTTTAGGTAGATTACGCGGAGATGGGTTTGACGAGGCTGAGGACGTTCTTAAGTTGGGATATGTGTATTTTCTGTTCCATATTATGCTTGGTCGGGAGTTGCGGTGGAAGGTGCCTGATTGGATTTGGGGATTGGTTGAGGATATCACAGCTTTTGAGGCGTTCCCTTGGGGAACTTACATTTACAGTGTTACCATATATTGGCTTGGTAAAGCCCTCAATGATAGGACAAACGGGAGGAAACAAAATAGAAATTACAGTACAAACCAGGATTTGGGTTACAATGTGTATGGATTTCCGTGGGCATTGATGGTTAGCTATCTTGTACATTGATTTCTTTATTTTATTTTCTGAGTTTTACATGTGTAACAATCTTAATTTGTTTTCATTTGCTATTGTTTCAGTATTGGGCGATGGAGGCCATCCCGGGTTTGAGTGGTTTGGTTGGAAAGCGGAGAAGGGGGAGAAAGGGGCATGGATTTCCGCGATTGACGAGATGGTACTGCCGGAAGAAACCACCACGTTTGGGAGAAAAATTCAGTGACGAGGTAAGCACACACACAAATATATATATTTATATATATTAGAGTTGCATATAGTCACACTACTTAATTAGAGTATAATTAAGCAATATTTGAAGTTAGTTTTTAATTAGCAGCAGCATGTCAATTGATTAACATTTATATTTATTCATAAATTTCAACAACTCTCTGTTCTAACATTTATAAATATTCATACAGTTGGAGGCTTATACAACTTTGACTCCTACGGCTGAGGAGAGGCTTCAAGAGTACTATAGGCGATTCGATCCGCTTGCGATTGTCGGACCCAAGCTGCACAAGCATGGGGGGTATGACCCAGAGAATGAGGCAGGTCACCGTGAGACTCGTTCGACGGGGGGCCATGATAATGATTTGAGGTCTTATATTGAGTCTCGCTTTCAACAGATTGACTTGAAGATTGACAAACTTCTTGCTGATCGAGTACATGTACCAGTCCCACCTGTACCAGTTGCACCAGTCCCACATGTACCAGTTGCACCTCAACCTACATGGTCCCCCGGGTATACACCCACAGCATCCGTCGGGTATACACGTAGTTATGCGGTAAAAACCTCCATAACATATTTTATTCTTCATGGATTTTGATAATGTTTGTTGTAATATAGATTTCAAAATTATATTTTGTATAGGAATCTTCAATGCATAGATATAACATGGAAGAGAGAGGTGAGCAGCATGTTGATGATCAGCAGCAGGTTGAGGATGAGCAGCATGTTGACGATGAGCAGCAGGTTGAGGTCGAGCAGCAGGTTGATGATGAGCAGCAGGTTAATGTACATGAGGGCGAGGGCGAGGTCGAGGTTGAGGATGAGCAGGAGGTTGAGGATGACCAGATTGATGTGCAGCAAGGCGCTGAAAACCAGAATGATGAGGAGCAGCAGATCATAGTAAGACGTAGTCAGAGAATTAAGAAGCAAGCATCAGTGGTTCAACAGGAGCAAGAGGAGAAGGAGCAGGTTCAGGATGAGCAGGTTGAGGCGCAGCAAGGCGGTGACAACCAAAATGATGAGGAGAAGGACGTGGTAAGGCGTAGTAAGAGAATTAAGAAGCTAACTTCAGTGGTTCAAACCCCTTTCACTGTCCCTACAGTGGTGAAGAACATGGTTTATGTGAGAAAGAATTCCCGCAAAAGTTAAACTTGTTTGACTACTTTTGGATGTTGTTATATATATATATATATATTGTGGATGTAAAACTTTATTCCCGGAGAATTCCCTATGTTTGTGAATGGTAAACGTTATTCTAGATGTATATGATATATAATATTTGGGCGGGTTTTGTTTATGTTTATGTCTAAATGGCTCTAGTTTGTGAATTGGTAAATTTCCTGGTTTGTTTGTTACGTAGGCAGGTTTTGTTGATTTCAGGTCTGAAGCATAAAACTTGAAATCACGTTTTAAATATCTGGCACAAACTTGAAATCACGATATAAATATTTGCCACAAACTTGAAATCACGCTTTAAATATCTGCCACAAACTTGAAATCAAGCTGTAAATCTCCAGATAGATACTCCAGACCAGAGTGCCTCCAACTCGGAATTGGTAAATTTCCCGGTTTGTTTGTTACGTAGGCAGGTTTTGTTGATTTCAGTTCTCAAGCATAAAACTTGAAATCACGTTTTAAATATCTGGCACAAACTTGAAATGACGATATAAATATCTGCCACAAACTTGAAATCACGCTTTAAATTCTGCCACAAACTTGAAATCACGCTGTAAACCTCCAGATAGATACTCCAGAGTGCCTCCAACTCCCAATTTTGTTTTGTTTTGTTTTGTTTTTATTTATTTATTTATTATTTATTTTATGATTTCAAAATACTATAGCTTGACCTGAAACAAAACTTGTTATTTGAAGACTTGACCTGCAAGTGCTTAATTGATTTTTGTTTGGCAACTTGTTATAGATTATTTTGTTTAATTGTTTTTTGTTTGAAATGTTTTCCTAAATGAGTTTAAAAAACAAATCAGACATCACATTTGATTAGTTTGATTAACAGATGGCAAGAATCAGTCGGTGGAAATAGGAAGAGGAGCCTGATTAGATGGTTGGTCAATTGCCAGTATAAAACTTGAAATCATGCTTTAATTATATGGCATAAACTTGAAATGATGCTTTAAATCTCCAGCATAAAACTTGAAATCATGTTTCATATATGTGGCACGAACTTGAAATCATGCTTTCAATCTCTGGTACAGCTAGAAATCTTCTCAAAAAACCAACAATTCAGCTGCTAAGGCCACTTTAGCACCAGGCTTCTTAGATGAGGGTATTCCCCGACCAAGGCAGTATGAGCGCCCTAAGGCTACGTCCTGGTCTTGAAATGGCGAAGTAAGGAACCAGGTACCCTGTGGCAGCCCGATCTTACTGTAAGTCTGTCCTGGTAGGCAACTAAGGCCACTTTAGCACCAGGATTCTTGGAGGAGGGTATTCCCCGACGAAGGCAGCAGGAGCGCCCTGAGGCTATTTTCTGGTATTGAAAAGGCGAATTAACGAACCAGGTACCCTAAGACAGCCCGATCCTACTGTAAGTCTGTTCTGGTAGGCAACTAAGGCCACTTTAGCACCAGGCTTCTTGGAGGAGGGTATTCCCCAACCAAGGCAGTAGGAGCGCCCTAAGGCTACGTCCTGGTCTTGAAATGGCGAAGTAAGGAACCAGGTACCCTGAGGCAGCCCGATCTTACTGTAAGTCTGTCTTGGTAGGCAATTAAGGCCACTTTAGCACCAGGCTTCTCGAAGGAGGGTATTCCCCGACCAAGGCAGCAGGAGCGCCCTGAGGCTACGTCCTGGTCTTGAAATGGCGAAGTAAGGAACCAGGTACCCTAAGGCAGCCCGATCTTACTGTAAGTCTGTCCTGCTAGGCAACTAAGGCCACTTTAGCACCAGGCTTCTTGGAGGAGGGTATACCCCGACCAAGACAGCAGGAGCGCCCTAAGGCTACGTCCTGGTCTTGAAATGGCGAAGTAAGGAACCAGGTGCCCTGAGGCAACCCGATCTTACTGTAAGTCTGTCCTGGTAGGCAACTAAGGCCACTTTAGCACCAGGCTTCTTGGAGGAGGGTATTCCCCGACCAAGGCAGTAGGAGCGCCCTGAGGCTATTTCCTGGTCTTGAAATGGCGAAATAAAGAACCAGGTACCCTGAGGCAACCCGATCTTACTGTAAGTCTGTCCTGGTAGGCAACTAAGGTCACTTTAGCACCAGGCTTCTTGGAGGAGGGTATTCCCCGACCAAGGCAGTAGGAGCGCCCTGAGGCTATTTCCTGGTCTTGAAATGGCGAAATAAGGAACCAGGTGCCCTGAGGCAGCCCGATCTTACTGTAAGTCTGTCCTGGTAGGCAACTAAGGCCACTTTAGCACCAGGCTTCTTGGAGGAGGGTATTCCCCGACCAAGGCAGCAGGAGCGCCCTGAGGCTACGTCCTGGTCTTGAAATGGCAAAGTAAGGAACCAGGTACCCTGAGGCAGCCCGATCTTACTGTAAGTCTGTCCTGGTAGGCAACTAAGGCCACTTTAGCACTAGGCTTCTTGGAGGAGGGTATTACCCGACCAAGGCAACAGGAGCGCCCTGAGGCTACGTCCTGGTCTTGAAATGGCGAAGTAAGGAACCAGGTACCCTGAGACAACCCAATCTTACTGTAAGTCTGTCCTGGTAGGCAACTAAGGCCACTTTAGCACCAGGCTTCTTGGAGGAGGGTATTCCCCAACCAAGGCAGCATGAGTGCCCTGAGGCTATTTCCTGGTCTTGAAATGGCGAGTCAGTAATGGCGGAGTGTGAGTATTAAGTTGGGGATACCGCAGAATCTAGTAGGAGACTTTGAACATTGAACACAGAAGAACCGTATGGAAGAAGAAACTGCTTTTATTGAATTTCTTAAATCAGTACAAAATAAAATCGGGGTGGGCATTCCCACTGATATGACCTGGTCTCCTAAAGGTAGAATTTTCGGAGGTGATCGGCGTTCCAAGTGTGGTCCACTGGGTATCCCTCCATGTCTTCCAGCTTGTAAGCTCCACCCAGGAGCAATGCTTTAATCAAATATGGACCTTCCCCGTTTGGGGCTAGCACCCCGTCAGACGTTCTTCGAGTGTTCTGAGTTACTTTCTTGAGAACCAAATCTCCTTCTCTAAAATTCTGGATCCTTACCTTTTTGTTGAAATGTCGGACTATCTTGCTCTGATATATAGCCACCTTTTCAATGACCCTGCTTTGTCTTTCCTCCAACAAGTCCAAATTAGCTCTCAATTTTGCCTCGTTGTCTTTCGGTTCATAATTTTGGACTCGGAAAGATTTGAGTTTATGCTCAATGGGCAAGACTGCTTCTGTTCCGAATACTAGGGAGTAGGGAGTCTCCCATGTTGTAGTCTGCCTGGTTGTTCTATAAGCCCACAGTATATTGGGTAACTCTTCAACCCATAACCCTTTCTTCTGCTGGAGCTTCTTCTTCAGGAGCTTCTTTATGGTCTTATTGGTAGCCTCAACTAAACCATTGGTTTGAGGATGAGCCACTGATGCAAAACGAAGATTGATGTTCCGATCTTCGCAGAATCCCATGAAGTTGGCATTGTCGAATTGCTTTCCTAAATCAGTTACGATGACCATTGGGGTGCCGAATCGGCAGACAATGTTTTCTTTGACAAAGTTGGTGGTTTTTTCTTTAGTTATCCGGGTGAGGGCCTTGGCTTCTACCCAACGAGTAAAATAATCTATAGCCACCACTGCATGCTTGGCTTGGCCGGGTGCAGTGGGAAGTGGCCCGATCAAATCTAGTCCCCAGATGGCAGAGGGGTAGGGAGTACTGATTAAGGAGAGTCTCTCTAGTGGGAGATGATGGAGGTTTGCTATTTTCTGACAAGCCTCGCAGGATCGCGCGAATTGCCTCGCATCCTGATGTATAGTTGGCCAATAGTAGCCCATCCTGATTACCTGGTAAGCCAGAGTTTCGCCTGATACATGATTACCACAATCCCCTGAGTGTACCTCGTTGAGTGCCCATCTCGCATCATCGGGATGTAAACATCTGAGTAGAGGGGGAGACTTTCCCTTACGGTATAGGTGTCCTTCTACCAAGCAGTACCGGGTAGCTATCCTCTTGAGCCGGCGGGCTTGATCCGGATCTATAGGGAGAATGTCATTTTGGAGATAGTCTGCTATTGGATCCATCCAACATGGGAGGCGGTTCACAGGAAGGACCTCTGCCTCTTTAGCTATGCTGGAGAAAGGAATCAATTGGAGGGGTACTCTTTTTGGCAGAGCATGTCCTTCTCTTGTAGCAATTTTAGCCAAGACATCAGCGCGATGATTCTTCTCCCTGGGTACCTGTTCTATCTTTACACCCCTAAATTTCTTTATAGCTTCCTGGACTTTAACTAGATAGGCCACCATGTTGTCACCTTTGGCTTGGTACAAACCTGTCACCTGATTGACCACTAGTTAGGAGTCACTCTTGACCAAAAGGTACTCAGCTTCTAGGGTTCCTGCTACTTTCATTCCTGCTAAAAGGGCTTCATACTCTGCTTCGTTATTAGTAGCCCTGAACTCAAACCTGAAGCAATGGCCGCACTCAGATCCAGCGGGGTCAATTAAAACGATCCCGGTTTCCCATCCCGACTGGTTCAAAGCCCCATTATTGTAAAGAACCCAAACCCTGCTGTCTTCAGGCCATTCCGGGTTGGTTCGATCCGGATTTAGGTCTGTTGAGTTGCCCGGGTTCGGAGTCGGACTAAACTCCACTATGAAATTTGCCAAAGCTTGGGCTTTGATCGTGGTTCTTGCTATGTATTTGATGTCGAACTGCGTGAGCTCTAGGGCTCACAGGACCAATCTGCCCGACACATCTAGCCTTTGGAGAAATTGTCTCAATGGTTGGTCTGTGACAACCGCGATGACATGAGCTTGGAAATAAGGCCGGAGCTTTCTGGATGCGGTCACCAAGGCGTAGGCGAGCTTTTCTAGCATAGTGTAGTTTTTCTCAGACTTAGTAAAAGCCCAGTTCACGTAGTAGATTGGTCTCTGCACCCCGTCATTGCATTCTTTTACCAAAACTCCACTCGTAGCAATATCAGAGACTGCGAGGTAGAGTAGGAGCTCTTCACCCGGGGTCGGTTTGACTAGTAGTGGCGGGCTTGATAAGTATTTCTTCAGAGCTTGAAAAGCCTGCTCGCTCTGCTTATCCCATTTCATCTTTTTCCCCTGCTTGATGACTTTGAAAAAGAGGAGACATTTATCTGTGGAGCAGGATATGAAGCGGTTCAGGGCTGCTATTCGTCCGATTAATCCTTGAGCCTGCTTGAGAGTTGTAAGGGACTCGAGATCTAGAATGGCTTTGATATTTTCAGGATTAGCCTCAATTCCCCTTTCATGTACCATGAATCCCAGGAATTTTCCTGCTGCTACCCCGAATGCACACTTAGCTGGGTTCAGCCTCATCTGGTTCTGCCGTATTATCTGGAAGGTCTGGCGCAAGTCCCCTGTATGTTGTCCAGCTTCTGGAGATTTTATGATCATGTCATCTATGTAAACCTCCATGGATCTTCTTATCTGCTCCTTGAACAGTTTGTTCACCATACGCTGGTAGGTGGAACCTGCATTTTTGAGTCCGAATGGCATTACCTTATAACAGTAGAGGCCTTGTCCGGTGATGAAGCTGGTCTTGTCCATGTCAGAGGGATGCATCATGATCTGATTGTTTCCCGAGAAAGCATCCATGAAGCTTAGGAGCTTGTTTCCTGCAGTGGAGTCAATGAGTTGGTCTATCTTGGGCAGAGGAAAACTATCATTGGGACAAGCCCGGTTGAGGTCGGTGTAATCCACGCACATTCGCCACTTCCCGTTGGACTTGGTTACCATAACCATATTGGCGATCCACTCGGGTACCGGGATTCCCTGATGAATCCTGCCTTCAAGAGTTTGTCAACTTCTTCTTGGACCGCGGCATTCCGCTCGGCATTGAAGTGTCTTCTTTTCTGTTTAACTGGTTTGAAGGTTGCATCCACTGCTAACCTATGGGTAGCCAAGTTAAGGGGAAGGCCAGGTATCTCCTCATGGCTCCAAGCAAAGATGTCGTTGTACTCTCTAAGAAGCTCTGTCAAATCCTTCTTAATCTATGGGTCCAAACCTCCTCCCACTTTCACTGTCTTTGTTGGATCTCCGCTCCGGATAAGGACCTCTTCTAACTGCTCTACGGGGTGCCCACTGGTCCAACCTCGCTCCTCTTCTTTTGGCTCCTCCACGACCATGTCTGGTACCACTCCTTCTTCCAGGATATAATCATCCTGCTCCATCGCCCTTGGACGTGGGTCTCCGGATACCTGCGCACATTGTTTAGCTAATGTCGCAGGATTGGTGGACATCGCGTAACAATTGCGAGCTGCCTGCTAATCTCCTCTCACTTCTCCTACTCCTGTTCCCACTGAAAAATTTAACACATTATGGTAAATGGATAACACCCCCTTGATCCCTGACAAGAAAGGCCTGCCTAAGATCGCATTGTAAGCAGACGGGGTGTCTACTATGATGAATTCCGTCATTATGTTCTATTGTAAGGGTGTTTCTTCGACTATCACCGGTAGAATCTTCGTCCCCATCGGCATCACTGAGTCTCCTGTGAATCCATATAGAAGGGAAGTGCAACTGTTGTAGCAAGAATTCTTCAAGTTGAGCTGCACATGAGCCCCTTTGAACAAAATATCAACACTGCTTCCTGTATCAATCAGGACGCGGTGTACCAAGCAGTTGGCGATTTGTACCGTGATTACCATGGGGTCATCGTGCGGCTGAACTGTATTGTAGACGTCCTCCTTTGTGAAGATGATTTTGGTGGAGCGGGATAGATCCCGGGAACCACTACTGACTTTGAGTATCTCGCGGTCAGCATTGAGTTTGGGAATCTTCCTTGCGTGATTCTTTCTTGAATTATTGGAGGTTCCGGCTAGGGTAGGGCCTCCACTGATGGTGTGGATCACCTGGATCTGCTGCATCAGATCCTTCTCCCCATCTCTCCTTCTTTCTGCTGCTTCCTGCATCCCGCTCTGAACCTGTTTCCCTTCTTTGATGCCATCCCATACCTGCTGTAAAAATTCAGTTAAAAGACCTCCCCTTATCAATCCTTTAATTTGCGGAGGCTGTAGCACTCTGAGGTGTTGTGCCCTATATCCTCGTAGAAGTCGCAATACTTGTATTGATTCCTCCTGTCAACTGGGATTTTCATGGGAACCGGTTTCCTGAGTAGGCCCTTATCCCGGATGGTGAGATAAATAGTTTCTCGGGAAACATTGAGTGGGGTGTAGTGATTATACCCTTCCTCCTCTCTTGTCACCCTGGATACTTCTTTCAGGGGAATCTCTCTGGGGGTGATCTCCTGACCGGATACCTTTCCTGGTATGGAGGAATGTGAGGCGGCCTGTAAGTAGACCGGTTTGGAGGTTGATTCTGAAATTTTCTAGCTGGTGCGGGCTTTGGAGTTTCCTTTTTAGGGCGCGATGCTAATCGGGCTTCATCGTGCTCGATTTTGATCCAGAGCTGTTCCTCAATGTCTACTTGCTCCAAAGCCTGGTTGTAGGCTTCCTGGTACGTTTCTGGATGATGCTTTGCAAATGACCGGAATAGTCTACCAGCCCATAAATTCCTCTGGAAGTTGGTTAGAGTTTCCTTCTTGTTGAATACTCCCATCTGGATAACCTCTTTGTGGAATTTATCAACATAAGATCTCAGAGTTTCACCCCGCTCTTGAACTACGTACTGTAGCAGGATAGGATCCTTGGGTCAGGGTTTGATTCCCTGAAACTATGCACAGAAAGCTTTGGTGAGTTTAGAGAAAGAATCGACACTACCTGGTGGTAACTTTTTGAACCATGTCTTGGCACAGTCAGTCAAGGTTGAAGGGAACATTCTGCACATGGCCTGTCTGGTCGCACTTTGGACCTCCATCTGGTGAACGAAGCTTTCCAGGTGGTTGACAGGGTCCTCTGTCCCGGAATACTTCTCTGATGGCATCCTAAACTTGGGGGGCAATCCTGCCTCTCTAACTCTTTTGGAGAAAGGCGCATTCATCTCGCCCAGGGGGTTCTTCTGGCTTCCTTGATGTTTTCCCTTCTTCAACTGCTCTAACTCCTTCGCCATCCTTGCCATCTGATTCTCCAGACGTTGAGACTTTTTGGTTCCAGATCGGGCTACTGAAACTTTTTCATCCGAAGACTCTGAATCAATGACTACCTCCTTTCGTTTAGCTCTCTGACGATTTTCTTTGGAGCTCCTTCGGGATTTGGCACTTCCTTCTAAATCGGGATGCAAATCCCTCTCCTTTGCCTTTGGTTTTGGTGGAGACTGAATCCTCCTAGGAGGAACCTCAATTGCAGACTTTACTAGCCTGGGTCTGAGTTCCGCCTGTCGAGCTGGGAGAGGTGGACCCAATTGGTCGAAAACTGGTACTCGAATACTTGGGCTTGCATCTTCTGGGACCCCGGCTGCTTCAAAAGGGATCCCCTAGGCTATCATCTGGAGTCGGATAGCTTCTACGTAGGCTGCAGCGTGCTGCTCTAAGACATCTCGATTGACTTCCTGCCTAGCGGTGTCTTGAGGAACAGGGCCTGCAGCCGGTTGGGGCACCGGTGGAGGATTCTCATTTCTGGTGCCCTTACCCCGCCTCTGGGCTCTTTTAGTGGAAGCAAGGGACTGGAGTCCTGATGGCTCAGGATGACCCTGGGAGGATCGGAGTCTCATTCTGAATCTCTCTGGATGAAATAGGCTGTCTTTAAACAATGGTTGGGATGGGTTCCCACAGATGGCGCCAAAAGTGTTATCCGAAAATCGTTAATAGGATGGAATTCCAAATAACAACTTTAAAAGGACCAAGATCGAGATTGATCCTGGTCGGAGGGGCATCACATAGTTTGATACCGACTATGTCCCTATCAATGTAAGTACAGTAAGGAATATAGGAAATCAAACAAAAATAAACTTTTATTGATCGTTTCTTTGCATTACAGATATATGAACCATGTATTTAGGGGTTACAGCAATGTATGGAGATTTTGTAAGTAATGGAGATGGTGGCGATGGTGAATCTGTGCTTGTCGATAAGTATAATTGGACTGTAAGGTTTTCTTTTTTTCTTTTTTCAGTCCTTTTCCCCTTCTTTTTTTTGGTGAATTAGCTGCTGTATATATAAGTCATCTTTGCTTGCCATGCACTCCTACAATTTCGGTCTAGGGTTTGGCAATTGCGGGACTTCCTCCCTTGTAGGAGATAATCTCGAAGCTTTACATGCAGAATCCAGTCTTTCCTTCCTAGGAGGAGTCAATTTTGTGATTAAATCTTTCCTTCCTAGAAGGATTCTGACTGAGTTGACCTGCTCGAAATAGGACTCTCCGGTGGGAAGGTGGCTATCACTCAAGTGACACTCGAAATAGAACAAGGTCGGAGAGTAGCACAATAGAGAGTAAAGTTCGTTCCCAAGGAATCGAGTGATCGATTACCGAAATTGATTAGTCCATTTGCTATTCAAACAATCAATAATGATGGTAGTTCAAAACAAACGAAGTAAACTATCTTGATTAAAGGCTAATACTAAAGCGATGAAATGAAAAACACAAAATAAAACTCGAATGTGATAATGGAGAGAAATATGCTAGGACTTGACTACACCCCACCCTTATATTGACTTCCTATTTAGATTCGATTATTCACCCTCAAACGTGCTCATTGCAACTTATATACTTGTACACCCTTATATTGACCCACAATCTTGGTCAAGTAGAGTGAGTCACACTCAAAACATACCCAAGCTTATCTTTCGATTACCCGGAATGTACGAATGAGTTCATTACGGACCATTGGTGTACTAAATGAGTCCTATACGCTAGCCTAAGTAGGTCTACTTTTCTAAGCATGCATAGGGGAGCATTTTATCGAACACATGGCATGCGTCTCCGGTTAGTACATAACATACCACAAAAATCATTCAAAAGGAGATCAATCAATTGAAAAGCATTAAGTACATTAAAATACCCATACAAACAACAATATTGCACATAGGGGATAAACAAGAATCATTTCATTTAAATGTATAGTCAAAGGTGGGGTTTCATCAAATCCTAGCACTATGAGTTTAGCTCATCATATTACAACTAGTAACCATACAATAAATATGAAATAAGGAGTACATGGCTACAATAAAGAATAAAAGAGAAAGAGTATAGAAAAAACTATATGGAGAGCTTCTTCTTCTTTGGATCTTCTTCTCTTTCTATCCTTCTTCTTGCTCAAAAGGTGAAGTGATGATGGCTATGGAAAAGAGGTGGGATTGGTGTGTTTGGATCTTAGGGAAAGGTAGGATTTTGGTGGGTTGTAAGGGATGGGTTGGTGATGTGTGTAGGAATGAGCCAAGATGGAAACTTGCTGCAATATTTCGAGCTAGGGGAGGTCTCTTATGAAATGACCTAGAAGGGGTATTTATAAGGGAACCAAAAATGACCAAAATGCCCTCTGGAATACGCAGGGTCGCGCTGCCGCGGTTGCCATTTTCACGGTTGGACAACCGCGGCAGATCAACCGCAGCAACCCTTTGAAGTTTCTGTCGCGCCTCTGCCGCGGTTGAGCAACCACGGCACGTAGACCTCGGCAACCCTGAGGGATTTCTGTCACCTCTCTGCCGCTGTTGCACGACCGCGGCACTTCATGCGCGGCAACTTTGGAGGATTTCTGTCGCCTCCTTCAACCGCGGAGTTCTGATCCAAGCCCCCAGACTTTCCATATTTGCGCTAATTGCCCAAAGATCTCCATTTAGAGCCAAAACACCCCTGTTATCAGAAAAACCTACAAAAACCTCAAATGAAACATTAAAAACCCGGTTTTACCCGAGAAACCTACTCAAAATGATACGGAAAGGGGGCTACACTTTGTGTAGAAATGAAGCAATCAGAAGAAGTACACCTCATCTGTACATCAGCGTTTTATTGGATCTTTTACGAAGCTTTAGTTTATAGTACGAGAATCTGGCTGCCTGGTATTCTCTCGCTTGGCGGGTTAGTTTATTTCAGAAAGTGCACACCGGTAGGCCTCCAGATGATGGAGTAGGGTATATCTAGCTGGTATCATACCGGGATATTGTCGTGGTACTCTGTGTCGGGGTGTTACGGGGTCTGTAGGAGACTGTGTTGGGGTGCTGCGGGGTCTGTAGGAAGCCCGGTCTTAGCGGAGCTGGACCTCGCTGTGAATTCTAGTGAGAAGTCCGGCTCACGGCCATATTTTTGAACTGAGATGCTGGCGGGGTCCTTGAGAAGCTGGGGAGAAGCCAGACTAGACCCCGCTGGAGGGAGTGTGTGCTCGGACCAGTCGGAGTTCGCCTTTGTCGGGGTATCCGGATGGTGTTTGTACTTCTATTTTATCCTTGTGTTGAGGTGGAAAATTCTTCTTTGGTCCTTCGCCAATTTTGGCGGTTAACAATTATTATTTAAAATTTTGTTATTTCATTTCTTATTTTTCAAACAAATAATTTATAATTTTATAATATATAAATATACCGAAATGAGTTGGGTTTTGAGCTAATTTTATTTACAAGTGGTAGATTAAAATAACAAAAAAGAATAATACATTATAAGGAAAAATAATTAGGCAATTGCCATTGCTGCCAACAGTAAATTAAATGCCCAGAAAAACAAACATACACAGTTGTGATTTGTGTGCCACGAACACACGCAGAGACAAATAAAACAAAAATAAAAAAAATAAAAAAAAACTCAATGCTTTTGCTTTGTATGTGTTGTCAGCGTGCAACAGATAAAGAAAAAAAAAAAACAGAGTAGAGTTGGAGAAAAATCAATATAGCTTTTTTCTCTAACTTTATTTCAGAATAGTGTGGGTTTTTACATTGTGAACCGATGAGGCTTTTCGAATTTGTGATTGAACCCGAAGAAGATTATAATTAGTATTTAAAATTAGTATTTAGAAGAAAAGTTAGGATTCAATAAAATAGAAATTAATGGTTATAAGATATATGTGAAAATCTAGTTACAATTTAGTGTATGTTTGGTATGACTTTTGAAAGGATCAAAAGCGCTTTTTTAATGCTGGAAGCCATTTTGAAGTTTTTTTTTAGTTGCTTAGCAAAACTTAAAATAGCTTTTTTAATAAATGAATTGTCTTAATTACCCTTTAAAAAGCCATTTTATGTCTATTTAGAGAAGCCCAAAAAAGAAGCTTTTTTTGAGCTTTTTTAAAACTTATGAATTGTCTCAACTACCCTTTATAAATTTTAGATATTCCACCATAACTCTTTCATTATAAATACATTGTCAACACCTTTTTTGTAATTCACTCAACCAAAAGCTATTTCCAAAAATACATTGTCAACACCTTTTTTGTAATTTACACAACCAAAAGCCTTTTTTGTTAGAAGCTCTACTCATTAGAAGCCCTACTAAAAAAAAGATCTACTCTAGAAGCGCAAATTGAAAAGTCATACCAAGCACACTCTTAGTCCTTTTAGTCATTCTAGTCAAGGGTAATATTGAAATTTTTAAAAAGGTATTAATTTGGGGTGTACAAACCATTTTTGTGGGGTGTAAATAGTATCACTCTTATTTTTATTAAATTGAACTAGATATAGATAATTGGGCCTTATTAAAAAAAATAAATAAATAAAAAATAAAAAATAAAAAAATAAAAAATAATAAAGAAAGGTTTGAAATTGGGCTTCCTTAAACTTAAATATATTAGACCTGAAGCCCCTAATTTTATAGAACATGAAGAAGTAGATTGGATCATTTGGGGTCCCTAATTTTATAAAAAATGAAGAAGTAGATTGGATTTTTTTGGGGCCCCATCATTTTGCTAGGTTAGCTACCCTTATGGGCCGACCTATGTGGTGGGAGCGAAATTTTTTTAGAGATGGAATCTGGGAGAAATATTCCCTTTTGGAACTCTATTTTAGAGATAGAGATAGAGTATGGGTGTTAGATGCTCTAAATAATGCTACACCGTTTTATAAGTTCAAACCCTAAGAACACAGGTAAATTCTCAAAACTTGAATTCGTCGGTCCTTCAATTTATATGAAAATTGTCTTCATCTTCTTCTCATTTCAACAATGAGCGAAATAAACCTCTATTTCTTCTCCTCTCAAATAATCCAAAAAAACTCTCTTCTACTTAAAAATATTTGGGTTCTGATTTCATGAAAAAAAAAATGAAAAAAATTCTAAAGCAAAATGTGCTTTCGTTCCAAATTATCCTGTTGTGTGTGACTTTTTTTTTTCCTTCTATAAAAGATTTGTTCACCTAAAACTCTCTCTTATAATCACAATAAATCTCCTTTTTTTTTTCTTGAAGAGAATTCTTTTGGGTTTTGATTTCAATTGACTATATATAAAAATGGGAATGGGAGCCATGAATAGTGTTGAGAACTTCTTATTTGTTTAAAAAGTAAAATTATCTTTATGATCTCACAAAATGCAAAAAAAAAAAAAGCATTAAAAGTTATTTAAAATAAGGGCAAGTGTGTCATTATCTTTATAACCTCACATAATGCAAAAGAGATGCTATTTTTTTTTTTTTTGAACCATTGGACTTTCTTAGGCCACAAAGGCAGCAAAAGCAAACAGGAACAAGGCCAAAGGCCACAAACCAAACAAAGCCAAGCTCCTTGGCACAAGCCACACCCGAAGCAAAAAGAAAAGAAGAAACCAAATAGACACAAAACAAACCCAGAAAAACACAAAACACCAGGCAGCAACCGCCACAAAACCCAAAAGAGATGTTGTTGACAATACAATCTTTTTACACTTCATTTTAACTTTTTAAATTATATGACAATTTATCCTAATTAAAATTACTAAAAAGTTAAAGAATTTCTAAATACACTACAAAAACAATTTTACTAAACTTTTATATTTTTACATTATAAAATCCCTGAAACATTTTGTTTTCAATATCATTAAAGTTTTATATGATTGACCCAATAGCAGATTTACTTGAAGTGTCTTTATGCATTGAAAGCAATGCCACCAAGTTTACGATAAGGCACTACCTTGGAGTGGTTGGAAGCCATTGCCACTATCAAGGCCATAAACACATTATGGCTACATCCAAGCATTAATCAGTTTAACCCAGAGCCTTCTATTGACTTTGATACTAAAGCCAACAAAAAACAGTAGTATGAAGTGAATGTTGCTGTCTCAAATTCATTCAGGTTCAGTCAATACAACTGTGTCCTAGCGTTTTCTACGTTCAAGCCCTAATCATTTAAATCATTCACCATGTATGTATGGGTTTCTTAAAACAAAATGATTTTTTTTTTAATATAAAAATTAGGTTTTCATGAAGTAAAAATGATAATTTTAGAATAAAATGAAGTGTCTTTAGAATTTTTTTTTAAAATTTAACTTTTTAAAATGAATTGTATTTAGAAAAGGAGGAGTCAACCCACTCTCTCAACACTCGTTTCTGTGTTGACATGTGGACATCAATAAATTTTTCACATTAAAACTTCTAACCTTTATAATAAATAGCCGACATTTACATTTTATTTACAATACAAACCAACAACTAATCTCCTAAATTGTCCTTTATCATTTAATATCAATTTTTTTATAATAAAAAAATATCAGGTTAGTTTGTGTTGTTAGTCGACTCAATGACTCACAACTTTTTTATTTTTTGCGGTTCCATCAGGTCTGAGTTAACTTCAACTCTCAACATTCACAAACATAAATTGTTTTTTCACCATTTTTAGAGCAACTCTAGTCTGAATAGTGGATTTGGTGCAAGTTTTGCACTAAAATAGTGCAACAGTCACTCTATTTCACTATTCCATCTCCAACCCACTGCTTTAAATTTATCTCTATAAGGAATATTCCCAGGAATATTCCATTTCTTTCCCTTTTTAAAATATTTCTCCACAATTAATATTTCACCCCATAATTAACATAATATTGCAATACAATACGAAATTATGAAATTAATACATTAATAGAAATTAAATTTAATTCGGTAAAATATTGCATTTATTATTAAAATAACTTAAACATTACATTTCATAAAATAAAAAATAAAAAGCATAAAAATAAAAGTACATATTGATCATCATCTAATCATCTGAATTAGTATATTAATCCCACAAATGATTTATTAAGGCATTTCGGAGTGCATCGTGAGCTTGTTTATCCCTGATTTTTCTATGTCGGGCTAGGAATTCTTGAAATCAGATATTTTCATCTAACAACATCTCAACTTTCGGAGTTGGTGCTTCTGTATGATCCTCAATTGTTGCATCAACATCACGCTCATCCTCGATTATCATGTTGTGCATAATAATGCACGTAGTCATTATATCATCATAAATTCCCTTTAAAGCAATAATGTTTTATACCTATAGGGGGGTGAATAGGTATAGGCCCAAATTCTTCCAATATTCAAAAATTGCAGAATACAAGAATAAAATGAACACTTGAAATGATATAACAATTGTATAATATGAATCAATTCATGTAAGCATCAATATACAAAAGAATCAATACAAGTGAGCATATGGAAGATAAAGAAATATAAAGCAAAAATGAGACACAATGTTTTTTACGTGGTAAAACCTCAAAGAGGAAACATCCACGGGTTGAATCCACAACCACTGGCAAAGCAAATCCACTATACGAAAAGAACTTACACACTCAAAGCTATCAACACTATGATATCCACTCCAAGCTATCAAGACCTAATCAACCCTCGGGCTAGTGATTCACAAAGCCTACTATCTATCCAAGATGTGTCCTACACCTCTAGAGAGCAACTTCCTATCAAAGGCTCTCAAACCTCTAGGAAGATTTCCTTGCTTAGCAATCTAGATCACTAGGATCCTAGTTAAGCTATCCAAGCTCAACCATCCGGAGTACACAACTCCTTGCTAAGACTTTTGCTTAGTTATCCGGACCCCCTTGATCCTAACTAAGGCTTCTTGCTTGGCTATCCGGAAACCTTTCCTAGCCAAGTCTTCTTGCTCAAGTCAAAGGATTCACTCACCTCAACAAGAGACTTCAACCTATTACAAGGCAATGATCTAGGTGATGCAAATGATGCAAACACACACAAATAGAGTAAGTAGATCAAACACACTCTATGAACATGCTTAATGATAATCTAGAATATACTATCAACACACAATCACAAATCTATCTAGAAATCAAAGCATGCCAAAACAATAAGAACAAGATTAGGATATTCAATATATGTCACAAAAATCTTAGTTCTTATATCAAGAAATCGAATCTGGAAGATAACATGAAGCACATCATACAATCAATTTCTAGAAGCAATTTCAATCAAAATCAAGTCTAGCAAAAATATGTTTAAGAGAAATTGCAAAGCTAAACTCAATTAACTAATCAATCATACAACCCTAGCATATGATCTAACATACTTCTTAACATATTTCAACAATCAATTAGAAAGAATCATAGAGATGATCAAGTGAAATTGCAAGAGAAGAAGTTTCACGTACAACCAATGAACCTCAGACTGAAATCAGAGTGCTGTGAAAAATGACAAAGTCAAATGGCTTCAGAAATACTTGGGGTTTGTAGCTCTCGTCAAGACCAACAATTTTTGATTTTGAATCACTCAATTTCGAGTTCGTATGAAGAAGTTATGATCAAAGTAAGTAAACAAAAATCAAGAACATTTCTACAGAATTTCTCAATTTGATGTTGTTCAAGTTGTTAGAAATGGAGGGAAGATAAGGCATTTAAAGGAAGGAGAATGAGGGAAATTTTGTCCAATCAAAAGAGACCATTTCAGCCCAGTCCCCATGTGGGGCGTGTGTGCCACACAGGACCAGAGGGCATGTTGGGCCGTGTGGCACACGGCCTCCACATGTGATGGCCATGGTGCTTCTCCCACGCACCTCTCACGTTCTTCAGCCATATTCGGGCATCCGAACTCCGATTTCTAATCCGTTTTCGGATTACGAATTGTGATTCTCTCATGCACAACGAAGACTATGAAACTTTGACAAATGGTTGAGAATTCATCTCGGAAAACGACGACGAACACAACTCAACGAATGAGAACGAAAAGTAGCGTAGTTACATCGTTTGGACTCGAAACTAAACAAATGAGTAACCGAAATGACCAGGACTCAATAAGGAATCAATTAAGATCATGTTCAAGTCCAAAACATAAGAAACATAAACAAATAAATACTATGCAACACAACCATGCCATATCTAAGCGATAGTGAGAAAACATGCAATTATACAAGATTGTCAACAATAAGAAAAATGCATGTGCATGCTAAATGTGTGTGAAAGTGTTATACCAAATGTTTGAACAATGTTGTAGGGACACACATGTATGAATTGTGTGTGTGTGCGCTAACGCCTTGCAAGAGGAAGAAAAATCTTGATACCTTAGCATCCAAGCGATGTTCCCCTTGAAGATGATATTTGCACAAGATGTTGCTTCTTCACCTTTGAGGCTCCTTTCTTCCAAGAAACACTTAAGCAACTACTAATACAAATATAGAGAGTTTTGCAATGGAATCAAGCCAATACAAATAAAGGATCTTACATCATCAAAAACATATTTATGCCAAAAACGCACCGGTCCTGCCACAATTGCAAACCGTGATTGGAGAACTCCAAATGCATGTTCAATGTCTTTTCTACATCCTTCTTGTTTCATTGCAAATAATTTATTCCTCGGACCACGTGGATTATGAATAGTTTGTACAAGCGTAAACCATTGAGGGTATATACCATCAGCTAAATAATAACCCATATTAAATTCTTTTCCTTGAATGACATAATGAGCTGGAGGAGCAATACCTTGAGCGAGGTTGGCAAAAAGATGGGATGCCTCCAACACATTAATATCATTGTTCGTACCCGGTAAACCAAAATAAGCATGCCATATCCACAGATCATAATCAGCTACAGCCTCTAGAATAATATTTGGGGATCCACTACGACCTGCATATTGTCCTGCCCAAGCCGTTGGATATTTTTTCCACTTCTAGTGCATACAATCTAGACTACTCAGCATTTCTGAAAAACCACGATCTTTACCAATATGGAGTAGTCTGGCAATGTTAGTAGCATTAGGTGATCTTAGATACCCATATTTAAATTCCTCCACAATAGCACGACAAAATCTCTTCAAACTTTCAATTATTGTAGACTCTCCTATTTTAATATACTTGTCGTAGCATCTGCTGGTAGACCTATGCCAACATCCGAAATACTGCTGTTATTTTTTGAAGAGCAGACAAACCCAGTCTACCCACACTATCTCTTCATTGCACAAAATAGTTGTCACGGGCTTCCATTTTTTTAACAATACAAAGGAATAAACTTCTACTCATTCGAAAGCGTCGACGGAACATTTGATCATTATACCGTGGGCTCTCAGCAAAATAGTCGTAGAACAAACGATGGTCGGCACTTTCCCGATCTCGATTGATCACTCTATGACTAGGAATTGAGCCTCCATGAGTCACTGGGTTGTTTTGTTGATTGAGATACTGAGAGATGGCCCGTTGGATGTTACAATGTTGGGCAATTATCGCATCTTGTTCTGCTCATTCTCTTCAAGATTTGCAAGAAATTGCTCTTCCTCATCGTCGGAGGATGAAGATGAGAAATTAGATGGACCTCCAATATCGAAATTCATTATCGCTTGGACTTGAATTAAATGAGTTTTAGTAGACTCTGGTGTAAGGTATTTATCTTTGTGAAAACGTGTTTCTAGAAGGGCTAGTGGATGACAGCTATATCCAGCTGGTTAACAACTCAGAACATGGGACTGGATGACAGCTATATTTAGCTAGTTAATAGCTCAGAACGTGGGAGTGGATGAAAGCTGTATCCAGCTTAGAATGTGGCTGACAATAGCTACAAGCCCACGTGGAAAAAGTAGATACGGACAAGAACACTTTAATTCAAAAAAATCCAACGGTGAAACCGGCCTTTTTTGGTGTTGGAGTCAGAATGGTGTGAAACTTTCACGGTTTAAGCAAATCGTCGAGTAATTCAATAATCACAAAGTGTGGCATGGCCTTTTTTGGCCAAATTCCATCGTTTAGGCTCCAAAATTACCGTTTTTGTCGTTTTATGAAAGTTTTGTTTTCATAATAATTTGAGTTTTCCAAGTCCGAATCGACTTCCGTCAATTCTGTCTTGCTTAGAATTCTTAGTTTCATTTGTTTTTGCATTTATCTCAAACTTGTCTTTTTTGGTAATTTTCGTTAATTACGCCCGTAATTTTCAATTTTCATTAATTAAAATAGCGATTGCGATACACGTGCTTCTAGAAGGGTGAGTGGATAGCAGCTGTATCCAGCTGGTTACAGCTCAGAACGTGGCTGACAATAGCTGCAAGCCCACGTGGAAAAAGTAGATACATACAAAAACACTTTAATTAAAAATATAAAAAAAAAACAATGCGTAAACCAGATTCATTGAACCTAGACATCCAGTACTCGTTGTGGGGCTCATTCTCAACTTTTCCAGAAAACTATTCTTCACTTTTCCCAAAATATCAAGAGAAGATATATGGGCTATTAAATGCCAACCATTGGATGGACTTCATTACCATCTGAACCGTAGGATTAAATCTCGAAAATAATTCTTATCTTCACATTTCCCAAAATCTGAAGATAAGAAATTTGCTCATCATCAAATCTAACCAATGGATGGATTTCCTCACCTTCTGAACCGTAGGATTAAATCTGAAAAGAGTGCCTCCTAGTGCCTATAAATATCAACCCACACTAAATTAAACTTATCCCTTCAAATCTCTTACCCATTCGAATCACTTATCTCTTCAAATTAATTTTCTCTTCAAATCAATTTTCCCTTCAAATCAATTTTTCAAAAAAATGTCTTCAAGTCGAAGTTCTTCATACACACATGTAGAAGACACACACCTTTATCACATATATCTTGATGTGTCGCAAAACCCGATCATAGGTATTTACCAATCCATGGAGATGTTTTGGGCTCGAATTGAGGGTGAATACAACAACACCAGACCAGATTTTATGACTGAACATCGTACTTGGCGAAGTTTGCAGTGTCGAATGGGGACTATCCTTCCCGCAGTTGGGAAACCGCGGTCATACCTACGACAGATCAAAAGTCTGAATCCTAGTGGTGCCTCTACAGTTGATATGGTGAGTATTTGTTAAAATTAAAGTTGTAGAAAAAATTATATTTAATATAAAATTTGAACAATAAATTTATTTGTATCATTTTGCAGATGAATCGGGCAAAAGTCTTATTAGCCCAAGATAAGAAATACAAAAGGGGTTTCAAGTTTGACCATGTGTGGCCCATTCTCAAGGATATGCAGAAATTTTCAGATAATGATAGTGCAACATCAACCTCACGAAGGCCACGTGGCCATAATGTATCATCACAAGAAGACTTTCCAACTCCAGAGTCTCCAACAACGACATCTCCTGGGCTATCTTCATTTTCTCTGAATATAGCTAGTGATGACGCCGGGGGTAGTTCATCTCAACAGCTCATTGGGGTGAAAAAAACAAAACTGAAAAAGAGGGCTGCGGAAGATAATTCATCAATTGTTGCCACTTTTACAGAAGGACAAGATAAACTCGTGGAAGTTTTTGAAAAAACAATCTGGAGAGACAAAGAACTAATGATATTTTGGAGAGAAAATTGGAGCTGCGAGAAACCAAAATAGTAATGATGGATTTGGATTCCATAACAGATCCAAGAAAGCGCGAGTTTGTGAATCAACAACAAATAAAATTATGGCAAAACATGCTCGGCAACAAGACCATGGATCCGGTAGTTCATCTGGGCCTTTTGGTGATTTTTTCAATAATATCGGAGGATCTGGAAATGGTCTTGCAGACTACTAAATCATTGTTGTAATTTACGTTGTATTTTTCCTTAATTTTAGTGTATTCCAATTAGTGATAATTTATTTTGTCACTATGAAGTTTGTATTTCGTTTTTAATGTTTTTATCAATTAATGTATTTTGCTTCATTAATTAATGTAGGAATGAAGTGATTTATTAACAAAAAAATTGCATTTAAAACTTATGAATTAATGTAGGAATGAATTGATTTATTAAAACAAAATGGCATTTAAATTTTTTAATTATACACTTCATTTTAGTTTATTCTAAATGTTAATATCAATAACAATTAAATCAAAACAAAATCATTAAATAATAAAAAGGACCAAATTGGAATAAATTTAATTCATTAGGGTAAAACTGTGAATACATAAAACCTTTTAATAAAGGATATAATCAGAAAATATTTTTAAAAATAGGGTAAAAACATGATTGTATAAAAGTTGAGGGATCAAAAAAAAGAGCCAGAAGTGCACAGTGTTTGCGCAGGATGAACAATGTCGTGCAATATATTGTGTGACACTGTTCATCTTCCTCAGTTAGCGATGGAATTGGCGATGGGTTGGAGGCCGTTTTGCCGGTTATTTCACGGCAACTTGGAGATGGAGATGGATTTGGCGCAGGGTTGGAGAAGCTGTTACAGCTCCATCTATGTAATTTTTTTATTTCATAATTTTATTGTATTGGATTAAATTTTTATATGTAACTTCTTTATTTGAATTTCTTTTTCAAAACTTGTTTTTGCAATTCTCACCATTTTCAAACATAAGTTGTCATCTCACCATTATTACAACCGTATCTAGGTAATTTTTTAATTGATTTTCATATTAAATAAATTTATTATATTGGGTTAAATTTTTATATTGAACTTTTTACTTAATTTCTTTTTCATAACTTGTTGTGCAGTAAACTCCAATTCTCACCAATATTGTTACAGCTCTATCAAGGTAATTTTTTTTTTTTATATAAAATAATTTAATTGGATTGGATTAAATTTTTATAATGAACTTCTTTTATTTGAATTTCTTTTTCAAAACTTGGTTGTGCAGTTCTCACCATTTTCAAAGATAACTTGTCTTCTTACCATTGTTACAATTGTATCTAGGTAATTTTTAATTGATTTTCATATTAAATAATTTTATTGCATTGAGTTAAATTTTTATATTGAATTTTTACTAAGATGCAGTCTTAATAGAAAAAAGAGAATTTCTTTTTGTATTTTATGGTGTTTTCGAATAAATATTCTGCAATTGTCCTTTGGTTTATTATTTTCTTTTGGTTCAGGAACAATTTACCCTTTATTTAATTTCTTTCGGTTCATATGAAATTTTTATAATAAATTTTTAAACTATTTAATTTTAATTTGTTTTACTATTTATTTATTCTATACAACAGCCATCAAGTTAGCCAATGATATTGGTAATGAAAATCTGGTAAAACGAAATATAGGAAATTAGTAAACCATCAACCTGTTATTTTTCTTTTCTTTCATTAAAAAAAGTGATATTAAATGACAATCTGCTGAAGTTATAGAAGATGGGTAATCTAGAAAATTAGTTGTTGGTTTGTATTGTAAATAAAATGAAAAAATAGGTTATTTATAAAGGTTAGAAGTTTAATGTAAAAAAAATTATTGATGTCCACATGTCAATATAAGAACAAATAGTGTGTTGAGAGAGTGAATCTAGCACTCCTCTTAGAAAAAATCTGTGAAAAGATAAATTTGGATTGTAAGGAGAATTATCAATGCAAAAAAGCATTAAAAGTTACTTAAAATAAGGGCAAGTGTGTCATTTGATATATTTTATTTTTATTTTACACCCTCAAGATTTTGTTTTACACATTTTGTAACTTTTGTTGTTCCAAATTACTTCTTTATCCTTCAAGCATTTTCAAATTACTTCACCTAATGAACAGGAAAGAATGAAGAAGAAAGATAATTGAAGGGTAAAGACGTCATTTGGACAAAAACCATCTCCTCGTTGGAGTTGTTGAAGGAGAAAGATATTTGAAGGCTAAGCACAACTCATTGAACCAAAAGTTCATGTAGTGATTCTTTTTAAATAATGTTAAGAAATATGGCAGATATATAGTAAAATAGTTGAAATAGCTAAAATTAGGCATGATTTTTGTACTGATCTACATTTACAAATTAATTTTGCTTTATAAATTTTTCTTATCAAAGTGGTTGATAAACAATAATAGGTGGGCAACTATCGTTAAATGCTGTTTGAATAAAGGAACTGCTGAATTGACCAATATTGAGAGAATTTCTCACATCTCCTTGGAAAATTATTCAGAGCACAAACCTGAGTTCTCACTCATATTGAGAGAATTTCTCACATCTCCCTAAATGCTGTTTGAATAAAGGAACAGCTGAAATGAACAATATACAAATTAATTTTGCTTTATAAATTTTTCTTATCAAAGTGGTTGATAAACAATAATAGGTGGGCAACTATCGTTAAATGCTGTTTGAATAAAGGAACTGCTGAATTGACCAATATTGAGAGAATTTCTCACATCTCCTTGGAAAATTATTCAGAGCACAAACCTGAGTTCTCACTCATATTGAGAGAATTTCTCACATCTCCTTAAATGCTGTTTGAATAAAGGAACAGCCGAAATTGACCAATATTGAGAGAATTTCTCACATCTCCTTGGAAAATTATTCAGGGCACAAACCTGAGATCTCACTCATATTCCAAAATAATTGATCAAAAGGTCCACGGAAATACATTTTTTTCAAATAATCTTTTGACTTCTTATTAGGTGTTTTAATTTTAGTGGACCCAAGTGTCTCTGTTCTAAGCGTGGAGCAAACTCTCAAAGTCTTCACAAACAAAACAGTGGTGGACGACTTGACCCAGGTCTTCGTTCTTGCATAAATTTCTATAATACCACCAGGAGGCTGGTTATATATGTGCATATAAAATTTTGAGAATTATCATTGCAAAATACAAAACCGAAAACAATGGCAAAAAAAATAAACTTGAAAAACCTACACTCCCCTGTTTTCTTTGTCCTGTTTTTTAAGATATTTGCTTTGCTACCGAGTGTTGCTTCTGCTTCAACTGATGAGGCAAACGCTCTTCTCAAATGGAAAGCCAGCTTTGCGAACCAAACACAGTCTCAGCTACCTTCGTGGACTCTGCTTTCTGACAATGCCACCAACTCCAAACCAGGCACAAGCCCATGCACTTGGTTAGGAATTTCATGCAACTCTGCTGGAAGCATCGTCAAAATAAACATGACCAATTTCAAATTGAATGGTACGCTTCATGAGTTTTCGTTTTCATCTTTTCCTAATCTTGTGTATCTTGATCTTGCTATGAATTCACTCTCCGGTAACATCCCATCTCAAATTGCAAACCTTTCCAAACTCACTTACCTCGATCTATCTACTAATCAGTTCACCGGAGAAATCCCACCAGAAATTTGTCTCCTTAGAAATCTTCAGGTCTTGCACCTTGTTCAAAATCAGCTAAATGGCTCAATTCCAAATGACATAGGTCATTTGAGATATCTAGAAGACCTTGCCTTGTATAGCAACCGTTTACATGGTTCAATTCCTGCTTCTCTTGGTAAGCTCAGTAACCTGGCTTCTTTGTATCTCTACAACAATTCCCTTTCAGGTTTCATTCCTCCAGAATTAGGAAATCTAAACAATTTGCTTGAACTATACATTGATACCAACACTTTGACTGGCCCTATTCCTTCCACTTTTGGAAACATGAAAAAACTCACTGTGTTATTCGCATTCCACAATAACCTTTCTGGTCCAATTCCCCTTGAAATAGGAAATCTGAATTCTCTTGTCAGTCTAAGTTTTTCTGAAAACAATCTCTCTGGTCCCATTCCAGCATCCTTAGGTGGTCTGAGAAACCTCACTCTTCTATATCTCTATCAAAATCAACTTTCAGGCCCCATTCCTGATGAGTTAGGGAATTTGATATTTCTTACTGATCTAGAGCTTAGTGATAATCAACTGAGTGGTTTAGTCCCCACTTCCCTTGGTAATTTGGTTGATTTAGAATTTCTCTATCTACGAGAGAACAAACTTTCGGGTTCCATTCCTCCAGAATTCGGAAATCTTATGAAATTGACAGAGATGGAACTAGACACCAACCAGTTTACTGGTTACCTGCCCCAAAGCATTTGCCGAGGTGGATCACTTCAAAGGTTCACGGTAAATAACAACCATCTCAAAGGTCCAATACCAAGAAGCTTGAAAAACTGCAGAAGTTTGGTCAGAGCTCGTCTGGATGGAAACCAACTCACTGGGAATTTAGCTACAATCACTGGATCTTTCTTCCAACAATTTAGTTGGAGAGATTCCCAAGGAACTCGGAAAATTGACATCTATTAGTAAGTTGTTGTTGGATGACAACCAACTTTTTGGTGGTATACCTCCAGAAATTGGGGCACTGGCTAATCTAGAGGTTTTGGACCTGTCTAGAAACAATTTGAGCAAATCAATTCCGGAATCTCTGGGGAACTTCATCAAGCTGCACTATTTGAATTTGAGCAACAACAAATTCACCCAACAAATTCCAGCTCAGTTGGGGAATTTGGATCATCTGTCCCAGTTGGATTTAAGTCATAACCTTCTTATAGGGGAGATACCATCACAAATCAGCAATATGGATAACTTGATGCTGCTGAATGTCTCCCACAATTGTCTTTCTGGTGTCATTCCAAAGAGCTTTAACGGAATGAACAGCTTGTCGGATGTCGATATATCCTACAACAATTTGCAGGGTCCTATCCCAGACAACAAAGCATTTCAAGAGGCTCCAATAGAAGCATTAGAAAGGAACAAGGATTTGTGCGGCAATGTTCAAGGACTTAGACCATGCAATCCCCCTTTTACCAGGTATGAATCGAGGAAAGGTCACAATAAACTGGTGTTTTCAATCACATTCCCTCTTTTGGGAGCTCTTCTACTTTTGTTAGCGTCCATTGGAATTTACTTCTTTTTACAGAAAAGATCGAAAGATGTTTCCATAGAACACAGTGAAGAGTTGCTCTCCATATCGGATTTGGATGGAAACATTTTGTATTCAGACATCATAAAAGCAACAGACAATTTTGATGATAAGTATTGCATTGGAAAGGGAGGATATGGAAGTGTCTACAAGACAAAGCTACCATCAGCAAGCATAGTAGCTGTGAAGAAACTCCATTCTCTTCCTAATGGTGAAAGGACTTTCAGGAAAGAGTTTCTGAATGAGATAAAGGCATTGACTGAAATCCGACATCGAAGCATTGTGAAATTTTATGGTTTCTGTTCAAATGCACAACATTCATTTTTGGTGTATGAGTATCTTGAAAAGGGTAGCTTGGCCGCAATCTTGAACGAAGAGGAAAAAGCTACAGAATTGGATTGGATTAAGAGAATGAATATCATTAAGAGCGTGGCTCATGCTTTATCTTACATGCACCATGATTGCTCGCCACCAATCGTTCATCGAGATATATCAAGCAAAAATATTTTGCTGGATCGAGACAATCATGCTCATGTTTCAGATTTTGGCACTGCCAAGCTGATGAAGCTAGACTCTTCCAATTGGACTGAAGTTGCTGGTACTTATGGGTACATTGCACCAGGTACTCTAAGATCATTATTCTTTTAGTTTGAGATGTCTTTTTTTTTTTTTTTTTTGTCTAACATAATTTTTAGACTAAAATATCACATTATGTCTAAAGATCACAATTTTCTTTTTCTTCTAGAGCTTGCATACACGATGAAGGTAACGGAAAAATGTGATGTGTATAGTTTTGGAGTATTGGCATTGGAAGTGATAAAAGGAAAGCATCCAGGTGATCTCATCCCCTCTTTGACATCTCCATTGACTAGGGAGAACATGGTGTTGAAAGATGTTTTGGACCAACGCCTTCCAATTCCTCCACCTCAAGTTCAAGATGAAGTGACACAAATGCTAAACATTGCAATTACTTGCTTACATGCCAATCCACAGTCTAGGCCGAGCATGAACATGATTGCTCAGCTGTTATCAGTCTGATCAACAGCAAATCCACACGATGAGAAATAGCTGTGTAAAACGCCATCATGTCTTGGAAGGAAATGTTAGCTGAAAAGCTATGTTGAAGTATTAATTATTACTCTTCAAAGTATTTACATTTACATGTACGTTGTTTTTAGTTTTCAAGTGCTTATGAAATAAAAGCATTTCTTTGCATAATTGAACTTATCACATCACAAACATATTTAATAAAATTACATGCTTCAATACTGAAAATCTATTTAGAGTAAAGTATTTGATGAAAACTGTAAACTGTTTGTGAAAAAACTTGAAAGAGTATTCAAGCTTTTGAGAGAACAACAATGGAATTCTGATAGAAATTTTTTCTTCTTTGTTAATTAACAAAAACGGCTATAGAGACCTTTTTATACATTTACCTTAACAGCTCTGTCTTGCTTAGCTGGCTTGGGTTGAATGCCACCAGTATTCTATATGATTTTCGTTTACAGAAATCTGCACTAGCTTTGGCTAGTTGGCTGAGACTGAGCTATAGATCTGTGTTTTTTTAAAAATAAATAAATAAATAATTATGTATTAAAGTCACAAATTTAAATTGAATGGCTTAAATTGAATAATTTTATTATATATATATATATAAATATATATAAAACCATAAAGGGTGACGTTAATTATATTTCCAAATTACTATCGTCCAACTATTAATTTATGGGTGTTGATTAGGGGCAGACTTGTGTGGGGGCTAGGCCACTAAGGTGGGCTCAAGCTCACCATGCGTCTATGACCCCCCTTAAAAAAATTAAAATAGTAAAGAAAAAATTTTAATTAATTTAATAATTAATTTTAAATCCTAATCAGAGTAAAAAATAATTTTTCTTTCATTTTTCTTCGTTTTATAATAACAATTATTTCTCCTCATTCTTCAAAATTAGTTCAATCTATTTATCAACATCAACATTTAGATATGTTAGAGTGGATATTATGGATTTAAATATTTTATTTTGTTACTTTTAAAAAAATAATTTTTTTGTTAAAATTTTAGGGTTATTGTTAAATATAGATAATGAGATTTTATGAGTAATCCAATTATTATTTAATCCAATTTTAAAACTGTTAAATGAATTTCATTAAATTTTTGATAATATCATATTAGTATATTTCGAATGAATCAAACTAATATAAAAATATTGTATAATTTAATTTGTGTTCGCATTTGCGTTTCATGTTTCTCTTATAATTTAATTTGATTTTTAAAAAATAAAATATACATTTTATAGGGACGTCTCACTATGTCCTCATAATTAGGTGATGTCAATGTTCAGTTAAAAAAAATTTAAAAAATTAAAAAAAAAAAAAAAATTCTAGTATACCCTAGTCTTCAATTCTAATTACGTCTTGTCACTCATAAACATGGAAATAGGGGTATATAGCACTTTTTCAAAATGGATTTGTGTAACTACAACCACTTTAATAACTCATGTTTTAATAGCACCAAAAATGGAATTTGGACAAAAATACCCCTCAACTTCTTTTCTTTTCTCTTTTCTGTCCTTCATCTTCTTTCTTCTTCTTTTTCCCCAAACCTCCATTGATGGAGCTTCAATGGAGGTGTCACCGTCGACCGGCGAGTTGATGGACAAAACCACCAGCAAAACGTTCGTCGTGCGCCACCGATTGTAACGGAAGTATCCATTTTCAATTTCGAGCTGTATAGAGAGAGAAACGAAGCCAAACCCGAATAGTTTTCGAACCTTCATCATCAGATCTACGACGATCCGTCGTGAATCTGACGAAACCGATGGCACCAATGAACTCGACGTCGTCCAATCTTCCAGATCCGACTATCTCCGGAGTCAACCGGCGCCGTCTTCGGCACTGTCACCATTGATGGAGGTCGAACAGAATAAGTCTCGAACAAACTAGGATTAAGTCTCGAAACGCATCAATAAGTCTCGAAAATGTCACAATAAGTCTCGAATTTTCGAGAAAAAAAAAAGCAACAAATTGGGATTAAGTCTCGAAACGCATCAATAAGTCTCGAAAATGTCACATAAGTCTCGAATTTTCGAGAAAAAAAAAAGCAAAGGAAAAGAGTAAGTGGGGGTATTTTGGTCTCATCACCTATTTTGGTGCTATTAAAACATGACTTATTAATGTGGTGCTATTTGCACAAGCCCTCCCCAAAAAAAGTGCTATTTAATTTTTGAACCCGTTTAGAAACCTATTTTATAAATATATCATATCTAAAATTTTAAAAATTAAATTATACAATAAAACATCCATTATACATCCAATATTACTTGAATATAATTATTAGATGCGTTTCTCTCGTGTTAATGTGATTCAATCATGATACTCACAAATTTAATTATTAGTGAGACCGAGCAATAGCTCTGTTTTTTTTTAAAAATAAAAATAAAATTTTTTTAAAATAAATAAGTAATTGCATATTAAAGTTGAATAATCTTATAATATATATATATATTTTTTTTTTTTTTGAAATACAACTACTGCCGGGACCCGGTGAGATTAATTAAATTCTACAAGCACGGCCCGGAATACTGCTCCCACTATCGGGGAGAGGTTACATAAGGACTACAACTCTCACAACCGGAGAGAGGGCTGCTCCCACAAACCGGGAGAAAACTCCCCACACATGCTTGTAAAATGCGCATAGTGGGACTTGAACCCCTGACCACTAGGTGTGGAAGGGAGGTGCACAACCATCTCTTCTAGGAGGTGATGTGCATAATCTTATAATATATAAAGCCATAAATGGTGACATTATATTTCAAAATTCTTATTGTCCAACTATTAATGTAAGGGTGCCGATATTAGCACCCATAAATATAATTAATATAAATACATCATATCTGAAATTTTAAAATTAAATCATTAATATAAATGTCTTTAACAATTCAAAAAACTTTCTAATTAATTTAAAAAATTCAAAAAGTTAATAAAAAATTATATAATTACTTAAATTTACTTTTAATTAAACCAAAAGATTCTGAAGTGAAAATATTGTGCAGCTAACACGTAATAAATGCGGCACTCTCCCCTAACACGTAATAACACGGTTCATGTGTTTTGTGAATAATCATTGCAATATACAAAACCGAAAACAATGGCAAAAACATTAAACTTGAAAAACCTACTCTCCCCTTTCATTGTCCTATTTTTTAACATATTTGCTTTGCTACCAAGCGTTGCTTCTGCTTCTACTGATGAAGCAAAACGCTCTTCTCAAATGGAAAACTAGCTTTTCAAACCAAACACAGTCTCGGCTACCTTCTTGGACTCTGCTTTCTCACAGTGCCACCAATTCAAAACCAAGCACAAGCCCATGCGCTTGGTTTGGAATTAAATACAACTCTGCTGGAAACGTCATCAAAATAAACTTGACCGGTTTTGGTTTGAATGGTATGCTTCATGAGTTTTCATTCTCATCTTTTCCTATTCTTTTGTATTTTGATCTTGCTATGAATTCACTCTCTGCTAACATTCCATCTCAAATTGCATATCTTTCTAAGCTCAAGTATCTCGATCTATCCACAACTCTTCGGGAATGGGGTTTGAAAGTTGGTTTTGATAGAGTAGAAGAAAAGTAAGGTTTCTCAGACGACCAAATGATGTTGGAATTGAACCAGAAAGATTGTTTACGTAAAGGATTAAGGAGTTGAGAGACTTCATATTTCCTAATTCATGGGGATTTGGACCAGAAAAGTTATTGTTGTTTGCGTTTAACACAATGAGTTTTTTCAAGATTCCGAAAGCGGAAGGTATGGGGCTAGTGAAACTGTTGGTATCAATGTAAATTTCAAGCAAGTTTTTTAGATTTCCTAATTCTGGAGGAATGAAACCTAAAAGCGAATTGTTATAGAGATACAAATCTGTCAGGTTACTCAGATTGCTAAGAGAAGCAGGAATTGGACCATGTAGATTGTTGCTATGCAAGGCAAGGGCTCTTAGAGACCTTGAAAAGCCTATTTGTCGAGGAATTGAGCCATTTAATTGACTTTTAACAAGGTGCAAGACCTGAAGATTTGTTAGGTGACCAATTTCTGGTGGAACTTCTCCAGAGAACTGATGGTGTTTTTGTTTACTAGTTAAATTCTTATTTTTTTTTTATTAATTACAAAATAGTAAAGAATTTTTACTTCATTAGGTAAGTGTGATTTTAGAGATTCATTCATCTTTAACTATATCAATCTCTGTGTCTCTTTGAGTTCGTCGCCTCGTCAGTCTTGTATTTGGTGAAGCCAAATATGTTGGCACATTGTTAACAATGTTTAGTACAGTGAAAATGCAATTGACAGAGATTTGAGTTGAAGAAATATTTTTGTAGATGGCAACATTTTGGAAATTGTTAACAGAGATCAATTTATTTTTTAATTCGATTTTTATATTTTTCATTTTGTTTTCTGATTTTAAATCATTACTTTATTAAATATAATATTTGACAATTTCTAAAGACAAGTTAAGGGCAAAACTGACATTACCCCCTTTCCGTGATGGACTAACATTGGTCAATTGTTAGTCAACAGATCAAAGGGTAGTGAGTGTTATTATGATTTTTTTCACCGGTTTCTATGTAATTATACATATAATCAAGGTAAGTTTGTGTAATTTACCCTTTATTTTACAAGTAAATGGGTTGTAATTATGTTGGTGGTAAATATTGAAAAATGTTGATTAGGATTTCTAGGAGAGTTTCAATTGAGAAACTCATCTCTATAATCTCTAAAAAAAATATTATAAAAAAAAATCCACTAAATTAGATAATTGTATTAGAGAGAGTTTTTGTTACCATATATCCATCCTATTGTTGGGTTGGGTTTCATGCTTTGTGGAGATGATCCAAATGAAAGTTTACTGATTATTTGGTAAAGCTCACATGTGTGAGCCTATGTGGAAGACCCAAGGACCTTTTGGTACTTTTACAACCGATTATAAAAGGGCTTTTAAACCTTGATGAAAACAGAGAACAGTGTGTGCACGCAAGAGAAAAGAAAGGACAGAAGTGTGCCAACAGTTGTGAAGGTGTCGTCCAGTTTTGATTAAGTAACAGTTCAGAAGTCGATCTGTGGTCTGATTGAGCTCAAATTTTGTTAGGGTGTTCACAACACACAGGACTACAATCTGTACGGTGGAGATCGTGTTTGGAGATCTCTCTAACTCTCTTGTATTATTTGCTTATTTGTCAAGATTATTTAGTCTTGAGATAAGTATGATGTTATGCCTTTAGTTCTAGTTAGAGAGAGCTTGTGTATTCCTATTATATTGTGATAGTTGAGATTTTGGAAGGACCATGGTTTTTACTCCTCCTTTGAGGAGGATTTCCACTTTAAATTGGTTGTGGTTATGGTTGTGTTGAGTATTGCTCTATTTGATTGATTCCTATTAGTTTCACACAACAAAAGATAAATTATTGTTTGTTGTTAGTGTGTTTTATCCATCGGTGGCAAGAAATTTTAACCCAATGCATAATAGCATCGGAAATACTCTTAGATGAGTGAAACTAAAAAATGTATAATAGCAGTGGAGATACTCTTAACCATAATGTATATTGGAACCAATCAATAAACGTATATGTAGCAGTAAACTCAGCAAAAAGGAAAATGCAATCATAATTTAATTGTTTACAACCGTTTCAGAATACACTAAAAGTAAATGGTGTTTAACCACCATCAAGTCTACATAATTTATTCAACTGAAATCCATATTCCAAGTAAGATCATTTAATAAATCTATTATCTATTCTTCCTATTCTTCTCAAACATCAAGCACCTATACAAGTAATGATAACTATACATTAAACTTAGAATTGGTAAGGGTGTGCCAAGCCCATGCAATAGTGCAACGCATGGGCGACACTTGAGGACCCTAGTAGCAAGCTACTGTGGTAGGACCTCCCCCTTAAAAAATAAATTTAATATCGTGTGAATCAATGATCCACATATCAGATATTAAACTGATAAGAACAGATACTACACTTGATCTTAGCCAAAAGGCCGAGAAAGGTATGATTTTTTAGTTGTATTGATTAAGCTCTTATAGCTCTACTGTGATTGTCAAGTCTGTTGTGTTGTCGATGTGGGAGTTACCCAGACACATGAGATTGATGCCTTCTTGGCTTTTTTTTTTTTTTTTTTTTTTTTTTAAGTAGATGACTTCTTGGTATTGAGATGCAAAGTTTTTTGTTTTCTATAAAATGTGTCAACGATTGTCCACCAAGTGGGAAATAAATACAATAATGTTCATAATCTTTTCTATGAATAAATTATAATTGTCTAAAATGAATGTTGTCTTGCATTCAACAAGATGTCTTATCTTATTGTTTCATACAAGAAATGACTTGACTTGTTAAGTAAATGCAGCACTGCATCTTTTGAGCCAAGTTCTACGTTCATAATTGGAGTTAAATAAACATAGCAAATTTATTTTCCTTTTTCATTTTTCATTACAACTCTTACATACTTTACATAGAGAACGAACAAAATTAATTAGATGATACTGATGACCGGATGATTGGAGGAAATTGTTAAAAAAATCTCCAAACATTTTAATCCAAGATACTTGCTAGTTCAACATATGCATGTCAAATGTCAAATGTTCCGTATGAAAGAATTTCTACTTATTCTAAAATATGCACTCTTGTTTCATGTACGGTGTTGTTTCTCAGCAACACAAATGTAAAAAAGAAAAAAGAACAAAACATAACCGGTCGCAGCAAGCTAAGAGAACTTAAAATTCAGTTTTAAAAAAACCCTTATCCAAAATGAAAAAAAATAATAATAAAACATTGAAGTAAATTTTCCTTGATGCAAAATCACCTATAAAAATTTTCAACTTCCTAGGCTTTTCTTGTACAATTAGTTGAAAATTGAATTACATTAAATATAAATCCTAGTATTACATCATCACACATAATTCGATTATAAGCATCTATCCATGTACAAGTACTCGTGTATTTGAAAAAAATCAGCAGAATATTGTACAAAGCTAACAAGTAACAACTAACCAGTTTCTCTTTCACTCTCACACATAGACACAAACAAAAATACATATAACATATAACATACCCCATCTGATGCCAAGATGACAAATTGGTTCTGCTGGTTATACTTCTTTGTGTTACATGAGGCACATAAATCAGGCCACAGTCTTTGACACAGTAGTCACCAAAGGCTCTTGATATTGCTAGTCCTGGCATCTCACCATTTGGCATCCACACCCTGTACACTCCTGGCTCATCATGTAAACGGAACACTAGCCCTTTCGACTGCTTTATCTGCTCAGCCTCCTCTGCAGCCAATAGAGAGAGTATAAGAACAGAAAACCCCTAAGAAATATGGACAAGGATCCTCTCATCACCTCACCTCATCCTCACCTCACTTAATCTTATGACACATAAGCATTACAATGAATGAATGGTTAAGATGTGATTGACACTTTATTAACAACCAATCATATGCTTTTAAAAGGTGAGGAGAGAATCCTGGTCCAAGAAATATATACATATACCTTTGCATACAAAGAAATAACGAGGAGGAAGCTTTAGTGATCAGAACTAACCAGGTAAATTTGTCCTAAAGTCGATGGTAAGCTGAAGTGGTACCAGACTTCCATCATTAGAAAGAGTAGTTAAAACAGCCCGAAAATCACCAACATTTGCTACGGTAAGGTTTTCACCCTGATGAAGACCGGTTTTAAGGCAAAAATTTAGGCCATATATTTTATCAAACTTGTACAAGAAATTCAGGCTATGAAACGTACTAGTAGTGACTTAGAAGTTATATTCTAAAGTGGTAAACAGGATAGCTAAAGTCATCACTACAAGTCTGCAATGGTCTCCATGGCTTTTTGCCAAAGAAACCGTATCCAAAATAGTTTCTCATCTGCTTGCAAGACTTTGGAGGCATTCTTCTGCATTTTATAATAATTACTAACATTTATGGTATCAATTAAGGATGTTTTGAACAACATTAATCGAAGAAAGAGCTACAACAACATGCAAAATTGAATCATTTTTACCATGTTTGTCTATCGAAATTAAGAAGATCAAATGATCAAAATCGATCAAAGCACCTGTTTAACAATTGTCAATGCTATGGTGCCACTGTGAAAAGAAACAATCTTTGTATATTCTGCTTGAGCTCCTGGTCAATGGAAGCATATGTTTTCACGCAAGATTGCCTCCATATATCAACGTTTCGATCCAAACCCACATCAGCATCCATGCCAACAGATGTCGTTGAAGAAGTCAGAGCTTCTTGCCAATTGAACAACAAAGAAGAAGGGACTGATTCCATGACCCTTTTGGCCACAACATGTCCCCATGGTCCATGTCCATCAAAAATCCCACAAAACACCATGTCCTCTTGGCACCCAAATTCCTATATGTCAACAACACTCATAACTGCTATTAAATCAAATTCAATTTCAACAATTTAATGTCTCAGTTAAGAATTTCATCAAACACTTGACTTGCATATATATATATATATATACCTCCCACACAAGCGCACAGTCTTGATTGATTCCTTTTTGGCCTCTCTTAGAACAAACAGAAGCAAAGTTATCGGATTTGTTGGACTTGACAATGCCGGAGGATTTCAACATCAATTCGCTCTTCTTTGCGTCTTTTGCCAACTCATAGGTAGAACTCAACATAAAAACAAGTATCTTTGATGCTATGAGTACCACGAATCAATAGAAGCAAACATTTTGAATTTCTATCACATATAATCGTGAAAGCAGGCTTCAGAAGCTGCAAAGCATAGTTTCAAACATAAAAAAACATCACTCAATTACAATATTTTGAAACAAACACGAAACAAAATTCGCTAAATGCAATCCGGATGGAGAGACCTACCCTTGCCTTGGGTTTATGAATAAGAGTACGTTTGAGAGAGCTTCTCAAGTAAATCTTTTTACGGTAGATCTTTTAGAAGTAGATCTTTTAGAGGTAGAGCTTTTAAATGAAAGTCGGTGGTCGTTTAGTTGTCAATTAAAAAAGAGTTTTTTTAATGAGAGAATTACCGAAATACTCTGGCAAATATTAAATTATAGGGTTATATCGGGGATTTTAGTGTTATTAAAAAATCTCCAAAAGATCTACTTGGAAAACTTTAAATTTGGGCTTCTCTAAGTAGACGTAAAACAATTTTTTTAATCATTTAAAAGCTCTATAGAGTGGCAACCAAACGATACAAAAAAAAAATTGAATATAGCTTTTTTAATTAAAAAAACTCTTTTAACCAATAGACAGTCTCTTCCAAACGGATACTAAGAACATCATCCAGAGTGTAACCGGAACATCATCATACACACGCAAGTGGGTTTTTAATGTAAAATTTTCTAGCAAACATTTTATGGATTCCCCTTTAATTAATGTTGGTAGTTTATAATCCCACATCAACAAATGACAAAGCATAGACCTCGATGGATATATTATAATAAGAGAGACAAATGTTGTTTCAAAGCATCTTTGCGCTTGGGGCAATGACGCAGCTAGTGAGGTTCTAACCGAGGCGCGTCAATTGCTGGTTGAAAACTATTTCCAAACCCCCTCTTTGGCCTCGGTTCAGCCTTGGCCATCTAGAATTTCTGGAAGGGCTCCCTCTGGGGTAAAGCCTTACAATTTTCAGTTAAATTATTTATATGCAAAATTAAATCTGGGCTCCCTCTGGGGTAAAGCCTTACAATTTTCAGTTGAATTATTTATAGAATTATTTATATGCAAAATTAAATCTGGTTTTTTGTACTATATGTAAAAAAGTCCTACAGAGTAATTAACCTAAATATTGTACTATAGGGGATATAGCTGCTTCGTAAATTATGTCCGAACTCCAAAAGAATTTAATGGGCCAGGCCTACTATAGGAGCTTCATCAGATATGACTAATGGGCCCAACATCAAACAATTTGTTTTGGAAGCTATAGAAATATATTGTGAAGCATATACCCCTAAGGGTGCGTTTGATACGAGGACAGGACAGTTATTCCGTATTGTGTTTGGAATGTTTAAGACAGAACTGTGGATCGTACTATTATACGATTGGTATGGCTGGGACAGGACAGGACATGACAAGAGATTTAATTGACCAGAGTGTCTTTCTTGTCCTGTCTAATGTTTGTTACCACAGAATAGTGACATATGAGACAAGATAAGTCAATATTTATTTGATTTTATTAAATAAATATTTTTATATACCATATTTAAAGAAAATAAATCTGGATTTTTGTGCAAAATTTAAAGCCCTCTAGGGTAAAGCCCTACAATTTAAAGTTAATTTTTTTATGCAAAATTAAATCTGGATTTTTGTGTTGTATGTTAAAAGCCTTTAAATTGGAAAATATATAATGTTTTAGTTTTCAACACCTTTTCGTCTTTGCTATTCTCCTTTTTCTAATCCATCGAGAATTTCTGGAAGGGTACCTCCGGGGTAAAGCTCTAAAATTCATAGTTCTCAAAATATTTGTAGAATGTAGTTATGTCAATCAACAATACCCAGTTTCCAAAAATATTTTTACTGATGTTAATCATGTTCGCTTCTAAGGAAATTTCGAGGTATTGTTTGATTGATCTATCATTGGATTATAAATTCTATTATTTTTATAATATAAAGGGATATTATTATTTTTACTATGTTTTTAACACCTCTTAACCTATTGTTTATACCTATCATAATTCCCTATTGTAACTTATTCTCAAAATAAAAAATCAATAATAAGTTGAGGTTGGCTCAATAGTAAACCTCCTACACCTATGGGGTTATTGGTTCAAGTTATGCCTCGCATTACAACAACAATTACTTTAAAACATTAAACTAGAATTGATAAGGGGTGCGCCAAGCCATTGCAGTAGTGCAACGCATGGGCATGGGCGACACTTGAGAACCCCAAAATAACTATTGGGATTATAGGTTTTGTCCCTGGAAGTTCTCTATTGGATCAAAATTTTGTGTCAAAATTTAGTAAGAGCCAACTTCGCAAACTTCAACATGTAGATATTACATCGGTTACTTCACCTATAAACTCTAAACTTGTTAACTTATTTATAGTACATCAACATTGGTGATGAAGTGTCTGGGTCAGGGCAATAGAATTATTGCGATAGATCGAAAACCTTTCAATGCTCTTGTAAACTCCACTACTCACTGCCTGACCCATGCTCATACCCCGTAATATTTATGAAGTATTACGAGTTAGAATAGGACCATCGAGACTACAAATATCATATTTATGTATAACACTAGATTTACATGTTTTGACTCGTGTGTATGCACTTATCCGTGCTTCTCCATAATCAATGGCTTATCCGTGCTTCTCCATAATCAGTGGCTCACATGCAACACACTGAAATAAGTTATATCTATTGGCGCACACTGACCAGAACCGAACTATATATATATATTAATTATTGTTTGTAAAAAAGTTCATTATAACTTGCAAAGCTACAAGAATTTATTTGATAAAATTAAACTAGCATTGGTTGGGGTGCGCCAAGCCCGTGCAGTAGTGCAACACATGGGTGACAATTGAGGACCCCAATAGCAAGCTATTGTGATGGGAACTCCCCCTCAAAAAATAAATTTAATATCGTGTGGATCAATGATCCACATATCAGATATTAAACTGATAAGAACAGATACTACACTTGATCTTAGCCAAAAGGCCGAGAAAGGTATGCTTTGTTCATTGTATTGGTTATTCTCTTATAGGCCTACTTTGCATTGTCAAGTCTCATGCTCTCTCGATGTGGGAAACATTTTTCTTACTGATTATGTAATTTTGTTTTTCCAAAGATCGTATTGTAACCGCAGTTGACTAATCTTTTGGTTTATTTTTTGCTGCTCTCAACTCTCAATTCTCCTGAGCCCTTCTGCTGTTGAAATCCGGATTACAGAAAGCTTCTGCTGGCTGTACTGTAATTTTGGTTCCTAGTCGTTTCGTGCTAGATTTCCAAAGTATTGCTGACATAGCTTATACAAAATCTTAGAATGACTCAATTTTTAGGCTTCTTCCATTTAGATAAAATCTATAAATATATATATAAGCCGAAACTGATATGAAGTCCTGCAGTTTAGGTATTTCCAAGGTGTTGGGGTTTTCTCCCACTTTTGTCTAGCGTGGGCTGCTTTGGGGAAGACAATTGTTAGAATTTGGTTCAAGATGGGGTGTGGGAAACGGTACTTGCATTGGTATTTATTCTGATCGTTGGTTGCCTTGTCCTCACACGTTTAAGGTGTTTTCAAGTCCGGTTCTGGGTGAACATGTCACGGTTGATATTAGAGCCGGTCCTGACTTTTCGGAGGCCCCTGGACAAAATCTAAAAAATGGGCCCCTTGTGAGCGACTGAGCATACACGGTACACAACACACGACTATAAAGAAATTTCGAAATTGATTCAAAAAAAAAAAAAAAAAAAAAAAACTATAATTACCTAGGCAGGGAATCTTGATGCTAGATAATTGGGCCATTTGTTATTATTATTATTATTATTATTAATGTTTGGGCTTTAAAAAAAAATATTGGGGGTTTTATCTGAACCAAAATCATTCAATTCAACACTAAACACACACACACAACAACAACAACAACAAAATTTGGGCCCCTTGCCCAAAACAGTTGCAGGCCAATTGAATGTGAGTTTAATTCGTGATGCTTTTATTGAGGATGGATGATGCACATAAGATTTTAAGCTTGCCTTGTTCGTACTATCGGCTGCCTGATTCTTTATGTTGGCATCATGAAAAACTTGGCAAATATTCTGTGAAGAGTGGTTATCATGTGGGCTTGTTGATCCGAGATTTCCGTAAAACGTGGATTTCTGCCTGGTGAAATTTTTTTTGGAGGGCTTGCATTAGTTTGTTGCTGACACGGTCTAATTTGGCTTGCCATGGAATTCCTGTGCATGATATTTGTCCTTTATGTTCTCAGGAAAAAGAGATTGTCCTACACGCTTTATGGCTTTGTGATTGCTAGAAAGGGATACGATTCCTGGTTCCTGATTTTCTTAAATGCCCCATTGCTAGTTCCATTGATTTTTTTGGTTTCTTGTTGTACTGTCAAGAACATATTTCAATTCAGGAAATTGAACTTTTGGCGATTGTGTTGTAGAGGGTGTGTATTCGCAGCAGAAACAGATTAGTGCACTCTTTCCTGCTGATGAATGTAGAGGAAGTTGTGGGTTGGGCTAAGATGTTTTTTACAAGATTTCTGGGCTGCTCATGTTAGCATTGCAGCTGCTAGTATGGATGCCCAAGTGTGTCATTGGCAGCTTCGTTCACAAAATGAATGTTGATGCTTCCATTGCCTCTACTGCAGGTCTAGTTGGTGAGGGAGTGGTAATTCGAGATAACATGGGGTGTGTCATGGCAGCATGTTCGGTACTCCGATTCTTTTTCTGTTGAAATTGCAGAATCTTTAGCTGTGTTAAAGTGTTTGGAGTTGGCAAGTTACGTTTGTCTTAAGTCAGATTCTTTAGTCGTCAGAGTTTGGATTGGTTTTGCAGGACATTATGACACTGTCCAGTTTGTTAGAAGCGGTAGAATTTCATTTTGTTGTTTAGTGAGAAGCTAATTTGGTAGCTTATTCATTAGCTTAATTGGTTCTCTTTAAGGACCGGGAATTGGTCTCGATGGAGGAAGTCCCTCTAACTGTTGTTAAGCTTGACTATGTCCGGTGTGATAATTAATTAACAGGGCCAGTGATTTTCAAAGTATCATGGATTTTTTAAAGATCAAATCCTACATATAAAATTACAAAACATAAAAAAGACTAGACTTAGATTTGTTAGGGGTTGTACAGAATAGTACAACTCCACCAAAAATAGGTGTATGCCACTAAAGGTGGCGCGCACACGATATTCTTTAGTAAAAGGCGAAAGAATAGTTCGCTTTGTGCTCACCACACGGCTCCTTGAAGAAAAATAGAGGGACTGTGATGTAGGACATGAGGAGGTTGCAGCTGTGTGTAGCCGTGGAGATCAGACATGAGGAAGTTAGTTTAGTAGTTAGTTGAGTTTTCTTATTTTTACAAGTCGTTAGGTGTAGTGGTGGAAATAAATCAAACTTGTTTTGATATTAGTTTTTCAGTCTGTTTAGGATTCTATTTTATTTTCCTTTTTCTAGTCCATTTAGGATTCTAGTTTTTCTATCAGTCTGTTTAGGATTCTATTTTATTTTCCTTTTTCTAGTCCATTTAGGATTCTAGTTTTTCTATTTAAGCAAAGAGGCGGGAAAGGTTTTGTACTTTTTGGAATTATCAATAAAATTGTTCTTTGAACACAAACTCTCTCGTGGATTCAAGATTTACTAAGCTTTCGTTACGTCAAGTGGTATCAGAGCCCGAGCTTTCAGCAAAGTTTTCTGATGGCGTGCAACGATATTGGGGGTAATCGTTCGACTGACGAAGATCAGCGAATAAGAGCCATAACAACCGGAGTTGTTATGGCTGCCATCAATGACATCTGTCCAATACTTGACAAGGTTCCAATCATTCAAACATGGCTTGAGGAGATCCTGCAAAGGTTAGAGGCACTATCACCAAATGGCAACAGGGTAATTGGTTAGAGGCGTGGAGGGGTAGATGAGATCACTCATGACCCGACGACTTTGACTCATAATCCTGGTAACACACCACAAATCCGAAATCTTCAACCTAGCTTTACCTGCTAGTTCAACCCAGAATACACAGGTAGCTGATTCAGAGGACAAAACCCCAAGAAGAACCCAACGAGACAGAGACTACAAGCTCAATGTAGAGATGCCAGTTTTCTAAGGAACTTAGAATGTAGACGAATTCTTTTCATGGGTGGACGAAGTTGAAACAGGATTTGGAGTGATGGACTGTTCTGAGGACCGAAAGCTGAAAGTGGTTGCCAACAAGTTGAAGGGGTCAGCTGTAGCTTATTGGAAATACTTGAAGAACAAACGAGTCCTGGATGGAAAACCACCTATAGCAACATGGGAAAAGATGAAGAGCAAATTTATGTCCAAATTTCTACCTCCAGACTATGAACAGCGTTTGTATGTACAATTGCAGAATTGCAAGCAAGGAAATCGGACCGTGGAGGAATACATCGACGAATTTATTTGTTTAAACTCTCGGAACTTGCTACCAGATAATGAAAATATGCAAATTGCACGTTTCAGAGGAGTTTTGAAATGAGAAATTCAAGACCAGATGAAGATGCTTAATACTTTCACACTCTGACAAGCTTTAGATTTAGCAAGAAAGGCAGAGGAACCAACAAGAGTACCACCTGTGCGAACCAGATTCACCAACCAGCAATTTCAACCTGGACCAAGTAAGATAACTGCATCAACGGAGCCAACAACAGAGAGTTCGAATGCTGAGAATCGACCAAGGAGAAACCCGTCACCTCCACAAACAACAAATCCTTATGCTAAACCAATGACTACAGTATGCTACAGATGTCATCAACCTGGACACCGTTCCAATCAATGCCCCAAAAGACCTGCTGTGAACTTTGTTGAAGGAAATTACGCAGAAGATGAAGAGGATGATCAAGAGATAGAAGTTGTAGACGGCATTAAAGAAGATGGAGATAACGATTTCGTCAGAATGATAGCTCGTCAACCATGCAGTTTCCAAGTAGAGAAAACAGAGGACACGAATTGGAACAAAATGACAGGGAATCAACCTCCAGAAATTGAAGACAGTCGAGAGAAGAGACTAAGCTACATCGTTCAATGAGTTTTCCTGACGCCAAAAAGAGGACCAGAGTTATCCAATCGACATCAGGTATTCCGAACCAATGCTTTTGTTAATGAAGTAACAGCCAAAGTTGTAATTTACACAGGTAGTTCCGAAAATCTGGTATCCAAGGATTTGGTAAAGAAGCTGAAGCTACCAACCGAAAAACATCCATAACCATATGGCCTGCGATGGATCCGAAAGGTGGAAGGAGCAGTCGATACCGTTAGTGAAGTGTGTAGAGTACCAATAGCAATTGGAAAGAATTACAAAGATGTGGTAGTGTGTGATGTGATTATGATGGATGCTTGCCAAATTTTATTAGGAAGGCCTTGGCTGTATGACATTGATGTAGGGTTCAAAGGCAAGAGCAATACTTATGAATTTTGGTGGAAGGGAAGGCAAATCATTCTAAAACCGCCAACTTTGAAAACTTAGATACACCAAGATGAAGGAGAAAACTTTCTAGCAGTGGCAACCAAACATGTGGCAAGGGAATGTGGGGCTTGTGTGTTGTTGACTCACGAAGAGGAAATGAAAGATGAAACCATACTAGATGAAGCTCTTCCCTTGTTAGTCGAATTCTCTGATTTAACACCAGAGGAGCTGCCAAACGGACTACCACCAATGCGAGAAATTCAATATCAGATTGATCTAATCCCTGGAGCAAGTCTACCCAATCTGGCGTATTATAGAATGAGCCCGCAACAGCACAGCATACTGCAGAATTAAGTCGAAGAATTATTACAAAAAGGGACACATCCAAGAGAGTAAGAGCCCCTGTGCAGTACCGGCCTTACTAGTCCCTAAGAAAGACGGAACTTGGCGAATGTGTGTCGATAGCCGGGCAATCAACAAAATTACCATCCGTTATCGTCATCCCATTCCGACTATTCAGGATATGATTGATCAGTTGGGAGGAGCAAAAATATTTTCCAAGATCGACTTGCGAAGCGGATACCATCAGATCAAGATTAAGCCCGGGGATGAGTGGAAAACCGCGTTCAAAACACTTGAAGGGTTGTATGAATGGTCGGTGATGCCATTCGGTCTATCCAATGCTCCAAGCACCTTTATGAGGCTAATGAATCAGGTTCTACGACCATTCTCTTGCAAATTTGTTGTCGTCTATTTCGATGACATCTTAATTTATAGTCCTGACAAGGAGACACACTTGTTACACTTAAGAAAAGTCCTTTTATTGCTTTGACAGAATCAGCTATATGTGAACAAAAAGAAGTGTAGTTTTCTTCAAAGTAAATTAGTCTTTTTAGGTTTCATCGTGGGCAAGGATGGAGTCCAAGTGGATGACGCTAAGGTCAAGGTAATTCGGGAATGGTCCACTCCATCGTCCGTCACGGAAGTGCGAAGTTTCTGTAAGGATTCCCATTGTTGATTGGCTTATTTCGTAGACAAACCACATATTGGGGGTTTGAATTGTAAGGGTAGTTAGGTGATTGAAGATCATGCTCAAAGGCCCTTTTCAAGACCTCAAGAGAAGAAACACTCCAAAGGTATATTTATTAGTGTTTCTTGCAATGAAGAGAAGTAGTTGCACACACACACATCACTTGCATAATTCTCATTCTTGAATGTGTTGTGTATTTATTTTGTGTATGCATTATTGCCTATTTCATCTCTCTTCATGCATGTTTATTTGGTTGCATCTTGCTTAGTATTGCATAGCATGGTTAGATTTTAGGATGCTCCATCAGGTGCTTTTTGCGCCCTGATCTGCGGCCAAGGCCGCAGAAATAAGGCCGCAGAATCAGGATCAGAATTCTTACTCTCTGTCCTCTTTTCTGCGCCCTTGGTTTTTGCGTTTAGGGGCCGCAAAATTGTCAGGGGCATTTCTGCGCCCTTGTGTTCTGCGGTCCGTGGCCGCAGAATCATGCCGCAAAAGTGTCAAGTGTGTTTCTGCGCCTTGTGTTCTGCGGTCAAGGCCGCAGAATCAAGGGCGCAGAATCAGCGGTCTTTTGCATTTTTTTCAAAACGACACCACTTCACTTTGGCATACTATATATATGTCTCTTTCATTCCTAGGTCGTTTTTAAGAGTTCCAAATCTCATATTTTTCACTTAGAACTTTTTTCAAGAGAAAAATTATCAAGAACTCACCTTTAAACACTCAAACCAATTCCTTTGATCATCAAAGTTCATCTAGGATCATTCATGACCATTTAGGACTCATCCATGTATGGTTTTGCATCATCACATCTTTTTTGGTAAGATTTTGACTAACTTCATCTAAGTTTAGTTTCTTTCTTGTCAAGTTATCTCTTTATCTTATTGTATGCTTTATGTTCACATGCTAGATATAAGATAGAGATTGTTTGTGATGAATATGATTGAGTGTTGTATTGTGATAGCTATCTAGGTCTTGTTGAATCTTGATTAGCTAAGCTTTATGATATGTCATTTAGCCTTTGATATCTATGATTGATTTCATTGATATATCATCATTCTAGGTAAGCATATAGAGTTGCCTTGCTCTTGTTGCATTTTGAGTATTTCATATATTCACTTAGGTTGTTTTCTCTTCATTGAGAACTAAGCCTTGTGTTGCTTCCGGGATTAGGTTGCATAAATCACAAGCATTAGGACTAGGTTCACTTATACCGGGATTAGGTAGGTGTGTGATTACTTCCGGGATTAGGTTGTAATCGTTTAACACATTTAGTGGATTCGAGGTTCGAGTGTGGCTCACTTACATAGCCCGTGGTTTTTCCCGTGAGGGTTTCCACGTAAATATCAAGTGTCTTTTATTTTTCCGCACCATATTACACTTGCTATTTTGTTTTGACTAGAGAAGGGTATTTTCGTAATCTTGACCATTAACGAAAATTTGGTAAAATTGGATAAAATCTATTCACCCCCCCTCTAGATTAATATTGAACACACCTTAATTTGTTTCAATTGGTATCAGAGCGGGTTCCTAGACATACATAGGTGATCCTTGCTCATTTTGGTGTGTTTTGCATTTGTGTGATTTGTGTTCTTTCATACATTTTGCATTCATTTCATTTCATTCATATTTACAATGAGTGGAAACGGTGGCAACAACGAGGGTGCTTCTAGCACGCGTCCTCCTCTCCTCACCGGTGATAACTACTCCTCATGGAAGGGGAAGATGGAGGCATACCTATGCCAAATCCATGATAGGGCATGGATGGCCATTGAAGATGGATACACTCCTCCCATGATGACTCCCACGGGTGGTGGAGAAGAAGTTCTCAAGCCTAAGGCACAATGGACTAATGAAGAGTTTGAGACTTCTAAGTGGAATAGGAAGGCAATGCATGCCATTCTATGTGCCATGGATGAGAACCAATACAAGTTGGTTCAAATCACTAGGATTGCCAAAGAGGCATGGGAAATCCTAGAGACGGCTCATGAAGGAACCGAAGTGGTCAAGGATTCAAAACTACAAGTCCTCCAAACTAGTTTTGAGACCATTAGGATGGAAGAGCATGAGCACTTCAATGACTTCCAAGTGAAGCTGATGGACATTGTGAATCAAAGTCATCAACTAGGAGACCCGTATTCGGATAGGAGAATCAAGCAGAAAATTATGAGATCTCTCCCCGATAGATTTGAGTCTAAGGTGACGGCTTTAGAGGAAAATAGTGGCTATAAGGATATGAAGCCGAGCGAAGTCATTGGAAGACTTCTTGCTTACGAGTCTAGGAAAGCTCCTATCTCTACTCCTCCTAAAAAGCAAAAGGGAATTGCTTTGAAAGCATCAAAGGATGAAAAGGAGGTGAAGAATGACTCGGATGAAGACATGGCCTTATTTGTGAAAAGATTCAATAAGGTCATTAAGTTTGGAAAGAAGGGATTTGGTTTTAGAGGCCAAGACAAGAAAAAGGGTCCCTTCAAGAAGTTTGAACCAAGGCAAGAGAGGACCGAAAGGAAAGGGGTCCGTTGCTTTGAGTGTGGTGGAATTGGTCACTTTGCTCCCGATTGTGCGAATCACAAGGAAAAGAAGAAGGGAAAAGTGATGGCCGCCACTTGGAGTGGAAGTAGTGATGACTCAAATGAAGAAGATGAATCTTCGGATGATGAAGACATCATGGCTAACTTCCTAGCTTTTGCCTCCTCTCACAAGAGCAAAAGTGGTAGTGAAAAAGAGGAAGAGAGTCAAAGGGAAAGCGACTCTAGTGAAGATGACTCCGATGTTAACTCCACTAATGGATATGTGGAGAAAGAGGTGTTAGTTGAGTACCTTAAGGAGTTTAGAAGCTTAGAGATGAAAACCACTAAGAAGATCAAGATGTTGAGAGAAGAAAACCTTGAGCTTTCATCTCATAATGACCACTTAAGTGAAGAAGTGGAAAGGTTTAAGAAGAGAGAAGAGAAGCTAAAAGAGGAGTTAGCTTTATCTAGAAGGAATGAAGAAGGTTTGAAGAGGGAGCTTGTTGAAGCTAAGAAGTCACTTACTAGGATAGACTCTAGCACCAAAAAATTAGATCACATGCTTGGTGTTGGAAAGAGTCCATGTGACAAGAGAGGTCTTGGGTTTGAAGATTGTCAAGAGACCTCCTCTTCTAAGAAGACCGTGTTTGTTAAGGGCTTGGGCAACATAGAAGCCTCACCGGTGCACACTCCTAGGAAGAAAATAGATCTAGGACAAAGCTCAAAAAGTGCACAAGTGAAGATGGCACCAAGGAGACAACCTCAAGCCAACATTCCTTATCAATTGGCTCAAAAAGGGAAGAAGCCAATCATGCAAGTCCAATATTGGAAGCAAGATAGACCGGTTCAACAAAGAAGATGGATTGAACCCTCTCAACCACAAAGACATGGGAGGACTCCTATGCAAGCTCAAAGACAAGGTATGATTCCTCAATTCATTCCCATTTGTCACTTTTGTGGGTTTAATGGTCACATAAGACCAAATTGCTTTCGATATATTAAAATGTGTAGAACTAGAAGCATGATTGAGAAGAGAAAGACTAGAGCCAAGATGCATGTTCCTAGGAATGATATGATTTATTTGCATGATCCTAGGACAACTAGAGCCCATGTACCAAAGACCATTAAGAAAGAAAATGTAGTTCTTAAGTGGGTTAGAAAGAATGAAAATGTTTGCCATGTTGCTCAAATGGCCTTAAAGGCAAATTCTTCTAATCTTTGGTACCTTGATAGTGGGTGCCCTAGGCACATGACGGGAAACAAGAGTTTCTTTGAGACTCTTGTTATGGAGGAAGGAGGAAATGTCACCTTTGGTGATGGATCCAAAAAGAAAGTCATAGGGAAAGGAACCATTTCCGTTCCCGGATTACCCTCCTTATCTAATGCTTTACTTGTTGATGGCTTGAAAGCCAATTTGATTAGCATTTCTCATCTTAGTGATGAAGGATATTCCGTCTTGTTTAGCAAAGATAATTGCTCTATCCTAAAGCCCAATGGACAAACCTTATTGAAAGGTATGAGATCTAGCGACAATTGCTATTTTCTTGAAGCTAGAATAGTCTCAAACAATGTGTCCAAGGATGAGCAAATTGAGTTGTGGCATGAAAGACTTGGCCACATGAACTTTCGGGATCTACGGACCCTTGGAAAGTTTGAATGTGTGCGTGGCCTCCCTAAGCTAGGGAAGAAAGCCAATGGTATTTGTGGACCTTGTCAACAAGGAAAACAAACTAAAAGCATGCACAAAAAGGGCAAGTATCTCTCCACCAAGGAGCCCTTAGAGCTTCTCCACATGGATCTTATGGGTCCTATGCAAACCGAGAGCTTGGGTGGAAAGAGATACATTTTTGTTTGTGTAGATGATTTCTCTAGGTTCACATGGACATATTTTCTTAGAGAAAAATCTGAAACTTTTGATAAGTTTAAAATGCTTTGTACTAAACTTCAAAATGAAATGAATTCTAACATTAAAAGCATAAAACGGATTAGAAGTGACCATGGGAGGGAATTTGAGAATGCTTCATTTGAAACCTATTGTGATAGTATAGGTATCTCCCATGAGTTTTCCGCTCCTAGGACACCTCAACAAAATGGAGTTGTTGAGAGAAAAAATAGGGTCCTTCAAGAGATGGCCCGTGTGATGTTGCTTAGCAACAATGTGCCTAGGAATCTATGGGCCGAAGCCATCAACACGGCTTGTTATATAGGAAATAGAGTTTTTCTAAGGCCCGGTACTAGAAATACCTCCTATGAGTTATGGAAAGGCAAGAGGCCAAATGTTAGCTACTTCCACACATTTGGAAGCAAATGCTTCATTTTAAATGACCGAGATCAACTTGGCAAATTTGATGCCAAGAGTGATGAGGGTATATTTATTGGCTATGCCTTAAATAGTAGAGCCTATAGAGTTTTCAATAAGAAAACTCTAAGTGTTATGGAATCATCTAATGTTGTATTTGATGATGAAAGGCTCAAGTGTAGTAATCATGAGGAGGAGGTTATTTTTAGTGATGATCCTCATTTGGAGAAGGTTGATGTGACTCCTAATGTGGGGACATCTAATGTTGTTGATAATGACACACAACCTATTGATAGAGTTCCTAACTTGGACTCTAATGAACCCGCTCCATGGGTTAGAAGACTCCATAACAAAGAGGATGTTATTGGAGATGTGAATGAGGGTGTTAGGACTAGAAGGCAATTAGCTAATCTCATTAGCTTTACTTGCTACACCTCTCAAATAGAACCCAAAAAGATTGATGAAGCTCTAAATGATGAGTTTTGGGTTCTTGCCATGCAAGAAGAGCTAAACCAATTCGAAAGGAATGAGGTTTGGACTCTAGTTCCTAGGCCTAAGACCACTAATGTCATAGGCACAAAATGGATATATAGGAACAAATCCGATGAGGATGGCAACATAGTGCGTAACAAGGCAAGACTTGTTGCACAAGGGTACTCTCAAATTGAGGGTATCGACTTTGAGGAGACTTTTGCTCCCGTTGCCCGCCTAGAGTCCATTAGGCTTCTCTTGTCCATCTCTTGTGTGCATAAGTTCAAATTGCACCAAATGGACGTTAAGAGTGCCTTCCTCAATGGCTTCTTGCAAGAGGAAGTGTTTGTTGAGCAACCCAAGGGGTTTGTGGATGCACACCACCCCAACCATGTCTATCGCCTCAAGAAGGCTCTTTATGGGTTGAAACAAGCACCGAGGGCTTGGTATGAGCGCCTCACTCAATTTCTTGTCAACAATGACTACACAAGAGGTAGTGTTGACAAGACACTATTCATCAAGAAAGACAATGATGAGCTTTTTATAGCTCAAATATATGTTGATGATATAGTGTTTGGATCCACCAACAACACCAAAGTCCAACAATTTGTTGATGTTATGTCTCATGAATTTGAGATGAGTCTTGTTGGTGAGCTTAGTTACTTCCTAGGTTTGCAAATTAGGCAATTAAGTGATGGGATCTTCATATCCCAAGCCAAATATGCCAAAAACCTAGTGAAGAAGTTTGGTCTTGAGAAAGCCAAACATTGTAACACACCTATGAGCACCACTTTGAAACTAAGCAAAGATGCTAGTGGTAAAAGTGTAGAACAAACACTTTATAGGGGTATGATAGGAAGCTTGCTTTATTTGACCGCAAGTAGGCCCGACATATCCTTTAGTGTGGGTGTGTGTGCAAGGTACCAATCCGATCCCAAGGAGTCCCATCTCTCTTGTGTCAAGAGAATCATTTGATATGTGAATGGGACTTCTAACTATGGGATTTGGTACTCATTTGACACTAATGCTAGTCTTGTAGGCTTTAGTGACGCGGATTGGGCCGGAAATTGTGATGATAGGAAAAGCACATCGGGCGGTTGCTTTTTCCTTGGAAACAATCTTGTTTCTTGGTTTTGCAAGAAGCAAAACTCAATTTCCTTGTCCACGGCGGAGGCCGAGTACATAGCCGCGGGGAGTGGATGCACACAACTCCTATGGATGAAGCAAATGCTAGTAGACTACGGATTCAACCAAGGTACACTCACTCTCTTTTGTGATAACATGAGTGCTATTAATATTTCCAAGAATCCGGTTCAACATTCTAGAACTAAGCATATTGACATCCGTCATCATTTCATTAGAGAACTAGTTGAAAATAAATGCATTGTACTTGAGCATGTAGGTACAAATGATCAACTAGCCGACTTGTTTACAAAACCTCTAGATGCTACTCGATTTAAAACTCTTAGTAGATCTATTGGAATATGTCTTGTGGAGTGATGAGTTCTAGTTATTGACCCCATAAGGGGAACTCAAGCAAAGAGAGCTTTTTGTATACTTGATGCATGCATATTATTTGAAAGATCTTGTGCTTCTCTTTTAATTGCTTGAAGTAAGCTTGGTTGGACATATGTATATATGCTTTTATCTCAATAAGTGTGAACCTTGCTTTGTTTTCAATCCATGTCATATTTATGTTCAAACATGCATTTTTGGACTAGGAAATTTTCATAGGAAGTATGATTTGAATGACCTATAGTTTTTTCCATGACATGATGATTCTTAATTGACATGCTAATGAACTTAAAAAGCATGAAATTCAAATGCCTTGCTAAATTGGAAAAGCATGAATTGATGATTGCATATTCTTAAATGCAAAACATTGTGTGAAAAAGCTAGTGAGACTAAAATTGATAAAGGATCATGTATCCATTCAAAGTCTCTCTTTCTTTATTTGTTGAACATGGTTACTATCATACGGGTTTCATACCCGGAAAAATCAAATAGGGTGCAAAGTCGCTCATGCCATGTTTCGCTTATAAAGTTGGATATAGTTGTTGTTAAAAATGAAAATCAATAAATTCTCTATATTCTTGCTTTTTTCATGACAAATGGTAAAATTGGTTTGAATTCTATTTGAAACCTTTGTCATTTGCTTTGCCAAATACCATTGTATTTTGGACTTGAATGCAACATGTCTTGTTTGCAAAGCATTTTTATTTCACACATTTTCAATAAAACTAAATCTCCTTGATTCTCTCCAATTAATTGAGTGCATAAAGTGGCTTATTTAACTATGCATTATCTTGTATGCTTCTTTCTCTCTTTGCTATGAGTGACCCGGTTGGGGACTACTCCTTTGCCTATATCATGACAAAAAGGGGGAGTAGGATGTGGTAAGGGGAGTTGCTAATTGTTGTAGCAATTGTGCATATGGGGAGTTTATGGTTTGAGGGGGAGTAACCCTTTGAGGGGGAGCATTGCATACTCATACATTGCATGATATTGTGGTTAAAAGATTCATATGCAAATGCTTGTTTTTCTTTCACTTGATCATCTCACATACACTTGCTTTGGAAGTGTAATCTAATTGTTTTGAAGGTTTGGTTATTCTACAAGAGATTGAAGACTTGAAGTTTTATTTTCTTATCTCTTTGTAATTTGTAATGTAGAATTTCCCGTAGTTTCATTTATCTTGTGAGGATCAATGTGAGTGGTGGTTTTGTCACGAAATAGCCAAAGGGGGAGATTGTAAGGATTCCCATTGTTGATTGGCTTATTTCGTAGACAAACCACATATTGGGGGTTTGAATTGTAACGGTAGTTAGGTGATTGAAGATCATGCTCAAAGGCCCTTTTCAAGACCTCAAGAGAAGAAGCACTCCAAAGGTATATTTATTAGTGTTTCTTGCAATGAAGAGAAGTAGTTGCACACACACACATCACTTGCATAATTCTCATTCTTGAATGTGTTGTGTATTTATTTTGTGTATGCATTATTGCCTATTTCATCTCTCTTCATGCATGTTTATTTGGTTGCATCTTGCTTAGTATTGCATAGCATGGTTAGATTTTAGGATGCTCCATCAGGTGCTTTTTGCGCCCTGATCTGCGGCCAAGGCCGCAGAAATAAGGCCGCAGAATCAGGATCAGAATTCTTACTCTCTGTCCTCTTTTCTGCGCCCTTGGTTTTTGCGTTTAGGGGCCGCAAAATTGTCAGGGGCATTTCTGCGCCCTTGTGTTCTGCGGTCCGTGGCCGCAGAATCATGCCGCAAAAGTGTCAAGTGTGTTTCTGCGCCTTGTGTTCTGCGGTCAAGGCCGCAGAATCAAGGGCGCAGAATCAGCGGTCTTTTGCATTTTTTTTCAAAACGACACCACTTCACTTTGGCATACTATATATATGTCTCTTTCATTCCTAGGTCGTTTTTAAGAGTTCCAAATCTCATATTTTTCACTTAGAACTTTTTTCAAGAGAAAAATTATCAAGAACTCACCTTTAAACACTCAAACCAATTCCTTTGATCATCAAAGTTCATCTAGGATCATTCATGACCATTTAGGACTCATCCATGTATGGTTTTGCATCATCACATCTTTTTTGGTAAGATTTTGACTAACTTCATCTAAGTTTAGTTTCTTTCTTGTCAAGTTATCTCTTTATCTTATTGTATGCTTTATGTTCACATGCTAGATATAAGATAGAGATTGTTTGTGATGAATATGATTGAGTGTTGTATTGTGATAGCTATCTAGGTCTTGTTGAATCTTGATTAGCTAAGCTTTATGATATGTCATTTAGCCTTTGATATCTATGATTGATTTCATTGATATATCATCATTCTAGGTAAGCATATAGAGTTGCCTTGCTCTTGTTGCATTTTGAGTATTTCATATATTCACTTAGGTTGTTTTCTCTTCATTGAGAACTAAGCCTTGTGTTGCTTCCGGGATTAGGTTGCATAAATCACAAGCATTAGGACTAGGTTCACTTATACCGGGATTAGGTAGGTGTGTGATTACTTCCGGGATTAGGTTGTAATCGTTTAACACATTTAGTGGATTCGAGGTTCGAGTGTGGCTCACTTACATAGCCCGTGGTTTTTCCCGTGAGGGTTTCCACGTAAATATCAAGTGTCTTTTATTTTTCCGCACCATATTACACTTGCTATTTTGTTTTGACTAGAGAAGGGTATTTTCGTAATCTTGACCATTAACGAAAATTTGGTAAAATTGGATAAAATCTATTCACCCCCCCTCTAGATTAATATTGAACACACCTTAATTTGTTTCAGTTTCCATGGACTCGCTACTTTCTACAGGAGATTCATTCGAAATTTTAGCAGCATAGCAGCCCCACTAACCGAGTGCACGAAGAAAGGCAATTTTCAATGGGCAAAGGAACAAGAGGCAAGTTTCGTTTCACTTAAAGAAAAACTATGCACAACACCCGTCCTCGCATTGCCGGATTTTGATAAACTTTTTGAGGTGGACTGTGATGCTTCCGGAAAAGGAATAGGTGCAGCATTATCACAAGAAGGTCGTCCGGTGGAGTTCTTCAGCGAAAAACTAAGTGACACACATCAGCGGTGGACCACCTATGAAAAGGAGTTTTATGCTGTCTTTCGATCTCTCATGCATTGGCAACATTATTTGATCCAAAAAGAATTTATGTTGTATAGCGATCACCAAGCCTTGAAGTTCATAAACAACCAACACCACATGAATAATATGCATGCTCGATGGATCACTTATATGCAAAAGTTCACCTTTTCATTGAAACATAAATCTGGGTTGATGAACAAAGTTGCCGACGCTTTGAGTAGACGGACAACCATGTTAGTGACAGTTGAGGCTGAAATAACAGGATTTGAAATTTTGAGAGAGAGGTGCGCTAATGATGAAGACTTCCAACAGATTTGGGATACATGCTGTAAGCACCAAGATACAGGTGAATTTTTAATTCATGATGGTTTCTTATTTAAAGCCAACAAATTGTGTATTCCACAAGGCTCATTGCGAGAGAAGATTATTAGAGAGCTGCATGGAGGCGGTTTGGGAGGCCATTTGGGACACGACAAGACAATAAATCTGATCTCCGACCGTTACTACTGGCCACAATTAAAGAGGGACGTGGGAAAAATTATTCGTCATTGTCGTGTGTGCCAAGAATCCAAGGGACAGTCGCAGAACACTAGTTTATATACTCCTCTACCAATTCCGGAGACGATTTGGGTGGATTTATCGATGGATTTCGTGCTTGGACTACCATGGACTCAAAGGGGAAAAGATTCCATCATGGTTGTGGTAGATCGATTTTCAAAAATGGCGCATTTCATCGCTTGCAAACGAACTGCAGATGCAAGCCATGTTGCTGATTTATTTTTTCGGGAAGTAGTGCGATTACATGGGGTTCCAAAGACCATCACATCAGATCGTGACGTCAAATTCGTGAGCCATTTTTGGAGGACCTTGTAGAAGAAGTTCGATACTCAACTACAATTCAGCAGTGCTTTCCATCCTCAAACAGATGGACAAACGGAAGTGGTGAACCGAACTCTAGGCAACATGTTGCGTTGTATCAGTGGAGAAAAGCCCAAACGATGGGACCTTGATTTGGCTCAAGTAGAATTTGCTTATAACAGCATGACCAATCGCTCTACGGGAAAGGCTCCTTTCGAGATCGTCTATACCCAACAACCAAAGCAGGCAATGGACTTAGCCTCCTTACCAATTCAGCTGGGACTAAGTAAAACGGGTGAGCAGTTAGCTGAAAGAATTCACCAGTTACATTCAGACGTGAAGGCTAATTTGGAGGCTGCTAATAATGTTTACAAGACAGCCGCAGATCGGCACCGGCGAAGGAAAGAGTTCGCTGAGGGAGATTTAGTGATGGCTTATTTGAGGAAAAATAGGTTCCCTGGTATCCGAACAAAGCTGCAGAAACGTAAATACGGGCCTTTCAGAGTCGCCAAGAAGATTAATGATAACGCCTACATTTTACAGCTGCCAAATGACTGGAATATTTCCAACACATTCAATGTTGCTGATCTGTCCAAGTACCATGAAGACGTGCCTTTGTATTCAGATGACTCGGGACGAGTTTGTTTCCAAGAGGAGGAGACTGATGTAGGACATGAGGAGGTTGCAGCTGTGTGTAGCCGTGGAGATAAGACATGAGGAAGTTAGTTTATTAGTTAGTTGAGTTTTCTTATTTTTACAAGTCATTAGGTGTAGTGGTGGAAATAAATCAAACTTGTTTTGATATTAGTTTTTCAGTCTGTTTAGGATTCTATTTTATTTTCCTTTTTCTAGTGCATTTAGGATTCTAGTTTTTCTATCAGTCTGTTTAGGATTCTATTTTATTTTCCTTTTTCTAGTCCATTTAGGATTCTAGTTTTTCTATTTAAGCAAAGAGTCAGGAAAGGTTTTGTACTTTTTGGAATTATCAATAAAATTGTTCTTTGAACACAAACTCTCTCGTGGATTCGAGATTTACTAAGCTTCCTATCTTATATGTATATTCTAGTGAGTGTTGCTTTCTGTAGGCAATGTGGGTTTTATTATATATATATATATATATATCTGCTTCTTAGCTATTCAAGTCTTCAATATTAATGGCATGAAAGAATGATAATCTTTACGAATTGGGTAATAACATATATTCTTTACTATGTACCTGGTTCTTGATTGATTATATATATATATATATCGATGGTTGAATCGGATACATTAATTATCTGCCGATTTGTGGAAGTGGTCAATCATTTTCCCACTAACTTGTGTGATTACCTGGAAACAAAGGAAGCGTTGGTGTGTACTAGAGGTGGCACCGGTCCGGTTCGGTTCAGGTTTCGGTTCCAAACCGCCGGTTTCGGTTTGGGAGGGACCCAAAACCGAAACCGGAACCGGAAAAACCGGTTTGGAACCGCTGGTTTGGCGGTTCCGGTTCCGGTTCCGGTTTTGTCCGGTTCCGGTTCCGGTTTTTTTTTTTTTTTTTTTTTTTAACCCAATTAAATAATCAATATTTTAATTCTTCCCAATCATAATTCCAATTTCCAATGAACAAATTATTAAATAAAAATATATTTACAACCATTTTTTCTTTTCTTTTTTCAATTTTTTTTTTTCAAATCCCAATTAATATTAATTCTTCCCATTTTTCCCAATCATAATTCCAAATTTTCAAATTTCAATGAACAAATTATTAAATAAAAATACATTTACAACCATTTTTTATTTTTTTCAATTTTTTTTTCCTAAATCCCAATCAATATATTTACAAACATTTTCCATTGAAGTATTTAAGTAGTTCACAATGTTTAGAAAAAAATAAATTGACATTTATTAATAAATACAACTTTACAATTTCACAAAAAATAAAATAAAATAAAATAAAATTAGAAATTGGCCTTGAAGGCTTGAATTCAAATATACAATATTACAATGTAATAAAGTTAAAATAAAATAAAAATAAAAAATAAAAATCGGCCTTGCACTTAATTTTTTACCATAATTAAGCTGCCTACGTATCCTCCATCAATGTAGAGGAATCAAAGGCCACGTAGTTCTTTTACCTTTAATTAGTTGCTCGGTGTTGGAGGTTGGATGTTGGAACGGAATCTATTCACTACCTTCCGTTCCCGTCGCTTGTTCATCTTCGAAGAAGTCGTTCGTTATATCCGGCTGAAGTTCTTGTTGTCTATATTTGGCCTTTGTCCAATCATCAACACATGACTGTATTTCAAGTGATTGTGGACACATAGATGATCGTCTTGGGTCCAAAATATTTCCACCTGCACTAAATTCTTGTTCCACAGCAACTGTAGAAACCGGCGTTCCAAGAATTTGTTTGGCAATAATTGCCAAAATTGGATAATCTTGTTGATGACTCTTCCACCAATCCTGGATACGAAATTCTTCATCTTTAAATTTATGACTGTCTTGTAAATACCGGTCAACCTCGGATTCCGTTGAGGATGAAGAAGATGTTCGTAATTTTTTGGTTCTTTCGGAAAACAGTCGATCCCCTAAGCCCCTTAATGTAAATTTTTCAGAACTACTACCACCAGATATGGGTTGGGGTTGTGAAACCGGCACATTCAAAGACGGACCATATATTCTAAGATATTCATTGTAAAATTCATAAAGCAATTCCTTAACGGAATCACAAGACTGAAGAACATCAACTTCTAATTCTAAACATTTGTAATAATTAGCTAAATAAACCTGCAAATATTCAAATTTAAAGCGTGGATCTAAACACATTGCAAGCAGGTAAATATTTGGAATTTGCCCATAATACTGTAACCATTTTCTCCTCATGGCATCAACACATAGACTCAATTGAGGATCAACATCACAATCATTGAATGCACCAACAATATTAACACATTGAATAACAAATGAATGAGTAGTGGGATAGTAAACACCAGATAAAGCGACAGTAGCATCATTGAAAACACGTAACAATTCAAGAATTTTTATACATACATCCCAATGGTTCAATTGAAGAGAAATTGAAGGAACATAATAAGTAATAAAAGAAACTAATAATTCCTTATATTCAACACTTTCACAAAGCAACTTATAAGTTGAATTCCAACGAGTGGTAATATCTCGAGAAAATTTTTTGGGATGCATATTATTCGAAATGCAATATTTTAACCATTGTTTCTGGACTTTGTTATGCCTCCAGATATAGTTAATACTATCTCTAATTGGTTTAATAAAAGTAGAAAGCTCTGATAATCCAGCTTGAACACACAAATTTAAAACATGACATGCACAACGTTGATGAAATAATTTACCCCCGAAATAAGGATTGCACAATTTTTGTAACATAGGAATAGATGCAGTATTGCTTGCAGCATTATCAAAGCCAATAGCAAAAATTTTGTTTAGGATATTATACTCTTGAAAAATGATTTTAAGGAGTTGAAAAATATTTTGAGCTGAATGCGAATCATCAAAAACACGAAATGCAAGAATTCTTTTTTGCATGTCCCAGTTATTATCCATATAATGACATGTGACACCCAAATATGAATGACTACCAAAATTGTCGCTCCATATGTCGGTACATACGGAAACGCGACCTTGAAATTCAGAAAAATATGTTTTCAATTTGTTTTTTTCTCTGCTGTAAATGTTATGTAGTGTACGTGTGAGAGTGGATCTAGGAACACGTTGCATTGCAGGATTTAATGCATTTTGACAATAATTAATAAAACCTACTTTCTCACCAAAACCAAAAGGTAAGTGTTCAGTTGCAACCATTAATGCCATTTGTTCTCTATTGTTTTCAGTCGTGTAACGAAATAATTGATTAGAAGGGGTTGCGTACCTGGAGATTTGGGTTTGGTTGTTCGCTACCGCGTATTCAGATGGGTGACATCTTTTGATATGGGACCATAACGTGCCATATCCGAAGTTTCTTCCAACGTTATATTTTCTGCCGCAGTGATTGCACTGGATTTGGAAACCATTATCTACCTTGGTTTTCTTCATATACACTTTGAAGAGTTCGGACTTCATTGGCTTTTCTTCCTTTCCTTCTTCACCTTCACCTACAAAAAAAGCATCCGAAGAGGCTGTGGGGTTAGAATTAGATAGATTTTCAGGGGGGGTATTTTGAGCGGGGTCGAATTCGTTGAACTCGGGAATTGTTAGAGGAGGATTAAGAGCAGAAGGGGGATCGGATCCAAATCGATCTTGAAGGAATTGATGAAAATTCAAATCGTCATAACTGACGGCTTGACCAATATCTTCCAACAAGTTTCCCATTGGAGCATTTCCTTTGTCCCTATTTCTTGAACTATCTCCCCCACTTGCCATTGAAAAATATGAGTAAAAAATATAGAGTAAGCAAATAAAAAATATGTTTAAATATTTATTATAAAAAATAAATATAAATAATAAAATATAGAGTAAAAAAAAGATGATTGAAAAAAATATATATATATGAGAGAAAAAATTATATTGTTGGAAAAATATATATATAGAAAAAATTGTATTGTTGGAAAAATATATATATAGAAAAAATTATATTGTTGGAAAAATATATATATAGAAACAATTATATTGTTGAAATAAATATTGTAAATCAATTTGATAATTGAAAAAATAGTAGATAGTAAAAAATATAAGAAATAATTTATATATGAATGAGAATTAAATAAAATTGTAGAGAGAATTTTGAATTTGAGAATTGAGAATTGAGATTGAGAGTTGAGAGAAGTTGAGAGAATGAGTGGTGTGAAGAATAATGAAATATGGGGGGATATTTATAGTATAGTAGAGAGGGGTGAATATGCAAATAAAAGAAATAGAGGGGTACAAAAGTAAAAAAAATTTGGCCGTTGCCCAGCCAGTCTGAAATTCAGAACGGTTTAATTTTTTTTTACACTCTGCCACGTGGCAGCGTGTGATTGGTGGAAATTTTTTTTTTTTTTTTAACTGTCAGAACGGTATAAAAGAGGTTTAAATCAGACGCTGCCACGTGGCAGCGTCTGATTGGTTATTTTTTTTTAATTTTTTTTTTAATATTTAAAAAGGTTAACGGTAAATTTTTTGTATCATACGCTGCCACGTGGCAGCGTCTGATTGGTTGTTTTTTTTTTTTTAATATTTTAAAACCTTAACGGTAATTTTTTTAAAAGACGCTGCCACGTGGCAGCGTCTGATTCGTTGATTTTTTATTATTTTTTTTTAATAAAACCGGCGGTTAAAACCGCCGGTTTTGGCCGGTTAAAACCGGCGGTTTTTGCCCAAAAACCGTTGGTTTCGGACGGTTTGGAGGACTCCGGAACCGAAACCGGAACCGAAACCGCCGGTTTCCAAACCGGCGGTTTCGGTTTGGCCAATCCGGTTCCGGTTAAACCGCGGACAAAACCGACGGTTTAACCAAACCGTGGTCACCTCTAGTGTGTACTGCTGTGCTGGTGTTTAATCTTTGATGATCAACTTTGTGTTTAGCTATAGCAAACTTTGAAAAATAAAAGGCTTGAGCTTCTGGAACGAATCTGTTTGCCTCTGCAATTTATACTGGAAATTAAGTGTTGAAGTGAACAAAAAATATCATATTAATGGGTACTTCTAATCTTGAGCTCAGTATTACCGGAACCAATCACCAAAACCATGATGTGGACTAAGGAGCCGCAGACGAAAGAAAAATTAATTGCATTTTGTACATGGTGAGATCAATCATGAACAGTAACGGAATATTAATTTGATCTGCCAACCTAAATTGTTTGATATTTCACATCTTTTAGATGCAGCTCTGTTTTTCTCTGTTTTTCTAAACAGCTTAATGTATAGAAACTCTGTTTTTCTCTATTTGAAACAGCTTAATATAAAGAAATGTAATAGAGTTTAACAAATAAAACCTTTTTTTGGTTGAAAAGGATAAATACAGGAACTTGAATTATCTAAAATTGAGAACCAAACTATATTCTGCTTAGGATTACAATAACAACTGCTTAAAAACATTAAACTAGAATTGGTAGGAGTGCGCCAAGCCCATGCAGTAGTGCAACAAATGGGCGACAATTGAGAACCCCAGTAGCAAGCTACTGTGATGGGGACTCCCCTCAAAACATAAATTTAATATCGTGTGGATCAATGGCCCTCATTTCAAATCAAACATGCAGCTTGCTCCCTTCGAGTAAATCTGCGATTAACAGCTTGAGTGATTTCATTGTTTCACCATTTTCTGCTTTCCTTTGTCCTTTCATGCATCATATACACCTTTATTAAGTCTTGCTGCATATGCTCAAATCTGCGATTTGGATTCTTTTAGTATACCAATGAAATTTACTCCTGAGAGGGATAGAGTTCTTTAAAAAAATACACAAAAACCTCAACACCACAATTGTATAATTTCTCACTACGATAGAAGAAAAATTAATTAAACTGGTTCTGAGATTTTGTTCCTTGTCAATATAAGAAAAGGATAATAAATTATTTTCAGATACTATAAAAAAGAAGGGACTATTCAAACATGTTTATAACAAAAGATTGGACTTAGATTTGATAGGTGTTGTACAGAGTACAACTCCTCCAAAAATTAGTGTATGCCGCTAAAAGTGGCGAACACACGGTATTCTTTAGTAAAAGGCGAAAGAATAGTTCGCTTTGTGCTCACCACACGGCTCCATATGAATAAGAGTTGAAGTTGTTCCATTTCTTATATGTTCATTTTGGTTGAGGGATTTTCTGTGTAGGCAATGTGGGACTATATTTCTTCACACCTTTTTTATATACTAGTTGACAGATAAAGTGGATTCTTTACTCTTCATCTTTATTGGCTTTTTGTTCATTCGCACACATTTCAATTCTATAGAACACATTTATCAAACATATATGTTCACATTTCAATAAAATATGAAATGTATATTCTCATCTCCAATGCAAATATTTAAATAAAATATGCATTGACCAATCACCATAAAACATTTGTCTTCCTTTCTCTTCTCTTTTATTTTACATGGGTTGTATATATATGTTGGTGGTTTCGTAGCGCTATATCTATCAGATATTGAAAATGGAGTTTCAGATTTCTCATATTTTTAGGGAGGGGAATCATGTTGTGGACACTCTTTCTAAGCATGCTTTGGGGTTGGAGGTCGATACATGTTGGTCTAACACCCCGTCTTTTTGCTCTTTGTTTGTTGGCAATGATTGCATGGGTCGGGAGTCATTTCATTTTTCTTGATGTTTTTTGTTTCAGTTTTTTGTGGCATGCGCGTCACTGTTTTTGTTGGGATTGTTTCCCTTGGCTTTTGTGCTTTTCTGGTTTTTGTTACTTTTCATTTTATTCTTTTTATTATTATATGGAGGATATTGCTTAGGGGTTTTTCAGCATATAACCGCATGTGATGCTTTTTCTCTCTAGGTCAGTCCAATTTTACCAACAACAACAAAAATGTTAGTGGTAACTCCATATTTAAATTAGATAATTGCATTAGAGAGAGTTTTTGTTACCATCTATCCATCCTATTGACTATTGTTGGTTTGGGTTTCCTGCTTTATGGAGATGATCCAAATGAAAGTTTACTGATTTTTTGGTAAAGCCCACATGTGTGAGCGAATGTGGAAGACCCAAGGACCTTTTGGTACTTTTACAGCCGATTATAAACGGGCTTTTAAACCTTGATGAAAACAAAGAGCAGTGTGTGCATGAAAGAGAAAAGAAAGGAGAGAGGTGTGCCCAGTTGTGAAGGTGTCGTCCAGTTTGATCAAGTAACAGTTCAGAGGTGATCCATGGTCTGATTGAGCTCAAATTTTGTTAGGGTGTTCACAACACACATGACTACAATCTACACGGTGGAGATTGTGTTTGGAGATCTCTCTAACTCTCTTGTATTATTTGCTTATTTGCCAAGATTATTTAGTCTTGAGATAATTATGATGTTGCCTTTTGTTCTAGTTAGAGAGAGATTGTGTATTCCCATTATATTGTGATTGTTGTGATTTGGAAGGACCATGGTTTTAATTTACTCCTCCTTTGAGGAGGATTTCCACTTTAAATTGGTTGTGGTTATGGTTGTGTTGAGTATTGCTCTATTTGATTGATTCCTATTAGTTTCACACAACAAAAGATAAATTATTGTTTGTTGTTGGTGTGATTTATCCATCGGTGGCAAGAAATTGTAACCCAATGCATAATAGCGTTTCGCTATTAGATGAGTGAAACTAAAAAATGTAAAATAGTATTGGAGATACTCTTAACCATAATGTATTCAATTTTCCATTGGAATCAATCAATAAACGTAAATGTAGTAGTAAACTCAGCAAAAAGGAAAATGCTATCATAATTTAATTTCAATTTACAAGTTAAAACAATGTCAATTGTTTACAACCGTTTAAGAATACACTAAAAGTATATGGTGTTTAACCACCTTCAAGTCTACATAATTTATTCAACTGAAATCCATATTCCAAGTAAGATCATTTAATAAATCTGTTCTTCTCAAAAATCAAGTACCTATACAAGTAATGATAACAACACATTAAACTTAGAATTGGTAAGGGTGTGCCAGGCCCGTGCAATAGTGCAACACATGGGCGACACTTGAGGACCCCATTAGCAAGCTAATGTGACAGGTCCTCCCCTTTAAAAAATAAATTTAATATCGTGTGGATCAATGATCCACATATCAGATATTAAACTGATAAGAACAGATACTACACTTGATCTTAGCCAAAAGGCCGAGAAAGGTATGATTTGTGCAAAGTCTCAATTATTCTCTTATAGCCTTACTCTGCATTGTAAGGTCTGGTGTTCTGTCGATGTGGGAAACTAAAAGCCTTCCTTTGAAGTCATTGTAAGTTGTAACTGGAGCTGACTAATCTTGTGGTTATTTTTGACTGCTGAATAATCTGATGGGAAGATCATTTGTCTGTTCTCATTATCAATTGGCATTCAAGACTTGAATGCCGCGGAGATCCGTGCAATTCAGAAAGCTTGTGATCTGTGCACTTCGAATCACAGTTTGGCTGAATGTAATATTCAAATAGTGAGTGATTCTATGGTGGCTGTTTCTTGGGCCAATAGCATTGACGATTTCGGGAGTGTTCCTCATCTTAACACTATCTACGATATCAGAGATCATTTGCAAAAAAAAGGAAAGGTCTTTCTATTATTTTTTATCCGAGGGCTTCAAATGAAGCGGCAGATAGCCTGGCGAAGATGAGTTCTAATGGTTGTGAGGACAGATTAGAATGGAGGGAGATTTGATGTAGTTCTTTGGGTGGTGGTTTCGGTTTCCAGTCGGATGCTTTGGTCTTGCTCTGTTATGGCGCTCTTAGCTCTGGTTTCCTGTTTGCTCTGGCTTCTCTGTTTTTCTGAGGATTTTGTCTTTTGTGTGTTGTTTCTTCCTTTCTTTTCTTTCTGGCCGTTGTTTGCTGGCTTTCCTGAAGCCTTTTGTTTGTGGTTCTTGCCGTTTGGCTCCTTTTTAATGACACTAAGCAGTTCAAAAAAAGAATAATCTGCTCTCAAGTCTCAACTCTCATTCTGCTGTTGAAAGCTTCTGCTGTGAGCCTGTGATTTTGGTTCTTATTCTAATGAGAATCACTAAAGCAATGTAGAGACTAAAGATTGAAATTCTTTCTAAATTGCTAAAATCTTCGAACAAAGGTGAGAGGCTGAGAGCCCTCCTTTGAAATCCAGCATTGCCTCGCCATTTTCTCTCTTTCCTTGTCCATGTGCTCAAATGTGTAATCTGTCTTATGCAAATCTGATAGAAGAAATATAAATAAAACAAGTCTCAACCAATAAGTTCTGACATGATGATCATACTAAGAAATATTCAATATAAAAAAATAAAAAAATAAAAAAAATAAAAAAAAAAGCTCATTTATTTTCAAGCACCCTGAAAATGATGAAGTGGCTATTCAAACCTGTATGTAACAAAAGATTGGGCTTAGATTTGCTGGCTTATATGAGATTTAATTAATTTATAAAATTTATTAATGAGTCTTTTTTTAGATGTAAATCTTTAATTCTCCTTAAACTGTGTATATAATTGAAGATAACTAACAATATAAACAAAAGATTAAACTTACATTTTAGGAGCTGTACAAAGAGTACATCTCCTCCAAAAATTGGTGTATGCCGCTAGAAGTGGCGAGCACACGGTATTCTTTAGTAAAAGGCGAAAGAATAGTTCGCTTTGTGCCCACCACACGGCTCCATGACGAAAATGAAGGGACTGCACTATATCTTATATTTACATCCTGGTTGAGGGTTTCTTCTTTCTGCAGGCAATGTGGGACTATATATATGCATCTTATTTCTGCATTTTTAAGGGCATGAAAGAATAATAATCTCTACTAATTATTGGGCTGATAATCTAGATTCTTTACCATGTACCAGGTGCCTGATTGATTCTACATATATATATATATATATGTATATTGATGGCAGAATCCGATATGCTAGCTAATTATGTGCCAAGCTGTGGAAATGTCATGTTACTTAGAAGTGTCATGTTACTTAGAAGTTTGTCACGGCTGAAGTAGTTTTGTTCCTCTGTCTACTGTTTGCCAATTAGGATCATCGGAATGTCCTTTACAAAGTTATTGAGGTTCAAACCAGTTTCTACAAAACAAACACCAACGAAATTTTGCTAGGAACTTATAATCGAGACCGGTGTTTCACACGGTGTCTTTAAGAATAAACCATTTCAAAATACACTAAAAGTATATGGCCTTTGAACACCTTCAAGTCTACAGAATTATTCAACTGAAATCCAGTACATATATAGGTAATGATAACAATACATTAAACTTAGAATTGGTAGGGGTGTGCCAGGCCCGTGCAATAGTGCAACGTACACATGGGCGACACTTGTGGACCCCAGTAGCAAGCTACTATGACAGGATCTTCCCCTCAAAAAATAAATTCAATATCGTGTAGATCAATGATCCACATATCAGATATTAAATTGATAAAAACAGATACTACACTTGATCTTACCAAAAGGCCAAGAAAGGTATACTTTGTTTATTGATATGTGCATGGACAGGTCCCCTGTTTTGTCTATGTGGGACACAAACTTAGGCTATATGCAACACTAGTAGAGGCAAATGGGCCATACTTGGCAGGCCAAGCACGGCCACCAACCAGGCTGGGCTTGGCATGACTTGACCCATAAGCATGCCAGGCCGAGGCTAGCATAAGTGTAAGGTCCAGTCTTAGAAATTTTCCCAAGTCTAGTATCCAATCCCATACACATAACCGAAGACGCAGATTAATTAGTCCAAGCCCAAGATTGAGAGAATTATTTGGTTATAACACGAGTATAAAGTTTTTATTATAAAAAAATAAAAGCAAATGTTGAAGCGGTGCATGATGATTGATGAAGAAAGTTGGCAAGTTTGGGTGATAGGTGGCGTGTGATTGTGAGTGCAAGTGATTGGTGGCATTTGGCAAGCAAGAGGGGGGAGATGAGATTATATAAAAAAAATAAATAAAATAAAAATAAATAAAATAAGAAGAGAAATAAAAAAGAAGAGATATGTGAGATAGAGGGAGACTCGGCTAAGATCAAAATAGAAAACAGAGGATGAGAGAACGAACAGAGAAAAGAAAAGAAAGAAAGAAGAAAAGAGAAGCTGATCGTGAGATTGTGAGAGAGAGAGAGAGAGTCGTGAGAAATAGAGAGAGAGAGATGGAAGAATGAAGATGATAATAGTAGAGAGCAGGGGCGAACCCAGGAACAATTTACCGCTCGGGCTAAATTATATATATATAGTATTTTTTTTTTTCTTAGTATGCACTAACATTATAAAGTCAACACCTTAGCTATCAATAGTTGGATTTATCTACTTTTATTTAGACAATATATTATAATGCTTAATTAATGGCTCACAAATTCTCGCTCTAAATTTATTAAATTCGGTGTGTAATGTAGAGAAAACTTTTGTTATTTTATTCCTTAATATAGACAGATATAATGAAGTTCAAGACATGCTACTTATTAATTAAGAATAATTTATTTTATATAATTTTTGATGAAAGTATTTATTTATTTATTTTTAATAATAAGATGACACCAATTCAATAATGAACTACTTAAAATATGAAATACATTATAAAATTTATACACAAACAATTGCTTAAACTTGTAGTTAAAAAAATTATTTAAACTTACAAATAACTTAATTCTATAATATTAAAAGTCGTAATATTATGTGTATTTTTATAACTCACTTTGAAAAACAAAATAGTTACATTTCACTAAATAGATAAAATATCATATTAGTGTAATATTATTAAATCTTAGGGGTTTTATGTAATTATCCATTTAATTTTATTTTTTTTTCTAGAGGGGCAGCCCTCTCATAAGCCCACTCCTGGTAGAGAGAGAATGAGATATATATATATATATATGAAAGAAAGAAGAAAATGGAGTAGTATTGCAGAGGCACATAGAGATAAGTTATTTGATGATTTGTGATACCGATAATTTTATTAGATTAACCCAGATTCTAAATCGAGTTTATGTGATTTAAGGTGGATCTAGGAAGAGATGAATCCAGGACGGAACCCAGTCCCAGAACGGATTTGAGCACTGGAGTTCTGTGAGTGGATAGTTTTATTTATTTATGATTAAGTTAATCATTTTAGAATTATATGTTAGCTTTAATTATTTAGAGAATTATTAGAAATAAATGATTTATTCATTTATTTAGAAAACAAATTTCCATATTGTAGTCGATCAGATCTACAATTGATTCTTGATCGTCGAGGTGAGCATTGGCAACCTATAAAACAAAGGAAGTGGAGCGGTAGCGAACCACAGGAGGGGGTGTTCTCTTGGGGGTACCCTTCGACGTTCAAATCAATAATTTTCTCATTGAATAAAACAAGGAAATTATAGAAAATTACAAATAGTATTGCTCGACATATTGAGTCGAGCTCTAGGTCAATATAATTGGGTCGACACTAGGTGTCGATGTCGATGTGTTGAAACCTTGGGAGTTCTTTGGATCGTCGTGGATCGAGCGAACGTTGGGTCGATATTGGATATTGAGCAATTTGATGAGTCGATGCTTTGATGAGCTTTTTCATTCGATTTGGGTCGATTGTGGATTGGATTAATCGTCTTTGGAAGATAGTTGTATCAACCTTGATCAAATGGTGGATCAGCAATTAATGCTAGGTGAGAACCACCGCAATAAATATTGTTTCAAAGCTAAACCGAGAGCAAGGAAATTAGAGAGAGGTAGTGATTATAGTCCATACCAGGAGACTACAACGTCTCGCCCATTTAAGTGAGAGTGTGGATCATGAGTCTTAAACTTGTCCGTTTTCATTCAATTGAATCTGACAATAAAGGTCTACATCAAACATTAGGATTTGTGCAACGTCTGACTTAATTGCAATTCAAACCATCTTTAACCACGTGTTTTGACTTGGTCTGATGTCCAATGGGTCATGTAAGGTTCAGTTCTAGTTAAATAATCTCAAGCCCAATCCAAGCCCAACAGATTTCAACTCTAAAAACTGGTGAAGCCCAATTCCAATTTGACCCCAAGCCCCAAAAGATCCAAAATCCAAAATTTGGTACCTTATTAGTTGGGATGAGATTTTTAATATAAGGGTGTGTTTATTGCACCGGATTGGATAGAATTGGACTATTTCCAATCCTTTTCCCACATTTGGTGAACACTCTGGATTGGACAACTCATCCCGTGGAGCCCACCTCTAATCCTGCTGTAGTGGGACTAAATAATCCCGTCTCAAATGCTGGGACAATTTTTGTCCCAGCCTTTTAATTATCTTTTTTTTTAAAAAAAAATTTGGTGGGACCCAAGCCTTTACTTTATTTTTAAAAAAACAAAAAAAACGAGTGCAACTAATCTTTCTTTTTTCTTTCTTTTTTGTATATTTTCTAACTTCCCAAACACAATCCAAATTTATCCAATCAAATCCAGTGATCCAAAGACCACATCCAAAAAAGGTTGGCTCCAAATCGATCAATGGGATTATTTTATCTCGGATTCAATTTCTTCACCAATGCCGCCTCCTCTCATTGCTTGCGCCATCGACAACCACCGCAAGATCTCTCACCATAGCAGATCCAGATGATGGAGGGATGAAGCGATCAAAGATGAGCATTTTTTGTTTTTGTAAAGAACTTGTACATATGCAGTGACTGATATTTTGATGGAGTGGTGTTAGTGTGTTTTGTTTTTCTCCAGATTTCATAGAGATTATGGGATTGTGTGTTGTGTTGTGCTTTTTTGCTTTTCAGATTTCATATGGATTGTGGAATTGTGGGATCGTGTGTAGTATATATTTTTTTTTCCAGCTGGATGAAAGGTGAGGATGAGGGATGAGGAACTCGTTTTTTCCAGGAAAAAAAAAAGGAAGAAGAGAAAAAGATAGGGAGGAGAGAGAATGGGAAAGATTCTCATCTGATTTTTTTTTTTTTTTTTTCAATACAACTTATTATTTTTACAATTGATTATTATATGATTTTTATCCAATCCCATTACATACCAAACACAGGATAGTCCTATTTTTAGTTCAATCTCATATTGCACCAAACACAGGAAACACTATAATTAATCCAATCAAATCCAAGTCAATCCAATTCAATCTCATCTCTTAAAAATAGTCCAATCTTATCCCACGCACCAAACGCACCCCTAATAGTAATAAGAATGTGACAAGTGGCTGTGCGTGATGATGTAAGGTGGAAAGTTGGGTGAAAGGTGGCAAGGTTTGGTGGCAAAAGCAAGAGATGGGTTTGATAAGAATAAGAATAAAAAGAAGAAAAAAAAAATAAGATGGAGGAGAGAATGGCATTTCGGCCAAAAACAGAGAACAGAGAGGCAAGTTGAGTAAGAAATAAAAGAAAGAGATAACAGCGGGAGAGAGATCAGACGGAGGAAAGCTTGATAGAAAGAAAAAAATATATTTGAGAAAAGAATGGAGAAAGGAGAGACTTGGCTAAGGCTAAGAGACAAAATAGAGGAAGAAAGAAGTAACTAGAATTAAAAAGAAAAAAGAGATATGAAAGATATATTGTAGCCGATTGAAAGAAGTATACAAGTAGAAGAAGATTTGAAGGAAACTGTTTAACAGGGTGAATCCATAAATAGATGAATTCAGGACGGAATTCAATCCCGGACTAAATTTGAGCACAGGAGTTTTGTGAGTAAATAGTTTTATTTATTTATGATTAAGTTAATCATTTTAGATATATATGTTAGCTTTAATTATTTAGAAGATTATTAGAAATAAATGATTTATTCATTTATTAAGAAAACAGATTTCCAGATGATTTGAGATGTTTTAAGGAATGCATAGATTTTTAGAATTCATAAATATATTAGTAATAAAATTAGATTTATAGAACAAGATTTTACAAAGAAAGACAGTACAAGCATTTCCAGACAGAATTCTAGAATCTCAGATAGATTTCTAGAAAGATTTTCAGATATCTAGATTTTCATAAAGATTATCAGATTTTCATAAAGTTTTCCAGATTTCTAGATTCAAGTGTTTTATGAGAATTTTCATAAAATAAAAGAAAAGAAGATTGATTTTTGTTTTTAGAAAAGTATTTAGGAAGAATTATATATCTATGTTCAGAAAACTAAAAGAGTTTTCAAAAGATTGTTTAGATTTTAAAACATCAGATATGTACCCTCTCCAGCAGGATCATATTCTGATTATTAGCCTTTGGGGCTACTCTGCATGTGTATGTGAGATTACCCTGCACGTTCAATTAGATATCGACATGTATGTGAGATTATATTCATATTATTATCCTTTGGGGCTGCTTTGCATGTGTATGTGAGATTACTCTGCACGTTCGATCATATATCGACGTGTATGTGAGATTATATGAGATTACTTTGCACGTCTGATCAAATATCAACGTGTATGTGGATAATTGCTCTGCAGGGGTGGTCAAATATCACCGTGTTTGTGAGATGTTTTTCCCCTGCTCTGTGTGTGCATTGAGATGCTTTGCTACGTACGTGAGATATTCCCCTAGGTACTAGTTTGGTAAAGAGTTTTCAAATTATATATATTACTGATTATGATCAATAAAGAAAAGATTTCAGATTATCATATATTTTATATTTTATAAAATCAAAAAATGTTTTTATTGTATTAAATACTATTTACAGAAAAATGTGATTTATAGATAAGATTTTTAATTAGTTCTCAACTTATGTTATAGAACAGTCCCTGAATTTAGAAAGATATATAGAAATGAGTTCTAGAGATTAAGTTTAGCCTAAGAAATACATAATTTAGAAAGAAATTGAGAAAAGTTTTCTATAGCTAATAGTTTTCAGATCGTATGATATTTAAGCTGTATAAAGTTTATTAAGTACATAAGGTTTTTCAAGAAGAGATTTGTTTTCAGAAAAGTAAAGAAGATATTCAATGAACTACGAGGGCTTTAATCCTTATAGAGTATAAGGTACGTAGGCGTTTGGATTGTAAATCTCAAACTCAAGCCTATAAGAGAAAGAAAAAAAATAAGATTCTCATAGGATTCCCTCGTACTCAAGATAAGAGTTGGGACAGATCCTGTCAGGTCAAGCTTGGGCTTTTGGGCCTACTTCAAATTTGGGCATGTTTTAGATTTGTTCCATGAGATGATCTACCTTGTTCGATTGTGAGCTTGCTTAATGGGCCAGAAGTCCATTTTTTGACTACTACACAGATGGTTTGAGATGTTTTAAGAAATGCATAGATTTTCAGAATTTAGAAATAGGAGAATTAGATTTATAGAACAAGATATTTACAAGGGAAAAAAAAAGTACAAGTATTTTCTGACAGATTTCTTAATTTTTAGACAGATATCTAGATTTTGAGATTTTCAAGCATATTACTAGATTTTAGAAAGATTTCCAGACCCAAGTTATTTATGAATTTTCAGAAAAGAAAAGAAAAGAATATTTATGCAAGTTTTTGAGAAAAGTATTTATAAAGAATTACATATGTTTCGTAAAGAGATTTTAAGATATCAAATATTTACCCACCCTAGTAGTATCAGATTCAGATCATAAGCCTTTGAGGCTGCTTTGCACGTGTATGTGAAATTATTACTCTACATGTGCGGTCATATCGCTATGAATGTGAGATTACTCTGCACAATCAATCAAATACCGACGTGCATGTGAGATTATATATATATATATATTACTCTGCACGATCCGATTAGATATCGACATATATAATTTAGTACTATCATGGACTTACACTTCTGATAACAAATTAATGTTAATGGTTTTAGCTTTCAATCTAAAGGGGGTGTCACATTAATCATATAGCACGTCACATTTTAATACGTACAATTGCCTTCCACAGCAGTGGTGTGTGATGCATTTTATAAGTATGGTGGAGTTGTACCGTTTAATCCCGACAGATCCCTAATTTGTTTCAATACCAGATTTTGTAATACTTTAAAAATATATATGTATGTTCTTTTTAGTAATTTTTATTAGAGATTAATTTGTTATAAATATGGAGTGTGAAAAGAGAATGTATGGTTTGTAAATAGTAACACACTTTTTCTGAAAAACTTAGTTTTGTTATAAAGTATAGGGTGAAATTTATTTTAGTCCCTTTAGTTTGACCTAATAGCCAACTGGTCCCCCAGTTTTGAGAATTATCTCGTTAAGTCGTTTTATTAACAATTTTGTTGAAAAAGTGCAAACTGACAGGGTCAGAGGGTCAAATGACCATGCTGCCCCTGATTAAAAAAATAAAAATACAAAAATATAAAACAATCTACAAATTAAAAATTAAAAATTAAAAAATACAAAAATATAAAACCATTTGTTCATCCGCCGATTTGCTCCTTCACCAGCCATACTTCACAGATTCCTTCTCTCTAATCAAACACCTATTCAAATCCAAAAATCCCTAACTTCTTCTTCTTTCACTAAATCTTCGATTCCCTTCAAATCCTCCACCACCAAACCTTCATCATCATCTGTTCATCACCTAAATTCAGAATATCCATCGCCGCCATTCGCTTCTCGTCGTCACAGATATGGTTTCCGCGTGGGTTGTCTTACGCGAATCTCTTGCTCGATTTCAAACCACCATTACCGTCAACCCCGATCATCACGTCCCACCTACAAACACACTAAACTTGTCTCAAATAAAACCCATAAACACCCACAGCAATCTCTATGATTATCATCCACCAAACCCTAGCAAACAATTTATCATCCACCAAACCCTAGCAAACAATTTCATTATCATCCACATCTCCCAAACCCTAGCCACCCACAAACACACCATCAACTACCACCACTGTCAACCACCCCCAAACACAATGTCCTTTCTTTTCAAACAAACCCATTTTCGAAATCTCAACAAGAAGTTTTCTATAATCTTTGGAATCTTTAGAAGCAGTAGAGTCACTGAAATAATAGCAAAGCCTAGATGATAGGTAACAAAAGCATCAGTGACATCTTGACCAACAAAACTCAGCAGAGGTGTTTCACCACCAGGATGGTGTTTGGACCACTCGGAGACATCGTAGACCTTGCTCTGTATAGAGATCCACAGATCTCCAAGCTTGTTGTGTCGCTGGAGGTCTTCTCGAGAAAGGTAACTCTTTGACTCAACCATTGAATTAAGAATGTGAGAGAAAAGTGAGATACGGTGGCCACGCGATATAGTTGATATTGGTTCGACGGTAGTTGGGTGATACAGTGGGGAGAAAGGGATTCGTGACAGAAGGGGCGGTTGGGTGACTATGGTTTTGGTGTTTAGTGGCGACGGCAACTAGGGGGTGGCGGCGGCTAGGGTTTGGGTGTTTGAGTTGTGGTGGATTAGGTTTTGTGATGAATGGCTTTTGTTTTGTTTTATTTATTTATTTATTTTTAATCTGATATATATTATTAAATCTGTTTTTAATTTTTAGTTTTTTAATTAATTAATAAACTTGTTTTAATATAATTGTTTTTGTATTTTTGTATTTTTTATATTTTAGTTTTGTAAATTGTTTTTTGTATATTTTATTAATTATTTTAATATTATTTAATATTAAATAATATTAATATTATTTAGCCTGCTTTTAACCCTGCTTTTACCATTATACCTTTAACGATCTAACCGAACCATAATAGAATTGGACGACAGGGACTGAAATACGTATTTTTGGAAACTAGTAGGACCTATCAAGATAATTCTCAAAACCGGGGGATCATTTTGGCTATTAGGTTAAACTAGAGGGACTAAAATGAATTTCACCCCTAAAGTATAATTAGGCAACCAATAAAAACAGAAAATCATTTTCTAAAGGCACAAAAGAGGAGAAGAAGAGAGGGAGAAGAAGAGATGGCAATGAACAATAATAACATGAAATCAGAAGCGCGAAGAAGGAAAATCCAGGAGTTAGGGTCGGATCGGCTGGCTCTCATTACGGGTCGGATCCAAGCCCTTCCTTCATCGCCAAGAACACCATCATCATACGCTCATGCACGCAATGAATCAACCCCAGCTGTTTTCTTCTCACAAGATCACGAGACCCCACGAACCCCGGCCTTCTCTGATTACAACAATGGTACCCATCTAATCTTTCTATTAATGTATCAATGTTGATTGTTTTCATATATATTTCTCATTATTTTATAACATTGGGAGGATATATAAAAATTTTCAGACTCAGATGTCTGGATTCTATGTGCAATTAAATTCTTAGGGATTCGAAATTTTTTGTCGTTTTGCGCATAACAATAGATAAAGTAATATGCATCGAAATTGAGATATGACATTCGAATTTTTGTTAAAATCAGGACCATCTCACTGATAATGACTCGTCGGATTGTTACGCGTTAATTCTAGAAAGGAAATGCAGAAAATTAATTCTTATGTACATGACAAATCTTCACGTTCATTTGGAATTTCTTATTCAAATGAATTTACTATTCTTAAAATGATCACACCATAAATTTGATTCTAGTATAATGCCTCATTGAAGAATAAAAAGAATTTACTTGCATGATTGTAAACTAAAAAAGCTATTGCAAAACAACCTTTTAGTCTTTTGCATATATAGAATGTTTTATTTTCTTATATGGTTAAAATCATCAGCAGTGTTCATTCAATCTTTAATTACTTGATTTCTTGAATTCACTCTCTGAATTCCCATTTGCAGTATTGATTTTTACATGTTTCGAGCAAGTTCTCTGGTCTGTAAGCATCCTCAGGAATTCTGATTTGTTTGTGGAGTATAGAAACTAATTATTTTCACAAGATTATTACTTTCTTGATCATTTTTCTTCAAAACTTGTATCTATATATTGAAGTTTATACATCTTTAATTGCATTCCTGTTGTTTTGATTGGTTCGATCTGCAGCTGGTCCTGATAAGGTTTCAATTGATGCCACCACTTTCAAACTGCTTAAACATGAGAATAGTATTGGTTATTTGAGAGCAAAAACAATTGATATTGGAAACAGAGTTGAGACACAACTGCACAAAATCAATGCTGAAAGGGAAGCTATGCAAGCTCCTGCCGCGGATGACACCAAATCGGAACCATTGCAAGCCAAATCAGCTGTTCAAGACATTTCGAACGATGAAAAGGAGCCACTCTCAGAACCAACCAAGCCTAACCAAAACAAGCTTTTCTCTTCGAAACGAATACATTACTGCATTATATATTCTCAGGGCACTCGCAGCTTCTGCGCTCTTGTGATAGCGCTTTTGGTAGTTCTATCTTATATGGATTATCCATTGTTGAACATAGTGAGCTCGGATAGTCTTGTAGCCTCAAGGCCTCTATACATTCTCCTGCTAACGGATATAACAATCGTGGTAGCACAAGTGTATTTGGAGAATCGAAGGGAATTGGAAGAGGCTGAGGTTGAGAGATTAGCTCAGGAAGAAGGGCATAACATGGTGGAAGCAATTGTTCTAATGGAGAGAGGCTTGGTAGCGTACCAGATTATCCGGGGAGTTTTCATAGATTTCAGTATATATGCAGTGGTTGTCATCTGTGGTCTTTCTTTAGTGTAGATGTTTTAGAATTATGATAATTTTGATCTCTTTGTTTCACTGCAGCCTTAGCTAGTTGCACTAATGAGCAATAATTTTGTTCAAACTCTATTTGTTTATTCATTTCTCTGCCTGATTCAGTTTCTGTATTAGACAATACGGAAAATAAAGGCTCACTGTTTTGCTTCACAAATAGCATATATGTGAATGCCATGGCACTTTAATCTGGCATACTGTGAATAAACTGATTTTTGGTGAAAGTTCGTGTGATAGTAAGTGTTGATCGATCTATTTTGTTCGAGATAGAGTTTGAATGTATGACAATCAATAATGCTCAAGGTGCATAGGTGTTGATGCAAAAATTTAAGTGTATTGAATGCACTACATATGACATGAGCATTTTATTGACCGGAGCTCAAGATTTGGTAAGGACTTTTCCTTGATGAAACTACTCCAAAATTGAACAAGAGCTTGGAAAATTACCAATCCAAGCTTGTCATGATTTTTTTCTTAGAATGAATTGATCTTATGGTTTTGAAAAATACTCATCCGATGCTCTCTCTCCTATATATCCTCGCTTATATAATTGAATCTCTACCAATTTTTCTCATCCATCACTTTTGAATTGATTTCTCTTATCCTATTTATAGTGTTTCCATAAAGTTGCATTTGACAATTGTATTTTCATTTAGCCACGTGGATACAGATAGATGGCATTTTAGGTTGCCACTCACCTAGTGATGGCAAAAATCCCCAACCCACCCCAAACCGATGGGGCTTCGATCCATTCGGGGCAGGTTTGGGGCGCTAAAAATGGGACTTGGGTTGGATATGGGTCAAACCTTTTCGACCCATTTTTTTATTGGGTCGGGTATGGGTCAACCCCTTATGCTTCAACCCGCCCCGTTTGACCCCGGTTTTATATAATTATTTTTTTAAATATAAAAATATAAAGGAAAAAACAAATCTCTAATCTTTTTGTCTTTTTACCTAATTGCATTTATGTTTGAATTTAAAATTTATTAAACTTAGATGTTGTGCTCTATGAAATTTAAGTTTATATATGAATTTTAAGTGTATATATGTTCTATAGCGTATGTTTATATTTAAGTGTATATTTAAATTTCCAATCAAAAAGAAAAAAAATATATGTATTTCTTTTTAATTTAAATGTATTTTAAAATTTAATTGAATATTAACATTTAAATCAATGTCTTAAAATTCAATTGTATGGTAAAATAATTTGTATGTTTAGTTGTTCGAGAATATATATTTTTATAAAGAAAAAAAAAAGAAACGAAACAAGTCATTTCGAATCGGATATAGGGCACATCTAGTCATTTCAGGTCGGGTTTGTGTCGAAAAACGAAAACCCATTTGAAACACGGGCCGAATTTGTGGCAACTCGTACAAATCAGGTTTCGAGTATGAGACAGTTCTAATCTGATCCATTACAATCCCTTGACTTTAGAAGCTCAGCTTGGTTCTCTACTTCTCTTTCTCTCAGCATGACATCTACTCATCTCAACTCTTGACACTTTTTTTTTTTTTTTCAGTTTAGGTCGGACTTTTATTGCCCATCCATCCTCTTCTCTAATTTCTCTAATTTCCTTACCAAGTGACGTTCATTAATGTTTCTTGGACTTGACACATATGTGCATTATAAGTGTTGAATGATCGATTTTGTTCAAACAATTTGAATGTTTGATAATCAATAATGCTCAAGATTAGCATAATCAAAATTTCCATAAAAAATAAAATAAAATAAAAAAATTGTTTTCTCTGATTTTACATTTTAGGGAGATTCTATCCAAATTGTGTTCAAAAAATTCTTCAAATGATATCATAAATCCTAAGAGCATCTCAAATACAGACATGTATGTGGAGAAAATTGAGTACCACATAGGATAGATAGATTAAAAAATTTAAATAAATAAATAAATAAATAAAAACTCTCTCTAATGCAATTATCTAAGTTGAATATGGATATGATGTGGCAAAAAAAAAAGTTAGAGAATATGAAGTTGGGTTTCTAATTCTAGAAACTCTCCTATAAAAGCTGACTAGAATTTCTAACTTTTTCTACCAATAATATTAAAGCTCATTTAATTGTAAAATAAAAGAGAAGAGAGAGTGGAATAATTGTTTTATTATGATTAATCATAAAATGGATACATATTTGACTTTAGATAATTGGAGATGTGAATATACATTTCTATAAAAAATAAATAAATAAAAATAAATAAATAAATCAAAAGTGGACCCATGATGAATAGAAATACTGATGTGACACTATTCAGAAACTCAAAAATGTATATTTGTATTGAAGATGCTCTTATATATATATATATGTAAGATTCCTACTACTGCCAAGGTCTTGTGTGTTGCCTACAAAATAATAAGTGTAGTAGGTGGAAATTGACAAATGAATGTCATTGGTAATTTCCAAGCTGGTCATTTGTCATACCTTGTTGCAATGGTACTTGGATTTTCATTTAATATATTGGTTATTGGGGGACCAGTGCATCAATATTGGACCCAATATTGGGCTAGAGATTTGTCATGCTTCAGTGTCGTCTTCAGTATGGCAAAACAAAATTAAAGGAAAATTCAAAATAGAGATAATTGTTTTCAAAACCATTTTCTCATGAATTTCAAAACCAAAACTACGTAGTTTCTTGTCTGTCTGTCTACATACACGTAGTGGAGCTACGTCACGCCACACCAAGCAGAATGTTTTCTGCTTAATTTGTTCCGCTAGCAGAACCAACAGGGGCGTATCTCGTAGATGGACAAGCTTAGGGTCTTGGCAAATGACTCCCGTGTTAGCGGCTTGAATCCTACCAATGGCGATAGTTTTTAAAAAAAAATATCTAGTCCCGAATTAATAGATATCATCAAAAAAAAAAAAAAAAACACTCTATATGTCTTAAATTTGATTCAAACATCCAACAAAGTGTTTGCCTTATCATTGATTTTGTGCCAGGAAATGATCTACAATTAATTATTTGCTTTATTAGGTGAAGCTGACCTTTGTATTATGAAGAAGAACAGAGAAGCTTTGAAGTAGTTGAGGCCATAAAAACTGATCAAGAGAACTTGCTAGGACAATAAATAATAAATACCACCTATGGAGGCAGTACTGTTAGTAGTTGGAATTTGCAAGTACTTGGAATCATGGACTCGCTATTTTTTAGAACGTGGTCTCTAAAAAAATGTCTTTATCAAAATTGTGGGCTCTTCTAGCTGTTTTATGGAAACTTGAAATTGGAATTGAAATTGCATCAACTGATTTAAGTAATCACAAGCGAGTTGCCTGTAAGCACTTAATTCTTTGTTGTATTGGGTTGAGAAATAAGACAAAATGGAAAACTTGATTTTGGTAGGAATCATAATGATGGTGGGCATCATTTCATTTCATTCTCAACCTCTGTTTTTGCTTTTCTTCCAACCTTTTAAAAAAAAAAAAAAAACTTGTATAACTATCTTCATTCTCTGGAAATGATTATCTAACTTTGATTATGAAATGTTAAAGTCACATTTTCACATGGTAATTAATTAAGAAGGTTGAAAATGGAGTTTTTTTTTTTTTAAGGCAACTAAGTAGTTGGCTAGTGGAAGTTGATCTCCTTCCAACTACACACATTAATTACATAATGACTTTTGGGGTTGGATTTTGCCTATAAATACAAACCCAAGCTCTCTCCACAAATCATCCAAGCAATAGCTTTCCTTTTCTCCCCTTTGTTCTTTCCTCTTGTAGAGAAATGTTGTAGTTCTCTCCTAAATATTAGAGAGAGGTTGTAATCTTTTTGGTCTAATAAAGTCCCTCAATCTTTGCCCGTGGATGTTTCCCTCAAATTAAATTGGGGATTTTACCATGTAAAAATTGTGTGTTCAGTTTTTCTCTATTTTTTTCTCAAGTCCCCACTTTAGTTGCAATATATTGCTTCCATATACAAGTTCCTAACAGTGGTATCAGAGCATCCGGTTGTATTCCAAGCTGCTAAGTTGTCAGATTCTCTTGGAAATTCTTAGTATGCTCTGTGGTTGCAGCATTGATTGATCTTCCACATCAGAAAAGAATTGTTCTTGAGATTATTGACTAAGAGCTTCCAGTAGTATTCGTGGTTGCTGGAAATAAGTGTGGTGGTGTGGAAAGTGCATGTCTAGGAAAGGTTCTAGCTAAGGAAAGACTTGGTACTTAAGAGGTCCATTGTGACCCACCTCTCTTTCCTAGGAACCTACCTGGTGTACTGTTCACAACTACGGTCACTATTCCGGTATACGGTACTATTCATATATACGACACTATTCACACATATGATACTGTCACGATGAAATAGTGTAACTCGATCCTAGTGAGAAGCAGTTCATTATCAACAAAATGGCAATGAAATTCAAGATTGAGAAGTTCAACGGGAGTAATTTCTTGTTGTGGAAGATAAAGATGAGGGCAATTCTAATGAAAGACAATTGTTTGTTAGCAATTGGAGATAGACCAACAGAGATCACAGATGATAACAAATGGAAAGAGATGGATGGCAATGCAGTTACTAATTTACATCTAGCATTAGTTGATGGAGTGCTATCAAGTATAGCGGAGAAGAAGACAGCAAAGGAGATATGAGACACTCTGACAAGATTATATGAGGCCAAGTCACTACACAACAAAATCTTCTTAAAGAGAAGACTTTACACTCTTCGAATGGCGGAATCTTCATCTTCCACAACAAGAAATTACTCCCGTTGAACTTCTCAATCTTGAACTTCATTGCCATTTTGTTGATAATGAACTGCTTCCCACTAGGATCGAGTTACACTATTTCACCGTGACAGTATCGTATGTGTGAATAGTGCCGTATCTGTGAATAGTACCGTATACCGGAATAGTGACCGTAGTTGTGAACAGTACACCAGGTAGGTTCCCAGGAAAGAGAGGTGGGTCACAATGGACCTCTTAAGTACCAAGTCTTTCCTTAGCCAGAACCTTTCCTAAACATGCACTTTTCACACCACCACACTTATTTCCAGCAACCACGAATACTACCGGAAGCTCTTAGTCAGTAATCTCAAGAACAATTCTTTTCTAATGTGGAAGATCAGTCAATTCTGCAACCACAGAGTATACTAAGAATTTCCAAGAGAATCTGACAACTTAGCAGCTTGGACTACAACCGGATGTTGCAACTAAAGTAGAGACCTGAGAAAAAAAATAGAGAAAAACTGAACACACAATTTTTACATGGTAAAACCCCCAATTTAATCTGAGGGAAACATCCACGGGCAAAGATTGAAAGACTTTATTAGACCAAAAAGATTACAACCTCTCTCTAATATTTAGGAGAGAACTACAACATTTCTCTACAAGAGGAAAGAACAAAGGGAGAAGAGGAAAGCTATTGCTTGGATGATTTGTGGAGAGAGCTTGGGTTTGTATTTATAGGCAAAATCCAACCTCAAAAGTCATTATGTAATTAATGTGTGTAGTTGGAAGGAGATCAACTTCCACTAGCCAACTACTTAGTTGCCTTAAAAAAATAATTTCATTTTCAACCTTCTTAATTAATTACCATGTGAACACTTGAAGTCATCATTTTCACATGGTAATTAATTAAGAAGGTTGAAAATGGAGTTTTTTTTTTTAAGGCAACTAAGTAGTTGGCTAGTGGAAGTTGATCTCCTTTCAACTACACACATTAATTACATAATGACTTTTGGGGTTGGATTTTGCCTATAAATACCAACCCAAGCTCTGATCTCCACAAATCATCCAAGCAATAGCTTTCCTCTTCTCCCTTTGTTCTTTCCTCTTGTAGAGAAATGTTGTAGTTCTCTCCTAAATATTAGAGAGAGGTTGTAATCTTTTTGGTCTAATAAAGTCCTTCAATCTTTGCCCGTGAATGTTTCTCTCAGATTAAATTGGGGGTTTTACCACGCAAAAATTGTGTGTTCAATTTTTCTCTATTTTTTTCTCAAGTCTCTACTTTAGTTGCAATATATTGCTTCCACGTACAAGTTCCTAACAGATTAATTTGTTCTGGCTCATCTGATAAATTTTTCTAAGTAATAAAAATGCAAATTATGATAATTATGCTAGCTTGTAATTAAGTTATCTATGATCATCCTAACTACAGAATTATTATTGTTATATAATTAAATAAAAAATATCAGTTACAAGAATTTCGTACGTTCCTTTATGCCAAATCTTAATCTGCACTTATGTAAAATGAAGAATAAATCTAAATTTTACAATGGTGCCAATCGGGATTCCGTACGTTTTTTTCCTGCGGTTATCAATTCCACAACGTCATGTAACACATTCCATAACGTTGTAGGATCGAATAACACCCACATAATCTGGTTCATTGTAAGATTATCATGTGTGGTAATCACACATGTTTTTTTTCATACGTATAGGATTCGATTACACAACGTTGTGCAATCAATTCCCACACTAAAAGAAAAACGTGCGGGAAACCCACAACTAATCAGCTGTCATGAACCAAAAAGAGATTCAATTAAATTGGTTTTGTTGTATATTTCTCCACCGCTATTTTACAGAGAACTTGCAACTGAAGCAGTGGACCAGAAAGATGTGGTTAGAGGACATTGTAACCGGACATTGTAACCATTCAAAGTGGACCTGGTTTCTTGGCTCTTAACGCTCTAAGACGACTCTTCTGACACAAGTTGGAATTCTATTTATTTTCAACGAAACAGATGGGTCCTTGAGACAAATCAGATTTGGCTGCACATATGACTGGTCACATATGCTGTGAGCCACTACCCATAGAATCCTAAGATGATAAGAAGTTAAAAAAGTTAAAGATTAAAATTCTGTTCAACGAAAGAGACTCTTCAACCACTGTTAAATAGTGTCAAATGTGATTCAGTGGTAAAAGAAGTTCATTAACCTTGTAATATCACAAGTTTGACCACGGCCCGATGTAGTTTAGTGTAAAAAGCGTTCATACAAGCCGATAATGTTTTAAGTTCGAGTCTCTGTACCACATGACTATATCAAAACAAAAACAAAACAAAAGAATCTTCTGTCATTTAAAGTCTTTAAGCTCACACTATTACATAAATTTGGGGTTTTTTTTAGAGAGGGGGAGGATTTGAACTTGCAACTCGTAGTATAGGTATGAAAAGTTTACAACCAGACCAACCCCATCTCGTCAATTTTTTACTCTAGTTATGTCTCATATTCATATAGTTTGAACTTTGAAGTCACAGTAAAATTTTCTAGTTTTGTTGTGCGCATGCTTGTTTGTACAAAAATTTCTAGACCGACCAACTGGACAGTGACCTGTCAATTGCAGGGTCTGGACCACTATATCAACAAGAATATTTTAATAAAATTTTGTTTGCACTAGCTAGGGATTCATTATTGTAATTCCACTGCTTTGATTTTGCCTATTAGAGTTCACTAAAAGAGGCAAAGAGCTATTGCAATTTTGGCTCTTGAAACATAAAGTAAGAAAATAGAACCAATGCATTTTCATCTTATTTTATTCAAAAAGCGTTACGTGAAGCTGAAAAATAATAATAATTAATCCCTCATTTGAAGATAGACATTTTGCTTATAATAAAATAATCATCATCATAATCATTAATTTTCTGACCTATAATCAGGATAATATTATTTAATTCTTTAGAAAACAACAACAAACACTGCGCAGATGATCATTCCATTTTGCTTTTAATGGATTGCTTCAACTTCAATAATGAAAAAGTTCATGAAAGAGAGGCCAAAAATCACTCCTCAAGTGATTTAAGAGAAGAAGCAGAAGCAAAAACAAAAGAAAATGAAATTGCATCAAAATTAACAAGAAAATTATGAGACATTAAATCTAAATATATTTTAGAGAAAATAACATTAAAGATTTACCACTAACTTGATATGATCAAAAGCAATTGTGATTCAAAAACCACAGAACATTTTTCTTTCTCATATATCTTGAATGATCATGCTAATTAGCCGATCAATTCTTCTCAAAAACTCTAGAAGGAACAGCAAATCGAGCTGAAAAAGATCGAGAGACGTTATCCGGATCAGCCCAGATGAATCCCTGGTCGAAATTCTGCGAATATGTGTAAGGATCATATGGTACGTGTACACGAGTAGTACTAGTACTCGATGAGCAATTGAAAATTCTCTTCTTTTCTCTCATGATCTTCCTCCACAGCAGTCTCCATCCAGGGATATTTGATCCAGTGACCAATTCGTTAAGCGAAAGCATCTGATCATAGCCGGCTTTCACGTAGTTCTGGCACCAACAGAAGCTTTGATTGCCTGAACTGCACCAACTGCCAAGTTCCATGGTGTGTGTGTGTGTGTGTGTGAGAGAGAGAGAGAGAGAGAGAGAGAGAAGCAGTGTTGTTAAAGTTGTAGATGTTTTTAGAATTTGTGCTTTCTGTAGCAAAGAGAGTGAGTGCATGCACTAAACTATTTATACAAGGGAAAACACATGTTTTGAAGTCAAAACATATGCATTGTCCTATAGCAGAGTTATTTGAAAAGTAATCCAATTGGAAGACACAATTAAATAATTATCACACAATTACTCATACAAAGTAGTGGGGTACTTTCTACTTTTCCTTCAATTATGTGATAAGATTTCAGTTCTTTGTCTATTAAATCGCAAAGTATGAGTAAATCTCTTTCATAGTTAGTCTTATCTATTGATATTATCAAGTTCCAACAAATCTCTAACAGATTTTTAAAATAAATAAATAATTATCAATTTTTAATTCAAAGAGTAGACTTTACTTGAGACTAATTTTCAGTGGATTGCCAGAATTCAATCCTGAAATTAAGTGGCATGTGATGGTAGATTTTTTTTTCAATGCACCCATGTGTGTGTTTTACTCTTTCTTGACAACAATTGAATTAGCTTAATGGGGTTAGATGGATTTGTTGTTATAGAACATAATGAAATATATATATACACATAATCTTTTTATTGGCAGTTCGTTCAGACAATAAATATATCAGGACGAAGAATGTGGACTACAAATTATGAAGAAATTTTGACAAGTGTATACACTTTGAGTCAAAGTATGTAAATCTAGTGGTCCACATTCTTTGTCCTGATATATTTATTATCATAAAAAATCTGTATATATATCTCCTATTAGGTCATTCTAAAATTATAATTTCGGGACGACCAATCACAGCCACATGTTCAAATGTGTTCAAATGTTTGTTAAAAAAAATCAGCCTTTTATTTAAACATGTGGCTATGGTTGGTCATCCTGAAATTATAACTTCAAGATAATCTGATGGGAGAACCTTATATATATATATAGAGAGAGAGAGAGAGAGAGTAGTATCATGACAACTCGAATTAAGACATTCTCAAGTTGAAAGAGCGATATCATTTACCATCAAGACACATTAGGTTGTGATTAATTATAGACCATAATGACATTAATGAGCATTAGTAGGGGTGGGCACAAAGTTCGGAACCGAACCGAACCAAACCGAAAAAAGGGTGTTCGGTTCGGTTCATAGGATTAATTCGGTTTAAACCGGTTTAAAAAATCAAAACCCGAAACGTTTTCGGTTTAAACCGGTTTTGGTTTTTCAAAACCGGTTTGAACCGAATAAACCGCCTATATAAGTAAAAAAAAAAAAAAACCCAAACCTTTTCTAATGTTCTTTACTTCTCTCTCTTAGCCGTCGAAAATTGAATTTACTGTCTATTCAATTTGTGATTTTTTAAAATGAATTATAAATTAAATATTATTAGCTAGGTTTGATTTGGGTTTTTTTGGGCTTGGGCTATTAAAATTTATCAAACTTGGCCTAAAATTAGAATCCAATAGCCCATCAAATTTAAAAACATAAAAAAAAGACTAATTAAACTCATCAAACCAATAAGGCCCATTAGGCCCAAAACCGAAATGAACCGAGCCGAACCGAACCGATTAAAATCAATTCGGTTCAGTTCGGTTACCATTTCTTATTCGGTTCAAACCAGTTCAATTTTGGGTGAACCAAAATATTTTTGGTTCAATTCGGTTTTGCCCAAAACCGAACCGAACCGAACCGAACCAAACCGTGCCCACCCCTAAGCATTAGAGCATAGCTTTCCCCATTTAATTATTTAATAGAAATGTCTTTAGAGCATCTCCAAGAGTCTCCCTTGGAAACCCCATTAGCTTAATTAAGGGAGGAGCTGCATTTTTGCAGCTCCAAGAGGTCCCTTAAAGGACCGTTTAAATGAGTTTTGATGGAGCTCACTCTCTTAGTTAAGGGGTGGCTTTAGCCCCCTTAAGTGGGCTCAATGTATTTAAGTTTATTTTATTAAGTAGCATATATGTCTTAAATCTCAACATTTCTTTTATTTTTTCAATGGGTAATTTATTTTTATTTTAAAAAAAACTACCAAGAACTCTTTTTTTCACTATAAATAATATATATAAATTAAAACATAAGATAATAATAATTAATAAATTATTAAAGAAGTCATTTAAAGGAATATTCTTGAAACACGTACCCTCTTAATGGCCCTTTTACAACAACATCCACTCTTAAATAAAAGAATCTCCAAAGGAGACTCTTGGAGATACTTTTATGGACTAAGAGCATCTCCAATGCAACAGTTGCTTGCATACCAAAAATTGTTGACATGGCAATAATGTCAAGAAACTTGCTTCCTATGTGGTATAAATATAAATTTGATAGACAATCAACTCAAAATTTGGTCTACAATACTTCTTTTTAAAACACATTTATTTTTAATAACATGTCCAATTTTTATTTTTTTTTGTTCTTTTTTATTTTATTTTCTTACAAAAAATAGATGAAAAATTGATATCAATTTTAAATACTTACTAGTTAACCGAAAAAATTGCTATGCAACAGGTCGTCTGAAAGTAGACGATCATGTTGACAATGTCTAATATTTTTTTGTCATATCGGTGTGAGGTTGAATACGCACAACTGCATTGGAGATATATTTTTTATTAGACTATATATTTATCCTATATGGCAACTCTTTTTTTCACAAGTCACTCTTGCATTAGAAATGTTTTAATAATGTAAAACAATAATTAATTGCTAAATTGTTTTTGATCTATAGCCTTGTTCAAATTTCAATCCAATATGTTAAAATTGATCAATTTGATTAAACTTTTTTTTTTTTTTTTTTGAAACTATCAATTTGATTAAACTTTATTTATGGGTTTCGATGGTTTTAAATAAATGGGCTAGATTTATGTATCGACATATAGAGTGTATGTTTTATTTTTGGTGATTCAATCCCATCAATATTAAAGGGGGTGTATTCAATCTAGAGTTCGTTTGAGTTTGGTGGATTTGTTTTTAGTGATGAATTTTGATGCATTCCATAGATTTTATAGATTTTTTAAATAATTCTTTTTTGTTGGACTTTTACACAAAATTACATGGAATTGAATGAATTTTTAATGAATTTTTATTTTTTTTGCCAAAAAAAAAAAAAGATTGTTTTTTAAGCATAATATTTGATTGTTGGTCATATATTATTTTTGAGACATTCAAAAATATATATATATATATATATAATCGTTTAAGGCTATCAATCACCAACAAATTTACACGGTACTTCTATTTATATTAATCAAATTAATAAAATTTTGATATTATAAAAAGAATAATTGACTTTTTAAATTCTAATTATCAAGACAAATACATTCCAGTTCTCCATTCCAAAAGATAAAATGTCTCTGTTAAAAAAATATATATACAAATATGAGACTTTTGTTTATATTAATCATATTAATGAAAATTGATTTTTTTTACTTACAATGACAACGACTCGAACCTTGAATTATTGTCAAACTTTTTTTTTATTAATTTTAATTATCAAGGTCAATTGTTAGATTTTTTTTTATTATTATTTGTTAATTTAAATACATTATAAAAGCCAAATCCATCGAAATCTAAGAGGGTTGAGTAAGCTTTGTTATAGGCATTTATGTTTATAAATCTAATTTTAAAATTCATCCAAATCCATCAAATTCCATATTTCCATCACTTAACCAAAATCTGCAAAGTGATGACTTTTTTTAATACACCTAGATTTATTTGGATTTCTTAAAAGTCTGAATTGAATACACCTAAATTTATTTGGATTTCAATCTGTATTGAATACACCCATTCTTGGATAAATTATTTACAAATCTAAATTGATAGCACCCAGACTTTTGAAATATTTTAAATTCCAACCAATTCTAGATTGAATACACCCCCATAAATTTCAAATTGATGAACATCTTCCCTGATCACGTTTACAAATCGGAAATTTAACTCCTTATTTGTGTGTAGAGTTCACATATTTTGATTCATAATACACTTTTTTTTTTTTTTTTTTTTTTTTTTTTTTTGTAACATTGTAATCACAAATTAGGTATTAAATTATTTTTTCGTCATTAAGCTTTCTGTTCTCAAACTTACAAATAGAGGGAAGTGTTTGAAGTGAGCCCATTGAACATGAGTAAAGCCTAGCCGCCTAGCTTAGTTCACTATGGGCTACAAGAGATCAACAGAATTCTCTTAATGGATTGGGCAATTATACCAGTTTAATGCCCACCCGACCCATTTCCCGAGTCCATCATAGGAATTGATACTTGAGTACTTGACCCGTTGTCCGCAATACTTATTAGGTTAATTTCCAAAATATCCCTAGGCAAATTATACAAACTTTCCCTGATGTATTTATTAATTACTAGGCTCCCTGCATGATTTTTAAAGACTTCATTGATCAACATATTTAGGGTTAATTACAATAAAATGCCCTGATGTTTTGCAATAACACTGCTATATTCAACTTTTACGTTTGTTAACGAAAATATACCCTTAACTACTTTGACTAACCGAAAACTTAATGGTGCACTTAACAGCAAAAAGGCAAAAATATATTTTGTTAACAATATATATATTATCATAAATAATATATAAAAATAAAATAAAAAACCTTTAAATAAAATATTAAAAATCAAAATAAATATATATTTATATACAAAGTGTTCTTGTGAGATAGAGTGTGATCTCCCACCATACATCCATTGGAGATCTGGGTCACATCTGAGATCCCATATCTCCGCGATGGCATATTGTCATCCTTCCTTTGTTCGTGTCTCTCTAAACCACACCAACTGCTACAACCTTCTTCTTCGGTCATCTCACTGCCTCCTCATTCGACTGTCTTCCTCCCGTCTCCTCCCTATCTTTCTTCCGCTGCCATCAACGGTCAATCTCACCCCTTTAGTTTTGGGTTAATTACATTCTTCACTTTTTTTTTCTTGCTTTTTGTTGTTGTTGATTTTGTTTGGTTTTTGTTAAATATTTTTGTTGATTATGTTTGAGTGATTAAATGTGCTTTGGGTGGTTGATTTTGGGATTTTCATATATAGGTTGTTGAATTTGTGTGGTTTTGATGAGATTTTTGGGCAATAATTTTTTTATTTTTTATTTTTATTTAAGAAACAAACCTTTGCTCAAAAGAAAAAAAAAATCAGTTTTGTTCCTTTTAAAAAAAAATCAACATTATTCTCAATTATATTTTTGGGTAAGTTAATCCATAACATGAGATTTAGCTTTTTATTTTCATAAATTGTCTTAGATAATTTTCTTTTTTTTTTTAATTTATCATAGATAATATTCGGTGGATGAGATAAAGATGAATCATGTTTCGTTAATTTCTTTAATTTTTATTGTTAAGAATTATTATTTTTTTTTTTAAAAAAAAACATTATTTTAAGAATAATATTTTAATCCTTCATAACACATTAAAATGACAATTTTGATAATTTTTAATAAAGTGTTAGTCCACCGTTAAGTTTCCAGTTAGTCAAAGTAGTAAAGGGTTTGTTTTTGTTAATAAACACAAAGTTGAATATAATTGTGTTATTGCAAAATGTCAGGGTATGTTACCGCAATTAACCCACATATTTACTAAACAATACTGAAGGTCCTAATTTACATTGCATCATTTTAATTAACTAATATGTGACAAGTGAGAAAATTTATAATTAGTGTCAATTTAAAATGGAATCATACCTCATATTTAGCATTATTAAATTTTAAAGCTTAAATAATTTTATTTTCCTTTGAATGTGGAGTATGAGAATGAATATTATATCTGGACATTCAGAATGAAGAAATAAGGAAGTCATCAAAGAAATCTTCTAAAATTATAAAATTTTGTTTTATTCAGGCAATAATTTTACGTTTTTAATCAAGCATGAAATAATTATAAAAATATAATTATAATTATATTCTCTTTCCTTCTCTCTCTCTAGCTAGGTCACCACATCTTTAATTTTTTTTTCTCTGGTACCGACATCTTCTTCCCTTCGTTGGCGATCACTCCTCTCTTTCTCTCTCTTCTCGCTTTCTCTCTCTAGGTTGGAATTATGTTTCCTCTCCTTGTTCCTCCTACATTGATAGGATTTGATTTTATATGGTGGTAGTTTGGTCACTGAAAATTTCATGGGGTTAAAAACATAAAAACTATTGTTTGTGACTATAAACAAAAAATCAATAATTTTATAAGGTTAGTTTTGCACTTTCCCATTTTTATAGTAGTCCACAATAACTCTTCACAAAATTTTCAACACCATAAAAAAGATCTTATCGATTAACCAAAAACAAAATATATAAGAAAAAATGGAAGTATGTATAACAATCCACATTTGGATATGACTCGAATTTTCTATGGTTACCAAGCAGGATTCAACCAATGCGGAGACTTCCTGAAGACGCGGGAAACATTTGGAAGTATGAGATCGTGTTTGAGATCGTGTTTGAGGGAGGCTTGAAAACCTAGAAGAACTGAGAAACGAAGATTTGTGAAAAGTGTTGATGATGTGGAAAGTGGTGTGGGTAGTGTTGTGGCAATGACAGCGGTTCCCACAGTGGTAGAAAAGTTTTGTTGGTAACACAATGGAATTGACAACGATAGGGACAGCGGTTTCACTAAAAATGTGGTGCTTGGATCGCGGTTTTCTAAGCGGACAATTCTGGTAACTTCAATACGGTATAGGGAGTGGGTGGCCAACCGCAACCCGAACCGTAGTTAATCATAAGCATGCAAGAAACGGAAAATCTTTAGCAGAAAAGGAAGTATTTTCTTTCTGCAAGTTCTTGTGCTTGAAGGAAAAAAATTTCTCTTTGCTTTGAACAAGAAGATTTGTGTATAATAGAAAATAGTATTTTTGTGAAATAAGAAAGTCTTATACGTATAGAAGATGAAATTCATTATAGGTCTAAACTCCCTGTTACTAATATAAATAAACCATAATAACTAAGTTATTGTGTGTGAATTTGCAAATACTAGAGAAATCTCGGAGAGTAGGCATTGGATGTAATTGGGTTTGGAGTGTCTTAGAGAGAGAATCCTAAGTGTGTTGATTGTAATAATTTGCTACATAATGGATTTTTTCTCTTGTCATTGACGGCTGTGGTTTTTTCCCTGTTATTAGGTTTCCACATAAATCTTATGTTTGCTTGTGGCTATCCGGCTATGCTACGCGGTAGCATAGCAATCAGTATTATTGCTAACATCCACATTCACAACCTTCATTTTCCAAGCATAAATCCCCACAACACAAAACTCATCAGAAACAAGCGGTGGTGATCAATTCTATATATATTTGTATTACTGAGTATATCAGAAAACCCATGATGCAGTATGTGCATGCCTAGTGTTGCCAATAGAAGAATGACGAGCAATGAGCATCAACCTCTGTAGATAAGCTTCATGATCACCCTTTCGGCCTTTTGTCACCACCCACTCTCACATTTTTTTCAGCCCATTACCCAATAAAAAAGTAACCCTCTTCTGATAATAATTCCAAACTTTTTTCCTCCTTTTTATTTTTTATTTTTTATTTTTTATTAATTTTAATATAATTTATACCTCCTCCTTTCCACAGCCACTTTACCCTCCTTTTTTGCTTTAATTTCCTTCTTCTATAAGATACTAGACTAGAGATTCTTCTTTATAACAATATATATAGAACCTAGAGAAACAGAGAAGAATATATATAAGAAAAATTACTATAACAAAGAAGAAAAAAAATGTGTCACCCAAGTTTTGATCCTTTGGTTCCTGTCACTACTAATTATCATCAAGGAAGACGATTCGAGGTAAGCAGGGACGTGGCAGCTAGGGAGGTTGAAATTACCCAGCAAGCATCAACCGCGATGATGGTTAGAGGCAGCGGTCGTCGTCGTCGTCGTGGTGGTGATGATGGTGGAGCAACGAAGAAGAGTAGTGTTTGTATATGTTCAACCACCAGCCATCCAGGGTCCTTCAGGTGTAGATATCATCGAATTGATTATAAATGGGTTGGCCGAGTTGGAGCCACCAAGTCCAGTTAGTTGGGATTTTGATGCCTTTTTAAGAAGCTGTGTGTAAGTGTCTAACTACACAACCATCCAGCAGAGTCCTTACAATGCAAATTTTCTTTTTCTGCTAATGAAAAATTCTCTTGCCTTACTTTTATGAATTACAATTAAGATATACCTAGGTTAATTAGGCTAGAATTTAATTTAAATTTGTTGTAATTTTCAATTGATCATTTTTGTTGATTAGGTATAATTAAATATGAATATAATAAATTCAAAATTATATTGGTTTTGTTTATCAGTTTTTTGTGGTTTTGATTTCGTACTTGTAAATTTATACTTCACATCCATATTCTAATAGTCATAGATTAAGAAGTATTTAAAATTTTGACAACAAAATTACAACAATTTGCGTTCGTGTATCGGAGGTGGTGTGCCGGCAAGCTTTGTACAAAAATATAATAATAATAATAATAATAATAAGGAACAAGATTTTCACTTGTTTTTCATACGAGAGAAGAGTACTCTCAAAACAAGTATACCAACACTACAACAAATTTGACCTATAGTTACGAAAACTTTTAGGGACGAATTTTTTTTGTCCCAATAGGATGTCTATTGGGACGAAAAAAAATTTATCCCTAAAAAACGTAAACCTGATAAAACCTTTAGGGACGAACAAATTTATCCCAATAGAATGCCTATTGGGTCGAAATAAATTTTTCGACCCTAAAAAGTACAAATGTAACAAGACCTTTAGGGACGAAATAAATTATTCGTTCCAATAGATTATCTTCCGAGACAAATTTTGTCCAAAGTGTTAAGACCTTTAGGGACGAAATATTTTTGTCCCAATATAACGTCTATTGGGACAAAAAAAAATTTCGTCCCAATAGGTTTTCTTTTTATTTAAAATTATAATAATTAATTAATTTTGTTGAAAATTCTTGATTTTTTTTTTTTTTTGAAGTTTTCCCTTAAAATAGATTAATAATTAAATTACCATATAAATTAGAAAATGACGCAATATAGATCATTTTGTTCGTCCAAAGTGGTTCTCTATCGAGATGAATTTTGTTTTGTCCCAATAAGTTTTTCATAAGGGTCAATAACTATTAGTCTTGAAAGGTTTTCTATTTTTTTTTTTAAAAAGGAACTGAACCGCTGGAACTGAAACCAAGGAACCAGACCAGAATCGGACCAGAACCACTGGTTTCAAATCAGGAACCGAAACCGGAATCATGTCTAATTCCAAGTAGGATTAACGATTGACCCTTTAATCTGATAATATATGCTTTATTAAAATAGTTTAATTATATGTTATGATAAATGTTTTTTTAATATCAATTTGTTTATCATATAAAAATAAATTTTAAATTAGTGGAATCAATCTACAAATAAAATTTTGATTGAAAAAAAATCAATAAAAATTTAATAACAAGTAAAGGTTATATATAAAAACTATGCTTTAATTAGCAAATACAAAGCAGCAACAAGGTGGATAAGGTTGTCTTTCTCACAAATCAATGATTCAACACACCATGAAAACACTAATTAATTGTGATTGGGGTGTGGGTCGGGAGTGGGGTCTCCTTCGAAGGCAACATACCCATTTTATTTTATTTTAAAAAAATTTCGTCCCTATAGGATATTTAAAGGGACGAAATATTTCGTCCCTACAAGTTGTCTATGGGAACAAAAAATTTCGTCCCTATATATTATCATTTGGGACGAACAAAATTTCATCCTTATATGTAGTCTTTGTGGACGAATTTCAATTTTCATCCCAAAGAACATATTGCAAACCACCTGAGACGGCGTAATTTGGAACGAATTTTGTTCGTCCCAATATGTCTATAGGGACGAATTTTGGGCTATTAGAACGAAAAAAAATCATCCCAATAGCCTTTTTTTCTTTTAGTGCAAGTAACCAAGATAATTTACAGAGTGTATATGTAACATTGCAGAGGGAATCCGGCACTTGAAATCTCCTTATCGATCTCTCTCACTCTCCATGTAGAAATATAGTTAATAGAATTAAATTCTTACCATAAATGAAGATAGAGTTATAGAATAACTTGAGAAATCCATTTCGACAACAACAAATATATCCAAACCTGACCCATATAATTTTCCAATTAAATTATCTTAAATATATATATACAGTATATATAAAATGAAGATCAATTCACTTTGTAACATTATAGAATTACTATCTCGCTTTAAAAATATACAAGATCCTGTATCTAATCATCCCTTTCTCTCTCTCTCTATAGAGAGAGGTTATTTCTTAAAAATCCCTTATTTTAAGAATTGTAAAGATCTTGTAGAAATTACATCAATCTTAATGAATTTTGATGTAATTTTTTATGACAAGTTTAATGAAATAGACATGTGAAAAAAAAAATTAAAAAGAAAAATTAAACTCTAAAACTATTTTTTCCGATTTTTTGAATATGAAACGAGAGAGAGAGAGAGAGAGAGAGAGAGAGAGAGAGAGAGAGAGAGAGAGAGAGAGAGAGAGAGAGAGAGAGAGAGAGAGGTGAAACATTGGAAAAAAAAAAGGGCAGAAATAGTTCTAATAATATGGTTCAAGATTTATTTATGTAAATAATTAAGCTGATAAGAAAATTATATATAACACTGTAGCTAATAATTACACATTCACATTTATAATCTATCTCACAATTAAATGAAATGAAAACATGCATATTGTATTAGAATATTTTCACACTCATTCTCACATTTTACATTAAAATCCCAAACCTGTTTCACTGTATTCATAAATGGGCCCGTGAAACCTCTGAATCATTCAGCTCTGTTGCAACTCTTGCAATCGATTCAGTGCTGTCAGTGATCACAATAAAATAATAATAAATAATTATTAACCTATTTGAAAAAAAAAAAAAAAACAATTTTAGAAAGTTAGAATTTAGAAATTTAATACACGATTTGGTTAAAACACAAATAGACCCCTCTGTTTTTTTGTTTTTTGTTTTTTTTTTTTGTTTTAATTAATAAAAAAAATAGAAATAAAAAAGGGAAAATAAAAACGAAAGCAGAATGGGTGCGCATGCCGTAAAACACATTAATCTAGAAAGGTACGTAGGTCTAAAAAAAAAATGAACTTAATTAACCATATAGTGGGATCATTCCTTTCTGTCTAAACCCGTGCAACCCAATTAACGACATGGCTTAATTCTGCTTGGGCCGCTAAAGTAGCAGGACCATAGTGAATTTTAGTTTAAGCTATAGAGAGATGCTTAGAACTTCCCTTTTAAGTATCGGAACTAGATAAAATCTTAAAAATTAGGTTCACTTTTCTTTTTATTTGGTCACCATGGAGATCCAATTATTATCAAACTTACGGAATTTTTATGGAAGGTTTTCCAAATATTTAACTTATTTCGATTGATCACGACAGGTTTTGATGTATTTTGAAACATATTTAGAACAAATTTTTTTTTTTTTTTTCTTTAACAATTGAAGAAGGGAAATAAAGTAGAAGTCTCCAAATCACTCTCCGGAGTGATCTGGATGGTGTATTTCCAAAGAGATTTTATAGACGTATAAAATTTTAATTTAGAAATTTCATACCCCGACACGTCACACATTTGTTTCTTTGTGTATTGGGAAAAGCTTCCAACACATTTTACGAAATTCTTTGGAAAGTTTCTAAAATATTTTTGTATTGTAGTGAGTAGTAGGTTTTTACGAATTTCGAAACCACTTGATCAGAAAAAAGTCAGAAACTTTTAACTTGCTTAAGGCTTAAAAGCATAAATTTGACAACAAAATTAAGAGGAAATTGTGAAAATAACCCATTCAAATAGTTGTTTTTTTATTTAACCGCAGGCATTGTTATTCATGTTTTTAACCATTTATGAAAATTTCTTTTCACCGATAACCAAACAATTACATTAATATCCCTAACCTATAGGAAATATTCCGTGCATTTATCTCACACCTTTAGTTATGAGATTGTCCGATTAACAAATGCCATGTGGCACAAACCAACAAAACACATTTATTTTCATTTAAAAACCAATTATTTTATACCACTTGTCATTTAAAAAGAATAAGAAGAGAGAGAATGAGACGAATGGAGAGAGAGAGAGGAGAGAGACGAAAAAAATAGAAGAAAAGAAGAAAGAGAGAACAAGAGAGAAGAAGAGGAAACAGAGAAAGAGATGGTGAAATATGAAAAATAAAAAATTTGTTTCACCTAACATGTGGTGAAACACAATTTGTTACACTTTTTTTTTTATTATTGAAAATTTGAAATATTATGTAGCTTGTTTCATGTTATTAAAGTGAAACACAATTTTTCTTTAAAAGAAAAAAAAAATTGTTTTGTTTATGTATAGGGATAATCAGGACATTAAACACTTAATGTGAGTAAAAACATAAAAAATAAATTAAAAAACAATAAATGGGGTTATAAACAAATTTCAATATTTTTTTAATATGATTCTTTTTATAAATGAGCAACACTATATAACAAAAAAAATAATAAATAAATAACCAAAAATTCAACATAAATTATGTGGTAAATAAGTTATCATCACCACACAAATCATGGGATGATGTGGTGAATGATATGACAATGACAAATCACTTACCATATCATTTGGGTTTATTTTTGGGTTGACTAGCATTAGTGTTTGCAAATTCCCGTAAAATTAAAACATGATAATAATTTTGATTTTACAGGTAATAAAGCATATATATATATATATATACACACACCATAAACCAGCGGGCAGCTTCTCAATTTTAGTTGTCCAGTTTCTTTAAAATCTAATTGATTTATAGCCATAAGATATATCCAAGGGTCAAATAATAATACGGTCTTTATAATTATATAAATGAGGGATCCCTCATAAAAGAACCATTATATATATATATAGTGACTCTCTCATGAGAGATCCTTTATTTTAATTTAGATAAAAACCATGATGAAAACACATTGATTTTTAATGAATTTTAATCTGAATTTTTTTTTTTATAGATGATGAATTCATTGAAATCTACCCATGAACAAAATTTGAGAATCTTTCAGTACTTTGATTGATAAATAAGATTCTTACCTTACGGTGGCAATTTTGACGAATAATAGTCTGGGTGTCCTTATTTATCAAAACCTCACATGATAATTTTGTCTGTTAAAAAAAATCAAAATATATGTCATAATATTGCACTAGCTAGTTTACATACAATAAATATATCACGATTCACGAGTATATCATTCAATTAAAAAAGGGTGATTGATACAATCGTACTACTATTGTTAGCATTCCTCGCTAAACTATATAAAATTGAAAAAGAAATATCAAATGTATGTATAAGAGAAAAAATAAACTCTGTGGAAATGCATGAAAAGTGAGTTTGAACTTTGAAGTGAGTAATAATTTTGAATTTCGTTATTCTGATCATATAAATATAACATTTTCTTGGTACATAGGAAGAGGCCCAATTTAGGCCCAAATCATTTTATATTAGCTAGTTTATTATTATTATTATTTTATTTTTTTACAGTATCTATCTATCTATTAGGTATTTTTTGTTTTTTTGAAGCTTTTACCATTGTTAGAATTCAAACCGCTGATTTATGAGTCATTTGTCCAAGCCTCAATCTCGTTCATCTACCGACTGAACTATGCCTCTGTTGACTTTTTGGCTTGTTTAGTTAATAGTACGAGTAGCAATATTTGCATATCACTAAAACACTTCATTTGTAAGTATACCTCTTTAAAGACGGTTGAAAAGATTTGACTATATATTTATAACCCACTTAATACAAAAAATATTATCAATGTCTAATATGTCTCGGTAGTGAAAGAGTAGATCATTTTTTTTTTTCACCATTGTGTCTAGTATTGTGCCTCTTACACATAAAAAAAATAAAAAATAAAAAATGCCACACGTTTAATGTTTAAGATTAGCCATTGGTAACAAAGATAATGAGAAGAAAATAAATCATACTCAAATGACAATATTGTTGTGGCACAATTTTTTAAAATTTCTATAAAAGCTTTTTTTTTTTTTTTTTTTTTCTTTTCCTTTTGATTTAGGATAGATAATTTGAACTTAAAACTTCAACTTTGTTGAGAGGTTTAATTATCAAAACAACCCTTCAAGCTTTGATTAATTCAACTCCAAAGGATACGGTACCCCATCAAATTATTTACTTCACTAATGTCACATTTGGTTACATGGTGGAATGGTAATCATAATGTGAATGAGAATGGAAAGGAAAAGAAAACTGATTTTTTTGTTTAGTTGGAACTTTAGAATTAGTCTCTGAATCAGTGTTATGGTTAACAACGGAATGGAATGGAGTTAATTGTATTTTGACCAAAATACCCCTAATTATAAAATATTCATAATAACATGCTATATAATGGATAATAATAATAAAATATAAAAGTATATATAATATTATATTTATATATAATATTATATATATTATTATAATATATATTACATAATAATATATATAATATAAATATTATTATATATATTTTTATATATTTTTATATATAATATATTATATATTATATATTATATATTATATATTAGTAATATTAATATTAATATTATTAATATTAATATGAGTGAAATGTGCACTGGAGGGCAATAATGTAATTTGATTTTGTTTAATTTTTTTTTTAAATTGATACCGATCAAGTTAAAATTTCTATCACGACATACCAAAATCAAGCACTACATATATGGAGTATGCGGTTCGACTATCTACTCCATGACTAAGAGAAAAATTAGAAAAATTTATCTGATAGATATTGATAAATTCACATGATTAGAGTTGAACGAAAATGTTGAATGAGAGATATTAACCACTTAGCCGATAGTAGATGTAGAGATGTATTTTTCCTTTTTGTTTGTTCAAGCTAAAGTAAGCATTGGAAATTATGACCAACCAAAAAAAAATACCAAAACTTAAAGCAATCAAAAATAAATAAAGTTTTAAAAAATTGAATAAGTTTGATTACCTCGAAAGAAAATCGAATGAAGAAGAGTCCAAAGCGACCGGTGACTTCAGTAACAGTGTCAAACGGCACCGTTCCTCTAGCCAAGTCCTCAAGAAAGAAGACAAAATCCGAAAACACTTTGACACACTCAAGCTCAATCTTAGCATTCACATGAGACGACCCAAGTGCCCTCACGTGACCTTTGCCGGACTTCACGTGTCCTAGCTTCCTCCCTCTGTACCCAACCGTGACGTCGAGGCTCTTGTAGCCCATGGAGTACACATCCACATTTTGGACCTTCAATGTCACATTCAATGTTATGTCTATGCATACTGGTACTCTCGTGTGTATCTTCACGTGGGTTAGGCGGAGCCGTTCGATTTTCAGGTGGGGATCGGATGGCCAGAGGATGTACACAAGGACGGCAAGGAGGAGGATGATGACTGTGATGATTACTTTCCGGTTAATAGGCCTTGGTTTTGGTTCTGGTGGGTCGTGATAATAGGGCAAAACGATGGAGTTTTGGTCATGGGGTTGGGGTGGTATAGGTGTGTAATAGTGATGGTAGTGGTAAGATGGCGGCGGTGGCGGTGGAGGGTTGGTTTTGGAGGAAATCATGGAGGTTGTTGGGTGTGGATGGTGGAAGGATTGTGGGAGGAGATGATGAGTGTGTATGTTATTAGGAAGGTGAGTATTTTGTTGTATTGCTCCGTATTGGGTTTGTTTTCTTGCCAAGTTAATAGTATAGATTCTTTTTTGTGACAAAGATGGTATTTTGATCATAGGATTTTTATTTTAATTTTTTAATTTTTTTGTAAAAGCATTGATTATAGGATTTGATGGAGAGTATTATGAAAATTATAGTGGATTTATTATCTAATTATTAGATTACTTTATAGATTAATTAAAGTTTAAAACTTTACTCGGGTTATGACTTACGAGTTCTCACCTTTTGTTTATACTTGCCTTCAAAGTCTGATAAAATGCCGTAAGCATGTGACATTATTATTATTATGATATTATCTGTTTATTTTTAAATATAACAATAGAACTATCGAAAGCTGTGAAATCAAATAATATATGTGCAGATCCATTAGAGGGCTGCCTGAGTCCTCAGGTTGAAAAAAAAAAAAAAAAAAAAAAAAAAAAAACTGTGCTTTAGAACTATCGAAAGCTGTGAAATCAAATAATATATGTGCAGATCCATTAGAGGGCTCCCTGAGTCCTCAGGCTAAAAAAAAAAAAAAAAAGAAACTGAGCTTTGTAAAACGTGTGAGCTTGTCATGTGTTAGAAGCTTTGTATAGGTTAATGTGCAGCACCTTTTCAATCAGATTATTTCATCAAAAGAAAAATTATAAAACTTTATATGTAAATATATAATTAGTTAATTTTTTTATTTACATAGAAAATTATAGGTAATTATATAAAAAAAAAAAAAAAAAATCTGAAAATAGTTTCAGATAATGTAACTTATTTCATTTACCTGTTCTATATTAAAATCAAAAAATAATAAAAATGCTTTTAGTAAGAATTATATAAAAAGTTTTTTATTCTTAATTAATGACTCATATGTGGAGGGGCAGACGGTCAAGGGGCTAACCTAGTATAAAACCGGGTTAGCCTAAAAAAAAATTAAAAAAAATAATTTAATGATCTATTCTTTTAATTAAAGTAGCTCACTTCTCCTAGACTCTCACACGCAACAATCCAACATCATGTCATCATTCCTTTTCCCTTAAGGTCAACTCAAATGGACATATATCAATAAATTATTATTATTTGTTTGTAAATCATTCCATTGTAGCATCCAATAATTCTCTATCAGTCTATCACGCTTAAATACGTAATTCTGAATCTGAAAGGCGGAACCTCTCTCTCTCTCTCTCACATCCTAATTTCCTCTCTCTCAAGTCTCAAATCTCAATTTTTTCTCTTTCCAATTAATAATTATCTCCATCTCTCAAAATTTTTAATTATAAAAATATTCATATTTGGTTCTTCGATTCAAATATTTTTCTTAGTTTATATTTATTTTTAGTTTTGTTATTCATATAATTTTAAGTTAGTGTTTTGTTATTTTTTTTTTTATGAATTTATTTTCTGACTGTAATTTATTATTTATAGGGTTATATTATAATTTATAAAGTATCACTTTAACCAATTTTTTTGGTAATTTTAGATTACAATGTCAAACAACCATATATCAAAGCAAAGAAAAACTATAATTTCATACTTTGGAAAGAAAAAAAAATCATTTATCGGGTGAGAGTGGATCAAGTTCTCTATGTAATGTTAGGGATGGGGGTTCAAGTTTGCCTTCTTCATCTCAAATAATTGAAATTGAGAATGTTGACACTCCATCGTATATTAATACTCCCTATTATGAACGTGATCCTGGATTACGCCTCCCCATAAAAGTTTATTCTGCTGACAAACGTGATGATGTTCGAAAAGCATATATCAAAATAGGTCCATGTCAACCTATAATGGATAAATATCCACCCATTCCAAATGGTAAACAAACTCGGTGATTTCAACATTATTGGTTCCAACAATTTTCGTAACTTGAATATTCAATAGTGAAAATAGAGTATTTTGTTTTCCATGATATCTTTTTGGTAGTCTTCCATCAAAGCATCACACATTTACAATTGATGGTTTTCAAAGTTGGAAAAAAATCAATTGTAGGAAAAAATGTCCATTTGTGCACCATGAAAGGAAACATATTTCGCAACATAGTTTTGCCATGCAAATATGGAATAACTTAAAAGATTCGTCTTGACATATCGACAAAGTCATGAATACACTCTATGTACAAGAAACTTTGTAAAATCGGTTACGACTTAAGACCTCACTAGAGACAGTGAAGTGGTTAGCAAGCAAGGATGTGCTTTTCGGGAACATGATGAATCCATCAATTCTACCAATCGCAGGAACTTCATTGAGATGATAAAGTTGCAAGTAAAGGTAAATCAAAAAATTGCTGAGATTGTGCAAGAAAATTCTTCGCAAAATGCCAAGTATACATCACCTAGAATTCAAAAGGAGTTGTTGAATATTCTTGCTAATAGAGTGTAAGCTAAAATCCATGAGGAAGTCAGGGATGTCAAATTTTGCATATTTGTTGATGAAGCAGTTGATAAATCCAACAAAGAACAAATGACAATTATTTTTGAGGTATGTTGATTATAAAGGATTTGTTAGAGATTTTTTTTTTTCAAGTTGTAAGTATTAATCATACAAATGCCTCAACTCTTAAAAAAAAGATATGCAATGTTCTTTATCGATATGATCTATCGATTGAAAATTTGCGAGGTGAAGGATACGATGGTGCAAGCAATATGAGGGGTGAGTGGAATGGTTTACAAGCATTGTTTCTCAAAGATTGTATATATGCCTATTACATACATTGTTTTGCACATAAACTTCAACTTGCTTTAGTTGTGGTAACTAAGGAAGTGCATGATATTTGGCTATTTATTTTTTTCAAAATTGAATTCTATTGTCAACTTTGTGAGTGCATCTTCTAAGCGTCACTCAGAGTTGAAATCTATTCGAGAAGGTAAAATTCAAGAATTGACCACTTTATAGGAACTTGAGACGGCTACATGGGTTAATCAAATTCCTACCCGCTGGAGTTCTCATTTTGCTTCTATTGATAGATTGATTAATATGTTTTGTTCAACTTCTACTTTTCTTGAAAATTTGATTGACAAAGGACTGAACAATGATATATGTGGAGAAGCTAAAGGTGCATATAAAGATTTGAGATCCTTTGAATTTGTGTTTATTTTGTTGTTATTGCACAAAGTTTTAGGAATATCTAATATGCTTTGTCAAGTTTTGCAATTGAAATCTCAAGATATTTTTAAATGCTATGAATTTAGTGCCAACTACAAAAATGCTTCTTCAAAAGTTAAGGGAGAGTGAATGAGATACTTTTCTTGAAAGTGTAGTGTCATTTTGTGGAATTTATGAAATTGATATACCTAATATGAATGCACATCTATGGAAGGAACAAAACGTTCTTGTCAGCAGAAAGATAATATCACAGTTGAGCATTACTATCATTTTAGTATTTTTATTGCTATGATAGATTATCAATTGATTGAGTTGAATAATAGATTTTCTGAGCAAATAATAGAACTTCTTACTCTTAGCATGGCTTTGAGCCTTGTTGACGTATTTAAATCAATTGCACTCTAGCCAATAAGTTCTACTCTAAAGATTTCAATAAGAATGATATTGAAGATTTGAGAAAACAATTGAGCCATTACAGGTTAGATGTTCTTGGTTGTCTAGAATTTCAGAATTTAGCTTCTCTTTTGGATTTATGTCAATGTTTAGCTAAAACAAAAAGGTCAAAGCTCTACACTTTGATTATAAATCGATTTGTTTAGTCTTAACTCTTCATGTACCCACAGCTACAACAGAACGAACATTTTCAGTGATAAAGCTTGTCAAAACACCACTTCGCAATAAGATGGATGGCGATTTTCTTACTGACTGTATGTTCATATATATTGAGAGAGAGATTGCTGATATCATTGACTTAGATTCTATAATAGATGAGTTTGATGATGTAAAACCTCGTAAGACAAAGTTGAAATAGTGCTTATTTGTATTTGCATTTGTTTTTTAAGTTCATGTACTTTTAACTATAAGACTCATTATATCCCTTTATCTAGGTGAATTTTTGTTTTTCAATTAATGAAATTTTCTAGTATTGTCGAAGTTTATATATAGTTTTGTTTTAGCTCATGCACCCTAACAAAAATCCTGGGTACGCCCATGCACGTGTTGTACGGATTTTATTATATTAATGTGCACCGATGAAGAAAATTACAAGAGTTTTCTCCGCAATCCACACTGAATTTAATAAGTATGAGTGTTTGTAAGCCATACATTATATATATATATATATATAATTTAGCCCGGACTGTAAATATTTCCTAGGTCTGCCATTGTGTGCGGCTCGGATATCTAATTACATATGAGAGAGATTTACTCCCATAACATCAAAGAGAAAATTCTTCATACATGTTTATAAAATACGTATGGTGGGACTCAAATCCCCTACCACTAATGTAAAAGTGGACTACAGCTTGTGATAAGAGGTGATTGTTAATTATTTATTTTTCTTTTGAAATAAGGTGATGTTCATTTTTTTTTTTGGTAAGGTTGTTGGGATCGGAATCAACCTCATCCCTACATATTATTAAAGATAAAGAAAGAGAAAGAAAGAGAAAAGAAATCAGAAGAAGAAAAACAAATCAACAGAACCTAAAAAAATGTCTGCTACAAAAATCATTGAAAATAAAGGAAGTGCAAAATTTCGGAGCGATCCACCACAATGTAGGAGAGATAATACTGGGGCTCATGAACGCTAAACTATATGCAACTTGGATACCTTCCCGATAAATATGAGAGACAGCAAAGTCCATTTGAGAGAGTAAGCTTAAACACATGTCCCAAGCGGGACGCCAATGCCAAGGAACCTTATGAGACCTAGAACAAAGGATGGCCACTACAAAAGTCGAATCGCTCGCCAACCATAACTGACGCCAGCCAAAAGTCCAAGCATAATCAATAGCATGAACGACAGCAGCCAATTCAGTCTCAAAAGCAAAACAGACACCAAGAGGAATAGCAAAGCAACCTTTAACGAAACCCATGCATGTACGAAAAACCCCTACACAACCAGCAAGACCATGACTACCAAAAAGTAGCCCCGTCCGTGTTAACCTTAAGACAACCTAGTAGAGGAGGGTGCCAATTAACCTCTAAAATACGAGGAGCCTTGGAAGGACAACCAGAGACTTAAAGCCACTTAAGAGTCTGAAGCTCAACCATTGAATTCTTTATAATGCCAGATTGAAGGGATTTTGTCTCACAAACGGAATGCCAAATCAAGGAAAGAGTATCGGTGAAAACAAGCCTACCACCCTCAAAAGTAGCTTGATTTCGAAGAAACCCCACCACCCAGAAAACAGTGATGATAGAAGCCTGTTAAAGAGCTTTCAATTGAATGCTAAAAACAACCCTTATCGCCTCCTGCCAAAGGTCCAAATAAGTACCATCCAACTTAAGCTTATAACCAAACGTAGAGGCTACAACATCCCACAATCCACGAACAAAAGGACAGTCAAAAAACAGATATCTTAAGTCTTCCTTTGCAGCATAGCAAAACCGACAACGAGATGGGGATATATAACCTCTAGCACGCAACGCAATGTCCGTAGGAATCTTACCATGAAACAAAAGCCAAACAAGGACAGAGCAAGAAGGAGGAATAAATGATGCCTAAATCTGCTTACCCAAAAAAACAGAACTCATAATCTCAGAAAGAGAGTCATAAGCGGATTTACAGGAAACAACACCATCCAGAGAACAATTCCAAACTAACGAGTCTGGGTCAGTGCTCACCACCACCTTTTCAATCTCAGAAGCAACATCCGGATGAGAAGGTTGAAAAGAAGCAGGAATGTCCTAACCCATAGCATCTGAATAAATGTCCCCCACAACAGAATCCAGATGAGGCTGTAACGATGAACTATCTTCAACCAGATCAATCAATGGATCTCCTAACCAGTTATCCGTCCAAAATTGAACCTTGGAGTGACGACCAACCAACCACCTAGACTCAAACATTATGGGAGTATAATGCAATTTTAGCCTGGGCCAAATAGAGGAAACAACATACCAAGTTCTTGGTCTGTGATCCTGGTGAAAAAACGAGCCCGAAGATATGTGAAAACAAGGGACTTCTCAGTCAACATCCTTCATGTGAACTTCTTAAGCATGGCCTTGTTAAGAATACCAAGATATTTAACACCAAGACCACCACCATCCTTAGGCCTGCAGCAAGACTTCCAAGTAACTTGGACAGATTTATGACCATCGGTTGAACCAGTCCAAAAAAAATTCAAATAGCAGCATTTAAATCTTTCAAAAGAGAAGAAAGCCAATGATAAACTTGAAAGGAATGCATGAAGGAACCCATAATCACTGAGTTAATAAGACATAACATCCATGCCATTGAAAGAGAAAAAAATTTCCACGATTCAAATTTACTTTTAATTTTATCAGCCCATGGGATCAACCATCGACGTTTAAGTGTACCAATGAAAAGAGAGACTCTTAGATATGCCATTGAATCACCGCCCTTATGCATCCTAGACATTGAGAGAAAATCAGTAATCCGATGTCTAGAAGATGGAAGATTTTTCTTAATTAACAAGTTGACCTGAGAGAGAGCCATAAACAACAAAAGCATTTAAAATCACTCGCAAATTCTAAGGAGAAGCCCAACAAAAGAGGATGACATCATCAACATAAAGAAAATGCAAAGGAGCAAGCATCCCATCTGGAGAAGAGATAGAAGTCATATAGCCGAGTCTACTAGATGAGTAAGATATCTGCTCAAAAAATCTTTCACCAAACAAAAAAGCAATGGGGAGAGAGGATCACCTTGCCATACACCATGAGAACAAGGGAAATAACCCTGAGGGGAACCATTAATAAGAATTGAAATTCTAGCAGAATCAAAAATAGTCGTAACTCAACCAATAAAACTCTAAGAGAAGCCAAAACATCGGAGGACTTCGAAGAGAAAAAGGCCAACTAATGGAATCAAAAGTCTTGTGAATGTCAATTTTTAAAGCCAAATGCCCACCACAACTACCATTACTCAACACATTAAAGCATTCAGAAGCACCGACAATACAGTCTCCAATTTGACGACCCCTAATGAAACCAAATTGATTTGGGGAGATAATGCAAGAGCAAATTCAGCCAAGTGATCGGTAATAATCTTAGTGATAACCTTAAACAGGAAATTACCAAGAGCAATTAGCCAAAACTGATTGACCTTGAGAGTGTTCGGAGTCTTCGAAATAAGGACCAAGAAATTAGAATCAACCCGAAAAAACTCGACTAGTACGAAAAAATTCCTGCACAGCTAAAACCACATCAAGTCCCACAATTTTCCAACAGTGAGAATAAAATCTGCCCGAGAAACCATCTAAACCAGGAGCACTCAGAGGATCCATGGAAAAAACTGTACTCCTCAGTTCATCAAAGTAAGGAACTCGGAGAATCGAAGCATTCTCATCAACACTAACCAATGAAGGCACATGCTCTCGAATTATAGGGAAGTCTGAACTATCACTACCAGGATTCGAAAAAATATGTTGATAAAATGAGGAAACATGCTCACCAATTTCAGCTGGATCATAAGAAATATTCTCACCAATTTGAATAGAGAAAAGAGACCTTTTTCCCCCCTCTACGTTTCAACAATGAATGAAAAAAATTAGAGTTCCAATCACCCTCAGCAAGCCACCTGATTCTACTTTTTTCTCTCAGAAAAATCTCTTGTTGTTTTAGAATACTGTCCAAATCTGCAAGAGCAACAGTCTCGAGGCAAAAAAGATCATCTGAAAAACCTTCAGAACCAATCTTGCCCTGAATAAGCATCACCTTCTCATTCGCATTAGTGACATTCAAAGCAATATCCCCAAACACCTCTCAATTCCAGTTCCTCAAGGCCTATTTTAACAGCTTCAACTTCTGAACAACAACCCCAGTACCACTCCCAGCAATAATGGATGACCAAACCGATCTAACCAAATCAAGGAAGGAAGGAAGGAAGGAAGTAAGGAAGGATGAGAAACCCATATAACTTGAAACCTGAAAGGCCGTGGACTCGACGAAACCACCCGCAGAATAAGAAATCAGTAAGGGATGATGATCTGAATGAGATCTAGGCAAGGTAACACAAGTTATCTGTGACCAGGCATCCAGAAAAGAATGGGAACATACAGCTCTGTCTAATTGAGAAAAAACCATACCACGCCTACCCCGGTTGATCCGGGTTTGGAAAGCTCTTTCCATTTCAATGTCAACAAGATCACAAACCGTCAAAGCAGCTCAAAAATCATCACAATAGATAGTAGAAATGTTACCAGTAATCTCATGAGCACCTAGAACCGAGTTGAAATCCCCAAGTACAAATCACAGATCATCCGAACCAGAAATGTACATAAGAGAGCTCCAAAGAGATTTAAGGGTGATGTAGTTCACACTAGCATAAATAAAAGAGATCTGATGGGCAATCCCACACAAATTAGCAGAAACAGTAACATGTTGAGAATGAGACAAAACAATAGTAGCATCCTGAAAAGCGATAGACCCAAAAATCCACATACTAAGAGTACCTCTAACATTAGCACCAATAAAATGGAACCCCGCAGCGCCAAAAAGTAGGAGCAATCGAATCAAAAGCACACAACGGTTCAGCAATGCAAACAAAATTCGGTTTATGACGAGAACAAAAATCTTTCAAAGTACATTGGGTATCACCGTTTGCAATACCTTTACATTTCCAATAAAGAACAATCATTTATGTAACATTTTATTCTTAACAACCCTAGTTTTAGGCGAAACAACACTATCAACCTGTTTTTTATTCTTCTTACCTTTTTTAGCGATAACCCTCTTCCAACCTGAATATTCTAATTGATCTGCCCAAGAGACTCTACTGTATATACCTGTGATGTCTAAAGCTGCAGTATAACTGAAGTCTGATTCGTTGCCTTCACTATCAGTGTCAAAACTAACTTCATGCTCAGTTTGTAATGGGTCTGTAAAATCATCCAAATGAACAGTGTTTTTCAAGGCATCCCCTTATCCAAGAGGGATAATTGGCCTAAGCAAACTAGAAGAGGCAGCTGAGTCTAGAGTTGTCGTGTTTGGAAGAGAGGCTGCAATTTCATTGGGTTTAGTTGTGGTGGCTTTGTCATTAATATCCGATTTGATAGTCTCAAAGACTCGAGAAGTCGAAACATCAGGTGATGTTCATTATTACCATTGTTTAGAGTTCGAATAGAAATTTTTTTAATGGGTATTAAGTTTGAATAAGAATAGAATATTTTTAATAATCCGAGTGATCTTTGTAGTGTATTGACCACTAGAATTCTTTACCCTATTTTACTTTTCATGATGGGTGGCTAAACTAAATAAAAAGAAAATATCAGGGATAAAAAAATTAAAAAAAAAAAATCAACCAATCAGAATTGTCTCCAAGATGGGTACCGATATTGACACACATAAATATGATAAGTACACCCATATTTTAATAAAAATTTTAATTACAGAAATATCTCAATAGTAATTTACTAATAAAGACAAATTAGTTTAATTAAAAATAAACCAAATACTATGTATACACTAATTAATCATACTCATATCTTTAACTATATCACTTTATTAAAATAAAAAATAAAAAAACCCTAATTTTCAAACTTAACACCCTCCTAATTTCTGTATGTTATGCAGCCTTTCATGTTTTTTTTCTCTTCTTTTTTCTTCAAAAAAATTAGTAACAGTAACCATGAAAATGATAATAATAAAAAATAACTGCGCCCATCCCCATGATGGGCTTGTGATTTTTGTGCAATTCAAAAGTATATCATACTTATATTTTTGCGGTGCATGCAGTACATAATGGTTCAATGAAGAAAGGAAATTGTCTCTTCTCTGCGAAACAATTATCGAATGTGGGGATTTGCTTTGTGTTCATGAGATGTTTCATATTGGTAATAGTCTTCCAACTAATTATCAATCCACGATTCTGTTTTCGTATTTGGATTTCTTGTGAACAATAATATTATCGAAACCAAAATGTAGAGCTAAATGAACTTAAGAATTTATCATTTATGAAAATTGGGTGTGTTAATAACTTAAGAGGGTTTATAAATAAATTATATTAAAATGATAAACATTCATTTAAATAAGGGTACTATTAGCATTAACATGGGTGTTTATAGTAATGTTTTAATTTTAAATTTTAGACATGGGTGTACTTATAAATATGGGTGTGCTTATCATATTTATGGGTGTCAATATCCGCACCCCTCCAAGATACCTACATACATTATTATTCGATATTTTGAATAATAACCAAGAACTTATGAAAATTGAACATTTTCGCTAGTGGTGTCAAAATGTGCCGGGCTTGGAGGGCCCGGCACGGCCCGCCCGCCCAGATTGGCGGGCCAGGCTAGGCACGGCCCCCAGACTGGCCCTAGCCTAGCCCGGGCCGGGTCACGTTTTACGGCCTGGCGGGCCAGCCCGGAACGGGCTAACAGGCCGGCGGGCCAAGCCCACCAAGCCGAACGTTTAATTTTTTTTATTATTTTTTTTTACTGTTGAAGTATCTAAATGAAAAAAAAAAAAAAAATGTGGCACGTGCCGGAAGCAAGTGCTGGCCTCCTGTTCATGAAAACGGCCCGGCCCGGCCCGGCACAGCAAGTTCCTGTGCCGTGCCAGGCCAAGCCCGTTTTCATAAGCGGGCTCATTTGGCCCGGCACATGTGGGCCGAGCCGGCCCACATTGACACCACTAATTTTCGCATCGATGTAAATGAAAAGAAACATAAATGAAAATTTTCTTTTATTCAAATTGTACATGAACTTTAAAGGATCCTAAAACATATATCACTTGGGCTTCATTTCATTTTTGTTATTATTTTTTTAATTTTTTTTATTACAATAAATATAAATCAAGCCCCTCCGGCCTAATGTTAGCAAATCTTCCAACTTAAATATTCCAACTCCTAAGATCTCTTATGCACCTTACCAGCTAAATTGATTAAATAACATCCATTTTTTGTTATTAATTGTTAATCATAAATTCATAATTAGTTTAAACTAAGAAAGAATAATAATTTTAATTTACAATTAAATGAAAATTTAAAGAATTCTGACAAGGGGAGAGATCTATCAAGAGATTTGGATTGGTAGTTGGGCTTCGCTTTATCATAATTTGGGTGGTCAAGAGACTCAAATATTTCTGTGAGTCTGTGGACCACAATAAACAAAAGGGAATTGCTAAGCACATCCACCGCTCTCTTGTTATTAATGGCAACTTAGCTAAACCGATCCTACTAAGAGCATCTCTAAAAAACTCTTCAAATAAGATATATCTAAAAATTAAACTAGCCACGTCAGTATATATGCCTCCAACAGACTCTTCAAATGAGATTCTTCAAATAAGATTTTGCTTCTCATTCTTCAATATTGAAGATCAACTTCTCCCTCTTCAATTATTATTATATTATTTTTTATATCACATCATCATTAATATTTAACATCTATATCATTTATCTTTTTAATTAAATTCAATTAATATATAATAAGTTTTAATTTATAAATTATATTATCATAAAAATTATACCACTAGAAAGGACTCATGCAGATCTTTAAAACGAGACTAATATTGAATATTTAATAATAACATATAAATAACATGAAAAGTTATTATTTCTAACTTGAAAAAATTGGAGGGCAATTAGATTTTTTGGTGGGGAGGGAAGAATTTGAACACTTTCATTAAAATAATATAAACTTATTTATAATTGAAGAGTTTTTTGGAAGAGTTTTTCTTTTTTCACTCCTCAAATTGCCACATAGGTAAGCAAATAGACATTTGAAGAGTATAAGTAAAAGAGTCTTTTGGTGATGCTCTAATAAAGAAAAGGGTAATTACCAATTAGGTCCTGGACTTTTTTAAAAATTATAAATTGTTTGCGACTTTTATAAAAGTGACCAAATTGGTCCTTGCATTTTTCCCAAGTACCAAATTAGTCTCTCAAACTGAGTTCCGTTAGTCAACTTTAACTGTGTAAGGGTAAAATTGTACTTTACTCCTAAACAATACAATAATGACATATGAACAGTTTTTTTTAAAGCATATATTTTTGTTTTGTTTTTTTTTTTTTTTTTTTAGATTTTGATTTTTGAATAATTTTAACAACAATGCTTGTATAATATTAAATATATATATATATATATATGGTAAAAGACTAAAGTGGGAATGAATGATACTATGGGTATAATTGACATTGTCTTATTAAAATATTTTTAGATTTTTTTTAGAAAATTTTAATTAAAAAAGGTACAAATGGTGTTTCATTAATAATATTTTTAGATTTTTTTGTAATTGTAATTGTGAATTTAATGCACAAAAAACAAAACAATTTTGCTCTAATATGACAAATAAAGGGTATTTACGTACTTTAACTAAAATTATTAAAGTTAATTATTATATTTAACACTGTTAAATTGTTAGAGAGACTAATTTGGTCACTTCTAAAAAGAGAGAGACTAATTTAGTACTTGGAAAAAATATAAGGATCAATTTGATCACTTTTGTATAAGTCGTAAACAACTTGGAATTTTTAAAAAAATCCAGGACCAAGTTAGTAATTGCCCTAAAGAAAAACATTATAGTCAGTGGGTCCTACAGTATCTAGTGAACTGCTATATTTGTTTTGGGCCCACTGATGACTCAACTCAACAGCAGCAAAGAAGCAATTGATGAGCAAGAAAGCTACCAGTCAAAGCTCATAAAATTTTTACAATGCAAGCTCTCAAAACCAAAACCTACCATTCTAAATTTCCAGTCTTCTTCTTCTTCTTCTCCTCTACTTCTTGGAGTTGCTTGTGAAACCATTCATTGGTTTCCTTTTTCCAAGTCAACAATTTCTCTCTCTCTCTCTCTCAACTGTTATCATAAACTCTGAAATTATCTTAAAAATTTTACTTTCTTTTTCAAGTTTGGATCCAATGGCAAGACCTGGCAACAAGATCATACAAGCCAAGCTGGTGGGTATGTCTTACTTTTATTTTTCATTAATTTGAAAAAAAAATAAAAAATAAAAATAAAAACATTTTTATATTCAATTTCCTTTTATGAATCTTTCAAGTAATCAAAAGCTGAAAAATTTTAATGCCTTTTTGAAGTTTATGATCATAGTCAATCTGCTTTGTTAATTTATATACATTATATATGAAAATTTTGGTTGATGGATTGTTAAATGACTAATTTTTGTTGTGTTAGGGAATCTCATCCCAGAAGTCAAATATCTTGGCAAACTCTTTTAGTGCAGAATTTCAAAGTCTTAGATCATTTTGTGAATTGTGATTTCTTCATTCATGTTATATAATTTGTTACTAAATTATAGGATCATACTACAATATTTTAGCAACATCATGACAGATTTACATTAGAGTTGTGGATTTCAATGTTGTGGGGTGAGGTTTTGTTTGCTATAATTGTTGATCGCGGACATATACGTTAGAGTTGAAATTCTAAACGCTAGAATTCCGTCTTTCATTAGAGTTGTGGATTTCAATGTTGTGGGATGAGGTTTTGTTCGCTATAATTGCTGATCGTGGACATATATGTTAGAGTTGAAATTCTAAACGTGGGAAAAATTCGATATACTAAATTTTCACCATCTTTATTGTAGCAATTCGATAACTATCACAGCATCAAGCATTGAAATAGTATTTGATTATGGATGCTTTTTCAAGTATGGAAACTGATCTTATTAGATGAATGATTTTGTTGAGGAGGACATTATTTTCCGATAATATGTCATTTGCAGGTGCTTGTGGGGGATATGGGAACTGGGAAAACAAGTTTGGTTCTAAGATTTGTCAAAGGCCAATATTATGAACACCAGGTAGTAATTAAATTGACATCTTCTTGTTTCATTTACGAATCGATGCAGTTTTTTTCGTACTTTTTTATGATTTGATGACCTTGAATCATAATATGTACATATGTGTTCAGGAACCAACCATAGGAGCAGCCTTTTTCACTCAGATATTATCTTTAACTGAAGCCACAGTGAAGTTTGATATATGGGACACAGCAGGACAAGAAAGATATCATAGCTTGGCTCCTATGTACTATCGCGGCGCCGCAGCAGCTGTAGTTGTGTTTGACATCACTAGCATGGTATATAATTAATTATTCAGTTTTTGTATTTCTCCTCTCTGTTGCTGTTGAAAGTTAGATCAACCCCGGATTGTTTTGTTAATGGTCTAGGATGTCCTCTGAATTCATCAATTTTTTGAGAAATCCCCTGTAGAAGGGAGGTCAGTGATGAATTTTGAAACCACTCAGATTCGCCTCCAACTCTTTTAAGTAAGAGTATAGGCGAGTCAGAATGGATAATTCTACTATCATGTCGACTCACTAGATACGATCAGAAATAAGTTTGGTATGCTTGTATATAATATCGATGAAGGGATTCATTAGCAAGACCATGTCGTAAAACAGTGTAATGTGTCTCTCCGTAAACTGCTAGCCAAAGCTAATGTTTGTTGCAAGTGAATTAGAGACTGATTAGCCTTCATTGAAAATTCTGGATAACATTAGGAACGATATTAAGGTCACCATATTTTCGACATTCTCTGTAAACGTGATTGTCAAGTTATCCTGACTCCTGAATTTTGTGTCAACTGCAGTCTATACTTGGACTCGAGATGATCATAAAATTTAAAATGCATTTTGTTTATTTGTTCACTCATTCAACAAAATAATTGCTGTATATGGTGTGCTTTGGCTTCAGGATACATTCGACCGAGCCAAGAAATGGGTTCAGGAATTGCAAAGACAAGGTAAGTGTAGAGATCAGAAAACGAGTTCTTCCATAGTACCATTTTTATTTATTTTGGATCTGTAACAAGAGAGACCCTATATTATTTATTTGTTTGGTTTCTGCATTTACCATATGTATACAAGTATAATCGGTATCGTGGGTTCGGATTCAGAATGATGTTTTTAGTTATTAATCGATGGCTCGTCAAAATTATTCCTCCTAATGTTTCTATCTCCAGGAAATCAAAATTTGGTGATGGCATTGGTGGCAAACAAGTCCGACCTGGATTCAAGCAGAGAGGTTCAGACTGAGGTATTCACAAATAACGTCTCTCAATTCCTTTCTAGCTTATCTGTTTTTACCAAATCTGCCTTCAAGCACGAAATGACCATAAAATTCGGGCTCTTATGTCGTTTAGTCGAACTCAAAGTTACAGGAAACAAGTCCTTTGATCATTCTTTTCCTGTTTTCCTATATCTATGCAGGAAGGCGAGCAATACGCTCAAGAGAATGGAATGTTTTACACTGAAACATCGGCAAAAACTGCACAGAACGTCAATGAGCTTTTCTATGAAATAGGTAAAACTTCAATTCAGTTCCTACTATCTTCTGTCAACAACTCCCAACAGTTCGATACTTACTGTTTCTTCTCCGTTTTACCATTGGCAGCGAAGAGACTGGCAAAAGTTCGCCCTCTGAAGTCTCCTGGGATAAAACTAAACCATCGAACACAAGATGGAAGAAAACGGTTTTGTTGCTTAGGATGAGAATACATTCTCTCAAAGAATCCGAGAATTTACGTATTTCTTGTGGTGGTTGTTTACGAACCACCGGTTGATTGAGGCCGTAGTTCTCTGTTACTCTTGATTTCTCATAATTCTGATATAATTTACATTTGTAAATAAAATGACCAAAGCTACATGTTATGACAGTCATAGCAGATGATCACAACTCAAGAACACCTCTTTGCTTATATGTTTATCAAATTTATGCAAACATGTCAATAAGATCCTAAATTTAGATCCAAAATGATGCAACTACTTACCTGACACGTCATTTGAGATTCCATCAGATAACTCGACACAACGAATTCATAGTTTCTCATGTTCGGTTAAATAAAGCCTAATGCAACTGAACAAATTTGATCGATCATAATCATACAGCTAGGAAATGTTGCGATAAAAAGTTTGCATAAGTTATCACATTCTTCCGAAAGTATCTTACCGAGACTATAGGACTGCTTTCGTGGATTTTCGACCAACAACAATGAAATAAACCAATTTTACGGGCAAATCTGACACTAGTCATAACACTCTCACAACAATAATATATTCATTCACAGCAAAATTTGTAGTCCACAAAATGAAAACAAGATGGATTTATTCCACCATGAATTATATCAACCACTCTCATGTAGTTAGAAATGAACGACAACTCTTATGTTGAAACTCACGACAATTTTAATGACGAATAAATATATGGTTTCAGGCTTGTCCTATATGAAATGAAGATATAAGATTACAGTAACACACACAAGTAAATTATACAAACTTACAAAACCTATCTCATGACGACTTTTCATTTCGATTCTGGGGGTTGTGACATGTCCCTCAATCCCTTATACATATTTGAAAAAGCATAAGCTACGTTGGACATAGCCTTGAATAGCTCTGGCAAGTGTGATTTAAGACTCGTCAAAGATTTCTCTCTAACCTGACCGCATTGCCTCTCGTATAATTCTTGTTCCTCTTCCAAACGCCTTTCAACCATATCCACCACAAACTTTCTCTCTGCAACAGCATCCTTGTGTGCGTCCTCTTCTGTTTCCAACTCATCTGGTGTTCTCCGCTGCGTATACTTATGATACCATTCTTCAAATTGCCGTTTCTTGCGAGAAAGCTCCTTCCGGGATTCCTCACATTTTTCCTTCAATTTCATTTCGTCTTCTTGAAGATGCATAATGGTATTTATTGTGGCAGAAAAGTTACCTATAGCACTTCTTGCAACCCCATCCTGAAGTTGCTCCATATGATCTCGCCAAGCACTGAGGAGTCTCTGAATTGGGGGACTTACAATCCTTGGCGGTGAAGAGACCTTTTCCTTCAAGTTGCTCTCAATAGGAATGAGATTTAACCTTAACCAACTATTGAGAGCCTTTATGTACTCTTTCTGATGGTCTACAAGTTTACCGTACTGCAAGTTCCACTCTTGCACAACAGCCCAAAGCTGTTCGGTGCGCTCATGGTGGTGCTCAGTTGTTTCCTTGGGAGAATGGGATGTGTCCACCGCCTTTAGGGCTAACACAATTTCAGACTGAGTCTTATGCTCTTTATACATGCAGTCCCACATTGTAGCCATCCTGCAGACAATAGACCAAATTTTTTAGGGTTGGAACCAAATTTCTTACAAGATCACAGAAATAATCTTCATGATTCCATTCAGAGCAGATATCAATTTCAAACCAACCATTAACAATTTTGTCACCCAGAAAGGTAAAGAATGAGGCACACAAATAGACAAAAATAGCTATCATGTAACAGATTAAACAACTTCAGTTTAACAATTGAGCAGAAAGCTAGGAAAGAAAGCAAAGAAAGAAGAGCTATCAACTATCAATGCATGGAAAAAAAGTTCCTAGAATAGGATAGTCGAAATGAAAACATTGAGATAGGTAGGATGAGCAACTTTATAGGAATAAAGAAAGTAGAAACAAATGGACTCGTGATAAAATAAGAGATGGCTTCAACGGAATAATATAAGAGAAGGCCCTGCATCCATCTTTCTCTCTCCCACTGAAGACATGCTTCAAAGAGAGAATCACTCTGATCAGACATAATATTGCACTTAGTTCAATATTTTGCTTTAAAACTTGCCAATAGTCAAGTAGAGTCAACCCTCACATTCTTCTGACACAATATTAGAGCCCGAGAGCAGATGATCATGACTCGTTGAATGAGTTCTCTAGTATGTTTGACCAAAAGAAAATTCAAGGATTCCCCAAACCTAGTGACCTAATATGCTTTCCAAGATGCACCAAAACAGCGCCATAAAGAGAAAAAATGGAAAAATATATATTCAAAGGAAATCCATTTCAGATTGAGCAAAGGAAATCCTATTGAAGTTACCATGAAATTGTAGGTGTAATATTCTTGAACTAAAAATGGAAAATAGTCCTCTATTGGTTTTGACTCAATATCTCTGATTCCGTATCATCAATAAATAAATATGCAAGCCATAAATGCAATCATCTCTGATAGAGAAAATATGAAGTGCTAGTTGAGAAATGTCTAAAAATGACCTGACCAAATAAGTCACTACACAAATTTAAATTCACAAGTTCGTTTTCCAGACTGCAACTTACGCATCAACAAGCTGAACAAGTTTTGGATACAGTTGTTCATCCCGTAAGCGGTTTATTTCCATAACTGTCGAATCCATTGATTGCATATCTACAATGTATCTTGTATGCAGATGACTTACTGTTGCTTTTATTTTCTCAAGTCCGTCAGAGTTTGTACCTCGTTTCTTTTGCTTATTTAGCTGAGCAACCTTCCTTTGGTACTCAAATTTCATAAGTTCACCTGCCTATCAGCAACATCAGTCCCAAGTAAGATTCAATGCTTGCTTTATGAATCAAACACAAACTAATAGTCAAAGGTAATATGAAAATTGAACTTTTTTGTAAATACTGAAAAAATTCATGTGCATGTTAGTTAACATTGAAAGTAAACTGTTTGTTTGACATCAACCAAACACAAGGGTGAGGATAAAGGTTGCAGCTAAATGGTTACAGGGACAACGTACTTTTTGAGAATCATGACATAAGATACCAATTAAAGAAAAAATATATATATAAAACATATGTAAGCCAATTTTTTCACAAACATTTACATAACCTTACATTAAAGGTTGAAAAAGCAAGGGCCCAAATAGAGTTAATTTGGCATGGTGTTGTTACAAGGGAGCACATTACAGCAAGGGAAGAAGGATTTAAAAGGCATTCCATCTGGGACATGTTTTTCTTAAATGCTTCTGACATTGTAAATTTGCAATACTCGTTCCCTTCCTATTACTACCCATGTTGTTTTCAAAAAACTTTTTCATAAATAAACTTCTTTTAGAGCTTGAGCACATCAACAGAGACCACCACCTCTCTCCAATCATCTTGAAGTAGGATTTACTTCAACTGATGTAATAAAAACTGTTAAAGTAAGAAACCATCCAATTTTGAAAGCAATTATTTGAGGTTAAAAGTAAGCTAATGAACTAACAATTCCTTGGGACAAAATAACTGCTTTCATCATGTAACTGGTTGTACTATGTATACAAGGAAAACAACGTGCATATGGATGGTTCAATGGTTGGTTCACTCTAGGAGGCACACCTAGTAAAATTCAATCATATCATCCTCAAATGAATGTCTAACTGAGGCAAACAATCATTAAACGTGGTTATCTACCTATCTACATAGCATTCAGCATCCTTCCTCCAATCAAGTAGGAAATTATGTTTCAAGTATTTCACGATTATTCCACCAGAATATAGAATTTCTATTTATTAAGATAGAAGTTCTCATAATCAGCTTCACTTTTGGGAGAAAGAAGATATTTAAGAAGGATACCTTGCAGCTGAGCAAATAACACAAAATTCATGACAATTGAAATGAAATTTATTGGCTAGAGAGGAAAATGATTCAACAAAATTCAAAGCTAGGTAATATGCATGTTAAGGTTTCTTAAAATTTGGTGATTTTCCACAAACAAAAAGATATAATTGTAAAGCTGAGTGTCATTATAAGAGCTCAATCAAATTCTTGTCAAGCAGAAGCACTACAACATACCTTCACTTCATCATAAAGCTTTTTTTCCCATGCAAGTAATTTGTCCAACACCGTGGCATGAGTTTCATGCTCTTCTGAGTCAAAATCATCTTTTGTATTATCAACATTAGGTATTCCTCTAAATGACCGATTCCATGTAATAACACGCATCACTCTTGCAGAGTGATCAATGTGTCCTGCATAGCAAATAGCAAGCTAGTGACAAACCAGTCTCTCTGAAGCATACCACCAAGACAAAATTACAGAAACAGAACAAAGTTATAACAAAATACTATCATTGTCTTGATTTCATAACAAAATCCTATAGTATCCAGGAGGACCAGGACGTGGAAGTTGATCAAAACGGTTGAAATGATACTGCCAATAAAATTCCCAATTTTTTATAACTACAATCCCACAAAAGCAATTTTGTTTGCCCAAAACTATTACAAATTATTATTATCAATAAAACCTATCACCATTTGTAGAATCGGCAATCATAGATTCTTAACAAACTCATGCAAAATACTATGAAGTAGAACCAAAACAACCAGAGATTAAGCCAAACCAACTTGTGATTTTACTTACCTTCTTCCAAAAAATAATAATAATAATAATAATAATAATAATAATAATAATAATAATAATAATAATAATAAAATCATCCCAAACACTAGTAGTTTCAAAATTTAGCTCCTAGATTTCTCCAAGAACATAAAAAAATCAATTCTCGATGAGAGAATTACCGCGATTATCAGCAAAATTGGAATGGTAATGCAAGCGAGTGGCCTCCAACATCTTAGAAACCTCATGTGCACTCTCGGAGGCCTTCAAAAAGTGATCATCCAACCGCACAAATACCATCAACAAATTTACCCCCATCGCTGCTGCTGCCACCACCTTCCCTTTCTTCAAATTCCTGCCTACACTCCCTCCTCCTGCTGCCCCCAGTGATGGTGGTGGTGGTGGTGGTGGTGCTTCCACTGCTTCCTCCACTACCTTCTGTTCCTGTTCCTCCACAGCTGGTGGAGGAGGCGGTGCAGGTGGTTTTGCTGCCGGCTTTTCCTCAACCAACTCTTCGATTTGAGGCCTTCGGTTGAACATCTTCTGCTCAATTTCTTCCTTGTTCTCTTTAACCTCCAAAGTGCCTCCTGGTATGTTCTCTGTTGGACCGAAGATATTGAAATAGTCCCAGGCTGAGTCCTGCGGGGCTGAGTCCTGCGGGGGTGGCGCCTGCACTGCCCTGTTGTTTTCCACCGCATGAGACCTCTCCGGCGACGCCACAACCGCCGCCTTCGCTGCCGCCGAGGGCTGGTGATCTCCGCCACTTCTATTCCTACCATGACCACTACTTCTGTTCCTTGTAATCAATTTCTCTTGACTACTCTCAATTCCATCCTCGCCGTCCTCCTCCTCCATGATAGTGGCCCCCACACCGTTGTTCTCTCTGAATTGATCCCGGCTATTCGCCATTTTGATCTCCGGCATGCTGGTGGCCCGCTGTATCGGCGGGAACGCCAAATTATCCGGCGGGGGAGGAGGCCGGATGAGAGGATCGAGAGCAGGCTGAGACGAAGAAGACGCCGACGCGGCCGCTACCGCAGCCGAAGAGACCGGAAGCGACTGGGAGGGGTGGCCGAGATCGATGTGCTGAGGGTTCAGGACCTCGCCGTGAGCGAAGTCGCTAAGGGCGGCACCTGTGTTCTTCAGGGACATGGCGTAGGCAGAGTGTGCGGCGGCGAAGGCGTTTCGCGCCGAGACGGCATCCTTCATGAACAGCTTGCGCTCCTTGCATCGCGCCACCGCCTCTTCGTTTTCGATCTTCGACTGCGTACAACCCATACAAAGTTACACACTTTCTCTTTCAATGATTTTGAAATTCGAATCAGAATTTCGCTAAATAATTAAGCGAAATATTTCCAATTTTGTCTGCTTTAAGAGGAGTGCCTACTGACTACTCTCTTATAATTAGTTGTTGAAGAAGAAGAAGAAAAAGAAGGTTCAAGATAATTGAAATCACAAAACCGGTGTCGTGTTGCTTAACTGTGCCTAAAAACGGTGTCGTTTTCCAGATCGCGTGTAATGATACCGTCAAGTATAGGGATTGGAGAACAAAATAAATGATAACGAATTCTGAATTATTATAATTGACTACGTGAGTTTAATATTTAAATTGTTTCAAAATTAAAAAATAATTTAATATTTAAATATGCTAATTTTTAATATTTCTTAATTATTATGTGGAGAAAGAAAAGAAAACAAGTTTGGATTTTATTTAGATGTAATAATAATTAAAATGTTATAATCATAAATAATTTAGATAAAAATTGTCATAATAAAAAAAATCAATATAAAAATGTCATGGTCGTAAAAGATTTTGATTAAGGTTTGTTAAGGGTCGTGATCATAGCTTCTCAACCAATCACAACTAATCAAAACTATATTTTTAATTTTAAAAATCTGAATAGTGTATATTAGATAATTTCTCATGAACTTGGTATTCATAAAATTATAAAAGCAACTTGTAAATTAATATGATTATATTGGATGGATGGATTTTAAAAAACTTGTATTTTTTATGTTGTTATATGACTATACAAGAGTGTATTTTCTTCACTAAAATAAGACTCTCGGTCAAGAGAAATGCGTATTGTGAGATTTGAACTCTTCATCACCATTGTGTAAGGGAAGTGCAGTACCATTTCCGCTATATCTTAATAAATGTATTGTTTATATTATATAATTGGATTTAAGGAGCGGCTCGAATTCTAGTTTTTTTCTATTAGACATATAATTGTGAGTATACTTATAACATATTTATTCACCTCATCGCTTTTTGCTATGTACGCATTATTTAACCAAATTACATTGTTTTTTCTAGCTAAAAATGATGAGGTTAATAAGTGTGTTGTTATAAGTATGCTTACAGTTATATGCCCACTAGAGAAAAACTTGCTTAAATCCTACTAACGACAAAATGCTTCAAAAAAAATACCTGGTTTAAATAGATGGATAAATAGATATTGTAAAAAAATATATAAATTAAAATAAATTAAAAAATATATAATAATTAAAAAAATATAGATTTATGGATTTCTGTCGAAGTTAAAAAAAAATTCCAAAAAATATATATCGATATAAAAAATAGAAATGTAACACCGGACCATGAAGATCTAAAAATTAATATGTTTTTGGCCAATTTAATTATGTTTTATAAGTTTATTTTCAAATAATTAATAAGTAAATTATAGAAATCATACTTTTCCTATGTATATTTAGGAACCTATTTGAATTTAAAATATTTTACGCAATATAACATCATAAATAATTCTTGGCTCAATATACAACATCAAAAGTAATTCTACTACTAATATATTGAACAAGTAGAATAAAATTTCACAACAAAATGGTTAGACACATCCCATTTACTTCTATGATAAAGATTGAGTCACACTTTTTTCAATTAAATCGTAAAGTATATGAAGGCTCCTTTTATGAATCCTGAGTTGTGTAAGTTATATTGAGGTCGTACTTGTACCGGCTGATCTCGTCATGAAGCGATTGATCTCAATCGTCATATACATATAAAGTAGAACTTTAAATATATAATTGGTAATTTCAATTTCAATTATACACTTCCAAAAAAAAATAAATAAAAATTATAAAGTAGAACTTTAAATACATAATTGGTAATTTCAATTTCAATTTCAATTATACACTTCCAAAAAAAAAAAAAAAAAAAATTCGGTGATTAAAATATATATTTCTTATACCGTTGCAAATTGATTTTTTTCTTTTTAAAATAAGGTTTGATTTCTAAATCGAAGTCAAAAAGTCAAGACGAATCAAAGAGTGACTACGTACATGTGGGGTCCAATGAGCGAGGCATGGGGAATTTTGATTAGCAGACGGAAGATGGCCATGTGGTACGCGTAACAGAGGATCTATCTTATCTGTACTTTAGTTTTAGTGTCAAGCAAGTGTCAGTTGAAGCGCTTTTGTCAACATTTGGCCTTTTTTTTTTTTTTTTTTTCCTTCCTTTTTTTTTGTCTGTTTAAAGTGGGTTTTGGTTGGTGACAGAGTGACAGACCCACCTCCAGATTCTTTCTTGCTTCATTTTCATGCTATATTTTGATTGAAGTGAAGGCTTCTCCTATAATATTTGTTGATGTTAAGGGCCTGTCCGGTACTGTTTTCCATATGTGTTTTTGTTTTTATTTTTCAAATCCAATTTCGAATACGCGTTCGTTAACGTTTTTCATTTTATTTTCCATTTTATTTTCCAAAACAAAAACAAAAACAAAAACAACTACAGTGTTAAAAGTGAAAAATTTCCAAAACAACTTTTTGATGTTTTTCATTTTGTTTTTCGTTTTGTTTTTCAATTAAAAAAAAAAAAACTCAAATTTTATTTTCTTTTTTTCTTCATTTCACTGATATTCTTCTCCTTCTTCCTCCTCCTCATTCTCCTTCTTCCTCCTCCTTCTCCGGCGGATCCTTCTTCTCCGGCGGATCCTTCTTCTCCGGCGGCTTCTTCTTCTTCTTCCTTCTTCTCCGGCGGATCTAGCTTCCTTCTTCTCCTTCTTCTCCGGCGGCTTCTTCTTCTTCTTCCTTCTTCTCCGGCGGATTCTTCTTCTTCTTCCTTCTTCTCCGGTGGATCTAGCTTCCTTCTTCTCCTTCTTCTCCTTCTTCTTCCTTCTTCTCCGGCGGCTTCTTCTTCTTCTTCCTTCTTCTCCGGCGGATCTAGCTTCCTTCTTCTCCGGCAGATCCAGCGTCCTTCTTCTCCCTTCGTCCGCCGTTCTTCTTCTTCTTCGCCGTCTGTCAGATCGAGCTTCTTCTTCCCGTCCGTCAGACCGACGGCGTCGGTCAGATGGCGCCGCCGTCGGTCGCCGTCCCAGATCTGGCCGCCGTCCGTCAGATCTGGCCTCCCAGTCCCTTCCCGCCGTTCTTCTCTTCCTCTACTGGGCATTGCCCATATCAGACCAAAAAAAATAAAATAATAAAATTCAACTAATTAATTTGGTCTGGAAAATGATACCAGACGCGTTTTTTACGTTTTCATATTCGGAATCCAGCTTTCAGGAAATGTTACCAGACGCGTATTTGGATTTCGAAACTGAAACCAAAAACACTGTTTTCATTTTCATTTTTATTTTCGAAAAACAAAAACAAAAACGACCTTTCAAAAACGTTACAGGACGGGCCCTAAATTGTGGACTGTCTGATGTTACAGTTTCAGCTTCTGGGCAAAGCGCTTTTCTCCCTTTCTTTAATTTCAATGTATGCTTTTTTTTTTTGTGCAATATGGGTCTTGTGTTATTCAAGATTTAGAGAATTTTATTTTTTTATTTTTTTGTGGTATAAAAATGGGCAGTCATGAGCTGGTGGGCTGTTGTTTTAAAGCAAATATAAAATTGGCAATTTGTGTATGAACAGAACAGCCCATGTGTTGTAATTTAAACAAGTTGAGAAACTCAAGCAAATATATGCCTAAAAGCTGGTTGTGATGTGGATTGGAATTTGGAAGTGCTTTGCCAATAACTGTAGTATGACGTATGAGTTCTCTTTTCTTTTCTGTTGCCATTCTCCAATGTCATTCCAATTAATCTAATTAAATTGATTAAAATAAATTTAGTTCTTATATTCATGATTCTAATTAAGATATAAATGGTCATATGATTGGGAGAAAAATAAGAAATAACCCTCAAATCATTGCACATTTGTTTTTTAAACGCATAACCACATAATAGGGTTGATACATTGCCCCTAAGGGCGTGATGGACGACTTTGACAAATGACTCTCAGCGACTTTTATCCTATTAATGGTAAAAGTTTAAAAAAAAAAAAAATACTTGATCTAGTTGAATAGGAACATATACAATATAAAAAAAAAAAAAAAAAAAAAAAATAGGGTTTATACATTTAATTACTAACCTGTCATAATTACGTTCGTGTTGTAAATAGTGATAAAACTGTTAAATAGAAATGTAGTATTTTTATTGAAAGCATCAAAATATATTTAAAAATTTTAAAAAGCTATACTTCTATTGGACATTTTTATTGCCATGATAATAAGACTGTCCCACCAAGATTTTCTCAGATAATTGTGTTGGAATTGTGTTGGTGTCATTACTCATTACCCATATTGCTACAAGAAAGCAATTTGATACATCAAGTAATTTACACTAGAGCATTATGGGTAATGACACCAACACAATTCCAATAATCATAAACTAGTTTGAATGAACTAATAATCATAATTTCAGTAACAGATCCATTGACAACACTTGCATTGGATCAACTTCAAAAAAATTCAGTTCTCTAGTAAACATCTAGCAAAAACACCCAAAATTTATAAAGTGAAATACAAAAACATAAAGAAGAATTAAAAGCAACAAGAACAATCAAAAGGACAAAGTGGGGTGTTTCCAGCATCAGACTTATTGATACCCAATTCCTCTTCAGTGTAGACAACAAGTCCATCCTCCGATCTCTTTCTCGGCCGAGCAGGAGGACGATCGTCGGCGAAATCACCCTCTGTAGCTCTTTTACCTTTCTTATTCTTCAATTTCGGTTGTTGTTCCACAGTCACAGCGTCATCTTTATTGGACTTGTTGTGGTGGGTCTTCTTTTTTCCTTCAGGATTCTTCCTCTTTTTACTGGAAAAGATTTCGTCAATCTCATTACTCGATTTTTTTGGCTTCAAAGAGGGTTTTGCATCTCCCACGAGATGGGTTTCTTGAGTTTTTGCAGGTTTCTTAGAAGAACTAGTATTTTTAGGCATCGAATTCAGATTTAAGACGCACACCCAATTGCCTGTTTCTAGGAAATATAAAAGAAAAACAAGGGAAGAAGCAGCAGGCAGCGGCGACAGCCGATGTACGGAGTGGATCGATGGCGATGAGATGAGCAGCGGCGGCGGATGGATGAGAGAGAGGAATGGTGAGTGAGGTTGAGAAACGGCTGATAGATTAATAGTGAAGGTGAGAAGAAAGTGATTTAGGGTTTCAGGTTTTAATTTATAAGCCAGTGTGAAATTTACAAAAATACCCATAACACTGAAATTACATACTTACCCCTACTAATCGTGTCGGCCTGTAACGCGATAAACAAAACCCGAACACAACTCATTTATTAGAGTTAATGGAGTTGATACGTTTACTGACACGACCTGGTTAAGCTCAACTCTAAGCCGCAATAATCATATCCATCACGGATTCATGGATAGAGGGAGGGGCACTGAAACTCTAAAATTCATATGTATAAAATTACAAAATTGTTATAAAATCTTAAAATTTTCCATTTTGGACCCCCTAAAAACTTTTGTTTTGGTATACTGGCTCCCAAATTAGAACTTCTAGCACCACTCCTGGTATCCGTGTCGTGTCGGCCTGTCATGACCCATATTGCCACTAGGTATATTGTCGCGAAAACAACAATAATCAAGTTTTTGTTGTCATAATTGTCCCCCATGGCACACACAAAGGAAAACAATTTGATACATTAAGCAAATTACTAATAAGTAACTGAAGATTAAAGAGGGAACCGACTCAATCTCAAAGGATCAAATGTATCATATGATATAAAGAGCTCAAATCCTAGATTACATAATCTTTGGTACAAAGCAATATGGACTTCTACTGTTCTACAATACAAATTCATCTGAAGAAGAGATAAATCTGAGACTCAGGTATAAGGTTTTGACAATTTCAATCTCACCGTAATGGAATCACTAGATATGTGGAAGTAAGTTCAGTATTTTACTTTCGTTTCTCTGTCACAGGAGTCTCCATATCAAGATTTTCTTTTCTTGTACTTAATCTGCCAAAGCTCAACATCACTTCCTCTATTGTAATCTCTTACATATTGAGGAATTTCGTTAAGGTTGATGCATTTACCGACAAAACAAGGCAAGTATCCGTCTTCAAGGCTCTCGCATTCTGCATCACCCATCACATAACCACATCATTAGCTAAAAGCTTGACAGAGGAAAACTTATGGCAATGAGAGCATATAGTACAGTAATACAGTAATACTTGCCTCCTTCCTCTCTCATATAGCTTCTGAAACGCGAATAACCATTTGCCACAACATCAAGGTCATTAAGACTAAAGTTGTAACGCTTTTCCAGTGCCAAACATAGTACCTGAAAATGGGAGTAACGCAACTGTTGTTTATTTTATCGCTATACAAGGAGCTTTGAGGAATTCTTATTTAAATAGACCATTTAATTTGCAAACAATCATGGGTATTCAAAGCACAAAGTGAGTGCAGAATGTGTCCTACCATACTGATCAGTACCTTTTCTGAGCCTAGCAACATTAATCTCTCTAACATACAGAAAAAAGCATCAGTCAGATCATCGCTGTAAATTACATCAGCAGCTACAAGCAGTGAAGCTCTTTGGACTTCTTCTATTTCCGATGAGGTCCAAGAATACCTGGATGTCACCATCAAACAGAGTGTCTTATGTTTCCATTTATTTGAGGTTCAAATACATTAGAATCAAAAAATGGCGTCTAAGATATATATATATATAGTAATTTTCTAGTACGGGATCCCGCACGAATTTTTCATGCGGTTTCACTGATTCAAACAGGTTGGAATCAGTGTAAAAAAAACTTCATTGATTTTCAACCGGTTGGAATCAATGAAACTACAAGAATTTTTTATGTCGGATCATGCACTAGATAATTTATATATATATAAAGAAAATAATGTTAGATATCATAATATTTATTGGCTTGTGGAAACAGTCTCTTAAATAAATCATATATATCACCTTTTTTGAGATGCAGAATTTCTTGAGATTACGTCAGGAGGCCAGGGTTTCACCCAATTGAGTTCACGGACATGAACTGTACCTTGACAATGGAGAACTCCACAATTAAGGTGAATATTCTGTGCACAGTTGTCAAGTATTTCATCGCCACGGTCTGCCAAGAATTCAAAGGTAAGGCTTGTTTTGCAAAGACTCAAAAAATGAATATAAATAGAATTGTAAAGGAAAAATCTGAAAATCATTTACTGTATAAAGAATGTGAAATTAATGATGACATATAGTCTTGAAAAATAATTGCAAAAATGTAAACAGTAAGGCAACGGAAGCAGACTATTTCTGCCAAAACATCTAGTTGACCCAATGTTTCTGACGTAAATAAATAAAAGAATGAGCAAAATGCCATACCGGTTAGAAACACTTTCTGAGCAACATGTCCCAACAATATACCCACCAGCCCTGGTAAAGAAACAAAACAAAATCCAGTTTATACATGATCCAATAGATTTTCAAAGTGGAAGATCAAGCTAGAAATTGATAGAATCTACATAGACATTGGACGGATTTCTATTGCTGGAAAAATTTGAGTAAGAGCAAGAGTCAAAAAAGATTTTCCTCGTTACCTGCAGCCCCATCCCTGTTTCTTTAGATAAAATATTTATAGTTAATTTGATCGTTGTTATCACAATGCACATAAATTTGTCAAAATGTCCTAGTACCCAAGAATAAAATTCGATGCTCAAATGTGAAATGACATGGTAGCTAAGCATATCTATGTGTCTCTTCATAATGAATGCTTAACTAAGCAAAAACCATTATCCAAAACAAGCAGAAGAACCTAGATTTTCTATACGGGAGCCTGGACTTTTTGAAGGTTCATGTGACTATGTGAGGCAAAGTCACCTATAGCAAAGGTTTTAGAATTTAAAACGAAATTCACAAAAAGTAGCATAATGCATGACAGCATTAGATCACGGTAGGCATCGATAATCAAATTACCTGTTCCAGCACCAAGTTCTAATGAAACAATCCCATTGAATTCAGAAGAAGTGCACATCTTATGCATCACAAAATCAGATAACACTAATTCTGCTTTCCATACCTGAAAGGGCAAATAACATTATAATTGGTCGAGCATGTGACACAAACAGTGAACCGAAAACATCATAATAAACCAGTTATTATAACCTGCAAACCAACGCTTGGAATCGATGATGTAATATTGTGCCGGATAGTCACACTAAAACACTGAGTAGAGTGTTCTGCACAATTTACAAAAGTGATAATTCTCATTGTTCAAAAACACATGCTCAATAAAAGAACAGAGAACCAGTCTCAAACTCTACTAGTCTCCTCTTCTGCCATTATTCCATAGAGCTATAGAAAACTGAGTTTCCATAAATGGGGGATTCCAAAACCAACCCAGTTGTACATGCATATCCACATTAACATACATAATCCGCCAAAAAGGACTACTAATTATACTACTCTTTCATCGTCCTACAACAAAATTACTCAAAGCAAAAACCTTCTCTGAATTACAATCTACACTCTTCTCAACAGGCAAGACGTCGAGCACTTTGGCTCATTTAAAAACAAGTGTTCCAACATGCAACTAAAATGTGCTACGTTAATCACACAATCAATCAAGTTCAAACCAATATTCACCGTCTTCCCTTCAAAGAACAAATGTGCTAAAATACAATTACCCATTTGAGTTGACATAAAATCATTCACATATAAGTTTATATAACCAAGAAAACCAAGTGAACTTAAAATTCCCATCTCAATAAACATAAATTACAACACAATAGCTCAATTTTATTACTAAAATTGAAATGTTGCAAACAATACAAGAACTTACTTGTGCGTCTGGGTAAAACAAGATCACCATCTTCGTCCAAGGTCACAAACTCATGCACAGCAGCTGCTTCAGCTTTGAACAGCTCATTGTATCTGCTGGGTTCAACTTCTAAATAATTAAAACCAGAATTACGCACCCCAAAAAAAAAAAAAAAAAAATTGTTTTGACTCTTTAATTACTAAAGATTGATTAATTAAAACAAAATTAAGAAGAAGAAAAAAAAAAAAGAGTACCAGGTGGAAGGGAGATGATGAAGCGGGAAATGTGTGGTCCAGTGGAGTGAGGTGGACATCCTATATGGACCTCACTCATCACCTGCTCTTCCTCCATCGAATCTCCGCCGTCCATCGTTTTAATTTTCAGGTTATCTTCCCTAATTTGCCGATGTAAAATCGTCAAAGGAGCTAACCCTAATTCAAATTCTTGAAAAGATGACGAACTCAAAACGGCGATAAATTTTTGCGTTTCATTTTGATGCTTTTATAATTTATGGCATTAAAATATTTTATTTCTTCAATTTGAAATAAAAATTAATAAAATGATACAGAGCATTCTAAACTCTAACAAGAACACACACAAAAATAAAAAATAAAAAATAAAAAAAATAAAAAAATAAAAAAAGCTTTTTACAGTACATTTTTTTGGTGCCAAACTTTTATTAGATAATTAAATAAATCCTTTTTCTTATTTTGGTTGTTGAAGAAATAAATAAACATATTTTTCATTATTAGTAAAATGTTTAAAAAGCGAATAAAATTGCTTTAATAGAATTATCAAGTTTAATAAAGAAAATAATTTTAGAAGGTTAATATCCACAATTTGTTCGTAAAATAATACTACTGACAAATAAAATTCAAAACTCGCGATTCGAAAGATAAAGTTCAAAATTTCTATAATGAATTTATGTGATAAATAATGTCGTTGATATGAAGATCTTAAACATCAAGACGAAAGACACTTGGTAATTCGAATATACGGTTAATCCTGAATTTCAGGAAAATAAATCATTGAAAAACAAATTGATATAAAATCTACTCCCTCATTATCTAAAAGTACTTTTAATAGTATCATAACAATCACTTTATACATTTTCTTATAAATGTGTGTAATATCAGAGATCATGAAATGCAAAGTATGCATATGGTTTTACATGAATCAATGGAAGACATGAAAAAATTATAAAATGAACAAATATGTAGTTGTATTCATATAAGAGCTCCTAATTATGTATATGCCTATCTCTTCTTCATTTACTGTCCTCTCAGAGCCGCAATCCGGGCTGCCAAATCATCATAATCCGGCAACTTCGGATGAACATGCTGGTTGAAGATATCCTCCTCCATCGACTTGGTTCGGATAGGCTCGTTTTTCGCTGTCATCTCTGTCGGATTTGATGATGCCCTTCCCGGGGGTAGAGGCAGCTCAGATTTTCCACTTCTGTGCCTTGGTGCTCCTCCTGCACTGCTTGGTTCTTGTGGTTCCTTTTTCTTGCTGTATTGCATTAAAAGATTGTCCATTTTCTTCTCTTCGTCGCTTTCCTCTCCATTATCGTTGAGCAAGGCTTGCGCGCGCTGTCTTGCCTGATTTGCTTTCGTTTCATCATCGCCAGTAACGTCTTGGCCTGGAGGTGGTTTCAGCTTGTTTCTTCTCACTGATCTTGGTTTTTTATCGTCTTCTGGGGGATCTTGGCGACTGTTTTTCTCCGCATTGGTTGTGGTCTCATCAAAAGTGCTTTTCTCTTGGGCAGGATTATTATTTCTCACATAAGGAGGTGGGATATTTCTGTAGTAAAAGGGCTTCTTGTTATCAGCTTCATCTTCAAAAACACTTCCCACTGAACTTGAACTAGTTTTTCGGCTGTCTTGGCTCGTGCTATCTCTTCTGAAGTTAGCACCAACTTCATCTTCACTACTAATAGGTACATTGTATTCATCATCTCGTCTTTTCGTCTGTTTCAATTCATCATGGTTAGGATTATGCTGCAGAAAGTCCATACATATTTGCAAGTGTATTAGCATAATGAAATCAAAAGAGTAATCAATTTTTCGGTTGGAGGGAGGAAGTCTTACCTGAGCAGGCGGTGGTGGTGGTGGCGTATACAATTTCTGTTGCAGAGCCTTGGAATCCCATTCAATGGAGAATTCTCGCGCTATGTCTTGCAATAACTGAAGCTTGATCTCCTTAGTGGGAGGGATTGCTTTCAACCTCTCAACAAACTACAAATAAGAAATTTTTCAGGTCAGTACCGAAAACAAAGATGTTCCAAAGCAGAAGAGAGTTCAGCATTTTGGATTGGAGTTACAGGCTCACCTCCTTAATAACATAGGAATTGAGAGAATTCCCGTATTTCTCAGTAAACAAGGATCTGAGTTCGCGTAGTTCTGGCAAATCGGCGAATCTTGCTGCAGCATACATCAGAGTTGGTATAGCTTCTCTGCATTCATTAGGACACTCCCTGGAAACAAAAAGAGTAAAGAACCAAATCAGACAATAAAACGTAGAATTCATTTCAAGCCTAATATAGAGATATCGAAGGAAAAGAATTCGAAAGTAAATCAAGTAAGAAAATTAGCCAAACATACGTCTGTTTTAGCATCGCGGAGACCTGGCCTGAGATACACTCGATACACTGCTCGATGATATCGTAGCAGAGTGATATGTTCTGTTCTACCAGAAGCCCTTCAGCCTGTTTCACAATCCCAAAATAATCAATAAGTTCGATTTTCGTTTTCCAACATACAGGCTACATGTGCATATATGTGTGAAAATATTTTCGATTCCATTCATATACTGAAAACATTAGATTCGTGCCTGATTTTAACGAACCCCCAAAAGTTAATACAACTCAATACAGCAAAGCACCAATGATTCGTAACTTCCATGACACGAAAAACTCTAGCCGAAAACAATTTGTCATCAAGATTGTGTGACATAAACCGAACCAAGCAATACAGCTCATAAATCTCCTATAAATAGAAAGAAATTTGTGGTTCTTTGTAGGGCTCGTATGGGGTTTAGAGGCAACACAAAACATGTGGATATTTGAGATTGAATCGGATAACAGTTATAATATACCATGACAAGGAAAAAAAAAATGTTACTTTGTGGTGCAAATTAAAAAGTTAGCTTCTTGGGATATTTTAGATCATTTTGAATCAGAAGTTCTTCTGAAAAGTGAAAACACACATATCAATTGCTTTTGCAAAAAGCAGTTTTATCCAAAAGTGGTTTCGTGGGGAAGAGGCTAAATCAATAGAGAAGAACAAACAACAGAAACTCAAGAAGCAATAAATGGAAACAACAACCCAAAAAAATATAAAAAATATTAAAGATTAACCAGAAACCATTGTTTATTATTCAAGTTTGAATACAAACACCAAGAAACCAAGAAAAATAAAACCCAAATTAGGCCAAAATAGAAAGATTTTAAAAAGAAATTAAACAAAACTACCCTGCCATATGCATTCATGTCAAGGTTGTTTCTGAGAAGATCAGCTATATCGTTCTTCATGAATTTCAACACCGCATTCTTCTTCTTCTTTATTGTATCAAGTCTCGTCTTTAAAATTTTCAACAAAGATTTGCTGTATATCATAAAAAGCAAAAAGGTTAAAAGAAAAACTTAGAATACCCAGAAACAGAGAAGAAGAAAAACATAATAAAAGACCATTTGGGTTTTGTCAAAGTACCTTTTTTTGTAAAATTTTGGCTTCCCTAAACCGTGAAACATGTTGATGATCTCTTGATGGCTTTAACTTTTAATGGAACAGCAACAAATGGGTTTGAAAAAGAAGATAAAAGATTGTGTTTTTGTGTAAAAAAAAAATTAATAAACAAGAAAGAAGTTTGGTTTCTCTGTTTTGGTAGAGAATAAAACTTGGTTGATTAAACAATTCAAGTAATTACACCCAGAACCTGCATTCTACAACCCTGCAAAACCTAGAAATAAAGCCAAGAACAAAAAACAGAAAAATGGTTATTTGTTTTTTTGGGTTTCTTGAATAAATAAAAAACGATATGGGTCTTCGCTATTTAATCGAAAGAAGCCAAATTTAGCTTGATGAAGAAGATGAAAACAGAGGAAGTTGAGAGGTTTCTGAGAGACAAAATGACACTAATATAAGTATATATATATATATGTGGAAGAGAGAGAGAGCGAGAGAGAGAGAGTCAGAGTCAATCAAAGATCTATGAATTGGCATCAAATGAGCTCATGGCAGAGAATGTAAAAGCTGGTTTAGACTTTAGAGAGAGAAAATTCTGCCATTTAGACTTGTCTTTATCTCCTGATAATTCATTAATTATATAATAATTATTATTATTAATAAATAATTGCGCGCGTTTTTTTTCACTTGTACTGCGTAACTGTAATTTGAATTTACTATAATACCATTTCCATGATGATGCTCTCTGCTTTCTTTGAACCACTTTGAAGACGGCACCAACACAAAACGATTTTTTTTAACGGATTACAGTTGTGGATTTTGATACGATTAATTAGAAAGATTGTGAATATATATGAATAGTGAACATGATATAATTCGATAGTGATTTCACATATTAATATTATCAATTTTGACACGATCAAGGAGACTACAATAGATGTGACTGAGAAGGGGTTTTGACTTTTGAGTGAACATGACATGATTACGAATCAATTTAACAAGTTAATGTTATCGATTTTGACACGATTAAGTAGAGTGACCAGATTCGAATCGATACGAAATACAAGAGTTGTCACCACCCTTGTTCTTGAGGCATTTGGGGGACTGATTTGATAAGGGTATTTCGGGAATTTCAAGAGTAGTTGGATTTACAGAGCTTAATTACCGGTGGAAAGTAAAAATAATAATAATAGTAATAATGATTGTGGTGTGTAAACCGTGGGAAAGCTGGTGGATTTTGGTTCCAGAATTTGTGGGATTGAATAGATCTGCATGTGCTTTTGTACTAATCAACTGTTTTTTTATTTTTTTATTTTTTATTAAGTTACTAATTTTGTTTTCAATTGTTATGTCTTGTAAAGCCCTCCTTTTTTAGTATTTTATGATATATATTTGAAGCATTACATTATAAATTCGGAGTTTTTTTGAAGATGTGAGAGGATTTGAATCCGTAATCTCATGGTGCAGGTGCGAGGGGTTTACAAGGAAGAATTGTAATTGTTTTAGTAACCAACTGTTGAATTATATTCATATTTTTTAAAATTATCAAGTCATTATAGTTCTAATGAGATTTTATCTTTTAGTTGGTTCTTTATCATATTAGAGGATAAAATATAAAAAATGTAAACTAATAAATACAATTACTATCGATAAGATATATTCATCGATTTATATATATATATATATTTTTTATTAATTATCGACCATTCTAATTAATATGACATGCATCTTCTGGAAGTACCAAGAGAAAATAAAGAAAATTGAAGGAAAAACTTAAAATTAATTAACACAAAAAATAGGGAACTATTGAATAACAAAGAAATTTTAATTATTTTATTTTTCAATATATATATATTTATATATAAAGAGTTGGTTACTTGGTTGTAGAAGGACATTTTGATTAGAACACTTTGACCTTTTTTTCAAGAAAAAAAGGTAAAAAAATTATCCACCTAAATTTTAGAGATAAGAAAGAAAGATTCGATGGGCGACCCGGTTTTATCTGGTCCTGACTTAACGGTGCCTGCATGAACCTTTTACTATTATGACAACTATTTATTATTATTTTGGAGTGTTCATTGAATTTATGTTATGAAATTGAGACGGCGCAAGATTTTGTGAATTGGTTTACCACTTTACCGTTTAAGAAAAGTTGATTATTTTAATTTCGTTTGAAGTGTAATCTTCCATTTGGTGCACCAATAAGGACTGATAGCTTGGGCCACAAGTTGTGTATTACTACAATATTGATCATAATTACTTTAGGGATTTGAAGCATCATATGAAATGTAACTCCCATTATAGAGAGAGCCGAGAGGTCTTTCCATACTCCACGGTTTTAATATTATCTTCGTATGAAAGGTACTAATTTTAAACAAATGTGTCAATAAATTAAAACACATGCTTTCTACAAAGAGTCTTACCTTTTGACAACAAAGTGTAAGAATCTAGACTAAGACAAAATTCTTGCTTAGACTCTTCAAATAATTAATTTCTCAAGAAATTGGAAGGAAATTAGGCTGGTAGGCCCGTAGATCCCACCATAATATAATATTATTATATAATAAAATGAATGATAATGTTTCACTTTCGCAACGCATTTTGAAAATAGTGATCCTCGTCTTAACAAATTTCTGATATACTTTATAAGGGGAATGATTCGAACTCATAACTTTGTGGCATAGACAAAAGAGGTTTTCCCGTTGATGCTGCGAAGTGCAAAGCTTTATTGGTGTCACATCCATGCATGTATGTGGATATATGTTGCTTGTAAGGAGAGAAAGCAAGTGAATTGCAGGACTTTTTAAGACTTGGAACAATTAAATAATAAACGAATCAAAGGTGACGAAAAGCTGAATAGAAAACAGCTGTGAGAAAAAAAGTAAAAGGAAATTGTAGTTGCCAATAGGTGAGGTCCATGTGTTACTTTCTGGGCAAGTAATTGATACTCAATAATCCATATTCCTTAACTTTGTATTGTGATTGAAAATGTAGTACGTGATGGCGTGATACCAATTGTCTTCTGCTTTAAAAGTGCTTTTCCTTTCCAGCTTGTCACTTTCATTTTAGCTTCTAATTAAGCAGGTTGTTTAGTTTTTTAAGACAACAACACAATTGAATATTGTTTTTTTTTTTTTTTAATGGTTCCTTCAACTTTCTTCCCAAATTGGAAACAATAATATGCATGCAAATCAGGAAAACCACATTATTGAATAATATAATTACCTCTGTTAAAAATATATATATATATTATTAACTCTCTTCACTTATAAGAAAACAATGAATAATAATAAACAACTCATTTATATTAATTGTTTAGAGAACTAATATAATAAAACTGAAACAGTTGAATTTTTTCTTCTTGTGAAATTCGACACCTTTTGGATTGAGGTCTTTAAGACGTTTCGCTATCAAATACTACATGCGTATACAGATTGAATATTCACTCTTATGTACTGATAAGTACTTACACCTTTAGCATCGTAGGCGTGTAGCCATCATTTTTTGTTAGACTGAATAAATCAACGTGCCATATCATATAAAATTATGAAAAATATAAAGTTTTTTTACAAAAAATAAGTAAAAAGAAAAAAAAAATGAATTACTAACGGGTCGTTTATTTTTTTGTCTAAAGACTGAACAGTCCTGAATTTATCTAAAAGCTGAATAGATACTGAAATCTGAGACGTTTTTTTTTTTCCTCACATTTGATTGTATTGTCAACACATTTGTTTTTTAAAAGTAAAATTGTCTGAAAATAAGTAATTTTACATTTATACCCATGTAAATAATTATACATATAATATGGAATAAAAACAATCCAAAAATAATAATTATATATGAACAAATATGATATGATCTTCTTCTTCGATTACAAACAAACTTCATTTTTACTGAGAAAAAAAAAGGGTTTTTTTTTTGGGTCAAAAAATAAAAGGTGTAGCAGCAAAACTCACACAAACACTCTATATATATATATATATATATTTATTTATTTATAAATGCATCACCATAATATCATAATAAAGTATTGATATTAAATACCAATTACCAATATGAGAAATTATTAGGGTTTTTTTTTTTTTTTTTTTTTTAAAGCTATTTAAAATAAGCAATATATTAAAATAAATATTTATATACCATATATAATTATGATTAAATTGGAAATATGTTATATATGGGGATAGTATCATAAGAAAAGATTTTAGATTGCATTTAATGCAATTAAGTAATTTGTAATTAAGTGAAAAACCGGGATTTTTTACCTTTTATTTTAATTTTTTAATTTTTTTTTTTTTTTTTTTTTGGTATTTTGAAGTTGTTTAACCACTTAAAAAAAAAAAACAAACAAACAAACAAACAAACAAATAAACAAAACAACTTAGGGGTCGTTTGTTTTTTTGTCTGAAGACTGAATAGTGACTGAAACCTTAATCTGAATGACATGTTTGTTTTTTTTTTTCCTCACATCTGAATGTACTGTCAACATGTTTGTTTTTTACCAATAAAATTGTCTGAAAAGAAGTAATTTTACATCTATACCCATGTTAAACAATTATACATATAATATAGAATCAAAACAATCTAAAAATAATAATTATGTATGAACACATATAATCATGATCTTCTTCTTTGATTACAAACAAACTTTATTTTTACTAAGAAAAGAAAAGAGATTTTTTTTTAAATTAATAAAATAAAATAAAATGGGAGCATGAAAACTCACACAAAACACTCTAAAAATAATAATATATAAATACATCACCCTAATATCATAATAAAGTATTGATATTAAATACTAATATAAGAAGTGATTAGGGTTCTTTTTTTTATTTTTAAAGCTATTTAAAATAAGCAATATATTAAAATAAAGATTTCTATATAATATATAATTATGATAAAATTGGAAATATATTATATATAGAGGATAGTATCGGAAGAAAAGATTTTGGATTGCATTTAATGAAATTCAGTGATTTACAATTAAGTGAAAAGTCAGGAGTTTTTACTTTTTATTTTAAGTTGTTTTTTGGTATTTTAAAGTTATTTGACCACTTAAAAAAACAAACAAAACAACTTAATAATTATGATTCAGACCCATTAAGTCTTAAGTGGAAAAAACAAACGACCCCTTAATAATTATGATTCAATTCAGACATATTAAGTTTTAAGTGGAAAAAACAAATGACTCCTTATATTTAACCGAGTAATATTAATCCTATATAATTAAGATGGTAAAAAAGTTAAGTTTTATTTTATGAAATTTACATATAAATTTATGAAGTTTCAATTGTATTATTCATAATTAATCAAAGTCTAAGAGAATATTTTGCAGTAACATAAAGATATATAATTTTAGTATTGTTTTTTAACAAAATATTTATTTAAAAAAATGATATATATATTTCTCAAAATGGCTCTACCCAAGGACACATATGATTTTAGAGGTTACAAAAACCTGTCTTGGGAAAATTTTTACCAACAAATATTGATAAATAGAGATGATGAGACTTGAACTCTCCACCACTTATAATAGACGATAATGATAAAAATAATCTAAAATGTGGTGATAACAATGAACTGAAATTTAAAAATAAACCAGATTTAATATATATATATATATATCCTATATATTGACTCATTCTTTTATATAACATAAAGTTATTTAATTATTTTTATTTATTTATTTATTGTAATCAGATATTTAATATTTGATAAGTCCCATGATCATGAGGACTCTCTTGACTTGTGAATGTGATGGACATTGATAATTATTATTATATAGACTTGATTTGTAGCATTACCATTTATCAGAAAAGGTCAAAAGCCTAATTCCTGGTTTGGTTAACATCATAATTATTGAATTAAACAAATTAGCACCGAATTTGTCTCTTATTTCATTAAAGTGAATAGCTAAAGTCATTGATATGGATTTGGATCATCTGCTGATATAATCTTTTTCCCGACTTTTTTAAAGCATGTGATTGGTTGTTAATAAAGTTGTTATGAAAATCAATCACATATCAACTACTCATTCATTGCAATACTTATGTGTTACGAGATTAAGTGGGGTCAGGAAAAAGATCATATCAGTAGAGGATCCAAATTCTATTGATTTAAAATCGATGAAGGTGAAACAAAGCAATTTTTCTCTCCATGAGCATATACTTTAAGTATATTTTGAGTATTCTAATACACATCATCACACTTTTCCCATGTGTATTAATATGATTGATATTATATTACTAACATTGTAAAAATGTAATGATATGTATTAGTATATTTAAGATTGTTGGGGATAATCCTCTATAATAAACCGATGAACGCGGAATCGACGTGCCTAATATATGCCCATAACTCATAGCAAATAATAACGTCAATAAGCAGAAAAATAGATGAGAGAGAATAAAACAATCACAACACAAGATATACGTGGAAAACCCAAAACGGGTAAAAAACCACGGGCCGTCAGGACGACAGAGAAAGTTCCACTATATGATAAATTGTTACAACCATATATCCTAGGATTCTCTCTCACACCTAACCCAAACTCCACTTACAAGATCCTCACCAAGAACCCCACAATATCCCCTAGGTCTCCTCTAAATATCACCCACGGATCTTTAATTAGATCCACCGATATTCCCTTGGATCCCTCCTTGGATATTCCTTTGGGTCTCCCCGGATCTCACTCACACTCTCTCTGATGTTTACATGGTGTTCTTTTTGCTCCACAGCCTTCAAACTAATAACATAAATATTAGGACTATTTATACTAGTTATAGGGAGTTTAAGATAAAAGGAAATCCTACTCCTAAACGTACAAGACTTACTTGTTCCACATAAATACTATTTCCTTTTATGACAAGTCTTCTTGTAGGGAGTAAATCCTTTTTTCCTTCAAGCACAAGAACTTCCAGAAACAAACTACTTCCTTTTCCGCTGAAGATTTCCCGTTTCACATATGCTTATGATTGACTACGATTCGGGTCACGGTTGTACACCCGTTTCCTAAACCGTTACAAGTCACCTTAAATTATATCGCTTAAAAAACCGTGATCCATACGTTGAAACAAATTCTCATTCAGTTCTTCATGATCTTCAACCTCCCTCAAACTACACCATTCCATCTTCCAAACGTATCCCACGTCTCTAGGAAGCTCCACATCAGTTGAGTCTTTGTTTGGTTCACATTAGTTCGCTTAGGAATACAAGTCAAAACCTAACAATTCTCCCCTTTGACTTGAATTCTCAAGACCTTTGTCCATAGCCACAATTCTCATCACCGAGAATCACCATACCCCACCACAAGGTACAACCACTTAGGAACGAACCATCCTAAGATTTTTCTTCAACACTTTTTTTTTTTTTTTTTGTTCATTGTTCCGGCACCATGTTGAAATAACCTGCTGAAATTATGGTACAACTCCTCAAGTCAGATTTCCAGAGAGTTCGTCAGCCATCGACATCTTTGTCCACCATACACCTTGCATCACTTTCTGACCAATGTCTTGTGTACAATTATGGACCACTAGTAGCAACATATCCTCTTCCATGGCCAGTGGGGAAAACTGCCAAAAGGATAAACATGTCCTTACATCACCCAACCCTGTGAAAGACCTTCTGTCCTTACATCACATACCTGGTGAAAGACTGCTACTAGAAACTGGGAGTGCTTTGCCGGATAAGCCCCACACCATACTATAGAAAGTTTTTTTTTTTTTTTTTTAGTAGTCAGGAGTTTTTTTTTTTTTTTTTGATAGTCAATCAGCTCCTTGTGTAACCCAGATTGAATCTCCATGAATTGTACCTGTCCCCACAAGCCAAACTTCTCCTCCATCAAATTTTTCCTTTCATCAAACCCTACCGAGTTTAAATACCGCCTTCAAGACGCATCTCTTTTGCTAAACCATACTAGGCAACCATGATCATCATTATCCCAATGCCACCAAGTCCTCCATACGATCTCCCGTAAAGACTTGTCACCGCCATCGCCAAACCATATGGCTCTGATACCAATTGTTGGGGATAATCCTCTATAATAAACCGATAAACGCGGAATCGACGTGCCTAATATATGCCCATAACTCATAGCAAATAATAACGTCAATAAGCAGAAAAATAGATGAGAGAGAATAAAACAATCACAACACAAGATATACGTGGAAAACCCAAAACGGGTAAAAAACCACGGGCCGTCAGGACGACAGAGAAAGTTCCACTATATGATAAATTGTTACAACCATATACCCTAGGATTCTCTCTCACACCTAACCCAAACTCCACTCACAAGATCCTCACCAAGAACCCCACAATATCCCCTAGGTCTCCTCTAAATATCACTCACGGATCTTTAATTAGATCCACCGATATTCCCTTGGATCCCTCCTTGGATATTCCTTTGGGTCTCCCCGGATCTCACTCACACTCTCTCTGATGTTTACATTGTGTTCTTTTTGCTCCACAGCCTTCAAACTAATAACATAAATATTAGGACTATTTATACTAGTTACAGGGAGTTTAAGATAAAAGGAAATCCTACTCCTAAACGTACAAGACTTACTTGTTCCACATAAATACTATTTCCTTTTATGACAAGTCTTCTTGTAGGGAGTAAATCCTTTTTTCCTTCAAGCACAAGAACTTCCAGAAACAAACTACTTCCTTTTCCGCTGAAGATTTCCCGTTTCACATATGCTTATGATTGACTACGATTCGGGTCACGGTTGTACATCCGTTTCCTAAACCGTTACAAGTCACCTTAAATTATATCGCTCAGAAAACCGCGATCCATACGTTGAAACAAATTCTCATTCAGTTCTTCATGATCTTCAACCTCCCTCAAACTACACCATTCCATCTTCCAAACGTATCCCACGTCTCTAGGAAGCTCCACATCAGTTGAGTCTTTGTTTGATTCACATTAGTTCGCTTAGGAATACAAGTCAAAACCTAACAAAGATATATACACAATTGTGTGTTCAGAAAAATTATGAAGTAAAAGCACATTCGAACATGCATGGAAGTTTCGATTCAATATGATACAATATAATAGTTTACAACTGTTGAAGCGGTTGAGATGAGTCATCTTTTGGTCTCGAGAGGTTTTACGGTGTCGTTGGATTTGGGCCCACTTGTTATGATATTATCACATGTCCACCGTTTTATTTATACTAGGTTGGTCACATTATTGCATCATCATCCATGACTTGCGCATTTAGGAAACACTTTCAATTTCGTTGAAATTTAGACTATAACTATATTTTGAGATAAAATATAATTAAACTACGATCTTATTAACGTGTACCTTAGATGTTAGAACATACTGAAACTACAATGTAAAGTTATATAACTAATTATATAACGTTACGTAATATTAATTTTTTAGATAATATAATTTATCAAAAAATACGTACTTTTCAATACTCTTATAATCATAAGGTATATACTTTCATAATATCGGAAAGAAAACTCCTCACATACTTATGCTTATATAATGTAGTGCTGGCAAAACGGGCCGGGCCCTAATGGGCCGCTCAGCCTAACTTGTTTCGGTCGTGTGCCTGTAAGCCGACGTGCCGTGCTGGGCCCAAGTGGCTTGGCCTGTCGGCCTAGCAAGGCCCTTACAGGCCGCCCCGGGCATCGGAACGTGGGCCGCCCTGTTAGGGCCCGGCAGAATTCAAATTTTCAAAAAAAAAAAAAAAAAAATTAAGTTTGAAATTTAAAATTTGAATTGAGGGGTGGCTTTTGTAATTATCTAGGAGCCGTTGGTGACCATTGGAGGGTAAAAAAAAAATGTCCAAAACTTTTAAAAATTACATTTTTTTTTATTTTTTTTTTTAATCTTTTACAATTTTTTTCAATTATACCCTAACCTAACATTTTCCTATAAATACCCCCATCACCCTCACCTCATTCTCTACATTTTCTCTACTTCCCTACTCTCTTATTCTCTCTATTCTCTACAATCTCCAACATCTCTCACTCACTCTTTAAACTATTTTGTAATTTATTTTATTTATTTAATATATTATATATTATATACTATATACTATTATACTAATATACTATGCACTATACATTATATATTGTAAATACTTAATTTTATTTTTCCCGATTGCACTCTTTTTCCCTTACCAAGTTTTTATCCCATTGAGTTTGTTTTGGTAAGGTTTTTAACGAGGCAATCATCATTTGTAATTTATACTTTTCACCACAAATTTAATACGAAATTACAAAAATATTATTCATCGAAAACTAATTAAGTGTTGTATGAAATGAAAAATATTATATTTTATATTAAAATTATTACATTAATAATTACACAAAATTATTACAATGTATAAAAAATAATATTGTATAAATAAAATGTTTAAATATTAAAAAAAATAATCAAAGCCCGTTGGGCCCGGCCTATTAAGGCCTTAACAGGCCAGCCCGCCACAGGCCTCGCCTGGGCACAACCTGGCACGCCTTGGCACAGGCCGTGCCCACCCTCCCCCCCAAACAGGCCGGCCCGGTACAGCTTGTCTCCCTAACAGGCCGTGCCTGGCACAACCCATTAGGCCAACGGGCCTAACGAGCCCGAGCTAGCCTGTTTTGACATCACTAATATAATGAACGTAGAAATATTCAAACCCCTCACCACTAACGTAAAAGGGAAAATACAAATCACTTGAGCTGAGTGAATATTATAGGTACTTTCTTGGACAATAAAATTATGGACGTTCTTTCTCCAAGACATCCTCATAAAACACTTTAAATCATTTTGATTTTGTGAATTAGTCAAAGTAAATATTGATCAAGAAGTTTCCTGTCTCGGAGACAAAGGCAACACAAAATATTTTTTTTTGGAAATTAGAAACATATATATAAGTCAAAAAAGCAAAGGTATATTCATGTATTTGGACAAATGGACACATTCATATATACCAGCAGATTCAATTCATATATGAAAATGAAATGTAAAAAAGAAGTCAAAGAGTAGTAGCTGGCAGTGAGTATGCAATCAGTATATGCCCTTGTTTTATAATATTTGATTGAATTTAAATAAAACATTTGATTGTAAAAAATACTTACAAGTTATACTGTGGTTGGACCCTCCAATTGGAGCCTCCACCACCATGGTTCAATACCCATGGTACCCATGTGTATATTTACATATATTCTTTGTCTCTCCTTGGCTATCAAGTGAGGGTGCTCTCTCCCCTTTAGTGGGAGTAATTGTTCCGGACTGTGCTAGTAGAGTCCGATTCTCGCAGGGTCTCGACAGTTGTTGTAGTTTCAAAAAAAAAAAAAAAAAAAACACATAATTAGAGAAAAAACCATAAATAGCCATGTGAATTATTAAACTTTTGTTACTAACCACTTTTGAAATTTTAATTGTTAATAGCCACTTTTTAAAAATAATTTCAGTGTATGTCCATAAATTACCAGAGTACCCCTGAAAATAGTTTTATTTTAAATCTTGAAGCAAACTTGAAATCATGGGTAAATTGAAATGTTCAAACTTGAAATCAGACCTAAATTGAAATATCAAAACTTGAAATCAGGCATAAATTGAAATATCAAAACTTGAAATGTGGACTAAAATGAAAATTTCCCTTTCTTCTTCTTCCTCTTCTTCTTCCTCAAATTAGGTTTAGGTTTAGGTTTTTTTGTTTCTCTTTTTTTCAGACCACATCGCCGGCGCACTTGAAGGACGGCTGGCCATGAAGGACAGTTGGGCGAGAAGAACGACGTGAAGGACGTCACGGCGCACGAAGGAACGATCGCGGAGGACTGTCGTTCGATCTCAAAGGGCTGCCGCACGATCTCGAAGGGCTGCCGCACGGTCGTGAAGGATTGCCGCGACGACCAGAAGCTCGCCGGCGCTCGGCGAGACCTTCGCCGGCACTTGACGAGAGAGAGATCGGGGAGAGGGAGGCAGATCGGTTGGAGAGAGAGAGAGAGAGAGAGAGAGAGAGAGAGAGAGAGAGAGAGAGAGAGAGAGAGAGAGAGAGAGAGAGAGAGAGAGAGAGAGAGAGAGGCAGATCAGGGAGGCAGATCAGGGAGAGAGAGGAGAGGAGAGAGAAAGAAAAAAAAGAGAAAGAGAGAGAGCTGATTGGGATGTTTTTATATGAGGGCTTTCTAGTAATTTTACAAAAAAGTGGTTATAAACAATTAAAATTTCGTTTGTGGTTAAAAACGAATTTCTACTAAAATTTGTGGTCATTCTGAGTAATTTCCACACATTAATTATTGTTTTCTCAAAACTATTTTTTTTTTTTATCTTAAAAAAAATTACTCAGAACCCCACTTTAAAAGTGATCAGTAATAATCTAATATGATGATGATAACAATGAACCCTTACATAAAATTAACCTGGTTTAATCCTACATTCTCTCTCTCTCTCTCTCTCTATACATATATATATATACTCATTCTTATATATAATATAAGGTTATTTAATTATATGTTTATTTTTTGTACAAAGATATTTAATATTTTAGAAGTCCCATGAGGACTCACTTGACTTGCGAGGGACATTGTTAAATATTATTATGTAGACTTGATTTGTGAGTTGTAACATTATGATCATTTAATTTATCAAAAAAGGGGGTCAAAAAGCCTAATTTATGGTTTGGTTAACAATTAACATCATAATTATTGAATTAATTAAACAAATTAGCACCGAATTTGTCTCTTTATTTTATTAAAGTGAATAGCCAAAATCATTGAAATTGTTTATAAATCTGTCAAAATCCAACTAAAAAAAATATATGAAAAATCGATAAAGGTGAAACAAAGGCACATTCGAACATGCACGGAAGTTTTGATTCAATATATAAATATAATGTAATATAACAGTTTACAACTGTTGAAGTGGTTGAGATGAGTCCACTTTCGGTCACGAGGTTTGATGATGGTGTCGTTGGATTTGGCTACATGTTCACTTATTATCACTAAGGATGGCAAAATAACCCGTAGGGACGAGGCCCCGTGGGGACCCATACTTATAAGGTGGGTATAACATAATTTTTGAGATAAAATATAATTGAACAGGTCTTATTAATGTGTACCTTAAAATACACGTAATCGACTGTGTAACGTTACATAACATAATGTAAAAAAATGATAAATAATAATATAATTCTTACAAGTATTCATTAGATAACATAATTTTTTAAAAAATTACCTTTCCATACTCTTATAATCATGAGATATCTATTTTCTAAAAAAAAAAAATTCACATATACTTATATAATGCACGTAGTGAGATTCAAAACCTCCATCACTAATGTAAAAAGGAAAATGCACACCACATGAACCGGGAGAAAATGTTTTTATTATAAGTATTTTCTTAGACAATAAAATTATGGACGTTATATTTCCAAAACATCCTCATAAAACACCTTAAATAATTTTGATGGAAGAAATTCATATGTATCAACATATCATTATTATGTACCAACTACTAATTGATTTTGTGAATTAGTCAAAGTAAATATTGATCAAGAAGTTGAGAAGACTGAAGACCCATTTTCAGTTTCCTGTCTCGATCGGAGACAAAGGCAACAAAAAATAAAATTATTGGAAAGAAAAATTAAAAACTTAGTCAAAAGCAATGGTGTCTTCATTTATTTGGGCAATATGGACACATTCATACCAGCAGATTCATATATAAAAATGAAAGTAAAAAAGAAAATCAAAGAGCAGCTAGCAGTGAGAATGCAATCAATAGATGTCCTTCTTTTATATATTAAATTTAGTAATAAGATATGATAATATAACAATTATCCACCAACGTAGTATTTAAGCAAATATCTAAAATATCTATACATAAAATATATATATACAGTCTTTCTATTGTCAGTTTGTCCTGACAATAAATATATCAGGACAAAGAATGTGAAGTTTTGACAAGTGTATATATTTTGAATCAAAGTATGTAAATCTAGTGGTCCACATTCTTCGTCCTGATATATTTATTGTCAGGACGAATTGATAATATAAAAAATATATATATATATATATTTTGTTGTATATATATTTTGTTGTTCAAACAATATCTTGGTTTTAGGCTACACATTTTTTTGGACATATCTTTTAGGCTACACTAAGAGAAAAATGGGCAACAACAACGTCTCAAATATTTGTTGCCAACAAAGAACTTCACAGTCTGCAGCCATGTTTGGCAACAAAATATTTTTGTTGCACGCTTGCACCAACACTTCTACAAGAGCCAAAAAAATGTTAATCTTACTTTATCCAAATTTAGTGTTCAAATATGGTATTCAAATGATGTGGTAACACTATAATCTGTTTATTTAAATTGTATGTATTAGATTTGTATGATTTAAATGAATGGATTCGAGTGTTGTCACATCATTTAATTTGAACATCAGATTTAGACACCAAACTTGAGTAAAGTAGCATTACTTTATTGAATATTTCCAACATTTAATATAGAAAGAAACACATAACTAAAAGATCGGTTCAATAAAAACAAAGAAAACAATTTGAGCGGCTATGACTACTTTGATATTTATGATATTTAAGAGTGACAATGATCTTCTCAATTAAAAAAAAAAAATGATAAGAAAAATAAAGCTTATAATTTCAATGTGGAGAGAGTCAGAGAGAAGCCCTCTCAATTTGTAGCATAACTTTGTAAGCCTGAACACAAATGCTATGCTTGAAAGTCTATTAACTAATTATAATTTGCTAATTCATATATGTAAAATTCTACGGTGAAGGTATTAATACAACGATGCACCATTAAAATTTGATCTTATTTTGGTATGATCACATACGGTTCATGTGAAAATTTTCATAGACATAACCTATAATAAAAATAAAAATAAAAATTGACTACCATGAAATACACCCCAAAAAAAAAAAAGGGAAATGATATTAAATGCACCTTAATGATTTTTCAAATGCACCCACCTTCAAAAGATGCAAGAAATTTCAATTACTAAACTAAACTCAATCAACAACATAAACTCATGGAAAAATGAATTATCTTCAAGGAGGTGCAAAAATTATTTGAAGTTGAATATGATCAAATATTTTTACAATACGGTAAAGTTTAGAGAGGAGGGGACAATTGTTCAAGAGACGAACAATTAGAATCATATTCTAATCTTGGTAAGGCAGGTCCAGTAAGGGCCCAATTATATTTTACAATAACACAAGGCGCAAATTATGCTTGAGAAAGGCATTGGGCCGACCCGGCTCGAAACCGGATTAGTCAGGGGTCAGTGGGCCTCCGGTACCAGTGCATTAAAGCAAAAAATTCTGTTTAAAAAAAAATCCTAGGGCACATCCTGTAAACATTTTTCGAAAATAAAAACAGCGTTTTTGGTTTTCATTCAAAATCTAATGCATTTGATAGCATATGCGGAAAACAGTATTCTGAAAATACAAACACGTCTGGTAGGTTAACTAAAAAATTTCAATAATTGGAATATCATATTTTCATTTTATTTCACATTATAACATAAAAACAATTTAGTTTTTTTTTTTTTTTTTTTTTTTTTTTTTTTTTGAGCAGTGCTATAAAAACAATTTAGTTAAACATTTTATTCAAATTATTTTTTTAAAAAAGAAAATCACATTAATTATAATTTTTTTTTATTAAAGTCAGATGTTGGAAAACAACAATGTACAGATGCAGTTGATCCGTCATCAACAACAATCTCTCAATATCTCTGCTTTTCAAGGTTTTTCACAAATGGCCTCCCAAGTTTAAGGCTTTGGTCCTCGCTTTGGTCATGTCTGTCTTCTCAGCTGTCGCCGTCTCCGCTCAGGATTTCTGCTCCTGCAGCCAGTGCTGGAGTTTCTCTCCCGGTTCCGGTGCCATTGGATTCTCGTTGGTTGTCTCTACTTTGGCTATCTTGAAGCATTGGATTCTCACTTGTATTTTTTGTTTTTTTCGAGTGATTGAGAGTGATTTGTATTATTGTGGACCGAATTCGGAGATTGTATTGGATTGATTGATTCTTTGTTATTCGATTTCATTTACTTTAATAAAATATTTTTTTAAGTATTTATTTCAAAAAGAAAAAAAAAAAAAAAAAAACGAGAACAGAAGAAGAAGAACCGATGAATGAAAGAGGAAAAACAAGAAGTAGAGGAGCAGATCGACGGTTCCAACGCTAGAGGAGGTGAGATCCTCCTTCGGCGTCAGCTGCTCCATAAAGTTTCTGTCATGAAGAAGAAAAAGAGAGAAGGAGAAGAAGAACTGACGAATAAAAGAAGGAAAAAAAAAACGAAAACCAAAATGAAAAAGATCTTTTTCATATTTTTCAATTTTCACACTAGTTTTGTGTTTGTTTTTTAAAACAAAATAAAAAACGGTTAACGAATACAAATTTGAAATTGTTTTCGAAAAATAAAAACAAAAACACCTCAAAAACCTCCTACTGGACAGCCCCTATTGTTATTTTTGGAAAAAGTACCACTAGACATCTCAGCTTTGTATCCATATAACATGTGGGATGTGAGGTAAATCATATAAAAATTTACAGATTGCATTGTCACAAATTGATTGAGATGCAAACGGAATACAAAAATGTAGATTGTCTATTATTACTAGATTCAAAATAATAAAAAAGTCTTTCAAATAAGTGAATGGATTTTCTTTTTCTTTGCCAAAAATGAAGATGTCTCTATTAACTATGCAACAAAAATCTTAATTACAAATTTTATGCTTGATAGATTTACTTGAATGTTCAACAAAATGATGTCAACCAAAGTAATATGTAATACTCTGCATAAGCTACATGACTCTTTCTCTTCCTCAATTCCAGCAAAAGTTTCCATTAGATATCTTTTTTCCAAACCGGTTCTTCGGTGTTCTTCCACCACCGCAAACCCTAGTTAAATTCAGGCATGATGCGGTTTTTAGTTATTGGGAAAACTCAAGTACTCTCCTTCGGATCTACGAAGTAAGCTCTCAGACAAGACACCTTCATCCTTCTTCATTGCCTAAAGAAGGCAACCGAATGTATTATCCTCCATATCTAATAACGACAGTGTGAAAGCTCTATCTTTTACAATCTCTAGGGTAACCTTATCAATTTGGAAAGATTTATCACCATTTAAACACAGTTCATTCACTGCAGAAGATGCTAACACTATCAGCCGACAGCCTACCGCTACATTCTCTGTGTCTGAGTGTCTAAAGTTCTACCGGCATTGCTAGAACTTTTTTGGCTAGAAGCACTACTAAATCTCAAGACCAAACTCTTCCACTAGTTCAGATTTCCTCAATTTAACAAATAAATTTCAAGTCGGAAAATGTTAATTCATAACTCTAGGGCTTCTACTTTCTACACAATCATTCATATAAAGCTTAAAACACAAGTCCACAGCATAGTTGACGACTTCTAAATTAATTAAATGATGATATCATAATGAAGTCAACAAATTCATAGCAAACCTAAGAAAAATTAAAAATTAAAAATTATTTAAGGAATGAGATCATTCATGCGCTAAGGATTCGAAAAATTTCTACAGACAACAGCCAATGCTTTCAAGCATGGAACACATTTTCCGCAAATTCAAGCTACTATTAAAGTACTTAAAAAGTACCTATATTTTGGCATTGGTGGTATAAGCAAAACTTAGCCCCCCCAAAAAAACCATTTCATTGCAGTGACATTGACTTGCAATTCTCAATAGCTCCTCTTATATTCCTTCTCGTGCAACTGACCGCATTCAAAATCTCCACAATAAAAATACAGTAACCCAAATCAAAGAGCCAATGTAACCAACAAGCAAAACATTCAATTTATTCATCTTCATTTATTAGTAATCTAAATTCTACTTCTCGACAACACTCAACAAAAAATCCGTCAAAACAGACTCAAAAGACGGCATTTTTGCATACCCAGGAAAGTAATTAATATCGACGACAAGGTATCGATTACCATCTTTAGCATCCCTGATCATATCAAAGTTGATAAGATTCAACCCCAGTTCCTTTCTCATGGCCTCAGCTACTTTCGAAACAAAACTCTCCGATGGCATTTCGACTTTGTCTAAATCAAGCTCACCACCAAAACCATCATCATTTTCATTATAATCACTGCTATTCATATTCGAAATCTGTGAAAACGATAAACAACCTTTTAAAGATTTCTTTTTGATAGTCTCCTCGGTAAAATCAGGCAACGACTTTCTCTTCACGCACCTCGCATGTGAGCCAGCAACGTACACCTTGAACACAACTCCTCCGTGATTCACGAACCCTTGCAGCACAATTGGTGTCGGCAGACTTCGGAGCCCTTCCTCGTCGAAAACCAAACACAATTGGTGCGAATTCGCGCTCCCATTGGCCTCCAACGGCTTCGCTATAACCGGAAACCCTAAGTCCATCGTCTCCATCGCGTTCCACAAAGTCTCTGAATCAGAAACAAGGATCTGTTTTGGAGCCTCCACCTTATCATCTTCCAAATCGGCATTCAATCGAGTCACCACTTCAAGCATTGAAACCCTATCGTGGATTTTGGAGATTGGTTCAGGCGAGTCGATTACTGGGACGTTAGGGTTTTGGGCAGAGAATTGCTGCAGCTGATGAGTCCAATCAGGGTCGTACAATTTGTGGACGACGCAATCGTACGGTCCTTGCTCGATCAAGGGTTTTTCCGGATCGATGGGGACTAAGTCAATGCCACGTTGACTTGCGTGATTGAGGAAAGAAGGGAGGATGAAGGTTTTGATTTTCTTGGGAGATAGAGCGTAGCCGATCCGAAAACGTTTGGTTTTAGATTGGTCGGACATTTTTCTTGGTTCTGTTTGGCACGCCATAAAATGTATGGAAGGGTTTTGAAGTTAGAGATGAATTGAGATAAGAATTTATAACGTTCAAGTGGAGGAAGTAGACGTGGCGATCTAAAATGCGGGAAATCTAACCGTGTACGCGTTTGAGATTCGTGGGTATTGATTCGAAAGTTTAAAGGATATGCCGGGTACAACTAACGATGCCTTATTATTTTTCTTTTTAATTTTCAATATATATATATATATATTATTACAATAGGGCTGTCGAGATACATGTGTGATACATATATTTACTCTTTCACAAATCAGGAGAAAACTCCTCATAAATACTTATAAAATACATATAGTGAGATTCGAACCTCTCACAATTAATATAAAAGAGACGTGACTTACCGTACATTACCATATATACTAAGAGGTGATATACAAGCATACAACTATACCTTACTAAACGACTCGAATCCATAGTTTCAATGGTGAGGTGCAAGAGACGTCGGTCCATCCTCTCGATTGAAGTCTCGAAGATCACCATCCATCTATTAATCTCACTACATTGCGGTGCATTCAGTACCACACCGAGTTAGGCCCAATTATATGTTACATATAGAGTGAAATTAACAAATTTAGGCCCAAATTGAGCTTGAAAGTTGAAAAAAAAAAAAGAACAAAAAAGTGGTACTAGTAGAACATGTAGGGAAAAACTATGCTTCAATGTACACTGAACCATATAATTATTAAACATGGTCTGAAAAGCAACTCCCACTACTCCCACTACGGAATGGAGAAATATCCCCACACATTGTGATACTATAGATAAAGATGAGACTTGAACTCCTAACACTTACATTAAAAGGAAAGTACACAATCATTTGAGCTATGAATCGTGATGTTTCGTGTTGTGTTATTAACGGTTAAACCAAAAGTTTAATTAGAATATATATATATTATGGTAGTGCACAATCACCTACCTAAAAACAGCAGAGGTTAAGATCTATACATCTTTCTCTCTTTTCATCAAAAAAACTACGCTTTCACGCTCACCGATCCATCAATGGATACAATTGCCTTCTACGTACACTCTGAAACAAAAACAGAAGGAAAAAAAAAATAATAATACTTAATGGCAGAAGATGCGACTGTTAATTTTCTTAAACCTTGCAGTCTTAACTCTAAACCAATACAATTCAAACCAAGAGAGAAAAAGAAAATTCATTAGGGGAGTAGTTATGTACTCACCAGAAACATCTCAACATACTGATAAGAAAATGGAACAAATAGTTCTCTCGGTGGAGCAATTCGTGTCGAACCATCCGCTCTAAATTCAGGTTTCGAGGGAGGAGATTGCTGTAGTACAACAGAGTTGTAACGGAGGCTGTTGGCTGACACACAAATGCTGTGACTAGCCTTACTAGTGACTTCAACATCAATGGCATAAGAGACTGCATGAGTAGTAATTAATTCAATTAATAGAATAAAACAAGTACGGAGCAAGAAAACCTAGCTATTCAAATTATACATTAATGTTTATATATATATATATATATAATGGAGTACTTGTAGAACAAAATTAAAGATGCATTTTCAAATTATTTTTTTTCTTTTCCAATTTATTTCCCTTAATTATCTGGTTTCTTGTTTATGAAGTAAGGTTTTTAAAATTTATTTCCTTATTTATTTTCTTGTTGATGAAGTAAAAATTGTCTGTTTTGGAAAAACTATATTAGTAGGAGTAGCACAAATTTATTGTAAACAGCCTTTTTTTATTTTTTATTTTTTATTTTTTTATTTTTTTATTCAGTTTTAATATTGGTAAAAGTTCAATTGCTAATTAAATCGATTTAATTAGGATCATCTCCTAGTAATGTTTTTAATTTTAAAATTATGTACTCTAGCTCTACTTTCCAAATCGTGTTTTTAAATATAAATGGTACTAATGTTTTTTCAATTTTTAAATAATAAAAAAACTGAAAACAATACTGAACCCCATTAAAAAGTAGAACTCCTTCATTTATTTTTTATTTTTTATTTTTTTTTATTTTATAGAAAAGTAAACATGAATGGCCTACTAATTAACATGCATATATGGCATACGTATATAATTAGTTGTATTGGCAGAAGAAATCAAAACTACGTAAGTACAAAGTGTAATGCAACAATATATATAATTTCTGATAAAAGTCTGATCAATGCTTGAATAATTAATTTCACACTCCGAAAAAATTCTATTAAGAAAACCGATCTATATCCACAGCAACAACATCAAACAGGAGATAATCTAGATATTCAAGTAATTATCAACAATACTTTCAATAGGAAATTAAAAAAGAAGAAAAAAACAAATAATATATCACATAAATCCAATTTGCAAATATACTTGGCAATATATTTGGATAAGTAATCTCTGAGATTTCAGCACTCTAATTCTTTGTATACTGAATTCAATTCTATCGGCAAAGAATCAAGGTGCGGAAATTAGAGATTCTACACATGATGAAAATTGTTACGTATACATACGTAAAATAAACTTAAATGCAATATAAAGATACATAAATACATACAAATACATAACAAAATATTATTATAGAGGGAGAAAACTTACCATGATTCTTTTTTTCTAAGAGTGAAGAAGATGGAAGATATGAAGAAAAATCATGTTGGAAATGGTGATCATCAGAAGAATCCTATAGCTATCATCAGAGAGAGAGAGAGAGAGAGAGAGAGAGAGAGAGAGAGAGTATATATGTGGGGGGTAGGGTAGGTTTTGCTGGTGGAAACTAACTAGTTGATATACTTAATATTCAAAGTTGATCAAAGCAGCTACTGCTCTTGAGCCTCAGCTGATATTCAGACCTCAGAGTCAGACCTACCCTTCTTTGTCGCTCTTCTAAGTTTTTGTATTTTTGGTGGGCTATATATATTTTTAGGTGATAATCTCATGCAAAGATGTGAAGTTGGTGACTGAGAAACCCAAGTTTTCTGGGCTTTATTGCTTTATTACATTGGGCTCATCGATGCTATTTTTACAACATTGGGCCACAAGGTTTTTCTGTCTTTTCCTAATTTGGTTTTTATATGTGGGACCAACTTCAAGGAATCAAGGGATCTCTATTTCTTCATCTTGTGACTAATTTCTTTTTTCTATAATTTAAAAATTGTTATAATTAATAGTTGTTAATCAGGCTTCCAAAAAAAAAAAAAAAAAAAAAATTGTTAAATAAGAAATTTCAATTGAGATTAATAAATTTAATTAATTTAGTGAATGTTTTTAGGCAGGTGTGTATTTTAGCATAATAAATGAGGATAAAAAATATATATTTTTTTGAAATATTTTCAATTGATTTTTTTTTTTTTTATTATGTTACAAATGACAACATTGGGCCAAAATTGTCATTTGATACCCTAATCATGCCACACCAGCAGTTTATTTTATTTTATTTATTTATTTATTTATATTTCTTTCAAGAGGATGACATTAAATCTAATCTAAAACTGTTAACTTAGTGGATCAATCAAACCTTTACAAATGATACCGGACCGGAGCATACTCGCGTTACCCTATCCACATCTTGGGCCCCATTACTTGAGCTGGGCTGTTACATTTTATAAATTAAGAGGGGTGTATTCAATTACGATTCTTTGGGACATTTAAAGACATTATAAATCCTGATGTATTCAATTAGGACATTTAAAGACTTTAAAAGAGTCTATATTAATCCAGTGGTATTCAATTAGGATTTCTATGGACTTTTAAAGAATCCTTCCAAATCTTGGTGTATTGAATTGAGACTTTAAGGAGGGTGTATTCAATTAGGATTTCAAATGACTTTTAATGACTTTTTTTAAGTGAATGACTTTTGTAGACTTTATGGATTTTTAATGACTTTTATAGACTTCGTAAAAGTATGAAAGACTTTCATGGACTTTTATATACATTCATTTTAAAGACTTTCAAAGACTTTGATGAACTTTCAAAGACAATTGATAGACTTTCATAGACTTTGACATCTAAAAATAATACTTTGTTGTAACGTAAGAGATTGTCGTACTAAGGAGCATATGTTCCTAAGATACCAAACAACTTCTTACAGATCTACGTAGTTAACAGCTTTTTAAAGCAACAAATTCATACGAATCATACCAAAATTTCTCTTAAAGAGATTAGGTTACTCAAAAATCTTTCCCTATACAAGTTCAATTCCATAGAAGTAATTGACCACAACCAAATCAGAGTTAAATAGATAAAAAAAATCTTTCCCTGTACAAGTTCAATTCCATAGAAGTTTGGTTGCTCATATATCTATTAAAAATCATACACTGTCAAACGGTTAAATAGATAAACAAAATACATAAATTATGACCAAAAAAAAAAAAAAAAAAAAAACATATGAGTCACCTCAATTAGATAAATAGATAAATAAACTACCAAGTTTTTTTTTTTTTTTTTTTTTTTTTTAACATCTCATTACTAACTATCAACAATGTCTTCAATGAAAAAAAAAAATCTCTAATGTTAATTATTATCAATATGTCCAACATCACTCCACATATCAGCAGCTATAGCAGTCCTCCATGCATTAGCATTATCTCTTTGTTGTTCTTGAGTCTCAAAAAATGGTTCAAAATCTTCCTCTTGATTAACTAATAATGATGAAGATGAAGAAACTTCATCATCTAGTTCAATTGGAAATTCATCGGAACGGCACTCCTTGCGAAGGAAGTTGTGTAATCCTGCACAAGCTAACACTAGCTCTGCTTGTGTACTATATGGAAATGGAGGAGTTGTTTTGAAAATTGTGAACCGCGATTTAAATATACCAAAAATCCTCTCAACTACGTTCCTCAAGGAAGCATGACGAAGATTGAACAACTCGTTTGCATTTTCTGGGTCACGACCTTGACCAGCAAAATCTTGAAGATGATAGCGGACACCTCGAATAGGAGCTAAGAATTGGCGTCGATTTGGAAATCCACAGTCCACCAAAAAATATTTACCTAAACATATGATACTTATACAAATAGTAAGCAATGTATAACCTTTATAACAAAATCAAATAAGTGGCAATAAAAGTTAAAACAACAACAACAACAATAATAATAAGTGACAATAATAATAGTAAAAAAAAAAAAAAAAAAAAAAAACATACCATGTGGCACTTTAAGTCCGTTCCTCCTTGATAAAGCATCACTTAACACTTTTGAATCATGTGCAGATCCCTCCCACCCACTAAGCACATACAAGTATTCCAAATCAAAGTTACAAGCAGCTAAAACATTCTGTGAAATTATCCCGTGTCGATTACGATAACCACTTTTGTCACGTCCAATTACACTTGCCGGAATATGGGTGCCATCAATAGCTCCAATGCAATCCTGAAATTAAAAAATAATAATAAATGAGAATAATAATAATAATAATAAATAAAGCTTCATAAAAAATAATTTTATCACTTACTTTAAAGTAAGGGTAAAATCTTGTGCTTTCCCTTATTTTTTCCGGCGCAGTGGATCCAGGTTTGACCATCATATCTACTGCAATTGTGTTTAATGCCTTCAAAATCTTGTTGAAACTTCGGCTAGTACTGAAATGTGATCGACTAAATGTTTTACGAATTAAGCAATATCGAGAATTGTGACCGACAGTGAGTAAAAATGTTGCAAGCATTTTTTCAACACAAATAAACCTCGTATCCTGTAAAAGTGTTTTTTCTCTAATGATGTTGCATAACTTTATAAACACATCAGGATACATTCTATAAATTTGTCGAAAGTGTGCCGGTTCCTCATTTAAGATTTTATGCATATAATCATATCCGCCTCTAGTTATTGGTCGCCTAGTTAAGGGATGTTGGACACGTTCGCGACGCATCCCATTTAGCACATAGAGAATTGATTGAATTGTCATCAATGAACACTTAATAATTTCATACAATTCTTCTTCCATCTCCTCTTCTTCTTCCAATTCTTCTTCCTCTACATTATCTTCTTGCATTTTGGAATGAGACATTATATATAAATGGAACCACCTAAAAAAAAAAAAAAAAAAAAAAAAAGGCAATAGAACAAGCAATATTACACATACTTATATACTAAAAAACATTGCTTCAGGTTATCAAAATAAATTAATGGTCACTAGTCACTACAACAAATATGATTTAAAACATATGATTTAAGACAAACCATCACTTGATACACCACCATATTATTTAAAAGTGAGGCACTATCAGCATACAGAGACAAACTCATAAAATAACATATCACAAGCATAGCTTAAAGGTTTGTCATGATATGCTGTGATGCTAGAGTTTGCTACTTTTTTTTTCCTTGATATGTTTAATAATATATAAATTGGTTTTTGATTATTGCTTTTGTTATCCTGATGGAGGAAACAATACTGAACGTGCACAAATATATATAAATTGCAAAATAAAGAACACATATCTTAACAGTGAATAATCAGACAAAAAGTAGGTAAAAAGTAGCAAGACAAAAAAAAAAAAAAAATCACAGGCACCAAATAAACATAATAAGAAATCGATTTTCTTACTATTCTTCCCTTATTCATCTTAACAGTGAATAATCAGACAATATTTGTATGTTTTCGGCGCAGTAGAGCAACATTCAAATCAATTTTTCCACTAGAAAAGTCTCTCGAACTTGACCAACGGATAGTTCTTATATACTAAGATTGTTGCTCTACTCAACACAATCACTCTAGCAAACACACAAATATTTTAAAGAAAAATAAAAGAATAGTAAGAAACCCATAATACATGATTATTCATCAAATTAATCAAGGATGAAAACCCTAATTCTCTAACCGAAATTAATGAGAGAGGGGAATTACCAAGAAATCAACGACGATTAGCTGTAGACGATAAGGTTGAATGGAAGGTTTGGCTTTCTCCTGTCTTGAAACGTTAATTTTTTTTTTCTTTCCAGAAAAGTGGTGGGTTTTTTTCCTCTCAAATAAAAAGTCATCAAAAGTTTCTTGGGAGAGTGGGAGAGAATTTGTGAGGTTTGGTATTTATACCTCTAACCCAAAAGTCTACAAAAGTCATTGATTGTATGAATTCCATAAAAGTCATTAACATTTTGAATACCTTTAGACTTTTATGGACTTCTAAAAAGTCTTGATTGAATACTCCATGACTTTTATAGACTTTTTAAAAGTCTATATTGAATACCCCATGACTTTTAAAAAGTCTTTAAAAGTCTATATTGAATACACCCAAACTTTTTGAGTTTTAAAAAGTCTTTAAAAGTCATTTGAAATCCTAATCCAATACACCCCCCCTAAAAATGTCTATAAGAATCAAGGTGTATTCAATTAGGACTAGATTTTAAAGGATTTTCTTAGGTCATGGATTTTGGTGGATTTTGGTGGACTTGATAGTGGGAGATATAAATATCAAATGTCATAACATGTCCGGCCTTCACCCAAAAGATTTTGGTGGACTTTGCTCTCTCTCTCTCTCTCTCTCTCTCTCTCTCTCTCTCTCTCTCTCAAAATAGAAACGTGTTGACTACAATCTTACCAACAACACCCAAAAAAAAAAAAAAAAAAAACTAGATAATTACATTTTTAAATTTTTTACAAGCCTCACGAGGAAACCCACCACAGGTTACAATGAACTCATTTTGTTTTTGTTTTTTTTCCAATTTTAACGATCACAATTTCCCCGGAATCAGCTCTGTTGCCACAAAACTACTGCGGAAATCCTCGTAAAAATCGTAACTATACGATATCAATAGTTGTAGAATTACAAGCAAGCATGTACATTTAAAAAAAAAGCTTTGTACCGGTTCTTGTTAACAATGTAAAAAGTAATATAAACATCAACATATTCATTAAAACTCACCCCATCATCATATCGCAAAGCCTGCACTAGCTGTGGCATGAAGAAAGTCACTCTTTTCGGAGGATAGGATTCCAAAACCCTTGTATGCAGGAGTAAGGAACTCGAGAGCTTGTGTAATTGAACAAGCTGCCCAGTGGGGCAATTGTTGCAATAGCACTGAATCTTCATCAACTGCCTTTGGGGTCACAAAATATGGTAATGCTTCGGGTATACAGTGAATGTCCAATATATTTGACTGCAAGAAAGCAACAGCAAAATCAAGAGAACTCAAAATAAAATGTGATGGAAGGACTGATATTGCTGTTGAAGTCAGAGATAACAAATACATGAAAGTCCATGGATGTCTAAACAAATCCATAACAGTCTGAGATAGATGTCTAAACAAATCTATAACAGTCTGAAATAGATGTCTAAATAAATCAATGAAAATCCATGTGGATTTATAAAAGTCCGTAAAAATTCGTAAAAATCCATGAAAATCCGTCACTTAAAAAATGTCTTTAAATGTTCTTAAGAATCCTAATTGAATGCATCCTCCTAAGTGAGTTGTCGTTAGTCATTAATGTGGTAAATAATTGACATATCATTTTGGTTGATTTTTGAGTTATTATTATTATCATTATTATTATGGGTAATTACCCTGGTGACCCTCAACTTTTACCACTACTATCAAAATAACCACCAAATGGGGAATTAGTTTCAAAATGACCATTTTTGACAAACATTGTTATACTAATGGCCATTTCATCTAATTAGTGACACTTTGATAAATATGGGGATGACATTAATTTATTTTAGATGTTTTTTGGAAATCAATTTTTTCAGATTGAAACAAATAATTATATTTAGTCTGAATATAAGTATATCATATCTCAAACATATATATATATATATATAAATACATATATTTCTTTTTTGAAAAGATTAAGGCTACAAAATCAAAAAATTCTAAAAAATATAGTTGAGATAAGTTGAAAAGAAATATATTTATTTATTTATAAATTTTTTCTCTTTTGAGAAGATTAAGGCTAAAAAATCTAAAAATTCTTAAAAACATATTTGCGATAAGTTGAAAAGAAATATATATATATATATATTCTTTTTTGAGAAGATTAAGGTTACAAAATCTAAAAATTCTAAAAAATATATTTGAGATAAGTTGAAAAGAAATATATATATATATATATGCATATACACACACTAAATATAATTATTTGTTTCAAAAAAACAAAAGAAAAAATTGATTTCCAAAAAATATCTAAAATAAATTAATGTCATCCTCATATTTACTAAAATGCCACTTATTTGATGGAATTGGATGGAATGACCATTAGTATAACAATGTTTACCAAAAATGGCCATTTTGAAACCAATTCCTCATCTGATGGCCATTTTGATAGTAGTGGCATAAGTTGATGACTACCGGGGTAATTATCCCTAAGTATTATTATTTGTATTGTGTAGCATCATTGTTAAATTAATACAATGTTCATGTTTTTGGCATCGAGATACCTCTGGAACTTGTGATACTTAAATATTTCCATTTTGAAGAAGGAAAAAAAAAAAAAAACTTATCTGCTAAGTGCCAAGTGTGAAGTGCACGATAAGTACTTAAAGGAAAATTGATTAGGAACTTGATTTGCATTCAAGAAGTTTTCTCTACCAATAAATATGTGAACATCATCGAGAAATAGTGTTACACTGTTAAATAATCGGAGAATTGTAAACAAAAATAAATTTCCACAGATAAGATCCAAGAATTGACATTTTTCTAAGAGTGCAGGTAGTTTTCTTAGCTAAAATTAATAGAATATAATAAAGCAGAGAGTCTGTGTTACTAGAAGTTCTATAAAATAAAATAAAATTACAGGTTGATTTGGGTACATTGTTACCACTTACCAGAAGTCAAGTGGCCCCCTGGAATGTCAATTCTATGTCTGATTTTGAATTATTAATACAAATTTACAAACAGATAGAAAGAAAAAAAAAAACCAGAGTTTGAAAACTTAAGCATCAATTGTCATTATGTTTGTTAGACTAATGGTAACTATATATCCATTATGTTTTGCAATAAGATTGAATTTGTTACAGTCGTTAACCCACCATATTAAAGATTTAAAGCTCAGGTAACTCGCCCACTTCGTTAATGTGACTCGAATTCACAATCTCGTTAAAGTTCTGGTCCTAAATTTATTTGATGATGTTGGACAGTTTAGGATAATTTCCTTTCGAATTCACAATTCTGACCAGAAGTTTCAGTTTAGGAGAATTACTCTCATTGTTGGAGCACCATTCTTCTGACGAAGGTTAGGGAATGATGGCCCCGCATGGTGATTCATACTTAGGTAATTACCGGTTATTAGATATTGTAAATAAATAGTTAGTTATTAGCTTTGCTGATGTGTCCTTAGTTAATTGGTTGATACATTTCTTCTTGTAACTATTTATATAGCTGCTCCAATCTTGTAAAGGCATCTGAGTTGAATATAACAGAATTCATTTTTTCCTCTGCTTCCTTGTTTCTTCTCGAGTTCTCTCTGACTCAACATGGTATCAGAGCGATAATTTTTTTTTCCGCTGCGATCTGCTAAATTTTGATTCCATAAAGCTTTGTTGATCTATTCAAGCTTCTTTCTCGATTGATTGAGTGCGATTTCTTCTTATTTTTTTTCTTCCTCGTTTCAATTCCGATTGAATTCAGCGATGGTTTCCTCTTCTTCAACTCAATCTGGAGTCGGCAAATCCACCATTGAAGATCCTTCTAGTCCATATTTCCTTCATCACTCCGATAATCCTGGAGTCGTCCTCGTCTCACAACCACTCACTGGAGATAACTATGCCTCCTGGAGCAGAGCAATGATTATTGCTTTGTCGGTGAAGAACAAGTTAGGGTTTATTGATGGATCGATCCTCAAACCCGAAGGTACTGATCTTGTTTTACTTAATTCATGGACTAGAAACAATAATGTTGTGATTTCGTGGATTCTGAATTGTGTCTCTAAAGACATCTCTGCTAGCATTATTTTTGCTGAATCTGCAAATGAGATATGGATTGATCTTAGGGATAGGTTTCAACAAAAGAATGGACCACGAATTTTTCAATTACGTCGTGAATTGATGAATTTATCTCAGGACCAGAACTCTATCAGTACTTACTTTACAAAACTAAAGACTGTTTGGGAAGAATTGAGCAATTATAGGCCTGGGTGTAGTTGTGGAAAATGTTCTTGTGGTGGAGTCAAAGAACTGAATCTACATTATCAAATGGAGTATATAATGTCTTTTCTCATGGGCTTAAATGACTCGTTTTCACAAGTTAGAGGTCAGTTATTGTTAATGGATCCTCTTCCTCCCATCAACAAGGTTTTTGCCTTGATTTCTCAAGAGGAACGACAGAGAAAGATTGGTGTTCCTGCTGGTTCAGGTTCTGATGCATCTAACACTATCGCATTTGCTGTTAAGTCTGGTGATGGGATTCAGAAACATATTGATACCACAGGAAATTCCAACATTGGTAATAGGGGTCACAATTACTATAATTCTAATTCCTCTAATTCTGGTTCTGGTGGATATAAGGGACAGAGGAAGGACAGACCGTATTGTACTCATTGTAATGTCCATGGTCACACTATTGATAGGTGTTTTAAGCTCCATGGATATCCACCTGGTTACAAGCCGAAGTCTAGATATAATGGTAATTCCTCTGGCAACACCACTTCTGTTAATCAAGTTTCTGATCAAGCCTCTGGTGGAAATTTTTTCCAATCTCTTAACACCTCTCAGTATCAACAACTCATGTCTATGTTATCTGGTCACCTGGCTTCTTCTCACACGGATGCTAGTGCTCATCAGGAGGCTTTTGCTGTTTCTTATGCTACAGGTACTTGTTTTTCTGCCTCCTTGACACAATTATTCTATTCTCCAAAATATTGGATTGTTGATTCGGGAGCTACAAGACATATATGTTCTCTAGCTACAGCTTTTGTTTCCTTGAAACCTATTAAGAACTCTACTGTTACTTTGCCTAATCATACTCGAATTCATGTTGGTTTTGCTGGTGATGTCAAGTTGAGTTCTACTTTGCTGCTTAAGGATGTGTTATTTGTCCCTGACTTCAAGATTAACTTGATTTCTGTCAGCGCTATTACTTCTGGAACCTCTCTCACAGTCAGTTTTCTTCCTAATCATTTCGTTATTCAGGATATCAGCAGCAAGAAGATGATTGGCAGGGGTGAAAGAGTTGAAGGTTTATATGTTCTTGATACTAATGTGTTACATTCGGTTCATACTGCTTTTGTTAATACTGTGTCAGCTCATATATGGCACAATAGACTTGGTCATGCCTCTTTTAAGAGATTGTCTTCTTTGAATACTCATTTACATTGTGATATAGCTACTCTCAACACTGCTGTTCCTTGTTATATTTGCCCTTTAGCTAAACAAAGAAGACTCTCCTTTGGTTCTAGTAACCATTTATCTCAATTTCCATTTGATTTGATACATTGTGATGTATGAGGTCCTTATAATATTGCTTCTTATTCTGGATTCAAGTATTTCTTGACATTGGTGGATGATTGCACTCGTTTTACATGGGTATTTCTTCTCAAACAAAAGTCTGATGTTCTCAGCATTGTTCCAAAATTTTTTAAGATGGTTGCCACTCAATTCAATGCTCAAATCAAGGTTTTCAGGTCTGACAATGCACCTGAATTGACTTTTACTGACTTCTTTAACTCCATGGGGGTTCTTCATCAGTTTTCTTGTGTGGAAAGGCCGCAACAAAATGCTGTTGTGGAACGGAAACATCAACATCTGCTGAACGTTGCTCGTGCCTTGTATTTTCAGTCGAGAATTCCTCTCACTTTTTGGACAGATTGTGTTCTAACAGCCACGTTCCTCATCAACAGGACTCCTTCTCCCCTTTTGCACAATCGAACACCTTATGAATGTTTGTATAAGTCTACTGCTGATTATTCCAGTTTCCGCGTGTTTGGTTGTTTAGCTTTTGCATCTACTCTTGCTTCTCACAGGACCAAGTTTGAGCCTCGTTCTAGGATTTGTGTTTTTCTCGGATATCCTCCTGGTATGAAGGGTTACAGACTTCATGATGTTCAATCCAAGCAAATTTTTGTCTCCAGAGATGTGGTTTTTCATGAGGAGATTTTTCCCTTTCACACTATTGTTCCATCTGCACATCTGGAGGATCCTTTTCCTGATCTTGTCCTACCTGTTCCTGCTCAATCTCTTTCTCATACATCTTCAGGCTTTTCTCCTCCTACTGATGAACATTTTGCTGCAGATGAACATTTTGATGGAGATACTTTTGCTGCAGATGAACATTTTTCTGATTCTCTTCCTACTGATGCTCCCGGTGTTGCTGCAGATGCTCTCATCAGAAAATCTGGTAGAGCTCGTCAACAGCCTTCTTATCTCAAAGACTTCCATTGCAATTTGTTATCTCATCAGACTGTACCTCAATGTTCCTCTCCCTACCCATTATCTCGAGCTATCTCTTATGAGTCTTTATCAACTTCTCATAAGAATTTTGTTCTCAATGTTTCTTCACAATATGAGCCTCAATTCTTCCACCAGGCTATCAAGTATCCTGAGTGGAAAATTGCCATGAAGGCTGAGCTTGATGCCATGGAATTGAATGATACTTGGACTGTCACTCCATTGCCTCCAAATAAACATTCTATTGGCTGCAAATGGATCTTTAAGATCAAATACAATTCCGATGGCTCGATTGAAAGGCGTAAAGCTCGTTTGGTTGCCAAGGGTTATACACAACAGGAAGGTTTGGATTTTGTTGAGACATTTTCCCCTGTTGCCAAGCTTGTCACGGTTAAAGTCTTGCTTGCTCTTGCTGCAAGTCAGCATTGGTTCTTGACTCAACTTGATGTGAACAACGCGTTCCTCAATGGCGATCTTTTTGACGAAATTTACATGGATCTTTCTCTCGGTTACAGCAGTAAGGGGACGTCCACTGTTCAGGGGGTGAAATTGGTTTGCAAGCTACACAAATCGATTTATGGCCTGAAACAGGCTTCCAGGCAGTGGTATTCAAAATTTTCTCAATCTCTTATTCTTTTTGGTTTTGTTCAATCAAAATCAGATTACTCATTGTTCACCAAAGGTTCTGGCTCTTCATTCGTGGCTCTTCTTGTGTATGTTGATGATATTATCATCACTGGTCCTAATGATCAACTCATACAGGAATTGAAAGCTTTTCTCCACACTCAATTCAAGCTCAAGGATTTGGGTTCTTTGAAGTATTTTCTTGGTCTGGAAATTGCTCGTTCTTCTGCTGGCATTGTATTATCTCAACGCCATTATACTCTTCAATTGTTGGAAGATACCGGTTATCTTGCATGTAAGCCTACAGCTGTGCCTATGGATCCTAAAGCTCAATTGAGTGCCTTTGATGGTGACCTCCTACCTGATCCTTCTGTCTATCGACGATTAATTGGTCGTCTCTTGTATCTTACTCTATCTCGGCCTGACATCACATTCGCGGTGCACAAGCTTAGTCAGTTTTTATCTCAGCCTCGTCAGCCCCATCTCCAGGCAGTCTATCATCTCCTTCGGTTTCTCAAGAACAAGCCTGGTCAAGGCCTTTTCTTCTCATCCTCTTCTTCAGTTCAGTTACGGGCTTTTTCTGATGCTTCTTCTACTTCTTTGAAGTTAAAAGCATTTTCTGATTCTGACTGGGGAGCTTGTCCAGATTCTCGAAGGTCTACCACTGGTTTTTGCATCTTCATTGGTGACTCTCTTGTCTCTTGGAAGGCTAAGAAACAAACTACGGTGTCTCGTTCTTCTGCTGAGGCAGAATATAGGGCTTTAGCAGCCACTGCCAGTGAGCTCGTCTGGCTTCTCCAACTTCTCAGAGATTTTCAAGTACAAGTTTCATCTCCTGCTCTCTTATTTTGTGACAACCAGGCTGCAGTTCATATTGCCTCTAATCCAATTTTTCATGAGCGGACCAAACACATCGAGATAGATTGTCATTTTGTTCGGGATAAGGTCACTCAAGGTCTCATCAAACTCATGCCAATTCGTACTCAGCATCAGCTTGCTGATGTTTTCACTAAACCATTGCCTTCTCCCTTGCTTTTTCCTCTCTTATCCAAGATGTCTGTGAAGGATATTCACAGTCCATCTTGAGGGGGTGTATTAGATATTGTAAATAAATAGTTAGTTATTAGCTTTGCTGATGCGTCCTTAGTTAATTGGTTGATACATTTCTTCTTGTAACTATTTATATAGCTGCTCCAATCTTGTAAAGGCATCTGAGTTGAATATAACAGAATTCATTTTTTCCTCTGCTTCCTTGTTTCTTCTCGAGTTCTCTCTGACTCAACACCGGTTGTTACATCAATGTTTTTCTGTGCCTCAAGTTTGACGGAGTGATCATTCTTATTTTAGACATACCCCACTACGTCATTTGACATCACCAAATTTCAAACTAATATGTACATGCCAGGTCAAAGCTGGCTGCTTAATTATATGTTAAGCAAGGCATATCTCATCAAAGAAGTGGTAGTTTCATATGAAGTTTCTTTCAACCAAGACAGAAGTTGAATTTTGTCTTAATGCTACGTTGCTACCAAAGACACAGCTGAAAATGCCTGGTGATTTTTACATAGGATTTTATATGATGATTTCAATTAATTAAACCAACCTCTAATCAGAAGATTTTCCATTAATGATGGCTATTAACAAAATAAACCTCCTTCTTCTCTGCTTATCAAGTTGTTACTTCTTCATTAGTCCCTCATATTCAGACTCAAACACATTAGAACAAGGCCAGCAGCTTGAGGATGGGCAGCATCTGGTTTCAGCTGATGAGACTTTCAAGCTAGGATTCTTTAGTCCTGGAACTTCGAAATATCGATATCTGGGTATATGGTTTAATACACCATATGATGAAAAATATCCAGAGTTATTTGACAGCAGGAAGGTGGTGTGGGTTGCCAACCGAAACAATCCAATATTCGAAAAATCTGGAGTACTCCTTACGATAGATGAACTTGGCAAGTTGAAAATTTCATACAATGGAGGCAGCTCAATTGCATTGAGTTTTGTTCAATCAAAAAACATTAATGCAAGCGCAACGCTACTGGATTCTGGCAATTTTGTTTTCAAAGAGGTGGATTCAGATGGTTCTACGGAGCGTATTTTGTGGCAAAGCTTTGATTATCCTACCGACACACTTCTGCCTGGAATGAAACTTGGGATGAATCTGAAAACTGGACATTTTTGGTCACTAACTTCCTGGATAAGCGAAAGCATTCCAGCCGAAGGATCGTTTTCACTCACCACTGGTGTTGGAATCAATGGTTCAAGCCTAATTATCATCCGGTGGAAAAGAAGTGTGTACTGGACTAGTGGTGTTTGGCAAATTGGACATTTTGAATTGTTGCCTACGATATCAAATGAAGGGTATGGATATAAAAACTTTAGCTATATTTCAAATGAATATGAAAAGTACTTCACATATTCCATAATTGGAAACCACAATTTGGCAAGATATATGTTAGATTCAAAAGGGGCAATAGCAGAATCAACAGGATTGGCACCGTTCGGAGCTTGTTCTTACAAATTTGATCTGGGTTGTGTGGAGCAGAAATTGCCAGACTGCCGAAGCAGAAATGATCGGTTCGAGCTAAGAAAAGGGTTTATGTCTGTTCAAGGAGTGACGTTTGATGGAAGTTACAATTTGAGTCTCTTTGACTGTGAAGCCAAGTGCTTGAACAATTGTTCTTGCAGGGCATATGATTTCTTCATCAATGGCAGCCAAACTGGTTGTGAGATATGGAGCGAAGAAACGGGGTTCACAGAGTATAATAATGGAAGAGAGATATATGTCCTCAATCATTCAAACAAAGGTACCTTTTTCATTGAAATAGGCTCATATATTCCTGTTTCTGTTTAATTCATTATCAAGTTAAATGCAGCAAAGTGGTGGATATGGCTTGTCATAGCAGTCTCAGGATCGGTAGCTGTACTCGTGTTCTGTTTTCTGTTCTATTTTATACGAAGGAGAAGACTTGAAGAACAAGGTTAGTTCTTTCGAATTAAATTTGTCGAAATTGATTGGTAATTACTAGTTGTAGACTGATTTCTGTGTGTTATACTTATAATCTCCCTGCATAATTGCTGCTGAAAGATAATGAGAACGAGCAAGAAATGCTACTGTATGAGCTAGAAGCTAACACAACATTAAAGCAGAAAAGAGGCAGGAATAAGAGCAATGAACTACAAGTTTTCAGCTTGGAAAGCATAGCATTCGCGACAAATAATTTTGCAAGTACGAATAAGCTGGGTGAAGGTGGATTTGGACCAGTTTATAAGGTGGATTATAGAAACTATTGAAATGGGATGATCAGATTAAATGATCTAACCATATGTTATTTTGGATTAATTAGTTATTAGCTTTTCAGGGGGAATTACAGGACGGTCAAGAAATAGCAGTGAAAAGGCTTTCAAGAAGTTCTGGGCAAGGACTAGTGGAATTCAAGAATGAACTTGTACTAATTGCCAAACTGCAACACACAAATCTTGTCAGGCTTGTTGGTTGCTGCATTCAGATAGGAGAGAAGATGTTAATATATGAGTACATGCCCAACAAAAGCTTGGATATCTTCCTATTTGGTTTGTAAACTTCTTAACTCTTCTAAAGTTTTACTTTATCTTCATTAGCTTGTGTACTTGCATGCTTTAAATTCACTTATAATTTTCTTATAGACAGATCCCGAGAAGAAAAAGTCATTGGATTGGATAAAACGACTCAACATCATTGAAGGGATTGCTCAAGGACTCCTTTACCTTCACAAGTATTCTAGATTGAGAATAATACATAGAGATTTAAAAGCGAGTAACATTTTACTTGATGAAGATATGAACCCGAAAATATCGGATTTTGGCATGGCTAGAATCTTTGGAAAAAATGAATCCGAAGCAAACACAAACAGAATAGTTGGAACATAGTAAGTACTATACATTACATTTACAACCAATCATATATTCACATTTTCATACCTTTTTGAATGCTAAAGAGAATTGTTGGTAATTATTTTAGTGGTTACATGTCTCCGGAGTATGCTATGAAAGGAATCGTTTCAATGAAAGTTGACGTATTTAGCTTTGGAGTCTTACTACTTGAGATAATAAGTGGTAAGAAGAATAATAGTTTCCATCATTCTGGTCAGCAAATGAGTCTAATAGGATATGTAAGTAAATTCTGTCAAACTGTATTTTACTCATTGTAATGTTTTTTATTCATTGCAACAGTGATTGAGACCTTTTTTGGTTTGTGCAAAATTGAACCTGTTTCAGGCATGGCAGCTGTGGAATGAAGATAGAGTTTTGGAAGTGATTGACTCGGAAGTGGGGGAGTCGTGCCCTCGCACCGATGAAGTAAAGAGATGTATTCATGTGAGTCTCTTGTGTGTACAAGATCAGGCTAAGGATAGACCAACAATGGAAAATGTTGTTCTTATGCTCACAACAGAAACCATGCCTTTACCTCCACCACAGCAACCAGCATTTTTCATCAACACAGTGGAGGAAGAAGCAGAGGATCATAAAAAGAAATCCGATAATTGCTCAATAAATAATGTATCAATCTCAGTTATGGTAGCGCGATAAAAGTATATGTAAATACGAAACATATATATTATTAATGTTCACATATATCAAATCACAGTTCTGTTTCTTGTTTGCATCAGAGGTCTTCTGATGATTCTTGATTTAATTGCTCTAAGTATATGTGTCAATCTCGGTCCTTAAGTTCTTGTTATCTTGCAGACAATGAAAGTGTTCTGTGACAAAATGAGACATTTCTTTGTAGCATCTGCTTTTTAGAGAACCCAAGACATCAAGCAAAGGTATGTGCAAAGTTGCTTTAATGTAACAAAGATCGACTGATGAGTGATGACACAGAAATTTGAATTTGCATTCAACCCCTCCTCCCTTAATCTCTAAAACTTGAAAGAAAAGTATAGGCGCTGCAATTACAGTCATGCATAAATGGTAATTTACTAATATAATTTACAATTGAAGATAATATATATTAATATGAAGATGGTGTATTCCCCTTGACTTGTATTTTCTCCAAGGTAGATAGCATAAGAAACAACACAAAGGCACTATTACAGCTCCTGCAATTACTAACCCTAGAGTTATTAACTGCGGGCTATAAGGTAAAAAAATAAAAAAATAAAGCGGACTGGAACCCTCAATTTCATGGGGGGTCTATCACCAGATTAACCTAGTGTGTCAAAATGTGCCGGGCCTGGAGGGCCCGGCACGGTCGGCCCGCCCAGATTGGTGGGCCGTTCCTGGCACGGCCTGCTTGTAGCGCGGGCCGGGCCAGGCACGGCCCACAATGTGGCCCGGGCCGGGTCACATATTACGGCCTAGCGGGTCGGCGGGCCAAGCCCGCCCGGCCGAACGTTAAATTTTTTTATTTTTATTATTATTTTTTTTACCGTTGAAGTTAAAAAAATAAAATAAAATTAATATGGCACGGGCCGACCCGGCCCGGCATATGTGGCACGTGCCAGAAGCACGTGCCGGGCCTACCATTCATGAAAACGGGCCGGCCCGGCCCGGCACAGCCAATTCCTGTGCCGTGCCAGGCCAAGCCCGTTTTCATAAATGGGCTCATTAGGCACGGCACATGTGGGCCGGCCCGGCCCATATTGACACCACTAGATTAACCTCATCTTGTTAAGCATAAAGATTTATCTTATTATTATCTAATATGAACTTTAAATATAATATATTAATGTATCAAGCAAACATCACATTGAAGTATTGAACCTGATTTTAATGACAAAGGGTGATCTATATTACTGCTACCACTACAACAATTCTAACCGAGTTCCTCTTGCACGTAGGGATGGTAACGGGTTGGATCATGCCTAGATCGGCATAACCCAAATCCGAAACCAAATTTTATCAAGTTGCTCCAAACCTGACTTGTGACCCGAACAAGTTTTTGATTTCCGCCTCCGAATGAGACGGGGTGCCCCAAACCCAACTTGAACTAACCTATTTCATTTTAAAAAAAGTTCAAACAATTAAATATACAAATTTTACCATACATTTGAATTTTAGGATAGGAACTTAAATTTTAATATTCAACCAAATTTAAAAATACACTTAAATTGAACAATATATTTAAACTTAAACATGCATATACTTAAATTTAAACATAAATGACACATAAATATTAAAATTTAAAATTTAACGTATACTTAAAATTCATATATAAACTTAAATTTAATAAAATATAGCAACAAAATTATAGAAACCTTAAATTCAAATATAAAATACAATTAGTCAAATAGATAGAAAAATAGAGTTTGTTTTTCCTTTTATGTTTTTAATATTTTAAAAAATAATTATATAAATATCATATCAATTGGGGTGGGGCGGACCATAGTGGTTCGACCCATAGCTATAATCAATTAAAACTTACCATGATTTTTTTTTTTCTAAGAGTGAAGAAGATGGAAAATATGAAGAGAAATCATGTTGGAAAGGGTGATCAGAAGAATCCTATAGCTATAATCAATTAATCATCACCATCATCAAAGAGAGAGATTGGAGGGTAGGGTAGGATAGGATTTAGTGGTGGAAACTAACCAGTATACTTAATATTCAAAGTTTATCAAAACAACTACTGTTCTTGAGCCTCATGTCATGGGCTTAGAATTTGCACAGCTAACCCGTGCGGCACTTAGACAACTTTCAGGTAATATTGCTAAGTAAGCCTTACTTGTCACTCTTACACATACAAGAGAGATTAGAGAAAGGGATTAGAAGAGCTTTGTTGGAAAGTAAGGCAAGTTGTATAGCTATAAGGAGGGCTTTACAATGCTTCAAGTATTCTTGATTTGGATGCCTTGCAAATGAGAGGAGCTACTTATTTATAGATGTCCACCACCTTAATGGACGGTCTAGATCAATCTAATCTAACGGTGGAGATTTATCCTCCCAGAATGATCTACATTTATCTAGAATTCTCTATAAGTATTTACATGCCTCTAGATATTTACAAGAGAGTTCTAGAATGGTTCCTCAAAGAAAGACTTCTAGAAGATGACCCATACTAGAAGTGTGGTGAAGTGTGGAGAAGTCTTTAGAATCTTCCAAGGGCTTAAGCATAATTGTGGGCTTTTTGTTGGTCTCCTTGGATCAAAATTGAATGGGCAGCGACACTCAACTGATGTTCAGACTTCAGAGTCAGACCTAAGCTATGTTTGATTGTTTGGGATTGTTTTGCTTAAGAAATAATCCACGTTTAGCTTAAATTAAGAAATAATCAACTTTAAAGATAAGTTGATAGGTGTTTGGTAAATTAACTTAATAATTAATCAAGTTAAGAAAAAAGTGAGGAAAAAGTGTTTGATAAACATCTTTTGGATCATAGATTATGAAATAAATGATTATTTGTTAAGTTTAAACAACCCCAAACATAGCCCTATCCTTCTACGATTTTCTAAGTTTTTGTATTTTTGGTGGGCTATATATATTATATATATTTGTATGCGACAATTTCATGCAAAGATGTGGAGGATGGTGTCTGAGAAACCCAAGTTTTCTGGGCTTTATTGCTTTGTTACATTGGGCTCATCGATGCTATTCTTACAACATTGGGCCACAAGGTTTCCTACTTTGGTTTTTATGCATGGGATCAACTTCAAGGGATCTATGATCTATCTCTTCATCTTGTGACTGAATTTTCTTTTTCTAAAATTTAATAATTGTTATTAATAGTTGTTAATTTAAGAAATTTTAAATGAAATTAATATTAGATTAAGAAATTTTAATTCTTTAGAATAGTGTTAGACATCCCATTTGTATACTACTTTATCTCAACCGATGATGCTAAACATATGGCAAGTGAATTAAATTATCATTAATGTTATTGGTTTGAGATACAAATTGGATACGGATATTGACACCCATAAAACTTATTAGTACACCCATTTTTATAAGTACACCCATGTCTAAAATTTAAAAATTAAATATTACTATAAACACCTATCCTAATGCCAACAGTACCTTCATTGAAATAAATATATTCATTTCAATACATATTATTTATAAAAACTCTTAAATTATTACCTAACCCAATTCATAAAAAAAATCATATTATTTTTAGAATCAAATCATTTTTTAATGATGGTCCAATTTATTTTTGGAAATATCTCGAATGTAGGAGCCTTACAAAAGGGAATATGTATATGGGGTCAAAAGATTCTCAATTTGGAATTCTCTTATTTATACAGGTATCTTAAAAAAAAAAAAAAAAAAAAAATCTTATTGACATCAATGGCTATCAAAAAAAAAAAAAAAAAAAAAAACTTATTGATATTTACAACTATAGTTAAAAAAAAAAAGTTTTTTGATTGAGTTTATAACTATATATAAAAGAAAGACAAAAACAATATGATAATCATGTGATGATGAGAATTTTTGGTACTTGAAATAAAATTAGAGTTTAATTAGGGTTTATCATAAGTTGGTAAGTTTTTTTTATAAAGAAATATAGTTGAAGATATAGGCATAAATAATGAGTGTATATAGTATTTGGTTTATTTTTAATTAAAGTAACTTGTCCTTATTGGTAAATTTCTTTTGGGATAATTTTGTAATTAAATTTTTTTAATAAAATATGGGTATACTAATAAATTTTATGGGTGTCAATATCGGCTCCCATACAAATTAGATATAAAAGTGAGATTTATAGCATTATTTAAGTAATATACAACACATAAAAATGCACAAAATTCAGACTTGAGAAATACTAAACATTAATGGTGAGTACATACATGTGATAGGTGGGATGTTTAACATTATTCAATATTAAATTAAGAGTAATATGTCAACAGGTGTATAGCTCAGCTGGTATATGGACGAGCTTGAGGCTTAGGCAAATGACTCACAGGTCAGCGGCTCGAATCTTATTAGGTGAGATGTTTAACATTATTCAAAATTAAATTAAAAGTAATACTATATAACCTAAAAACCAACCCAAGTTATATAACAAGTCATTGCCATTTAAATCATGAGATAATGTGGTAAATCAGTAAATGATTTGGTAAGGACAAATTACTTGTCATGTCATTTCTTTTTGAGCTATTACAATATTTTGGGATTGTAAATGGGGTACGACTTGAACCCACTTGACACGATATTTGGATTGATTATTGGAATCATTATTGTTAAATTTATTAGGGGGAATTACATTTTAGTCCTTATGTTTTGGCGAAACATCACTTTTTAACTCGACATATGAGTATTAGTGTCTTTGGTCCTCAACTTTTTAGAAATACATCAAAATGGTCCATCGGTTAGTCAATGATTAGTCAAAGTTAACGGATTCATGTGTAATAAGGTATTTTCAGTTATATTTTAATAGGTGGAGACACATGATAGCTTTTTATAAAATTTTAATAAAAAAAATACATAAAAATAGAAATTAATAATAACAATCAGACCTTAAAAATAAATAAAAAAGTTAAATTGAAGGGTAAATTTAAATTGATCAGTCATAACACAAAATTGATTACCAAATAGTGAAACCCTAATTTCCTAAACCAATTTCTTCTCTACGACCTAGCCCTCTTCTCTTGTTGCCAACAAAACCCAGTCTCCTTATCTTTGCACCAACCAGACCCAGATTGTGAATCAATCTTTGCTGCAAACCAAAACCAAGACTGAGACCTCCTCTAGGCATGAATCAGATCCAGACCACCTCTTCACCGCGACACGAGTGACGTAGCCCTCCTCTTCGCAACGAGCCAACGACACAACCCTCTTTGGGACGACAAAGTTTCTCAGATGAAAGGGCACTCCATTTAGTATTAATTATACTATTATTATTATTATTTCTTAATAAATTATTAGGTTGGTTAATTTTGGTTGGATTTTCCAGGAGTGCAAATATTGTTACTCAAAATTTAAAGGCCTCTTGAAAAGAAATAGCCTAATTATCGGCCCATCTCAGCTATATTATTTCCTCTCTTTTCTCTCACAAGTTGCCTTGGATCTGGACTCATCTTGTCTTGACCGCTTCAAGAGATTGATGCCAGTCTTGTCTGGTTCGTAGATTAATTTTGAAATGACATTTAGATAGTGATTATTGACTAACCAATAGCCTTGTAAAAGGCTTGTAACCTTATTATGAAGATATAAGTAGTTAACTGGCCAACATCACTTGAATTTTCTGTCTGTCTGTATGTCAATTATCAGACGTATTTTTTTGGCTCACTCACATGACTTTTGAATAAAGAAACTTTTGAATAAAGAAAAGTGCATGTTTAATTCTCAGCCTCAGAATCTCTTAGTTGATATTTCAGTGGAGAAAAAAACATGTATTTCTTTATCATGTTAAATTGATAGTATGTGTTTTATTCTCAGTTTGACTTTGAATTATCAAAAAGCAAAAACAAGACTACAAATAATTTTATTTTTATTTTCTTAAAAGATTATTGAACCCATTATTGTTTTTCAAGAAACATGCTGTTTTTTTTTTGTTGTTGAAAGAAACATGCTTTCTTAATCAACTATTATAGACTCATTAATTTAGGAGACATGTTTTTATTTTATTTTATTTTATGAGTTTTTTTTTTTCTTTTCCATGAGTTTCTCACTTCTTGTTGATGCTGGATTGGAGAATTATCCTAAATGAGTTAGAATTTGAGAGGTTGTTGGGAGGGAAGTAATTGAATATATGATTCTGTGTTCATTAAAAAAAATGTTTATGATATATGGAAACGAAAATATAATAAAAATGGGTAATGGAAAATTTACAAAATGGAAAAAAAAAAAAATTGGGGGTAATGGAACAATAACTAAATGAAAAAAAAAAAAAAATTACAGTTTTTGTTTTTTGAAATTTAAAGAATTTAAAAGTGAAAAAAAAAATGTTAAATAATACACATGAATGCTTTTCAATCGTATAAAAAAAAAATGCTTTTCAACAATAATTTTTTTAATCATTATTTATTATTTTTGAATAAAATATTATAGGGAAAACCAAAATATCAAAAATATTAAATGGCAGGAATTGTCATATTTTCTGATTTTTATTATATAAAATAAAAATAAAAATTGATGTATGGATAGTTTGGTAATACTAAATTGTTTATAAGAACATATAAGTCCTTTTTCATTATGGTAAATTTGTAAATATGTGTAAAGAATGCTAGGTAAAATAGTTATTTCATTCAAGTTTTTTAAAACGAGGGGCAAAATAGGTGTTTCAGCAATTCCGTTAAGTTTGACTGTCAACTTTTTGGTCAAAGGATCATTTTGATGTATTTTCGAAAAATTGAGGACCAAAGACTCTAATACAGTAATACCTGTTTGTCGGGTAAAAAAGTGACGTTTCGCCAAAAGTGTAATTCAACCAATTTATTATAATGTTAATGTTCTTGGCACCGAGATACCTCTAGAACTCGTGATAGTCAAATATTTACATAAGTAACAAGTGTACCATAAGTACAATGATTAGGGACTTGATTTGCATTCAAGAAGTTTTCTCTGCCAATAAATATGTGAACATCTTCGAGAAATAGTGTTACACTGTTACATAACCAGAGAAGTGTAAACAAAAATAAATTTCCGCAGATAAGATTCAAGAATTGATATTTTTCTAAGAGTGCAGGTAGTTTTATTAGCTAAAATTAATATAATAAGATTGATTACCAGAGTTTGAAAACTGAAGCATCAATTGGGGTTATGTTTTGCAATAAGACTGAATTTGTTATTGTCATTACCTCACCATGTAAAATAGTGTCCGCTTTGATAGTTCAAAAGCTTATATACTAGTCCAATCTCACTGGCCACACGGCAACGTGGGTTAGTGAAGGTAACTCACCTACCTCATGTTTGAATTCACAGTCTCATTAATGTCAGTGTATTCTAACTATCATGAAAGTCTTGAATCATGAGTGGTGCTGTGAATTGTTATAGCATAGATTCTATGAACTAATTCCGAATTGTCTTGAGCTAATTCCAATATAACACAATTCGGAATTAGCACAACACAATTCGGAATTAGCTCATAGAATCAAGCACAGATTGATTCCTATCATGTTTTATTTATTTATTTTTATTTTTAATATTACAATAAATAGGAGTTTGAAGAGGGGGATAAGACTCGAACCCATAATGGTGCAAGTGTGAGGGGCAAACCTCTGGACCAACTTTGCATTATATGATTCCTATCATGTTGGTCTCTATGATTATCGTTTATCACCAAATTCCAAACTAATTAATGTAAACATGCCGGGTCAAGCTGGTTACTTATATGAAGTTTTTTCCAAAGATGGATTTGGTCTTAATGCTACCAAAGTCAGAGCTGAAAATGATAGATGATCAAGCAATGCTAAGAACAGCCGCCTAAGTCGACTGTTCTTTGACAGTCACTTCATATAGAGGTGACATATGTCTTCGTGGCTTTTTTCAAACTTTTTTTTAATATTTTATTTTACGTTATTGACACACATTTTTCATTTAATTATATATCAGCCCATATTTCAATTTAGTTTATAAATAAGATCAACTACTCATGTTGGATCAACTACCCAAATTTTTATAAAATTTGTAAACTAAATTTTCATTGGTTTCTCTGTTCCAATTAAATTTGTATTAAAATATCCATCTCTAACTAAATAAATTCTTCTTGTACGACAATAATTGTATTTTGCATTAACCTTTCCTATATATATATATATATTATATCAGTAATTTAATACAATAATATAATCCACATTAAACTTGTTTGGAAACACTATTAATGACGTCAAGGTGAGGTTGACCCAATGACTTACCCTTCACATATATACCATGAAGTTGTGGGTTCGAATCTATTACCTCTCCAAACCTTGAATTGTTGTAATATTCAAAAAATAAAAATAAAAATAAAAATCAATGACAAAAGTAATGACAAAAATAATTTTTCTTTATCAACCATGTACCAATCATATATTTTCATTGATTGAATTGGTACAATTTTTAATTTGTTCTTTTAAAATAAATAATAAACAAATAAAAGCTACAAATACAATTTAAAGCTTGTTAACCAATACAACTAAATAAAAAAAAAAAAAAAAAACTAAAATACATGAACATTAATTCCAACGAAAATAGTTTGTAATGTGATTAAATATATCATTAAAGCTCATTAACCATTTAAAATATAATAAAAAATTAAAGCACATTATATATATATATATATATATATAATCAAAGCACATGACAATAACCAAAACATTTGACTCAATTATATTAAATACAAAAGTAAAATAAAATCTAACATGTCTTAACAAGCTTTTGTGGCCGTTCTTCCACAATTTTTTTTTTCAAGTCTGTTAATCTTCTTCTGATAGACAATCTTAGAGCAACCCCAAAAGCTTCTTCTAAGTTCTAATTTCACTCTTCAAATATCAATATGCTTACCTATGTGGTAATTTGAAGAGTCAAAAGTGAGAAAAGACGACTCATTCCAAAAGACTCTTTAAATTGAAATAGTCTTATATTATTTTAATGAGCTTTTGAAATTGTTTGAAATTAGAAAGAGTTGTTTAAATTTTAAAATCAGACAAAGTTGTTAAGACAAATTTGGTATAGTAATGATGGTTATAAAAAAGTAATAAAATAAAATCTGAAGAGTGAGAAAGAATTTCTCAATTGAAGAATACTATTTAACGAGTCTGTTGGAGCTATATCTAATGATGTGGCTCATCTAACTTTTCCAACAACCTCAATTAACGAGTCTGTTGGAGTTGCTCTTATACTAACACTTTATATGCACTCTAATAACTTGATAGTTTATTTTATTTTATTTTATTTATTTTTATTTTATTTATTTTTTTTAACAGTGTTATAGCCTGACCTTGCAAACAATAAAAGTTTAATGAAGTAGTAAATAGTGTCAAATAAAAAGCACGTGTCAAAAAAGGAGAGAAGCCGGTGACAATATAAAAATAAAAGAGTTGGATTTGGTTATAAAATTGAAATATAGGTTAGTATGTAATTAGCTGTAAAATAACATAGTCCTTTATAAGATGCATTTTGCTTTATATGAATTGTCGGGAAGTTTTTCTTTTCTTACAAATTCAACCTAATTTGTTAGTCATGTGTTGAGCACAAGTATTTGTTATAAGCATTTTTTTTTTATTATTATTTTTTTTATCAATCACTACTCCTGATAAGCACATGAACTGATAATGCATAGCAGCACATCAACATCAAAGCTTGCAAGCATCGTCAATATTCATCAAATAGCAGCATAGAAGTTTAGGACGTACTGTTCAGAATTTCTGCATTGGATCTGTCGGAATATGCCACTAGAACTGGTAATTTATAGCATATCAAATAAATACATTTCACATTTTACTCAGAAATTGTTACATCATTTGTAGAACAATTGTCTATCTTTATTTTGGAAAATCCTTGCTCTTCAGAATGAACATTGATGAAAAACGCCGGTTGTTTGGGTGCAAGTGGAAGCATAGTTTCATTTCTAAGCATGGAAACAACATCAGATATTGTTGGTCTATCTGTTGGTTGGTCTTGCACACACAAGAGACCCACATGAACACATCTCAGTACTTCATTAGGAGAGCATGATTCTTCTAGTGTTGTGTCTATTAGCTCTAAACCCTTACCTTCATTCCACAGTTGCCATGTCTGAAAAAAATTATTAAAAATAAGTGACATATATTGCTTTTAGTAAAGAAATTGTCACAATTTCAATATTGTGACAAAAAAAAGTATCATTAACAATTCGTCACTTTTGCCCCCGTCACTAAAAGTATTTGTGACAGTTTTTTGGTACTTGTCACGAATCATAACTTTTAGTGACATATTATTACTCGACCTTAATTACTGACAAAATAAAAATTGTGTCACTAAATTTATATATAGTGACAATTAACTGTTTGAAGATTTTGTCACTATACATCTTCTTAGTGACAATTTATTGTTTTAAAATTGTGTCATCATTCACAAACTTAGTGACAATTAATCATGTCAAAATTATGTCACTATACATAATCTTATCGATAATTAATTATTTAAATTATTGTGTCATTATACATAACCTTATCGATATTTAATTGTGTCACTATGCATAACCTTATCAATAATTAATTATTTAAATATTGTGTCACTCTACATAACCTTATCAATATTTAATTATTTAAATATTGTGTCACTATACATAACCTTATCGATATTTAATTGTGTCACTATACATAACCTTATCGATAATTAATTATTTAAATATTGTCACTATACACAAACCTAGTGACAATTAACCATATGAAAATTATGTTTGTTTTACACAAATTTAGTGACAATTAACAAGAAGATAACAAGTTACAAATTCAATCAAAATTAATATAATGGTCCATTTAATTATTATTAACTACAAGAAAACTTAAATACAAAAAGTATAATAAGGAATTGATAATCAGAACATAAGAAAGAAAAGAAAAAGAAAAAAGAAAGTGAAAAAAAATATATTACAAAATTGTTAGTGTACATACACCAATTTGCTATAAATTTTGAGATAAATGCATTACATCAATTATATCCGGATAACCATAATGAAGATTCTTCAAGCCTCAATATTAGAACACTTTCGTAAATGAAAAGATAGGAATAAACTTTTCACTTAGATACAAACTGTAATAGATGAAAGTATATTATTAACATCTCAATAAGATATAATTTTGTTTTTTCAATACTGCATCAAACAATTAGTTGTTCTATAATAATCATTTAATCAAACATTTAGTATGCACATCAACTAATAAATATTATGTATTGTGGAAATCTAAGAACAAACAACTATAAATCATGAAATAATAATTATGGGTTCCTGAAAAAAATTAAAAACAAATTAAAGTTAAGAATCATTCCTAAACACACATATATAATTATATATATAACATACATTGTTAAAAGAAACTTTCAATATATGAAACTCGAATTTGAGATTCTGACCCTAAAAAACAAGTATAAGAAAACAAACCCTACAAAAAAATTAAATCAAGAGAAGCTTACCTTTTCTATCAAGACAAATTTTTCTCTACAATCTTGGTGACTTCTAAAGATAAAACACAGTTTCAAACCTAAAAAATGTTTTTAAGGAAAAGAGAAACTAAAGAGAAAAAAATTAAAATTAAGAAACATCCCTAAAATATATATATATATATAATTCTACATAAAAAAAATATATATCTTATTCAAAGAAACTTTTATTAAATGAAACTCGAATTTGAAATTCCGACCCTGAAAAACAAGTAAAGGATAACAAACCCTCTAAAAAAAAAAAAAATCAAATCAAGAGAAGCTTACCTTTTTCTATCAGGATAGAATTTTCTGTACAATGCTAATGACTTCTACGGATGAATCACAATTTCAAACTTAAAAGTGTGTTTAAGGAAAAGAGAAAATAAAGAGAAAATCTAGATATGGCAATGACAAAGGGAGAACCAAGAGACATGTGAAGATGGAATAAGGAAAAAAAATGACAACACCATGATTGTGGCGCTTTTTTTTCTTCTAAATAAAATAAAATTTATTGATTCTGATACCTTTTAAAAACCTAATTATTTATAAAATAAAATCTTTCCTTTTTTATAGGGTAATTTTGTGACTAATTATATTATTTGTCACAAATTATCAAGTTGTTTTTTAACTAATTGTGACAATTATTTTTTAAAAGTCTAAATTGAATAAAACATAATGACAAATAATATAATTTGTCACAAAATAATACCTACTGTGATACATTTGAAATTTGTCACACAAAAATGTGTCACTATAGGTAACTTTTTTTTTTTGTAGTGTCTATAAATTATGAAATGTTTCAATTGGTCACATGATCTAGATGAGCATACATTTTGATTCCACACTTACATATCCTACAAGGTTGAGTGGATACTCAGTATGATAACAACTATTGTTCGTCTTGCCACTCACAATTTCCAGTAGTAAGACCCCAAAGTTGAATACACCAGTTTTCGTTGAGACAAAGCCACTCATAGCATACTCTGGAGACATATAACCACTGAAGAATAATTGAATACTATTGTTAGTGCTTCATTGGTAAACATCTATATATGCATGCATATTCATAAAGACAATAGTTTTTTATTTTATTTTATTTTTATAATCAAACAAATACATTTCACATTTTGCCAGACAAAACAGTGTTATAGACTTCCTCAAATTTAAAAACTTACATGATACAAAACAACAAAATAATGTAGGAGATGTAGTCCTCATCAGCCATCAATTATTAACATTAAAGTATATTTATCTTGCTTCCAACTCAGAAATCGTTACATCATTTGTAGAACAATTGTCTATCTTAATTTCGGAAAATTCTTGCTCTTCAGAATGAACATTGATGAAAAACGCTGGTTGTTTGGGTGCAGGTAGAAGCATTGTTTCATTTGTAAGCATGGAAACGACATCAGATATTGTTGGTCTATCTATTGCTTGGTCTTGCACACACAAGAGACCCACATGAACACATCTCAGTGCTTCATTAGGAGAGCATGATTCTTCTAGTGCTGTGTCTACTAGTTCTAAACCCTTACTTTCATTCCACAGTTGCCATGCCTGAAAGAAGTGATGATCATAAACAACAGTGAAGGTTAGACTCCATAAATTATGAAATGTTTCAATTGGTTACATGATCTTGATGAGCATACAATTTGATTCCATACTTACATATCCTACAAGGTTGAGTGGATACTCTGCATGATAGCAACTATTGTTCTTCTTGCCACTCACAATTTCCAGTACTAAGACCCCAAAGCTGTACACATCTGTTTTTGTTGAGACAATGCCACTCATAGCATACTCTGGAGACATATAACCACTGAAGAATAATTGAATACTATTGTTAGTGCTTCATCGGTAAACATCTATATATGCATGCTTATTCACAAAGACAATAGCTTTTTTATTGTTATAATCATAAGTCATAAATACTTACTATGTCCCCACAACTCTATTTGTATTAACTTCTGATTCATTCACCCCAAAAATTCTAGCCAAACCAAAATCGGATATTTTTGGATTCATTTGATTATCAATTAAAATATTACTTGCTTTCAAGTCTCTATGAATTACTCTCAATCTTGAATATTTGTGTAGATAAATTAGTCCTTGAGCGATGCCTTCAATTATGTTGAGACGTTTCTTCCAATCTAATAACTTCTTTCGATCAGAATCTGTATCGATCGCGAAGTGTTAAAAATAAATAAATGTAAGAATAAATAACAGTTCATTAGGGATATACTTGCAGTCATAAAATTGTCACATGTGAAGATGCCTACCGAAAATAAATAAATCCAAACTTTTGTTATGCATGTACTCGTAGACTAAAATTCTTTCTTCTCCTTGAAGAGAACATCCTACAAGCTTTACAAGATTAATATGCTGGAGTTTTGCAATGAGTTTGGCTTCGTTCTTGAATTCAACTATCCCTTGTCCCGATCTCCTTGAGAGTCTCTTTATAGCTATTTCTCGATCATCTAGTAACTTTCCCTGAAATAAAAGCTCTTCAACAATGTCTAAATAACACTTTACACTAATAATACTCACTCAATTTTACCTTATAAACTGGACCGAAACCGCCTTCTCCAAGCTTATTTGCAGTTGAGAAATTGTCTGTGGCAACAACAATGGCTTGAAAATTGAATAACTTCAAGTCATGATTGGTAGCTTGATCTTTTTCTTTTATTTGTCCTCCATTGTTAACGGTGGAAGATGACACATCGTCTCCAAGCTCAAGTAATAACTTCCTTCGGTTCATTTTCCTTTGCACTAATTAAGATACAAGTAGCCAAGTATAGTTACTTGAAATTATGGCCATCTGTCTTTGATTTTTTATCAAGATAATATTTGGTTTAAGTGACTACCTTCTGCTTTGTGTTTCCTCCAAGCTTTATAGCATAAGTAGCACAACAGAGGTACCAATATAACGATTCCTACTGCAACCGTTAGTGACAACCACCACTTCTCTTCTGCAATAAGCCAACTATTGTTTTTCCATGAAAGTTAAATCACATTTTAGAATGCAATGACGATTTATTGGTTTTGACAGATTGCGTACCTTTTCTTTTGTATTTTCTCCTTGCCACATAGCTCAATGAACACAACAAGATCACCACTAGAGCTCCAACTATTGCAATTATCCGCCACTTTATTTCTGCAGTGACCCAAAACTTAGATGAAACCCACAAAAATGCTGTGTGTTATCTTAGTATGCATTTCAGACTTAAAAGTCATAAAGTCTAGATATTGAAGCAGAGATTTACCTTTGGGTTGAACTTCTAAATATATAGTTCGAGAATTGTCTGTGTGCGACTTGATAAACTTTGTTCCTCTGCTCCAAATCTCACATCCGGTTTTATTTTCTCTGTTTGTAGCAGCATAGGCAACACAAGAACAATTCTTGTAACATTTGAGTTGGCAATCATCTAACGTTATGTTATCACTTTCCCTGAACTTGGTTCCGTCTACAGAAGACATCAAACCAAATTTGACGTCAAAATAAGAACTACCTCTGTTGCATATTGCTCTGTCTGTAATTGATCCACAATGTCTACCATCCTTGGAGCATAACATTGGAAATCCACTGTCATCGTTGAGAGAACCATCATTCATAATTTGTAATGCTGGAAATGATATAACATCATCTTTTTCAGGATAACTGAAGTAATTTTCTTGTTCATTTGAAGTGTAGCTGAAGTTATAGCCGCGATCTACCCACGATTTGAATTCCCCATTTGGCCACAGCCCACTTGTCCATCTGACTTCACCACGCCGCTTGATAATCAACTGGTCTGTCAAATTTGGGTCCATGCCAAAGGTATAAGATCCTTCAGCAGGAGAATAATAGGTGAGCCATGATCGGAGAAACCATTGATGCCCAGTTTGCCTATTGATTCCGAGTTTCATTCCAGGCAGAAGTGTATTAGTCGGATAATCGAAGCTTTGCCACAACATCTCCTTTATAGATCCGTCTGAATGTAATTCTTGCAGGATCAAATTCCCAGAGTCCTCTAGAGTAACACTTGTATTTCTGGCCCCTTGAACCGAAGTTATGGCTATAGGATTTCCTCCACTGTGAAAAATCTTCAAATTGCCATCAGTGCTATCTATTCTAAGACTTCCGGACTTGTCAATGATGGGTGAGTTCCTGTTGGCAACCCATACTACTGTTCTGGGTGGTACTTCGTCGTATTGGTATGACGCCCTCTCTTCAGGCTTATTGTACCATACTCCTATGTAACGTTGTGAAAAAGAGGGAAGAGCAAAGAATCCCAACTTAAACTTACGAGAAGATGGAATCAGCTCATCCCCATCTTTGAGCTCTTCGCCTTGCAGCAATTTGTTTCTCTGGGAATAACAACTCCCCATCAACAACAGTAGAAAGCATGAAAACCTCACATGCATGTCAATTCTTCCTTTGGTAGCCATTAAAATGGATTTGTTTACTGGCAGAATTGGTGCAAGATTATCGATGTTCATGGAAATCTTAAAAATAAGCACAAATATTTACGATTTTTCATTTGTTGACCATTGACTGAAACAGTCTCATCAGGGATTCTTCATGGAAAGTTCATGCTATATTGCTATTAATCAACCAACTATCTAAATGACCATTTAGCATGTTTTCGATGAAACTTCAACTTCATATATTTGGAGGTTGCATTTTTACACACTTTCAACTTCATAACTTTCAAACGAGTGACCATTTTTTCTTTTAAGTAATCATTTTTTCTATTTGGAGGTTGCATGCAGTTTTTTAATGGAAAATCTCTCAAACAAGTTGGTTTATAAATTAGTGTGATTTTAGGCTTTAATTATTCTACACTAAAAATTTAATTTGATGGTGCAAAAAATTTAAAAATAAAATAAAACTACACATGTTACTTCCTTGCGTAGAGAATTTTCTTCTTAAATTTTTTTTTATATTGGTTAGCAGAACTTTAACAACCACGTTAAAAATAATTTCTGAGGTAAAAGGTTTTCTAGAGAATTCAGATCCTAAACCCAAATATTCTTATTAGAGGTTTATGTATTTTGAATAGGATGGAGGATTCATCTTCTTATAATTATACTCAATAAGTTAAGAATTTGATTAATTATTTGATTTTTTTTTTTTTAAAGAATTGGATGATTGAAATTATTGCATAATTTTGGAAAAAAAAAAAAAACGAATTGTCTTTAGAATTTTTTTTAAATTTAAATTTTAGAATAGAGTGTCTTTAGAATAGGAGTGTAAAAAGAAAAAAATTGAATTGTAAGGAAAAATCTCTTATCAAATACATTTTCCTAGCTTTTTTTAGTTATTGTTTTTATTTTTTTATTTTTTATTTTTTATTTATTTATTTTTTGAAATATTACACTACCTATTACGTAAATTTTTTTTTATTTTTTATTTTTATTTTTTACAACGAAGGGGGAGGACTCAAACCACAACCTCATGGTGCAAGTATGAGGGGTTTAAAACTGGACCAACTTTTTTTTTATTTTTTATTTTATTAGGATGATTATTTTTATTGCTAATTTATTAAACATATATCAACTTTTTTTTTTTTTTTTTTGAACAGCAGAAACTTTATTAGAGCCAACGGGCAAACAAGAAGCAACACCCCCACAACACAGGGGCGCCAAACAACAGAGGAACAACAGCACCACAGCCACCCACAAGCCGGGAAGGCAGAAAAACACGCAACGAAACCAGAAAAAACAACGGCCCGCCCCAAACAGCAAGGCACAAAGAAAAAACAGAAAAAACTTAGAAAACCTCCCACAACATAGAATCCCCTTCCATATTAGATCCCTTCTTTGCCAAAGAATTAGCAAAACTGTTTGTGGACCTAGGATTAAAAATTACCACAGTTCTGCCCAAAGACGACAAGAGCGATCTAATGTCGTAAATAACATTAAGGTGCTTTAGGCTTCCAAAACCAGCCTCATTGACCCATGAAACAGCCACCTTTGAATCACTGATGATTGTGATATCTTTCCCTCCCAAGACCCGAGAGCTAGCACACAAAACCACGGCCTGGTAAATAGCATTAATCTCAGCAGTGTTGGCATCCGCTATGCCGATATACCGGGAAAAGGAGCCTAAGATTTTACCACAGTGATCGCGCAAAACTCCACCGATCCCCGCAGCCCCAGGACTCCCCTTCGCCGAGCCGTCGACGTTAAACTTTAAAGCCCCGATCATGGGGGGTGTCCAGTCACCCTTGCGGACTGCCTTGACAGGCCTTGACACCATGCACCTTTCGGCGATGTTTTGCAGCAGATCATTAATCAAATCCGAGCATCCCACACCATGAAACTTGAATGATCGTACTATTTTTATACCTATGTTTAGGTCCCCAATTCCTACTTCTTATGCTTGTTCCTCGGGTAAAACCGGGTATTTAACATGTTAAAATAAGTGTTTCAGGTATTTTTGGAGTTCAGGGGCAATGGTGTAATTTTGGAGAAATGGGGGTCAAAGTGAAAAATATAGAGAATATACTGAATATTCTGTGATTAAGGAAAAGATAAGGGGTCCTTATTGTAATTTGCCAGCCAAAGCGCGCAGCATGCCACGTCATAAGTGAAACGGCGCGTTTTGGGCATGGGCACTGACGTCATCATGACGTCAGCTTCATCTTCAACCTGCAGCGACCCGTTTTGCAGACCCGTGGGTCGACCCGACCCGCCTCGACCCGCCTTCAACCCGGCGCCATTCCAGCCGTTTTTCGGCGTCTTTTCCGGCCGTTTTCCGCCGAGATCGGCGGCGTGCCTCCTCCCAGTCCATTTTCCACCATTTCCAAGTCACCATGCTGAGTTATCTTGTTGTCTTGGAGTCTTTGTGGCCGGAAGCAACCATGGCTACCAACCATGGCAAGCAAGAGCTCTCGCCTCACTCTCTCGCCACAAATGGGGCAGCTGGTGTGGCGACCAACCATGGCAAGCAAGAGCACTCGCATCATTCTCTCGCCACAAAATGGACGGCTATTGTGGCGAGAATTCATGGCAAGTTGGTCACTTGCCACACTCACTTGCCTCACAACAATTCAAGGGTATGACAGTCTTTTCACAGCCACCTTGCGCCCTACCTATATAAATGCATGTTTTTGCTGATTCCAGACCAGAAATCAGACCCAGCAGCACCTCCTCACACTTCCATCATCTCCTTTCATCCAAAAATCACCCAAGCTCCCACCTTTTACATCCTTCCATCATTCTCTTCACATATTTCCTTTCACACACCCATTTCCATCCATTTTTGAAAGATTATTCAAGGAAGGAGAAGAAGGAACTCAAAGAAAAAGGAGAAGCTCACATGGACTTTATGGGTTTTCTCTACACTTTTCTCTTCTTTGTTTATTTTTCATTAATGTGTAACTAATTTTAGCTAGGGGATTAATGTAACCACATTGGACTACTCTATGTAATTAATTAGTCTATTCTCTAATTCAATTCGATTTTAGTCTCAATTATTGAATTAATTGCTCTAATTTCTCTCCTCATGTTTTATTGTGACCACAAAGGATATGAGTTTGAGAATTGGTTTATTTAAGGTGTTGAGAGTAGATGTGGGTGACCATCCCATCTAATTCTCTCACAAGCTTAGTAATTGGGAGAGTTGGTTTATGCATGACCATGCTAGACTAACTTGGCCTAGAGTTTTGAGGATAAATAGAGGGATTGACCTTTGCCTATTACATGACCATGTGTGGGTAATGGAAAATCCTAGAGCTTAATGGATTTATCTTAAAACCAACCCTAAAATTGGATTGAAGTGCTTAATGAGACTAAGTGAGGACATTGAGTGGTCTAAGGAAGGTTACATTGATTCCCTAGTGCTTTCTCCCATATATCCATACGTTATGTGTTCATTGTTGTGTTTAGATTAATTTTTAGTTGCAAGATTACATTTTTATTTCTCAAGTTTGCATCTTTAGTGTCAAGTTTGCATTTTTATTCATCAAGGTTGCATTTTTACTTTAAAAGTTTACATTTTTAAGTGTTTTCAAGAAACCAAACCATTTTCCAAAACCAAAAGCATTATGCCATTTAAATTTCACACACTTAGATTAGATTTTTCCTAGGCTAATTAGTTTTAACTTGTTGAATCACCGATCCCAGTGAACGAATTTTGATTTAAATTGAAAGTGAACAATATTTACTGCACCAATTTTGGCGCCGCTGCCGGGGATCGGCGTAGATTCATTAGTTGAATCTAGTTAGTTTAGTTTAGGTAGTGTGTGTCATTTCACTTTTTAGTTTTATTTTAGTTTTTTGTATCTTTTTACTTTGTTGGTAGTTTTGTTTTTGGTGTTTCAGGTTTCTCAGGTGCACGCTCGGACACCGTTTGTGAGGAGGATTTCTGTTCCTTGCTAACAATGCACAGTCAATGTGGAAATCATGGGCATGAGATATGGAGCTGTCCTTTTAGAAGAGAATTTTCGGAACCCTACAACCCGAAACCTATGAGCGGACCATATGGAGATTTCTACAATCCAGGGCCGAGCTACAAGCCATATAACAATTCTTACAACATGGATTGGAAGAATAATCAAGATTTCTCGTTGAGCTACAATGAGGTCAATACCTATGAGCATCCTATCTTGCCCTACCAACCAAGAGAGCTATCACTTGAGGAGATGGTGAACAACTTAGCTAAAACAACCCAAGCTACCGGCGAAAGATTGAACAAATTCATCCAATCTAGTAATCAAAGCTGTCAAAACGTGGAAGCTTCTGTGGAAAGAATTGGAGTGCACATTGATACTATCACTAAAGCTATGCAAAGGCAAGTGTATAAAGAGTTCCCAAGCCAATCGGAACAAGCCAATGCAATGACAGTTTTGAGAAGTGGGCGAGTGTTAGACAATGAAGATGTTGGTGAGCCGAAGAAAAAGAAAGCTAAGGAGTCGGAAGATGTGAGTGGAGAGGATGTTAGAGTGGAGGAGGAAGAAATAGTGGTTGAATCGACACCGAAGAAGACCTCCATTCTACACAAGTCACCAAACCCCTACATACCACCGGTTCCATATCCGAGGAGAGTAGCAAGGGACAAGCTAAACAAGTCGTTTAAGGACATTTTTGACATCCTCTCAAAGGTGAATGTCAACCTTCCCTTGCTTGATATGATAGAGAAGATGCCCGCTTATGCTAAGTTTTTCAAAAGTCTCCACACCAATAGGCAGAAGTTCGGGCCAAATCATCAAGAGTGCATAACGGGAAATGCTAGTGCAGTTCTACAAAAGGAGCTTCCACCAAAGCTCAAGGATCCGGGTAGCTTTTGTATCAACATCACGGTTGGGGATACCAAGCTTGAGAAGGCGATGTTAGATTTAGGTGCTAGCATCAATTTGATGCCTTTCTCCATTTACAAGCAACTAGAGTGGAATGAGCTCAAGCCGACCACGATGTCACTCCTCCTTGCCGATGGTTCAGTGAGATATCCTAGAGGGATTGTGGAGGACGTGTTGGTACAAGTGGACAAGCTTATCATCCCGGCGGATTTCGTAGTCCTAGACATGGACGATGTGAGCGGGGAGACGAATATGAGACCTATCCTTTTAGGTAGACCATTCATGAAGACAGCAAGGACGATCATTGATGTACATGAAGGGAAGCTTTCCATGACCGTCTTGGATGAAACGGTAGAATTTAAGGTCTTCAAGTCAGATTTAAAGGACATTAGCTCAGTTGATTGTTTTGCCGTGGATACACTTTCATCACAAGACTACTCTAAGAATGCAAATGAGTATCTAGATGAGATCTTGGCACTTTTTGAAGAAAAATGTGAGGAAGGCGGTCAAGTTGGAGATGTATGTGACAAACAATCATCCTCGGAAATCATTGAGCTAAAGAATGAAAATGCCAACTTGTTGAAGGAAGTGGAAGCCCTTAGAAAAGAAAGGGATGAGGCAAACAAAAGGGCCGAAGATCTTGCAAGACTAGTAGAAGAGCAAGAGGAAGACTTTTCCCGAAAGACAAGAAAATTGCAATGGCAAGTGGAATTGAAAGACAAGACGATTGATTCCGTCAAGGAGGAATCGAGTAGAAAAGAGATTGCTCTAAAGGTAGCAAAGGTCAAGGAATGTGATTGCTTGGTGGATCTTGAAAGAGCCGAGCAAACAATTGAAATGTTGACCAAGGAGGCAAGCAAGAAGGAAGAAACTTTGAAGGTCAACACCATCAAGAGAAATTCAAACCATCCGAATGCAAGAGTTAACAAGACCAAAGGTAGTTCTTCTTATTTTCCTTACAATTGTTATTTTTGCCACACTAGGGGTCATAAAATAGTCCATTGTGCTAAATTTATTAAAGTTTGCAAAAAGAAACAAAGCATGCCTATAGGAAAGCCAAAGAGAATTCGGCAAGTTTGGGTCCGGAAGGACAAACTTGACCAAGTAAAAGAGGCTATTTTTGATGAAAAGAAAACTCTTGATATGAAAGAATGTCCCAAACTTCTTGGTATGAACGGTGGTAGTACTAGTGGAGTAAATCCACCATCGATTGTCTGAACTTGCTAATGTGTTTTGTGTTTGTGAAGGTTGCTATGTCTTCTAAAGGAAGCGTTTTGGAGTAATAACTACACGTGCATACATTTTGGAACATGGCTTGTGGAGCCAAATTTTAATTTTTTTTTGCGTAACTTGAACATTTTGGGTTGTAAATAATTTAAATATTTTGCAAGTTATTGGTTCTAAGCTAGTTTTTGTAGCTCGTGTTGATGAAGCTAGGTTCTTGTTCTCTCGGATTGAAACACCGACAACTTGCGAGTCTTGGAGGGACAAGCAAGCCTAGAGAGCTCATAAAAAGAGCGAGAGCCGTGCATAGTTGACAAAAGCTTCAAATCAAGTGGAGAACGAAGTTTTGGCGCTTAAAGAGCCGTAGTGCTCTCATCCGTCTTGCCTAGACGTTAAATTGTGCACTTTGTGGGAGGCAACCCACCTAGGTATATTTCTTTCTTAGTTTATATTTGTTTTTTATTTTGTTTTTACATTTTTGTCTAGAATAAGTGTGCAGATTTTATTTTATTTTATTTTTATTTTATTTTATTTTTTTGTGTTGTGTTTAGTGCCTAGGATGTTTTGAGTTCTTACCTCCCATGCTTTGTTTATTCATTGTCCATGCATATCATGTCATATAAAAATTGAAGACAATGTTTAGATTAGGTTTGGGGGTGTGGATTCATTATTTGAGTCATTTTTCATTTTACTTTTCCAAGTTTTTCTTTAACCTTTGCGAAAGTCCCCTGTTTTGAAGATTTTGAGGCTAAATGTTTCCTTTAAACTGTACGTTTTGGTGAAGAAATAAATTATTTTGCCTGTGTTGTGTTCTTCGATTTTTCGATACGGTTCCAACGATATAAAGAACGTAAAATTCTGGGCGGGGGTTAAAAAGATATGAACATTTCTTCGACCAAAGGTCATGGGTGATGCCCTGTTTTGACAAAACTGCACGTGAACCATCTTTGACGTCCGTTTACACAATTTTCCAATTCGATTTTTGAAATGTTTTCTAAATGAAAAGTGTGTATTTGTATGTCTATTTTCATGTGCCAAAATTTGAGAAATTTTTATTGATTATTTGTGAAAATATGCACTGAAGAGTGGACATAGGTCAAAAGTCACTAGTTTTTTTGGAATTGTATCCTCTATGTAGAGATGGTCTTTCGCATTGTGTTTTTTGTGTTTTGCGTCGTGTTAGGTGCATGCCGTTAGGCCGGACTCTCTTGTTTCCAACATTGGGGACAATGTTGAGTTTTGGTTTGGGGGTGTGGACGCCTTTGTGAGTCGTCTTTTTGAGTCTTTGAGTCTTTTTGGTGTAAAATTTTTCAAAATTGTCGCATGGCCAAAATTTTCGAGCTTTAACTAGCTTGGGTGTGATGCCTTGAGCGTGTGCTTGTGGCGAGTTTATTTATGCTTGATGAGCTTATTAGTAGCTTGTTGTCACTCTAGGGTCTCTCTTGCACTTTCATGGGCTAATCCCATCCTCTTTGTGCTTAAGTTGAAGGGACTCGGTGCTCTAGCACCTTGTTCTAATAGTGGAGATTACCTAGTGAGTTCACAAACTCAAGCCTTAAAGAACACATTTTGAGTGTTATCATTGTTCTATTCTTAAACACTTTTCTCGTCATGTGCATCATGTGCCATAGGACACTACATCATATTTGTGGATTGCTTGATGGATACCTACATTCCCTTGATAGATGGATTTGTTGAGATGATCTTAGGCAATGTGTGTGCATTAACTACCATATTTAACCAAAACACTTGTCCATGTCCCTAATGTGTGCTCCATTGCCAACTTTGAGGCCAAACACTCACCTTTCATTTGGAACCACAATATAACCATATAACCACAAGCCTAAACACATGCCTACCCTTGTTGCCAATTATGTTAGGATGTGTAGTTGTGGTCTTGAAAGGAATAGCTCTAATATGTGTGCTAGTAAAGGCTCAAAAATGTAAAAGTGCCAAAAATGAGCACTTATGAGCTTAAAAATGCCAAAAGCAAAATTGTGAAAGAAAAGAAAAAAAAAAAAGTCTTGAAGAATTAAATGCAAATGTACTCAAAGAAATTAGAGTACAAATGTGAAAGCACAAGTGTAATGAAAGGTTATGTCTAGACACTAGCAATTAAAGATGGCAAGCAAGTAGAGCTAGAGTAAGAGTGTTATTTATTGTGTCTTAGCATGATTGGTGACCTTTGAATCCAATTTTTTCCCATTCTTTCTTTCACCACATCTCACCCAATGGCCCCATTACAACCTAGGGAAAGACCTATTTGATCTTCAAAGAAATCTAGATTAGGAATGTTTGTTGAAGCATGATCTTTCCACGTCCATGGCATTTGATTCTTTCCTAGGCTAGTTCACAAAAATATTAGCGGTCTTTCAATATTAAATTGTATGCAATGCATTAGATTTCTATGCATAAACTCTATATTTGCATACCTTGCATGAGTGTGAACTTAGGACTCCAAGCGGAAAGAAAAGAGAGAATCCACGTAAGGCCTAGAGTCGAAGCGAATTACGTTCAAGGTGTGAGAGTGAGTAGTTCCTAATATGAGAGCACTTTTAGGTGTGGGATTCGTGATTGTGCGAGTTCCCTTGAGTGCCTTCGAGTTGCTTTAGAACATTTTGCATGAGTTTACTTCTCTCTATCACACTCCATTGTATCTCATCACCGGTTGGACATGCGGCCATTTGAATTTTTTATTGGTGTCTAGGAAATTTTTAGATAGAGTCTTTTGTCGTGTCTTTTGTTTTTATTTTTTCGTTTTTAGTTTTGCTCGAGGACGAGCAAAAGATAGGTTTGGGGGTATTTGATCGTACTATTTTTATACCTATGTTTAGGTCCTCAATTCCTACATCTTATGCTTGTTCCTCGGGTAAAACCGGGTATTTAACATGTTAAAATAAGTGTTTCAAGTATTTTTGGAGTTCAGGGGCAATGGTGTAATTTTGGAGAAATGGGGGTCAAAGTGAAAAATATAGAGAATATACTGAATATTCTGTGATTAAGGAAAAGATGAGGGGTCTTATTGTAATTTGCTAACCAAAGCGCGCAGCATGCCACGTCATAAGTGAAACGGCGCGTTTTGGGCATGGGCACTGACGTCATCGTGACGTCATCATGACGTCAGCTTCATCTTCAACCTGCAGCGACCCGTTTTGCAGACCCGTGGTCCGACCCGACCCGCCTCGACCCGTCTTCAACCCGGCGCCATTCCAGCCGTTTTTCGGCGTATTTTCCGGCCGTTTTCCGCCCAGATCGGCGGCGTGCCTCCTCCCAGTCCATTTTACACCATTTCCAAGTCATCATGCTGAGTTATCTTGTTGTCTTGGAGTCTTCGTGGCCGGAAGCAACCATGGCTACCAACCATGGCAAGCAAGAGCTCTCGCCTCACTCTCTCGCCACAAATGGGGCAGCTGGTGTGGCGACCAACCATGGCAAGCAAGAGCACTCGCATCATTCTCTCGCCACAAAATGGACGGCTATTGTGGCGAGAATTCATGGCAAGTTGGTCACTTGCCACACTCACTTGCCTCACAACAATTCAAGGGTATGACAGTCTTTTCACAGCCACCTTGCGCCCTACCTATATAAATGCATGTTTTTGCTGATTCCAGACCAGAAATCAGACCCAGCAGCACCTCCTCACACTTCCATCATCTCCTTTCATCCAAAAATCACCCAAGCTCCCACCTTTTACATCCTTCCATCATTCTCTTCACATATTTCCTTTCACACACCCATTTCCATCCATTTTTGAAAGATTATTCAAGGAAGGAGAAGAAGGAACTCAAAGAAAAAGGAGAAGCTCACATGGACTTTATGGGTTTTCTCTACACTTTTCTCTTCTTTGTTTATTTTTCATTAATGTGTAACTAATTTTAGCTAGGGGATTAATGTAACCACATTGGACTACTCTATGTAATTAATTAGTCTATTCTCTAATTCAATTCGATTTTAGTCTCAATTATTGAATTAATTGCTCTAATTTCTCTCCTCATGTTTTATTGTGACCACAAAGGATATGAGTTTGAGAATTGGTTTATTTAAGGTGTTGAGAGTAGATGTGGGTGACCATCCCATCTAATTCTCTCACAAGCTTAGTAATTGGGAGAGTTGGTTTATGCATGACCATGCTAGACTAACTTGGTGATCGTGCCAAAATTGTGTTACATTTTGGCCCTCAGTATCATGTCCTTTAACTTGTTTTCGAGTGTATTTGGTGGTTTAATGTGTTTTGTTGAGCATGTGTAGGTTCATTCCATTTAATTGATGTTAAATCTTATTTTGGGAAGAAAAGAAGTCGAAAGATGGAGAAAATGAACAAATTGGAAGAACCATGGAAAGTTGATTTTCAGACAGTGCAGAACAGCCAAGTTGCGGGGCCTATATCTCTCAGGTCCGATTGAATTGTGTGTCCCACTACCTATGGATTGAAAGCCCCGGAAGTCTAGTTTCCGGCACATTTTTCGGATCGCAATTCCGATGTTTCTAGAAGGAGATATGCCTATTTCCGTAACGGTGCGCGAGGCTGAGAAATTCCAAGTGGTCGCTGCCAAGGTCGCTCCCTAACAGCCAACTTGGCAGCCACATTTTGAGCAAAAATGGGCAAAGAAGTTGGCCCCCTTGCTGGTCGCCCCCTGACAGCCAACTTGGTCGCGACCTTTTCAGCATCAAAGAGGACAGTGAAGTTCGCCCCCTATCTGGTCGCCCCCTGACAGCCAACTTGGCCGCGACCTCCCTTTCCAGCTCAGCAAGTGACGGGTTTCAGACCCAAATTTTGGCATCTACTATATATATCCTACTTTCTTTGTTCTAAAACACACACCCCTTCATACTTACATCATTTTTACCCTAGATCCAAGAATCATCTCTCCAAATCCCTTCACCTTCCATCATCTTCTCTCACCCAAAAATCAACAAAGATTCCACCTTTTTACATTTTTCCACCATTTTCTTCACATATTACCTTCACATAACCATTTCTCATCCATCCTTGGAGGTTTTGCAAGGAAGAAGAAGAGGAGTCTCAAGAGGGAGCTTTCAACACAATGGGTTTTCTCTACTCTCTTGTTTTCTTCTTTCTTTTTCCTTTGATGTGTAACTAATTTCTTAGCTAAGGGATTGATGTAACCACATTGGACTACTCTATGTAATTAATTAGTCTATTCTCTAATTCAATTCGATTTTAGTCTCAATTATTGAATCAATTACTCTAATTTCTCTTCTCATGTTTTGTTGTGACCACAAGGGATGTGGGTTTGAGAATTTGGTTTATTTAAGGTGTTGAGAGTAGGTGTGGGTGACCATCCCATCTAATTCTCTCACAAGCTTAGTAATTGGGAGAGTTTGGTTTATGCATGACCATGCTAGACCAACTTGGCTAGAGTTTTAAGGATAAATGAAGGGATTGACCATTGCCTATTACATGACCATGTGTAGGTAATGGAAAAACCTAGAGCTTAATGGATTTATCTTAAAACAACCCTAAAATTGGATTGAAGTGCTTAATGAGACTAAGTGAGGACATTGAGTGGTCTAAGGAAGGTTACATTGATTCCCTAGTGTTTTCTCCCATATATCCATACGTTGTGTGTTCATTGTTGTGTTTAGATTAGTTTTTAGTTGCAAGATTACATTTTTATGTCTCAAGTTTACATCTTTAGTTTCAAGTTTGCATTTTTATTCACCAAGTTTACATTTTTATTTTACAAGTTTATATTTTTAAGCATTTTCAAGCAACCAAATCATTTTCCAAACCTCAAAGCATTATGCAATTTAATTTTCATGCACTTAGATTAGATTTTCCCTATGCTAATTAGTTTTCAACCGATTGAATCACCGATCCCAGTGAACGAACTTTGATTTAAATTGAAAGTAACATCATTACTGCATCACTTGGCCTAGAGTTTTGAGGATAAATAGAGGGATTGACCTTTGCCTATTACATGACCATGTGTGGGTAATGGAAAATCCTAGAGCTTAATGGATTTATCTTAAAACCAACCCTAAAATTGGATTGAAGTGTTTAATGAGACTAAGTGAGGACATTGAGTGGTCTAAGGAAGGTTACATTGATTCCCTAGTGCTTTCTCCCATATATCCATACGTTGTGTGTTCATTGTTGTGTTTAGATTAATTTTTAGTTGCAAGATTACATTTTTATTTCTCAAGTTTGCACCTTTAGTGTCAAGTTTGCATTTTTATTCATCAAGGTTGCATTTTTACTTTAAAAGTTTACATTTTTAAGTGTTTTCAAGAAACCAAACCATTTTCCAAAACCAAAAGCATTATGCCATTTCAATTTCACGCACTTAGATTAGATTTTTCCTAGGCTAATTAGTTTTAACTTGTTGAATCACCGATCCCAGTGAACGAATTTTGATTTAAATTGAAAGTGAACAATATTTACTGCACCATTGAACCACCAAGCTACTCTAATTTTAATCATATCAAGAGCCTGTTGGATCCCCTGCTCAGAATTATTAAAGACCACTTGGTTCCTAGACTCCCAAATGGTCCACACCGTAGCAAAGAATTTAAATTGATTATTTTTTCTTTCTAGAGTTAATTTACACGGGATTATTTATTAAATTACAACAATCTCAAACATTCAAAATTAAAGCCAATTCAACCAGATAGAACAATCCCTTCTAAAATCTAAATCAATCTAACTTTGCTTGGATTATTGGACTATATATGAAGATTCTTCTCGCACTCAAATTTCAGATGATTTTGTTCAACTTTTTTTTGAACAACTGATCTTATTAAAGAGCCAGAACAGGCAAAACCAAAGGCCAACACAAAAGCCAAACCAACAAAAGCCAAACCAACAAAAGCCACTAGCCAGAAGGAGGCAAACACAGCCACCATAACAACCAGGCACAAAACAAAAAACAGAAAAAACACGAAACATTAATGGGGATCCCATATCTACACATCCCCTTCCATAGCAGAGCCCTGTTTCGCAAGCGAATCAGCTAACGAATTGCTAGCTCTTGAGAAGTAAGAGACCCGAGTATTACCAAGGCTGCCCAAGCAGTTGCGAATATCATATATGATATGTGTTAAACTGAAGTATAAAATCAGGTCTATATAATTAAATAGTTAATTTATTCAATCCAATTATCTACAAAAATTAAAAAATTTTAAATTTTAAAAGACTAAAAGTAGTCTAAAACGAAGAAAAAAAAAAAAAAACAACTGCCTCTCGTCGCTAACCTACAACTATACAAATCCAGGTAAAGTACATAGTTCTGAGACACAAAGTCTAATGGTGTAGACCGTACGAATTGAAATGAACATTGAAGAGGTATTCTTGATATTTAAGTTAGCACTATAAACTATACATGCAATAATGGATCTTTATTAACTGATTTTAGAGGATTATTGGACTATATATATGAAGATTCTTCTCGCACTCTAATTTCAGATGATTTTGCTAAATTGATGTATAAATCAGGTCTATATAATTAAATAGTTAATTTCTTCAATCCAATTATCTACAAAAATTAAAAAAATTTAAATTTTTTAAAAACTAGAAATAGTCTAAAACTAAAAAAAAAAAAAAAAAAAAAAAATCAACTCTCTCTCGTAGCTAACTTACAATTATATAAAGAGTAATGTTGATAAAAAATCAACTCTCTCTCGGAGCTTCTAACTCTTCAGAATTACCATTGATAAAAAATGTTGGTTGTTTTGGTGCAGGTAGAAGTATTGTGTCATTGGTAAGCATGGAAACAACATTGGACATCGCTATCTGCTGCTTGATCTTGGACACACAAGAGACCCACATGAATGCATCTCAATACTTCATTAGAAGAGCATGATTCATCCATTGTCAGGTCTATTATCTCCAAACCTTTACCTTCATTCCATAGCTGCCATGCCTGAAAAAGGAGATTATAAACGATAGACAAGTTAAATTATATTGTATATCCTGCCCCATAAGTTTCAATGCTCGTATAATCTTTTGATAAAAATCTATTTTGAATGAATACTTACATATCCTACAAGGTTAAGTGGATGCTCTATATGATAGCAGCTAGTGTTCTTCCTGCCACTAACAATTTCTAGTACCAAGACTCCAAAGCTAAATACATCGGTTTTCATTGAGACAATGCCATTCATTGCATACTCAGGAGACATATAGCCACTAAAAAACAATTGAACATCAGTTAAAGTATCTAAAATGACAAAAATGTGCACATGACAAAGCAACGATATGTGCTCGCTTGTAAATTAATGTATACTTACAATGTTCCAACAACTCTATTTGTGTTTGCTTCTAACTCGTTTACCCCGAAAATTCTAGCCATCCCGAAATCAGATATTTTTGGATTCATTTGGTTATCTAGTCAAATATTACCAGCTTTCAAGTCTCGGTGATTCACTCTTAATCTTAAATATTTATGGAGATAAACGAGTCTTTGAACGATCCCTTCTATTATGGTGAACCGCTTCTTCCAATTTAATTACTTCATTCTATCAGAATCTGTGTCGAAAAGTAAAAAATACAAATAAAAAAACAAAATTAAGGAATGAATAGTAGTTAATTAAGTGACAGACTTGAAGTTAGCAAATTACCACATTTTACACTTACTGAAAATAAAGAACTCCAAGCTTTTGTTAGGCATATACTCATAGACTAAAATCCTTTCTTCTCTTTGAAGAGAGCATCCTAATAGCTTTACAAGATTAGTATGTTGCAATTTTGCAAATGAGTATGGCTTCATTCTTGAACTCCACTATTCCTTGTCCGGATCTTTCTAAGAGTCTTTTTATTGTTATATATAATCTCGACCATCTAATAATTCTCTCTGAAAGTAAGGCTCTTTTGTAGTTACAAAACAATACCTAATAAGAGTAAAATTCACAAAAAATTTACCTTATAAACTAGACCAAATCCTCCCTCTCCGAGCTTATTTGTAGATGAGGAATTATCTGTAGCAGCAACAATGGTTTGAAAATTGAATATCTTCAAGTCATGGTTGGTGCTATGATCTTTGTTGTTTGTGATGGGAAAGGAGAAATTATCCCCAAGCTCTTGTGATAGCTTCCTTCGGTTAAATGAATTTTTTTATATTCCAAATTTATCCCCAAGCTCTTGAGCTTAAAAGCTTTCTTTTGGAAGCACCAACTTAGGTGCTTCTCCAAAATGGGCTTCTAAAAAAAAGGGGAAGCCATTTGTATAGTTAAATGAATTTTTCATATTCCAAATTTACCCTTTTCTTTCATATATAACAAACCTCAATTTAGACTTATATCCTTTTCAGATTTTCATCACATAGATGTTCTTCCCCAATTTCTCATACGAACCCTAAATCCCTAATCTCTATAATCTCCCAAATAGAAAATATGTCATCAAATCCACCATTTGCAATGTGTTTCTAGAAATATTCAAACAAATTTAAAATTACTCATTCTTGTTCTCAAAACTCCAATTTCGGAAGGATTCAAAGCTTTAATTTCTTCACCTCAGATAATCCACAGATCAAGCTATACTTGTAAGCTATACTTCTTTTCTTTTTATTCAATGATGGGGTAATGTGGGGAATGGGGTGATATTAGTTGATATTTGTGTGTTGTTGTTTTTGCTGTTTTTCTGCTGCTTTCTAGGTAGCTGTATGGTGTTGCTCTGTTCTTTGTCTTTGTTTTTCATGGGTGTGGGTGTTATTTTTCACCTGGTTCTTTTTTCTATTGTTGGGATCTGTTTTGTCTTTGCTTTCCCTCTGATACCTTTTTCTTTGCTCATCAAAGGCCAGACCTTCAATTTGTATGAATTACGATGACTTATATATTTTCCGGTACCTCTCTCGACTTTGTCTTTTCCATTATGATGTATATAATTTCAGATGTACGCTATTGCACTCGATTATGGACTTTGATTTAGCTCTCGCATACCTATCTACTATTGGGATATTATTTTCAAGTTTTGTCTAACAATTGTTTGGTTGAAACCACACCATTTATCTCATTTATTTTGAATCTTTGTTTTGATTTGAACATAAATTTTGGGTTTTTCTGGTTTGAATGGTTAATCACAATGAATGCATGAATTTACCCTTATTTGTTGTCCTGGATCAATAGTTTGGATAATTGATTTTCTAATTGGGTTTTAGGAGAAATTTGGTATGATTAGAAAAATAAAAAAGGCAAATTTGTTTCAAATAAGCTGTATGGATAGACTCAAGATTTAGATTAGCTATTACAAATGGTTATGGATTGTATCCTTGTATCAATATGCTCATAAAAGATCCCTGAATATCTAGAGGTCTTCTGGATACTGAAATGGGAAAGATAATAAATAATCATTGTCATTCTTGTACTTTCTGTGGTTCAAAGAATACACAGTTATTATTAGCATTATGTTAAGTGATGTAGAAGTTATGTATAGACTAATGGATATGAAGAGAAATATTGGAGTGATGGATCAGGTTTCTACTGTAAGATGATATGAATCATGTATGTGCTGGATGGTTGGGATGTGTCTATGTTATGGTAGCTGAAAAGCTAAAGTTGGAAGGATAGATTGAAAAAGTAATATAGGATAGATTTTGAGTCTTTGACCTTAACCAAAGAATTCATTACAGCATTTCTGCAGTATTTAACACGAAGAATCTTGGAATTCTTAAAACAGACCCTGTCCAGTTTCAGAGATTTTGACCGGTAAAGGAGAATAAAGTTAAAGCAAAAGAGAAAGGTCCCTTAAGCTTACACACTTTTGAATTTTTATTTTTCCATGACTGAAATTTATAATGTGGTGCTGAAATTTAGAATTCTGAGCAATAAACGCTGTCAGGTTGTTATTCCCATCATGCCAAGAACCAACATACCTGAGTTTATAAGATGCATTTTGCTCTAAATGAACTGTCTGCAAGTTTTTTCTTTTCTTACAAATTCAATTTAATTTGTTAGTCATGTGTTTAGCACAAGTATTTGTTATAAGCATTTTTTATCAATCACTACTCCTGATTAGCAGAGCACTACAGGATTGTTCAGAATTTCTATCTTGGATCTATCGGTGTGTGTCACATCAACATCAAAGCTTGCAAGCATTGTAAGTATTCATCAAATAGCCACACAGAAATCTAGGACTGTTCAGAATTTCTGCATTGGATCTGTAGGAATATGCCACTAGAATTGATAATCTATAGCATATCAAATAAATACATTTCACATTTTGCCAGACAAAACAGAGTTATAGTTATAGATGTTGTCCTCATCAACCATAAATTATTAACATTAAAGTATATTTATCTTGCTTCCAACTCAGAAATCGTTACATCATTTGTAGAACAATTGTCTATCTTAATTTCGGAAAATCCTTGCTCTTCGGAATGAACATTGATGAAAAACGCCAGTTGTTTGGGTGTAGGTAGAAGCATAGTTTCATTCGTAAGCATGGAAACAACTTCAGACATTGTTGGTCTATCTGCTGCTTGGTCTTGCACACACAAGAGACCCACATGAACACATCTCAGTACTTCATTAGGAGAGCATGATTCTTCTAGTGCTGTGTCTATTAGCTCTAAACCCTTACCTTCATTCCACAGTTGCCATGCCTGAAAGAAGTGATGATCATAAACAACAGTGAAGGTTATACTCTATAAATTGTGAAATGTTTCAATTGGTCACATGATCTTGATGAGCATACGATTTGATACCACACTTACATATCCTACAAGGTTGAGTGGATACTCGGTATGATAACAACTATTGTTCTTCTTGCCACTCACAATTTCTAGTACTAAGACCCCAAAGCTGAATACATCGGTTTTCGTTGAGACAATGCCACTCATAGCATACTCTGGAGACATATAACCACTGAAGAATAATTGAATACTATTGTTAGTGCTTCATTGGTAAACATCTATATATGCATGCATATTCACAAAGATAATACTTTTTTTTATTGTTATAATCATAAGTCATAAATACTTACTATGTCCCCACAATTCTATTTGTATTAACTTCTGATTCATTCACCCCGAAAATTCGAGCCAAACCAAAATCGGATATTTTTGGATTCATTTGATCATCAAGTAAAATATTACTAGCTTTCAAGTCTCTATGAATTACTCTCAATCTTGAGTATTTGTGTAGATAAATTAGTCCTTGAACGATGCCTTCAATTATGTTGAGACGTTTCTTCCAATCTAACATCTTCTTTCGATCAGAATCTGTATCGAAGTGTTAAAAATATATAAATAACAGTTCAATAGAGATATGATTGCATCATAAAATTGTCACGTATGTAGATGCCTACCGAAAATAAAGAAATCCAAACTTTTGTTATGCATGTACTCATAGACTAAAATTCTTTCTTCTCCTTGAAGAGAACATCCTACAAGCTTTACAAGATTAGTATGTTGGAGTTTTGCAATGAGTTTGGCTTCGTTCTTGAATTCAACTATTCCTTGTCCCGATCTCCTTGAGAGTCTCTTTATAGCTATTTCTCGATCATCTAGTAACTTTCCCTGAAATAAAAGCTCTTCAACAATGTCTAAATAACACCTTACACTAATAATGCTCACTCAATTTTACCTTATAAACTGGACCGAAACCACCTTCTCCAAGCTTATTTACAGTTGAGAAATTGTCCGTGGCAACAACAATGGTTTGAAAATTGAATATCTTCAAGTCATGGTTGCTAGCTTGATCTTTTTCTTTTGTTTGTCCTCCATTGTTAACAGTGGAAGATGACACATCGTCTCCAAGCTCAAGTAATAACTTCCTTCGGTTCATTTTACTTTGCACTAATTAAGATACAAGTATAGTTACTTGAAATTGTTGCCATCCGTCATTGATTTTTTATCAAGATAATATTTGGTTTAAGTGACTACCTTCTGCTTTGTGTTTCCTCCAAGCTTTATTGCATAAGTAGCACAACAGAGGTACCAATATAACGATTCCTACTGCAAGCGTTAGTGACAACCACCACTTTTCTTCTGCAATAAAATAAAATAAAATAAAATAAATCATCTCATCCTGCCAACTATTGTTTTTCAATTAAGGTATAAATCACATTTCAGAATGCATTCAGATTTTGGTATTAGAAAATCAAGACCTATATTGGCTTTAATAATAGCAATGACGATTTATTGGTTTTGACAGATTGCGTACCTTTTCTTTTGTATTTTCTCCTTGCTACATAGCTCAATGAACACAACAAGATCACCACTAGAGCTCCAACTATTGCAATTATCCGCCACTTTATTTCTGCAGTGACCCAAAACTTAGATGAAACCCACAAAAATGCTGTGTGTTGTCTTAGTTTGCATTTCAGACTTAAGTCATGAAAGCCTAGATATTGAAGCAGAGATTTACCTTTGGGTTGAACTTCTAAATATATAGTTTGAGAATCGTCTGTGTGCGACTTGATAAACTTTGTCCCTCTGCTCCAAATCTCACATTCGGTTAAATTTTCTCTGTATGTTGCAGCATAGGCAACACAAGAACAATTCTTGTAACATTTGAGTCGGCAATCATCTAACGTCATGTCATCACTTTCCTTGAACTTAGTTCCGTCTCCAGAAGACATCAAACCAAATTTGACGTCAAAATAAGAACTACCCCTGTTGCATACTGCGCTGTCCTTAATTGATCCACAATGTCTACCCTCCTTGGAGCATAACATTGAAAATCCACTGTCATCGTTGAGAGTACCATCATCCGTCATTTGTAATGTTGGAAATGATGTAACATCATCTTTTACAGAATAACTGAAGTACTTTTCTTGTTCATTTGAAGTGTAGCTGAAGTTATAGCCGCGATCTACCCACGATTTGAATTCCCCATTTGGCCACAGCCCACTTGTCCATCTGACTTCACCACGCTGCTTGATAATCAACCGGTCTGTCAAATTTGGGTCCATACCAAAGGTATAAGATCCTTCAGCAGGAGAATAATAGGTGAGCCATGATCGGAGAAACCATTGATGCCCAGTTTGCCTATTGATTCCGAGTTTCATCCCAGGCAGAAGTGTATCAGTCGGATAATCGAAGCTTTGCCACAAAATCTCCTTTATAGATCCATTTGAATGTAATTCGTGCAGGACTAAATTCCCAGATTGCTCTAGAGTAACACTTGTATTTGTGGCCCCTTCAACCGAAGTTATGGCAATAGGATTTCCTCCACTGTGAAAAATCTTCAAATTACCATCAGTGCTATCTATTCTAAGACTTGCGGATTTGCCAATGATGGGTTTGTTCCTGTTGGCAACCCATACTACTCCGTCGAAACTGGATTGGTACCATACTACTATGTAACGTTTTGAAGAATAGGGAGGAGTAAAGAATCTCAACTTAAACTTACCAGAAGATGAAAGCAGCTCATCCCCATCTTTGAGCTCATCGCCTTGCTGGAATTTGGCTATCTGCAGGGAATAAGAATGCCCCATCAACAACAGTAGCAAGCATGAAAACCTCACAAGCATGTCAATTCTTCCTTTGGTAGCCATTAAAATGGATTTGTTTACTGGCAGAATTGGTGCAAGATTATAGATGTTCATGGAAATCTTAAAAATAAGCACAAATATTTACGAATTTTCATTTTTAACCACAATTGAATCAGCGGACGACATTGACCATTGACTGAAACAGTCTCATCAGGGATTCAGGTCTTCTTCATGGAAAGTTCATGCTATTATTACTAGTGGCTATTAATCAACCAACTTTCTAAATGACCGTTAATGTCAGGAGTGTGGGCCATTTAGCATGTTTTCGATGAAACTTCAACTTCATATATATATATATATATATTTATAACAGTTATATATATATAAAGTTATATTATATAATTTAATGATTACTTAAAAAAGAAAAAAAAGAAAAAAAAAAGGGTCACTCGTTTAAAAGTTATATTTAATGGAAAGTCTCTCAAACACGTTGGTTTATAAATTAGTGTGATTTTAAGCTTGAATTATTCTACACTAAAATTTTAATTTGATGGTGCAAAGAATTCAAAAATAAAATTACACATGTTACTTCTTTATGTAGAGAATTTTATTATAAAAAAAATTTATATATTGGTTAACAGAACTTTAACAACCACGTTAAAAATAACTTTTGAGGTAAAAGGTTTTCCAGAGAATCCAGATCCTAAATCCAAATATTCTTATTAGAGGTTTATGTATATTGAATAGGATGGAGGATTCATTTTCTTATATTCAATAAGTTAAGAATTTGATTAATTGATTGATTTTTTACTTTATTTTATTTTATTTTTTTGTATTAGAATGGGATGATTGAATTTTTTTTTTTTTAAAAAGAATTGTATGATTGAAATTATTGGATAATTTTGGAAAAAACGAATTGTCTTTAGAATTTTTTTTAAATTTAAATTTTAGAATAGAGTGTCTAAAGAAGAGGAGTGTAAAAAGAAAAAAAAAATTGAATTGTAAGGAGAAATTCTCTTATCAAACACATTTTCCTTTTTTTTTTTTTAATTTTTTTTAATTTTTTTTAACTGCAAATATATTGATAGTGGCCTAAAAAGGCCAACAAACAAGAACACAGCAGAGCAGGAAGCAAACGAAAACCAGGGAAAAGACCCTAAGCAAAAACACTACAACACCTGAGAGACAAAACAACAAAAACAAAGCCTAAGAAACAACACCAAACACCCAGCAGGCCCGCCTAAAAAACAGTTACAACCAAAGAGCAACCCAAAGGCACAAACAACAGCAAACACCAAGAACTGCAAATCTCCCCAAACCAGCTTATCTCCTTCCATGTTCGAACCCATCTTCGCAAGACTATCAGCAAACTAATTGGTACTTCTAGAATTGTACTCTACTGATAGACCTCCCATGTTCTGCATATGGCTTCGAATATCATAAATAATATCCACGTGTTTCAGGCTTCCAATCCCTTCAAGGTTATAACCTAAGAGACGCACTACAAGAAAATAACACAATTCTTGACAGTTAAAAACTGTCAAGAATTGTTTCCTTGACAGTAAAAAGTTTTTTAACTGTCAAGGAAGGATATTATATTAAAAAAAATATATATATTTATACACCATCACCGCCCACCGTAAGTTCAAAAGTTGTAAGTTTTTACCACTTGACTATAACCTTTGATGTGTTAACAATTGAACAATATTTATATATAAACTATAAGAGTTGTTAGAAATTAAAAAAAAAAAAAAACCGTTAGATAAATTTAAATTTATTCAACTAATCAAAATTCTAATTTCTACGACAGACACATATTAAAAAATATTTATTGAAACTTTTAATAAAATTATATTTTTTAAAACATATATAGCCGAGTTATTGATCTATACTTTATGACCACGTTTAGTTACATGGTAGAATGGTAATCAGAATGATAATAAGAATGAGAATGTGAATGTGAATGAAAAGGAAAGGAAAACTAAGTTTTTTGTTTGTTTGGAACTTTATAAATAGTCTCTGAATCAGTAATATTTTGTTTGGTTAACAATAGAATGGAATGGAGTTAACTGTATTTTGACCAAAATACCCATAATTATAAAACATTCATAATAACAAGATATATTATGGATAATAATAATAATAAAATTGTTTTCAAAAATAATAATAATAATAAAATATAAAAGTATATTATATATATAATTATATATTATTTAATATAATAATATATTATATATAATACATGTTATATAAATAATTATATTATATTATATTATATATATAAATATATATAAATATATATAATTTATAATATATATTATACAATATATATAAAAATATATTTATATAATATATTAATATATAATATATATAATACATATATATATATTTATATATATATTATATAATACATAAAATACATATAATAATATATATATAATATATAATAATATAATAAATATATTATATATATTATAGCATATATAAATATATATTATTATATGTATTTTATGTATTATATATAAAATATATAATATATATTATATTATATAATATATATATACGTATTATATTATATATATATATATGTGTGTGTATTATATAATAATATAATATATATATTATATATAATACATAAAATACATATATATATATAAATATATAATATATAATAATATAATATATAGTACATATATATAAAATATATATTTATATATCATTAATATAATATATAATAATAATATATTATTTTTGGAAAGGAGGGTATTTTTGGAACTAAGTCGGGGCATATTAGGGTATTTATGGAATTTGAATTTTAGTTTGGAATGGAAAGGCATTCCATTTGTTTTTAGATGGCCGGAATGCCCATTCCACCAAAATGGTGGAATCCCTTTTCCATTATATTTTAACAAACCAAACGAATGGAATGACTTTCTTTCCATTCCATTCCATTCAACCAAATATGACCTATAGGTGACTCGTGACATCAATTGTAATAAGCATGATTTGGAATACAACTTTCACCACAGGGGAGATATTTCTCAACATGCATATTGTAATTTAATTATTTTTTTGAATTTTTTAAAAGTGAATGATTTAAAAGTAAATTTATCAAATTTAAAATTTTTCTTATCCGATATCGATTTGCCCAAAAACCGATATCTTACTGTAAAATAAATCCATATCCGGATTTTGTTTGGTGTTGAAAATAGGAAGTAAAAGTTTAAAAAAATTATTAAAGATAAAAAATAAAAAAATAAAAAACTGTCAGCAAAGACAGTTTTTCTTGTAGTGACGGTAACTTTTGAGTCACTAGCTATGATAACTTTGCTTTCATTTATAATACTGTTTGAACCGCACAGCTCGCAGGCCTTAAGAATGGCCAAAATCTCAGCTGTGTTCGAGTCCTTCGTCCCTATATAGGTGGAGAAGAGGCAAAGAGTCTTGCCTTCAGAGTTACTCAGGACGCCACCTATCCTAGCAAGGCCAGGCTGTAAAGGATAACTGAAGTTAGATAGGTTTGTATCTTTGTAATTATCTCTTGACTATATTATTGTAATTATCTCTTAGTTTAAATCCATCTTATCTTAGGAAATACAAGTTTAGTTAACTTAGGATTTACAAGTTCAGTTGAACAAAGCTTTCTCAAGCTTCCTGTATATATGTATCCAAAACTGTTCATAGTACATATCAATCAGAAATATTCAGCTCCTATATGGTATAAGAGCTCCAATAACGCAAAAAAGTCCATGATCCAACAATGGCCACCTCTGATTCTTCTTCCTCAACCTCAGTAACAGTAATCTCATCGTCCTCTTCCTCTCATGAAGTAAACTCTTCCAGAAATACCATTATCTCCATTAATATTGCTGCCCAAGCACCTCTGAAACTCACAGCGACAAATTAACGCTCTTGGAAACTTCAGTTTCACACTGATCGGACGATAAATATACCTAATTGAGATCCCCATTTCCTAGCTTTTGTGCTTTTTTTTCGAGCGTGTTTTTGTATATAATGGGTTTTGTGAGCTATGTGTAGGTACATGTTCCCTACATTTGGTGTTTGATCTTAAAGTCAAGTTTGGGAGGCGAAACCGAGCAAACAATGAGAATTGGAAGCCATTCAGAGTTGTCACGGCCTCGCCGTTGACCCAAACCGCGGCGTGATTCATGGTCAACCACGGTAAGCAAAACCATGTTTCAGTGGTGGATCCACTGTTGAGCCAGAACGCGACATTGAGACTGCAGCACTGGTCACTCTGTTTTCCAAAGGTTGATGGGCTGAAATTGTAAGATGTCCATGCAAAACACTCATATTTTGGGGTCCATATCTTTCTCCTCACATTGAACTGGGCTTCCTACCATATATTTTCGGAAAGCCCCGGAAGTCTACTTTCCAGCGGTTTTTACGGATCACGATTCCGAGCTTTCTAAAGGGAGTTATGCGCGTTTCCGTAACGGTACGCGAGGCTATAAACACGACCTGTGTTCATGGCGAGTAACCATGGCGACTGAACTCACTCACCTCACCCACTTGCCTCAACCTCTGCCCAAACTTCATAATAGCCATGGCAACTGATCATGGCGAGTGAACCACTCGCCTCATCCACTCGCCATGACCCTGGAAAGGGCAAACTTGTATTTTCAAGCCCAAATTCATCCCAAAACTTACCCTAACTATAAATACACCTATTTGCCTCTTCTTTCAATAGATCCCCACGAAATTCTTCACCTCTCTTCACCCAATCTTCATCTTCTTCACAAACCAAGAGAGAGAGAAGCTTCCAAAGCTCCCATGGAGGTTCTCCTCTATGGGAAGCTCACCACCACCACTTTCTACCCATCATCCACCACATTTGGAGTAGATTGCAAGGAGAAAGGAGAGGTCTTTGGACCAATTTCGAGCTAGCAAGCATAGAGAACTTGGAGAAGGTCATCTTCAAGGGTTGTCTCTTCTAAACTCTTCTCTTTGTATTTCTTTTTTTCTAAATGTGTAACCCCACTTGGGAAATATTGTAAACCAATATTTGTGCTCATTTATGTGATGGTTGTTTTTATATTCATTTGGGTTTTGATTTATTCTTGTTATTATTGCATAATCTCTTATCTTGATATGCATGTGTGTGGAGATTGGAAATTGATATGTGTTCATGGATGGGATTAGGAGTAGATTAACTTAAATGTAGGAGTAGTTGTAATCAAATATCTCATTTGTGTGTGTATGTCTTTGGAAGGTCGAAATTAACTTGTATGGATGGATATTGAGTGTTTATGGGTTTTTGGTTGTGCCTAGGAAGACCAATCCAGGTACAACCTTAACCATGTAGCTCTAAATAATGGATAAAACTTGTTTTATGCATAACCGTGCTAGAATATGTTTTGGCTTATGTTCATATGCTTAATGGTAGGGACTTGAGGCACAATTGTTCTAGCCATGATCTTTGGAGAGCGATTCGTGTCTTGAATCCCTTAGTTGAGATTACAAGTACAATTGCTCTAGCCATGACCTTTGGGGAGTGATTTGTGTTTGTGAATATCTTAATTGAGAGAATAGGCCCATAACTTGGATTAGATGTCCTTAAAGCCTAACAACCACTATTTGTGCATTTATGTATGGTAAACCTATTGAACCTTGTGTGATCATTATCATGCATCTCTCCAAACCACCCTTTTATTATTTGTCTCTTTAAACACAATTCTCACCCGTCCATATTCCTTTTATTTTTATTTGCATTCTTTACTTTACATTTCCACACACACCACACCGCAATATGTATACATCACACACACACACCATTCTCACCACATCCGCATTCTATTTACATTGCTTTAAACAAACTCTAGAACTCGATACGGTTGACGGATGACACCTCCCTGTGGACGATACCCTTGCCTGTTGCTATACTAGTCTCTAGTCACTTGCACTAACAAGATGAACTTTAAATATAAATGTTTTGACATGCAAAACGACAACTTGTCACACACCCTTCTAATCGGCTTTGATCTTATGGGATTCATTGACGGAAAACATCCATGTCCTTCGGCAACAATCACAATAGGCGACACTTCCACACCAAATTCCGCACACTATCTATGGGTTAGACAACATCAATTGTTGCTAAGCGCAATACTTGGATCCATCTCTTCGTCCATCATTCTGTTTATTGCTTCCGCTAGAGCCGCTCATGATGCATGGACCGCTCTTGCTAACACCTATGCAAAACCCTCCAGAGGACACATAATGCATCTAAAAAGTGTTCTCACCAACATCACAAAAGGAACCCAATCCATTACTAAATACATGCAACACGCAAAAAGTATCGTTGACGAACTAGCCATGCTTGATGCCCTAGAAAATCCTAAAGATCTGACAGTCAAAATCTTAAATGGTCTAGGTGATGAATTTAAGAACTTATCGTCTGCTGTCCGTGCTCGTGACTCAGCTATCTCCTTCGAAGAACTACATGAGAAACTCCTCAACTCTGAGGCTCTCCTGAAACAAAAATCAACAAGGACTGACAAATTTCCCATTACAGCAAATTGTGTTGCAAAACTGACCTCAGGAGGACACCAATTCAACAACCATAGAAATTCCAACAACTGGTCATACATGCCACATAACTCAATCGACAGGCAAGGTGCGCAACCCACCACCGAATCAAGTCAGCAGTTCCGCAACCCACTAGCACACAAGCCTGGTGCCAGGCCTTACCATGGCTTTTGCCAGCTCTGCAGCGAACAAGGCCATACGGACAAGAAGTGTTCCACTTTCATCATCTCTACGGTCGCCACTCGACCCCAGCTGAACCAACCACATCCTCAATGGCAACCTTGTGCGTATTACGCGGCACCAAACTCTACTACACTAGAATGGCTCCTTGACTCTGGTGCCTCACATCATGTCACCACCAACCTGAACAACTTGTCTTTGCACTCTCCATATGATAGCGCAGATGATATAATGATTGGTGATGGCTCAGGTTTACACATAACACACTATGGTTCCATATATCTCCCTACCAAAACCTCATCTTTTTTATTATCTGATGTTTTATGTGTGCCTAATATGAAACAAAATTTGATTTCGGTCTCTAAATTTTGCTTATCTAATCAAGTTGCTGTTGAATTTTTCCCTTTTTCTTTTGTTGTGAAGGATCTTCATATGGGGGCGCAACTCATGCAAGGACGAACTAAGAATGGTGTCTATGAGTGGCTGTCTCATGCCAAGCCTGATCTATCTCCAATAATTGCTTTTTCAAGTATTTAGGCTTCTCTCCATGACTGGCACCACCGTCTAGGTCATTCGTCATAAAAAATAATCTCAAAATTAGTAGGGTCTCAAATTTTGTCAATTTCTTCTTCTAGTAATTCTAGCAATTCTTGTAGTGCATGTCTACGTAATAAAACGCATAAACTGCCTTTTTCAGTCTCAACTGTTGTTAGTTCCAAACCTCTTGAAGTGATTTACTCAAATGTGTGGAGTTCTCCAATTTTATCTAAAGATGGTTTCAAAAATTATGTGTTATTTGTTGACCACTTTACAAAATACATGTATTTACTCAACTGATGATGCTAAACATATGGCAAGTGAATTAAATTATCATTAATGTTATTGGTTTGAGATACAAATTAGATATAAAAGTGAGATTTATAGCATTACTTAAGTAATATACAACACATAAAAATGCACAAAATTTAGACTTGAGAAATACTAAACATTAATGGTGAGTACATACATGTGATAGGTGGGATGTTTAACATTATTCAATATTAAATTAAGAGTAATATGTCAATAGGGGCGTAACCCAGCTAGTAGATGAATGAGCTTGGGGCTTAGGCAAATAACTCACAGGTTAGCGGCTCGAATCCTATAAATGGCGAAAGCTTTCAAAAAAAATACTTAGTCCCAGATTAATAGATATTGTCAAAAAAATAAAAAATAAATAAATAAATAAGAGTAATACTAACATGTGATAGGTGAGATGTTTAACATTATTCAAAATTAAATTAAGAGTAATACTATATAACCTAAAAACCAACCCAAGTTATGTAACAAATCATTGCCATTTAAATCATGAGATAATGTGGTAAATCATTAAATGATTTGGTAAGGACAAATTACTTGTCATGTCATTTATTTTTGAGCTATTACAATATTTTGGGATTGTAAATGGGGTATGACTTGAACCCACTTGAAACGATATTTGGATTGATTATTGGATTACGTTTTTAGATTGTGTAGCATTATTGTTAAATTTATTAGGGGGAATTACCCTTTAGTCCTTATGTTTTGGCGAAACATCACTTTTTTACTCGACATATGGGTATTAGTGTCTTTGGTCCTCAACTTTTTAGAAATACATCAAAATGGTCCATCGGTTAGTCAATGGTTAGTCAAAGTTAACGAATTCTTGGGTAATAAGATATTTTCAATTATATTTTAATAGGTGGAGACACATGGTAGCTTTTTATAAAATTTTAATTAAAAAATACATAAAAATAGAAATTAATAATAACAATCAAACATTAAAAATAAATAAAAAAGTTAAATTGAAGGGTAAATTTAAATTGATCAATCATAACACAAAATTGATTACCAAATAGTGAAACCCTAATTACCTAAACCAGTTTCTTCTCTACGACCTAGCCCTCTTATCTTGTTGCCAACAAAACGCAGTCTCCTTATCTTCGCACCAACCAGACCTAGATTGTGAATCAATCTTTGCTGCAAACCAAAACCAAGACTGAGACCTCCTTTTTGCCATGAATCAGATCCAAACCACCTCTTCACTGAGAAACGAGCGACGCAACCCTCCTCTTCGCAATGAGCCGACGACGCAACCCTCTTTGGGATGACAAAGTTTATCAAATGAATGGGTACTCCATTTAGTATTATACTATTATTATTATTATTTCTTAATAAATTATTAGGTTGGTTAATTTTGGTTGGGTTTTCTAGGAGTGCAAATATCGTTACTCAAAATTTAAAGGCCTCTCGAAAAGAAATCCCAATTATCAGCCCATCTTAGCTATATTATTTCCTCTCTTTTCTCTCACAAGTTGCCTTGGATCTGGACTCATCTTGTCTTGACCGCATCAAGAGATTGACACGAGCATTGTCTAGTTCGTAGACTAATTTTGAAATGGCATTTGGATAGTGATTATTGACTAGCCAATAGCCTTGTAAAAGGCTTGTAACCTTATCATGAAGATATAAGCAGTTACCTGGCCAACATCACTTGAATTTTCTGTCTGTCTATACTCTGTTATTTGTATGTGAATGATAGTTTTTTCTTGATTAACACTTCAATTATCAGACAGATTTGTTTTGGCTCACTCACATGACTTTTGAATAAAGAAAAACACATGTTTAAGTCATAGCCTTAGAATCTCTTAGTTGATATTTCGGTGGAGAAAAAAACATGTATTTCTTTATCATGTTAAATTGATAGTATGTGTTTTATTCTCTGCTTGACTTTGAATTATCAAAAAGTAAAAACAAGACTACAAATAATTTTATTTTTATTTTCTTAAAAGATTAAAGATTATTGAACACATTAATATTTTTCAAGAAACATGCCTTTTTTTTTTCCATGAGGTTCTCATTTCTGGTTGATGATTGATTGGAGAATTATCCAAAATGAGTTAGAATTTGAGTGGTTGTTGGGAGGGAAGTAATTGAATATATGATTCTGTGTTCATTAAAAAAATGTTAATGATATATGGAAACGAAAATATAATAAAAATGGGTAATGGAAAATTTACAAAATGGAAAAAAAAAAAAAAAAATTTGGGGGTAATGGAACAATAACTAGATGAAAAAAAATTACAGTTTTTTTTTTTTTTTTTTTTGAAATTTAAAGAATTTAAAAGTGAAAAAAAAAATGTAAAATAATACACATGAATGCTTTTCAATCGAATAAAAAAAATGCTTTTCAACAATAATTTTTTTAATCATTATTTATTATTTTTGAATAAAATATTATAGGGAAAACAAGAATATCAAAAATATTAAATGGCAATAATTGTCATATTTTGTGATTTTTATTAAAAAAAAATTTGATGTATGGATAGTTTGGTAATACTAAATTGTTTATAAGAACCTATAAGTTTTTTTTTTTTTTTTCAATTATGGTAAATTTGTAAATATGTGTAAAGAATGCTAGGTAAAATAGTTATTTCATTCAAGTTTTTTTAAAACGAGGGGCAAAATAGGCGTTTTAGCAATTCCGTTAAGTTTGACTGTCAACTTTTTGGTCAAAGGATCATTTTGATGTATTTTCAAAAAATTGAGGACCAAAGACTCTAATACCCGTTCGAATTCACAGTCTCATTAATGTCGGTGTATTCAAACTATCATTAAAGTCTTGAATCATGTGAGGTGTTGTGAATTGTTATAGCATAGATTCTATGAGCTAATTCCGAATTGTGTTAGGAGTTAATTCTAATTTGTGTATAACACAATTCAGAATTAGCTCATAGAATTAAGCATAGATTGATTTCTATCATGTTTTATTTATTTTTTATTTTATTTTATTTATTTATTAGTATTATTATTTATTATTATTTTTTTTAATATTACAATAAATCAGGGTTTGAAGAGGGGGATAAGACTCGAATCCATAATAGTGCGAGTGTGAGGGGCAAACCTCTGGACCAACTTTGCATTGTATGATCCCTATCATGTTGGTCTCTATGATTATCGTTTATCACCAAATTCCAAACTAATGTATACATGCTGGGTCAAGCTCGTTACTTATATGAAGTTTTTTCCAAACAAGATAGAAGATGGATTTCGTCTTAATACTAGACGCCTAAGTAGACTGTTCTTTGACAGTCACTTCAAAGTATACTGTTCTTAAACAATGCTGAGAACAGTAGCTGAAAATGATAGATGATTAAGCAATGCTGAGAACAGTCGCCTAAGTAGACTGTTCTTTGACAGTCACTTCATGCAGAGGTGACATATGTCCTCGTGGCTGTTTTCAAACTTTTTTTAATATTTTATTTTACGTTATTGACACACATTTTTCATTTAATTATATATCAGCCCATATTTCAATTTAATTTATAAATAAGATCAACTACTCATGTTGGATCAACTACCCAAATTTTTATAAAATTTGTAAACTAAATTATCATTGGTTTCTCTGTTCCAATTAAATTTGTATTAAAAGATCCATCTCTAACTAAATAAATTATTCTTGTACGATAATAATTGAATTTTTGCATTAACCTTTATTATATATATATTATATCAGTAACTTAATACAATAATATAATCCACATTAAACTTGTTTGGAAACACTATTAATAACGGCAAGGTGAGGTTGACCCAATGACTTACCCCTCACATATATACTATGAAGGTGAGGTTCGAATCTATCACCTCTCCAAACCTTGAATTGTTGTAATATTCAAAAAAAAAAAAACAAAAAAACAAAAATAATTTGTCTTTATCAACTACGCACCAATCATATATTTTCATTGATTGAATTGGTACAATTTTTAATTTGTTCTTTTAAAATAAATAATAAACAAATAAAAGCTATATATACAATTTAAAGCTTGTTAACCAATACAGCTAAATAAAAAAATAAATCAAAAACTAAAATACATGAACATTAATTCCAACGAAAATAGCTTGTAATGTGATTAAATATATCATTAAAGCTCATTAACCATTTAAAATATAATAAAAAATTAAAGCACATTATATATATATATATATAATCAAAGCACATGACAATAACCAAAACATTTGACTCAATTATATTAAAAACAAAAGTAAAATAAAATCTAACATGTCTTAACAAGCTTTTGTGGCCCTTCTTCCACAATTTTTTTTTTCCAAGTCTGTTAATCTTCTTCTAATAGACAATCTTAGAGCAACCCCAAAAGCCTCTTCTAAGTTCTAATTTCACTCTTCAAATATCAATGTGCTTATCTATGTGGTAATTTGAAGAGTCAAAAGTGAGAAAAGACGACTCATTCCAAAAGACTCTTTAAATTGAAATAGTCTTATATTATTATAATGAGCTTTTAAAATCACTCAGCAATATTAAAGAGTGAGAAAGAATTTCTCAATTGAAAAATACTATTTAACGAGTTTATTGGAGCTATATCTGATGATGTGGCTCATCTAACTTTTCTAACAACCTCAATTAACGAGTCTGTTGGAGTTGCTCTTACACTAACACTTTGTATGCACTCTAATAACTTGATAGTTTATTTGTTTTTGGTTTTTTTTTTTTTTTTTTTTTTTTTTTTTAACAGTGTTATGGCCTGACCATGCAAACAATAAAAGTTTAATGAAGTAGTAAATAGTTTCAATAAAAAGCACGTGCCAAAAAAGGAGAGATGCCGGTGACAATTTAAAAATAAAAGAGTTGGATTTGGTTATAAAATTGAAATATAGGTTAGAATGTAATTAGCTGTAAAATAACATAGTCCTTTATAAGATGCATTTTGCTTTATATGAATTGTCATGTGTTGAGCACAAGTATTTGTTATAAGCATTTTTTTTTTTTTATTAATCACTACTCCTGATAAGCAGGGCACTACAGGATTGTTCAGAATTTCTATCTTGGATCTATTGGTGTGTGTCTCAGTTCTGCATAGCAGCACATCAACATCAAAGCTTGCAAGCATTGTCAGTATTCATCAAATAGCCGCATAGAAGTTTAGGACGTACTGTTCAGAATTTCTGCATTGGATCTGTCGGAATATGCCACTAGAACTGATAATTTATAGCATATCAAATAAATACATTTCACATTTTACACAGAAATCGTTACATCATTTGTAGAACAATTGTCTATCTTTATTTCGGAAAATCCTTGCTCTTAAGAATGAACATTGATGAAAAACGCCGGTTGTATGGGTGCAGGTAGAAGCATAGTTTCATTTCTAAGCATGGAAACAACATCAGATATTGTTGGTCTATCTGTTGGTTGGTCTTGCACACACAAGAGACACACATGAACACATCTCAGTACTTCATTAGGAGAGCATGATTCTTCTAGTGTTGTGTCTATTAGCTCTAAACCCTTACCTTCATTCCACAATTGCCATGTCTGAAATGATCAAAAACAACAGTGAAGGTTAAACTCTATAAATTATGAAATGTTTCAATTGGCCACATGATCTAGATGAGCATACATTTTGATTCCACACTTACACATCCTACAAGGTTGAGTGGATACTCAGTATGATAACAACTATTGTTCTTCTTGCCACTCACAATTTCCAGTAGTAAGACCCCAAAGCTGAATACATCGGTTTTCGTTGAAACAAAGCCACTCATAGCATACTCTGGAGACATATAACCAATGAAGAATAATTGAATACTATTGTTAGTGCTTCATTGGTAAACATCTATATATGCATGCATATTCACAAAGACAATAGTTTTTTATTTTATTTTATTGTTATAATCAAATAAATACATTTCACATTTTGCCAGACAAAACAGAGTTATAGACTTCCTCAAATTTGAAAACTTACATGATACAAAACAGCAAAATAATGTAGAAGATGTAGTCCTCATCAGCCATCAATTATTAACATTAAAGTATATTTATCTTGCTTCCAACTCAGAAATTGTTACATCATTTGTAGAACAATTGTCTATCTTAATTTCGGAAAATTCTTGCTCTTCAGAATGAACATTGATGAAAAACGCTGGTTGTTTGGGTGCAGGTAGAAGATTGTTTCATTTGTAAGCATGGAAACAACATCATATATTGTTGGTCTATCTGTTGCTTGGCCTTGCACACACAAGAGACCCACATGAACACATCTCAGTGCTTCATTAGGAGAGCATGATTCTTCTAGTGCTGTGTGTTGGGGATAATCCTCTAAACTCGATGAACGCGGAACGCCGTGCCTAATATACGCCCATAACTCATAGCAAATAATAACGTCAATAAGCAGAAAAACAGATGAGAGAGAATAAAACAATCACAACACAAGATATACGTGGAAAACCCAAAACGGGTAAAAAACCACGGGCCGTCAGGACGACAGAGAAAGTTCCACTATATGATAAATTGTTACAACCATATACTCCAGGATTCTCTCTCACACCTAACCCAAACTCCACTCACAAGATCCTCACCAAGAACCCCCACAATATCCCCTAGGTCTCCCCTAAATATCACCCACGGATCTCTAACTAGATCCACCGATATTCCCTTGGATCCCTCCTCGGATATTCCCTTGGGTCTCCCCGGATCTTCACTCACACTCTCTGATGTTTACATGGTGTTTAACTCACACATCCAACCTAATTACAAGGTTCTATTTATACTAGTTACAGGGAGTTTAAGATAAAAGGAAATCCTACTCCTAAACGTACAAGACTTACTTGTTTCACATAAATACTATTTCCTTTTATGACAAGTCTTCTTGTAGGGAGTAAATCCTTTTCCTTCAAGCACAAGAACTTCCGGAAGCAACATATTTCCTCTTCCATGCATATTTCCTGATTTCACGCGTGCTTGTGATTAACTACAATTCAAGTTGCAGTTGGCCACCCGCTTCCTAAACCGTGTTAAACTTGATCACTCAGAAAACCGTGATCCACGTGCTTCATTCTCGTTGTCTTCTTCTTGTTACCGCTACCTGGGACCGCCCCCTAGGCACATGCCTGAGCCGCGGTAATTCAAACGAGACTCTCTGGAGTTCAGTGCAAGGTAGGACCGCCCCCTAGGCACTTGCCTACGTAGCGGTCCTACGTAACGGTCCTACGTAGCGGTCCTACATAACGGTCCTACGTAGCGGTAATTCACCGAATTTGTTCCTCTGGTTCTTCTTTGACTTCAAACCTCCCTAAAACACCACCATTCAACCTTCCAAACATATCCCACGTCTCCAGGAAGCTCCACATCAATTGAGTCTTTGTTTGGTTCACATTAGTTTATTTGAGAATACAAGCCAAAACTAACAATTCTCCCCTTTGGCTAGAATTCTCAAAACTTGTCCACAGCCACAATTCTCATCACCGAGAATTAACATACCCCACCACAAGGTATAACCACTTAGGAACGAACCATCCCAAGATTTCACCGGCACATGTCGAAATTTACCTTGCTGAAATTTGTGGTGCAACTCCTCAAGTCAGATTTCCAGGGAGTTCGTCAGCCATCGACATCTTTGTCCACCATACACCTTGCATCACTTTCTGACCAATGCCTTGTGCACAATTATGGACCACTAGTAGCAACATATCCTCTTCCATGGCCAGTGGGGAAAACTGCCAAAAGGATAAACATGTCCTTATATCACCCAACCCTGTGAAAGACCTTTTGTCCTTGCATCACATACCTGGTGAAAGACTGCTACTAGAAACTGGGAGTGCTTTGCCGGATAAGCCCAACACCATACCACAGAGAGATTTTTTTTTTTTTTTAATAGTTAGGAGTTTTTTTATTTTTTTTTTGATAGTCAATCAGCTCCTTGTGTAACCCAGATTGAATCTCCATGACTTGTACCTGTCACCACAAGCCAAACTTCTCATCCATCAAATTCTTCCTTTCATCAAACCCTACCGAGTTTAAATACCGCCTTCAAGACGCATCTCCTTTTGCTAAACCATACTAGGCAACTATGATCATCATTATCCCAATGCCACCAAGTCCTTCATACGATCTCCCGTAAAGACTTGAAATTGCCATCGCCAAACCATATGGCTCTGATACCAATTGTTGGGGATAATCCTCTAAACTCGATGAACGCGGAACGCCGTGCCTAATATACGCCCATAACTCATAGCAAATAATAACGTCAATAAGCAGAAAAACAGATGAGAGAGAATAAAACAATCACAACACAAGATATACGTGGAAAACCCAAAACGGGTAAAAAACCACGGGCCGTCAGGACGACAGAGAAAGTTCCACTATATGATAAATTGTTACAACCATATACTCCAGGATTCTCTCTCACACCTAACCCAAACTCCACTCACAAGATCCTCACCAAGAACCCCCACAATATCCCCTAGGTCTCCCCTAAATATCACCCACGGATCTCTAACTAGATCCACCGATATTCCCTTGGATCCCTCCTCGGATATTCCCTTGGGTCTCCCCGGATCTTCACTCACACTCTCTGATGTTTACATGGTGTTTAACTCACACATCCAACCTAATTACAAGGTTCTATTTATACTAGTTACAGGGAGTTTAAGATAAAAGGAAATCCTACTCCTAAACGTACAAGATTTACTTGTTTCACATAAATACTATTTCCTTTTATGACAAGTCTTCTTGAAGGGAGTAAATCCTTTTCCTTCAAGCACAAGAACTTCCGGAAGCAACATATTTCCTCTTCCATGCATATTTCCTGATTTCACGCGTGCTTGTGATTAACTACGATTCAAGTTGCAGTTGGCCACCCGCTTCCTAAACCGTGTTAAACTTGATCACTCAGAAAACCGTGATCCACGTGCTTCATTCTCGTTGTCTTCTTCTTGTTACCGCTGCCTGGGACCGCCCCCTAGGCACATGCCTGAGCCGCGGTAATTCAAACGAGACTCTCTGGAGTTCAGTGCAAGGTAGGACCGCCCCCTAGGCACTTGCCTACGTAGCGGTCCTACGTAACGGTCCTACGTAGCGGTAATTCACCGAATTTGTTCCTCTGGTTCTTCTTTGACTTCAAACCTCCCTAAAACACCACCATTCAACCTTCCAAACATATCCCACGTCTCCAGGAAGCTCCACATCAGTTGAGTCTTTGTTTGGTTCACATTAGTTCATTTGAGAATACAAGCCAAAACTAACACTGTGTCTATTAGCTCTAAACCCTTACCTTCATTCCACAGTTGCCATGCCTGAAAGAAGTGATGATCATAAACAACAGTGAAGGTTAGACTCCATAAATTATGAAATGTTTCAATTGGTTACATGATCTTGATGAGCATACAATTTGATTCCATACTTACATATCCTACAAGGTTGAGTGGATACTCTGCATGATAGCAACTATTGTTCTTCTTGCCACTCACAATTTCCAGTACTAAGACCCCAAAGCTGAATACATCTGTTTTTGTTGAGACAATGCCACTCATAGCATACTCTGGAGACATATAACCACCGAAGAATAATTGAATACTATTGTTAGTGCTTCATTGGTAAATATCTATATATGCATGCGTATTCACAAAGACAATAGCTTTTTTATTGTTATAATCATAAGTCATAAATACTTACTATGTGTTGGAAGCGAAGAGTTTTAAGGCTTAGGAACTTTTAGGAGGAGAAGATAAAACAAGGAGAATTTTAGTAGAAGAGAACTCTTTGTTATTATTTCTCAAAAATTTTGGCTTGATACAAAGTGAGGAACCTTACCCCTATTTATACTAGTGGCACCTCCTTAACCAATGGCTAGGATTATGCCACCATACATTTAATCTAGTGGTTACAATTAAGTGTCTAGAATTTTCTTCTAAATTATCTATGCCTCTAGAATACTCTTATATTCTAGAATATTCTTACAACTATCTAGATTTTTCCCAAGTAATAATCTAGAACAAACTTCTAGAAACTAGGCCTATTGGGCTTAATTAATTGGACATTTATTTTAAGCCCAATAATTTTGGATCAAATCAAGTTTAATTATCCAACACCCCCCCTTAAACTTGATTTGTTATTCCAAGTAAGCTTCTTAACTTGACAAAGTCTTCATGCTTGAGTGGCTTAGTGAAGATATCAGCTACTTGATCTTGAGATTTTACATACTCCAATTGTACATCCTTTCTTGTGATGCACTCTCTTATGTAGTGATAACGTGTATCAATGTGTTTGCTTCGATCATGGAAGACTGGATTTTTTGCTAGGGCCATCGCTGATTTATTGTCAACCATTACTTCAGTTGGCTCCTCTTGTGTCATGCCCAACTCCTTTAATAGGCTTCTCAACCAAATCGCATGGCACACACATGATGTGGCAGCCACATATTCTGCTTCACAAGTAGATAGTGTGACTATCGACTGCTTCTTTGACATCCAAGTAAATGCAGTGTCTCCTAAGAAGAACACAAATCCACTGGTGCTTTTTCGATCATCCAAGTCTCCAGCCCAGTCGCTATCACTATATCCAAGAAGTCTATAATCATTAGATTGATAGTAAAACATCCCAAAGTTTATCGTACCTTTGACGTAGCGAAGTATTCTCTTAGCCGTCTTTAGATGAGTCGTTTTTGGAGCCTCCATGTAACGACTAACTAATCCAACAGCATAGAGAATATCCGGTCTAGTACAAGTCAAGTAGCGCAAACTTCCAACCAAGCTCTTGAAGTTTGTTGCATCAACATGTTCTCCTTCATCATGCTTGGATAACTTAACTCCACATTCTATTGGTGTGCTTACAGGTTTGCAATCATTCATCTTGAACTTCTTGAGCAACTCCCTTGCATAGCCTTCTTGGGCAATGAACACACCATCTTCCTTTTGCTTTACTTCTATGCCAAGATAGTATGACATTAGCCCAATATCTGTCATCTCGAACTCTTTAGTCATTTCTTTCTTGAACTCTTCGAACATGCTTGGATTATTCCCTGTGAAGATTAAGTCATCCACATACAAGCACGTTATTAAGACGTCTCCATCTTTAATCTTCACATAAAGTGCATGCTCATGTGGGCATTTTGTGAAGTTGTGTTCTTGGAAGTATTTATCAATCCGACTATTCCATGCCCTCGGTACTTGCTTTAATCCATAGAGTGCCTTTTTCAACTTAAGAACTTTATCTTCTTGACCTTTCACCTTGTAGCCCAATGATTGCTCAATGTAGACCTCTTTTTCAAGGACTCCATTCAAGAAAGCAGACTTGACATCCATTTGGTAGATTTTCCACCTGTTTTGAGCGGCTAGAGAGATAATTAATCTTATAGTTTCCAAGCGGGCAACAGGAGCAAATACCTCATCATAGTCGATTCCAGCCCTTTGACTATAGCCGGCCTTTTGCCACGAGTCTTGCTTTGTATCGCTCAATCTCTCCATTAGCATTTTTCTTTGCCTTGTACACCCATTTTACGCCAATTGCCTTATGTCCTTTTGGAAGTGAAGCAAGCTCCCAAGTATTATTCTTCCTAATTGCTTTGATCTCCTCATCCATTGCATCTCTCCACTTCTTATTTTGCACAGCTTCTTGAAAATTTACTGGTTCACAATCGGCAAAAAGACAGAAGAGTGTGAGATCTTCTATCCTCTCGGTGTTCTCATAAATTTCTTGTAAGCTCCTTACGCGCGACTTGCTTCTTTCATTCATAAATGGTGGCGAATCTCCAACAACTGTTATTGGTGAAATATGTGGAGTGGTAGATTCTGGTTGATCTTCACTTGCTTGCTCCAAGCTTTGTTGCATGTCTTCTTCAATATATGGATTGAAGTTATAAGTTTCATCAGGTTTCCCAAAATCCCAATGGCCTTCTTCATCGAACTCCACGTCTCGACTTATTACAGTCTTCTTAGTATTTGGGTTGTATAGCTTATAGCCTTTAGAGCTTGAGTCATACCCGATGAAGATGAACTTCTTACTTTTGTTATCGAGCTTAGTTCTTGTCTCATCAGGCACATGCACATAACCTATACTCCCAAATACTTTTAAATGAGAAATCCCAGGTTTTCTTCCACTCCATGCTTCTTGTGGCGTCTTTCCCCACACATTTCTTGTTGGTGAGCGATTGGACAAGTAGACCGCACATGCCACAGCTTCTGCCCAAAACTCCTTTGGCATTGCTTTGCTTTTGAGCATACTTCGTGCCATGTCGAGAATAGTTCTGTTCTTCCTTTCAGCCACACCGTTTTGTTGGGGGGATCTTGGAACTGTCAACGGTCGTCGAATGCCATGGGCTTCACAGAATTCTTGGAATTCATGGGAAGTAAATTCACCTCCTCGATCGGATCTCATGGACTTGATCTCGCATCCACTTTCTTTCTCCACAGCTACTTTGAACTTCTTGAATGCTCCAAAGACTTCTGATTTTTGCTTCAAGAAATATACCCAAGTTTTTCTTGAAAAATCATCAATAAATAGAAGAAAATAGTTACTCTTACCAAGGGAACTTGGCTTGATTGGTCCACATACATCGGTATGTATGAGCTCGAGCGGCTTCTGGGCTCTTGAGTTTGACTCTTTTGGAAAACTCTTTCGGAATTGTTTTCCAAGTAAACATCCCTCGCAAAGTTGATCAGGGTGATTGATAGGAGGCAGTCCTCTCACCATCTCCTTTTTGGATAATAGGTCTAATCCGCCAAAATTTAAGTGCCCAAACCGAAGATGCCATAGCCAAGATTTATCTTTGTAGCAAGCATTGAGACACATTGCTACATCACTTTGAATATTCAACAAGAACATTCTATTTCTTGACATTGGCACCTTGATGATCAAATTACTTTTATCATCTCTTATAGAAAGACTATGATCTCTCATGTGAATATCATAGCCTTTTTCTAAGAGTTGTCCCAAACTCAAGATATTATTTTTCATATTGGGCACATAGTAAACATTTGATATAAATTGATGTCTTCCATTCTTCAAGCGGATTAGGATCTTACCTTTGCCTTTCACCAGAATCTTGGATTTATCACCAAAGAAAACATTGCCGCTTACCGATTCATTGAGCTCCACAAACATGCTTCTTCTTCCACACATATGGTTGCTTGCTCCGGTGTCAAGGTACCAAGTGTTATCTTGCCTTCCATCATTTTCGTTGCATGCTAACAATAGAGTACCTTCTTCTTGGCTCTTGTCTTCTACATAATTAGCCTTTTCTTCAATTTTTGTCTTGGGAGCTCTACATTCTGAAGCATAGTGACCAAATTTTTGACAATTATAACACTTGATTCGTGACTTGTCATACCTTGACCTTGAGTTGCTCCTCCCACGACCATATGCTGAGTATTCTATTTTATCTTCATTATTGTTGAAGCTTCCTCTTCCACGTCCACGTCCACGACCTCGACCTCGTCCTTGGCCACAACCTCTTCCACGTTGACCTTGCTCATTGCCAAAGCTTTCTTCCTTCTCCTTCGAATGGACTTGAATCTTGAGGAGTTGTTCCACAATATCGTGTTTCTTCTTATGCTTTTCTTCATATGCTTGCAATGACCCCAATAGTTGGTCAATAGTCATCTCCTCCAAGTCTTTTGTTTCTTCAATCGTTACAACGATGTGCTCGAATTTAGGATCCAACGAGCGTAGTATCTTTTCCATTATCCTCACATCTTCTAACTTTTCACCGTTTCTTTTCATTTGATTAGAAACGGCTAAGACTCTTGAGAAATAATCAGAGATGACTCAGACTCTTTCATATGTAAAGATTCAAACTCCCCCTTTAACGTTTGGAGACGTACCTTTTTGACTTGCTCTGATCCTTTGCAAGAGGTTTGAAGCTTTTCCCATGCTTCCTTAGCAGACGTTGCACTTGAAATCTTCTCGAAGCCATCATCATCCAAGGCTTGATAAATGAGGAAGAGAGCTTTCTTGTCTCTCTTTCTTGAATCTCTTAAACCGACTTTTTCAGCTTGGGAAAGAGTAGTCTCATTTTCTGGCTCATGGTAGCCTTTGTCTATAATTTCCCAAACATCATGTGCACCCAAAAGGGCCTTCATCTTAATACTCCAATTATCAAAGTTGCTCTTGTTGAGCATAGGAACTTGGAAGGAAGTCAGGCCGTTGCTAAACATATCTCTTAAAAGCTATGAAGAATCTTGTGGCTCTGATACCACTTTGTTGGAAGCGAAGAGTTTTAAGGCTTAGGAACTTTTAGGAGGAGAAGATAAAACAAGGAGAATTTTAGTAGAAGAGAACTCTTTATTATTATTTCTCAAAATTTTTGGCTTGATACAAAGTGAGGAACCTTACCCCTATTTATACTAGTGCCACCTCCTTAACCAATGGCTAGGATTATGCCACCACACATTTAATCTAGTGGTTACAATTAAGTGTCTAGAATTTTCTTCTAAAATATCTATGCCTCTAGAATACTCTTATATTCTAGAATATTCTTACAACTATCTAGATTTTTCCCAAGTAATAATCTAGAACAAACTTCTAGAAACTAGGCCTATTGGGCTTAATTAATTGGACATTTATTTTAAGCCCAATAATTTTGGATCAAATCAAGTTTAATTATCCAACACTATGTCCCCACAACTCTATTTGTATTAACTTCTGATTCATTCACCCCGAAAATTCTAGCCAAACCAAAATCTGATATTTTTGGATTCATTTGATTATCAATTAAAATATTACTTGCTTTCAAGTCTTTATGAATTACTCTCAATCTTGAGTATTTGTGTAGATAAATTATTCCTTGAGCAATGCCTTCAATTATGTTGAGACGTTTCTTCCAATCTAATAACTTCTTTCGATCAGAATCTGTATCGATCGCGAAGTGTTAAGAATAAATAAATGTAAGAATAAATAACAGTTCATTAGACATATACTTGCAGTCATAAAATTGTCACATGTGAAGATGCCTACCGAAAATAAATAAATCCAAACTTTTGTTATGCATGTACTCGTAGACTAAAATTCTTTCTTCTCCTTGAAGAGAACATCCTACAAGCTTTACAAGATTAGTATGCTGGAGTTTTGCAATGAGTTTGGCTTCGTTCTTGAATTCAATTATTCCTTGTCCCGATCTCCTTGAGAGTCTCTTTATAGCTATTTCTCGATCATCCAGTAACTTTCCCTGAAATAAAAGCTCTTCAACAATGTCTAAATAACACCTTACACTAATAATACTCACTCAATTTTACCTTATAAACTGGACCGAAACCGCCTTCTCCAAGCTTATTTGCAGTTGAGAAATTGTTTGTGGCAACAACAATGGCTTGAAAATTGAATAACTTCAAGTCATGGTTGGTAGCTTGATCTTTTTCTTTTGTTTGTCCTCCATTGTTAACGGTGGAAGATGACACATCGTCTCCAAGCTCAAGTAATAACTTCCTTCGGTTCATTTTCCTTTGCACTAATTAAGATACAAGTAGCCAAGTATAGTTACTTGAAATTATGGCCATCTGTCTTTGATTTTTTATCAAGATAATAATATTTGGTTTAAGTGACTACCTTCTGCTTTGTGTTTCCTCCAAGCTTTATAGCATAAGTAGCACAACAGAGGTACCAATATAACGATTCCTACTGCAACCGTTAGTGACAACCACCACTTCTCTTCTGCAATAAGCCAACTATTGTTTTTCCATGAAAGTTAAATCACATTTTAGAATGCAATGATGATTTATTAGTTTTGACAGATTGCGTACCTTTTCTTTTGTATTTTCTCCTTGCTACATAGCTCAATGAACACAACAAGATCACCACTAGAGCTCCAACTATTGCAATTATCCGCCACTTTATTTCTGCAGTGACCCAAAACTTAGATGAAACCCACAAAAATGCTGTGTGTTGTCTTAGTTTGCATTTCAGACTTAAAAGTCATAAAAGTCTAGATATTGAAGCAGAGATTTACCTTTGGGTTGAACTTCTAAATATATAGTTCGAGAATTGTCTGTGTGGGACTTGATAAACTTTGTTCCTCTGCTCCAAATCTCACATCCGGTTTTATTTTCTCTGTTTGTAGCAGCATAGGCAACACAAGAACAATTCTTGTAACATTTGAGTTGGCAATCATCTAACGTTATGTTATCACTTTACCTGAACTTGGTTCCATCTGCAGAAGACATCAAACCAAATTTGACGTCAAAATAAGAACTACCTCTGTTGCATATTGCGCTGTCTGTAATCGATCCACAATGTCTACCATCCTTGGAGCATAACATTGGAAATCCACCGTCATCGTTGAGAGAACCATCATTCGTAATTTGTAATGTTGGAAATGATATACATCATCTTTTTCAGGATAACTGAAGTAATTTTCTTGTTCATTTGAAGTGTAGCTGAAGTTATAGCCGCGATCTACCCACGATTTGAATTCCCCATTTGGCCACAGCCCACTTGTCCATCTGACTTCACCACGCTGCTTGATAATCAACCGGTCTGTCAAATTTGGGTCCATACCAAAGGTATAAGATCCTTCAGCAGGAGAATAATAGGTAAGCCATGATCGGAGAAACCATTGATGCCCAGTTTGCCTATTGATTCCGAGTTTCATCCCAGGCAGAAGTGTATCAGTCGGATAATCGAAGCTTTGCCACAAAATCTCCTTTATAGATCCGTTTGAATGTAATTCGTGCAGGACTAAATTCCCAGATTGCTCTAGAGTAACACTTGTATTTGTGGCCCCTTCAACCGAAGTTATGGCAATAGGATTTCCTCCACTGTGAAAAATCTTCAAATTGCCATCAGTGCTATCTATTCTAAGACTTGCGGATTTGCCAATGATGGGTGTGTTCCTGTTGGCAACCCATACTACTGTTCTGGGTGGTACTTCGTCGTATTGGTATGACGTTCTCTCTTCAGGCTTATTGTACCATACTCCTATGTAACGTTCTGAAAAAGAGGGAGGAGTAAAGAATCCCAACTTAAACTTACGAGAAGATGGAATCAGCTCATCCCCATCTTTGAGCTCTTCGCCTTGCCGCAATTTGTCTCTCTGGGAATAACAACTCCCCATCAACAACAGTAGCAAGCATGAAAACCTCACAAGCATGTCAGTTCTTCCTTTGGTAGCCATTAAAATGGATTTGTTTACTGGCAGAATTGGTGCAAGATTATCGATGTTCATGGAAATCTTAAAAATAAGCACAAATATTTACGAATTTTCATTTTTAACCACAATCAGCGGACGAACTGATGTAGCGGAAGCTCTTTCGAGAAAAACCTGCGTAAAACGATTAGAAACAACCTACTAACGTTCCGTTGATTCGCGCACGAATACCGGAATATTAGGCTTCAAATACGATAATCGACTTCGCGCACGAAGGATAATGTAAATGGATAGTTGAGAAACATCTCTGAATTTTATTAATCAAAAGCCACCTTTCAAACCCTAATACAATCTACTTAAATAGAATTGCAAAACTTGATTAACAAGAAAATCCTAAACAAAAGGGAAAGAATCATAAATGGAAAAGAAATCAAATCTCCTAAAAATCAAAAAAATCCAAAAACATTAAAAACCTATCTAGAAAAGGAAATTGGATTTGATTTAAAAAATCAAATCATAAAATAATTAATAACCTAATTACATATAAACTAAAAGGAAATAAAATAAACGTACGGAATCATGACAACAATTAAAAACCATAAAACTCGAAACAGCTGTCTTGGCGCGCCTGAAACTTAATGGCCGAATTCGGATATGTTGCAGCCCGTTAAAAAAAAAACAACTGCCTCTCGTCGCTAACCTACGACTATACAAATCCAGTAAAGTACATAGTTCTGAGACACAAAGTCTAATGGTGTAGACCGTACGAATTAAAATGAACATTGAAAAGGTATTCTTGATATTTAAGTTAGCACTATAAACTATGCAATAATGGATCTTTATTAACTGATTTTAGAGGATTATTGGACTATATATATGAAGATTCTTCTCGCACTCTAATTTCAGATGATTTTGCTAAATTGACATATAAATCAGGTCTATATAATTAAATAGTTAATTTCTTCAATCCAATTATCTACAAAATTAAAAAAAAATTAATTTTTTAAAAAACTAGAAATAGTCTAAAACTAAAAAATAAAAAAAATAAAAAAAAATCAATTCTCTCTCGTAGCTAACTTACAATTATATAAAGAGTAATGTTAAGCAACCCAAAAATTTAGTCCAAATTTCAACCCAAATTATGTGGCAAGTGAGTTGTCATCACCGCACACAACATGAGATGATGTTGTTAATGAAAAAATCATTTGCCACATCATTTGGGTTGAAATTTAGACTAAATTTTTGGGTTAACTAATTTTAGTGTTATATAAATCTGTGTAAAGTAGCTAGTTCTTTGACATGAAGTCTAATGGTGTAGACCGTATGAATTGAAATGCAACATTAGTAAGTTTTGCTGATTGGACTGCGTCATAGGCAAATCTTGCTACTGCTGACAGGATGCCACGTTATCGAATCAGCGCTGACAGGAAAGCACCAAATTTCTTTTTCAGAGAAATCTCGAAAACAATTTTAATTTTTAAGACGTTTTCTGCATTTTTCCAGGTTCACTACTTAATGCCATTGCCTATAATTAGTCAGAGCTATGAATAATGCAAGTGGTAAGAGTTCCAGATTCACAAATTTGCACTTTGCAGGGAAGTGTCATGGCTTTGATTTTCATGATCATGAGAAATTGAGAATGCAGTGTAGATGTTCGATGAAATGCGTCAAACAAGGTTTCTTCACTGCGTCTTCTCTGTATTCCCTCCCCCTCCACCCCCGTACGATTCTGGCTTGAATCTGTTAAAAATATGCCTAAATTATTGATCATTTACAACATATGAAAACCAACATCGAAATTTCAGGATTCAATTCAAGATTTCCACTAACTTAGCAAACTACAATTTCGTTTAACATTCACCATCTGCCATACAACATGATTCATTATATTTTAATCAGGATCTTCATCAACCAACATTACTTGTTACACCATTTATAGAACAATTCTCTAGCTTAATTTCCGGAGCTTCTAACTCTTCAGAATTACCATTGATAAAACAGGTAGAAGTATTGTGTCATTGGTAAGCATGGAAACAACATCTGCTGCTTGATCTTGGACGCACAAGAGACCACATGAATGCATCTCAATACTTCATTAGAAGAGCATGATTCATCCATTGTCAGGTCTATTATCTCTAAACCTTTACCTTCATTCCATAACTGCCATGCCTGAAAAAGGAGATTATAAATGATAGACAAGTTAAATTATATTGTATATCCTGCCCCATAAGTTTCAATGATCGTATAATCTTTTGATAAAAATCTATTTTGAATGAAAACTTACATATCCTACAAGGTTGAGTGGATGCTCTATATGATAGCAGCTAGTGTTCTTCCTGCCACTAACAATTTCTAGTACCAAGACTCCAAAGCTAAATACATCAGTTTTCATTGAGACAATGTCATTCATTGCATACTCAGGAGACATATAGCCACTAAAGAACAATTGAACATCAGTTAAAGTATCTAAAATGACAAAAATGTGCACATGACAAAGCAACGATATGTGCTCGCTTGTAAATTAATGTATACTTACAATGTTCCAACAACTCTATTTGTGTTTGCTTCTAACTCGTTTACCCCGAAAATTCTAGCCATCCCGAAATCAGATATTTTTGGATTCATTTGGTTATCTAGTCAAATATTACCAGCTTTCAAGTCTCGGTGATTCACTCTTAATCTTGAATATTTATGTAGATAAATGAGTCTTTGAACGATCCCTTCTATTATGGTGAACCGCTTCTTCCAATTTAATTACTTCATTCTATCAGAATCTGTGTCGAAATGTAAAAAATACAAATAAAAAAACAAAATTAAGGAATGAATAGTAGTTAATTAAGTGACAGACTTGAAGTTAGCAAATTACCACGTTTTACACTTACTGAAAATAAAGAAATCCAAGCTTTTGTTAGGCATATACTCATTGACTAAAATCCTTTCTTCTCTTTGAAGAGAACATCCTAATAGCCTTACAAGCTTGATGATTTAATCTTACTTTCTAGGATTTTGTGATGTAAGTGTTGTTTTTTCAGATCAGTTCACTGTTATGTGCGGAAATTACTTTGAGTTTGTAGTTATTTTAATGAGTTATGTCTATTGCGGGTGAATGTTACCAAGACATTGAAGACATACTGCAAGAGCAAGTAGTGTAGGAAGCAGACATTACATAAGGTCAAATAGTACAAGAAGGTGAAAGACAGGATTGTTCCTCAAGGAAAGGAAAGTAGCAAGTAGCAGCAATGGTTGGAAAATTGAATATCTTCAAGTCATGGTTGGTGCTATGATCTTTGTTGTTTGTGGTGGGAAAGGAGAAATTTTCCCCGAACTCTCATAATAGCTTCCTTCGGTTCATTATGCTTGCTAGTAATTAAAATATATGTGAAGTCTAGTTTACACCACGATTACCTTTAGCCTATTTGTTTGAAGTAATTACCTTTAGCCTTGATTTTTTTCCACACCAAATAGCGTAAGTAGCATAACAGAGGTATCACTAAAGCTGTTCCTATTGCAACGTTAGTGACAGCCACCAATTCTCCTCTGCAACAATTTTATTTTATTTCAAAATAAAATAAAATAAAAATAATAAATTAAATAAAATCATCTCAACTTTTGAATTTTAGTTTTCCCGTGACTGAAATTTATAATATGGTGCTGATTTTCCCCCTGGATTGACCATAGGCTTATGAGCAATAGCCCCTGCAAGGACCAATGTCATATTAGTTTGAGAGCCATCTGTATCACTAATTGAAACAATTTTGGACTAGTTGATATTCCTCAATACTCCTTTGTTGTGTATGAAATTGAAATGTAGCTAGCCATGTCTGTCAGGTTGTGATTCCCTAATGCCAAGAACCAACATAGTCCGAGTTTATAAAATGCATTTTGCTTTATATGAATTCTCTTCAAGTTTTTTCTTTTCTTACAAATTCAACCTAATTTGTTAGTCATGTGTTGAGCACATGTATCTGTTATAAGCATTTTTTTTTTTTTATCAATCATCATTCCTGATTAGCAGGGCATTACAGGATTGTTCAGAATCTCTACCTTGGATCTATCTATGTGCCACTTGAACTGAATTTTTAGCAGCACATCAACATCATAGAAGTTTAGGATTGTTCAGATTTCTGCCTTGGATCTGTCGGAATATATCACAAGAACTGATAACTTATAGCATATCAAATAAATACATTTCACATTTTGCGAGACAAAACAGAGTGATTGACTTCCTCAATTTTGAAAAATTACATGATACAAAAGTAGAAGATGTAGTCCTCATCAGCCATCAATTACTAACATTAAGGTATATTTTTATCTTGCTTCCAACACAGAAATTGTTACATCATTTGCAGAACAATTGTCCAACTTAATTTCAGAAACTTCTTGCTCTTCAGAATGAACATTGATGAAAAACGCCAGTTGTTTGGGTGCAGGTAGAAGCATAGTTTCATTCGTAAGCATGGAAACAACTTTAGATATTGTTGGTCTTGCACACACAAGAGACCCACATGAACACATCTCAGTACTTCATTAGGAGAGCATGATTCTTCTAGTGCTGTGTCTATTAGCTCTAAACCCTTACCTTCATTCCACAGTTGCCATGCCTAAAAGAAGTGATGATCATAAACAACAGTGAAGGTTAGACTCTATAAATTGTGAAATGTTTCAATTGGCCACATGATCTTGATGAGCATACAATTTGATTCGATACTTACACATCCTACAAGGTTGAGTGGATACTCTATATGATAGCAACTATTGTTCTTATTGCCACTCACAATTTCCAGTACTAAGACCCCAAAACTGAATACATCGGTTTTTGTTGAGACAATGCCATTGATTGTACTGTTTTTGTTCCTATTTTTAGGTCCTCAATACCTACTTCTTGTGCTTGTTCCTCGGGTAAAACCGGGTATTTAATATGATAAAATAAGTATCTTAGGTATTTTCGGAGTTTAGGGGCATTGGCGTAATTTTAGAGAATCATGGGTCAATGTGAAAATATGGAGAATATATTAAAGATTCTGTGATTAGAGAAGAGTTGAGGGGTGCCTATTGTAATTTGCCAGTCAACGCACGTGCACACGCCACGTCATTAATGAAACGGTGAGTTTTGGTTGGCCTCTGCTGACATCAGCATGACATCATGATGACGTCACGTCATCTTCAACCAGCTGCAACCCGGTTGCAGACCTGCTTGCCCGACCTTGACCCGCATGCGACTCAGATTCAACCTAGCGCCATTCCAGCCATTTTTCGACTGTTTTCCGCCCAGATCGTCAGCGTGCCTACCCCCGGTCTGTTTGCCACCAATTCCAGGCCTCTATGCAAAGTTTCTCCAAACCTCCAAATCCTCCCAACTCCCATGGCCAACCAAGCTCGAAGGTGGTCACCCCCTCCGGAAGCCAATGTGGCAGCGACCTTTTTAGGCACCATTTCAGTGATGTTCGCCCCCTAATTGGTTGCCCCGATAATAGCGACTTTGGGGGCGACCTCCTCAACCTCAAAAAGACAAAGATCTTCACTGTCATGCTAGTCGCCCCACCAACAGCGAACATAACAACGACCTTTCCGTGCCAGCTCAGCTCAAGTGACAAGTTTCAGACCTAATTTTTGGGCATCCATATATATATATATATCACGTTTTCTTTGCACAAAAACAACCCACACACCCTTTTTCCACCCTTCTACACCCACACATCACAATTTTAAACCCTAGATCTAGAAATCACCTCACCATAACCCAAAAACCCTTCTCCCACATCTCTCCTACAACATCTTGTCCATACTCCATACTTCACCAAGTCCACTCATTTTTGGAGGATACAAGGAAGGAGAAGGAGAATTCAAGGCTAGCATGCAAGAAGAAGCTCACATGGACTTTATGGGTTTTCTCTACACCTTTTCTTCCTCTTTTTATTTTCCATTAATGTGTAACTAATTCTTTAGTTATGGGATTGATGTAACCGTAGTGGACTATTCTATGTAATTAACTAGTCTATTTCTTTTAATTCAATTTGATTTTAGTCTCAATTATTGAATTAATTGCTCTAATCTCTTTACTCATGTTTTGTTGTGACCACAAGAGCCATGGGTTTGAGAGTTAGTTTAAGTAAGAGATTGAGTTTAGGTGTGGGTGGCCATCCCATCTAAATCTCACCACAAGCTAAGTAATTAGGAAGGTTGGTGTATGTATGACTATGCTATGTCAACTTGGCTTAGAGTTTTATGTTAAATAGAGGGATTGACCATTGCTTGCTACATGACCATATGTGAGTAATGGGAAAGACCTAGAACTTAATGGATTTATCTTAAAACAAGCCCTAAAATTGGATTGAAGTGCTTAATGAGACTAAGTGAGAACAAATAGTGGTCTAAGAAGGTTGCATTGATTCCCTAGTGATTTCTCCCATCTATTCATTACTTGTGTGTTTGTTTGTTGTGTTTATCTTAGTTTTTAGTCACAAGATTGACTTTTTATTTCTCAAGTTTGCATATTTAGTTTTAAGTTTACATTTTTAGCTTACAAGTTTGCATTTTCTAATCATTTGCAAGAACCAAACCTTTTTCCCAACAAAAAGCATTATGCAATTTAATTTCACGCACTTAGAGTAGATTTTTCCCTAGACTAAGTAGTTTCAACCAATTGAATCACCGATCTCAGTGAACGAACTTAATTTAAATTGAACGTAAATTTTTACTACATCAACCATGTAAGTGCCTTACTTTTTAATTGACTAATTTCGGTGACAAAATCACAATGGGGTTTAATCTTGTAAGGGTAGTTTAGAATTGAAGAAATTCTACTCAAATGCTTAAGGACCTCATTGTGGATCTCAAGAGCTTCAAGGAAGGTAGCTTCTTGACCTTGACTCTTAATTGAAGAGATTTAGAGTGCACACACACACAACTCATGTATTTTAGTATTTGTTTTTGTTTTGGTATAGTTGGTAAAATCTCATTGTATTTTATAGAAATATATTTTTGAGATTTTTCGTATTTTTACGAGTCCAACTTTATGTGGATTTATCCCTAGAAGAGTTCAGAGTGATTCGGAGACTTGTCTATATGTTTCAGATGATTTCTGAGACATTTGGGACATTCCGTGTTTTTATCGGAAATCGGAATTCAATTCCGAGCTTAGAGTGGAAAGTTATGTAATTTTCCATATTTGTGATTGAGTCCGAATTCATATTCCGAAGACGGAATCGAATTCGAGTTCCGAGTTTCGAGTTCCAAGATCAAAACTGGATCGAAGAATTTTCGGAACGGAAACCGGCTTGATGTGGCATGAAAGCCACACCGTGTGAAGGGCGTGCAGCCCACGGGAGAAATCTCTCCCTGCCCGCGTTGGCCTCACAGCACCCACACGGCCACACACCTGATTTGCTTTTTTTTTTTTTTTTTAATGCAAAATTATCTAGTGTTTTTTGTTCTTGTGAGCTTGTGCGTGTTGTGTGTGCATGATGCATTAGTGGATTTGTTCTGACAAATCATTTAATGCTTTGATCTTCTCTCACGTGAGCTCACCACACTGGATTATTTTTAATTATTTTGTTTTCTCTCAAAAGCCAAATGATGTGTGTTTTGTGTGTTAAATTGTTAAAGCTTATAAATAAATATATATATATGTACAGTTTGGTGACCTGATACATATATATTTATTTTTCTTCTTCTCTTGGCTAGACACACACATATTTTTTAGAGCAAAAAATTTCATTTTAGAGAGAGAAATATTTTTTCAAGAGAGAGACTTCCAAGATCCCATCTTTACTCATCCAAATCCAAAACTCATCATCTTCACACATCATCTAGCATGTTCTAGGTATGATTTCTCATGGGTTTTCTTATTTGCTCACATGACTTGTAGTTAGAACATCCTTGCATCACTTCACATGTTCTTTCTCTACAAGATTGCTCTTTTATTACTTGACTAGTTTCAAGATTGCTCTTTTATGACTGGACTTAGTTTCAAGATTGTGTTTATTATGTTTTGAGAGTTGTATTGTGATAGATATTGCATATAGGACTTTGTTTGTCTATTTTGTTATGTTATATGCATACCATTTAGTAAAATGATATCTACGAATGTCTAACATGTTCATCCATGCCTAGATAAGCTTAAATGTCTAACCTTGCATTTTAGCATCTTGAATATTGTTAATATTCACACTAGGTTGTTTTATCTCTTCATTTAGAGTCAAGTCTTGTATTTGTCTTTTGGTAGTTTGCAAGCATGAACTATATTCACTTTTGAAGGCCCACGGGTAGCAAAGATGGATTAACAATCGTAGGTGTGATGTGGTCAACCTAGATTGTAATCGTATTTGCAATTAGTGGATTGAGGTTCTAGTGTAGCGCACAAAATAGCCTGTGGTTTTTCCCCGTGTGGGTTTCCACGTAAAAATCTCGTGTCTTTTATTTTCCGCATTCTCTACACTTGATTTTTGTTGTTGACTAGTTGGGGTTGTTTTTTTGTAATCTTGATTAATTTCGAAAATTGGTAAAAAGGGATTAAAATATATTCATCCCCCCCCCCCCCTAGATTATATTAGGACTCGTTATCATATATTTTCAATTGGTATCAGAGCGGGTTCCTTAACATAATTAGGAGATCTCTTGCTCTTGTTAGAGTCCTTTGCATTTGTTTGCATTTTTTTTTTTTTTTGTTGCTCTTTGTGTGTTTTGCTTGTTTGTGTGCATTCATATCATTCTCACCCAAACACTATGAGTGGAAATGGTATTGGAGGTGAGGGTGCCTCTAGCACAAGACCTCCCTTACTCACCGGAGTCAATTACGCATCATGGAAGGGCAAAATGGAAGTATATATGTGCCAAATTCATGATCGGGCATGGATGGCGATTAAAGATGGGTACACGCCACCTATGATGACTCCTACAGGAGGTGGAAAGGAAGTTCCCAAGCCGAAGGCACAATGGACCCCCCAAGAGTTTGAGGCTTCAAAATGGAACAACAAAGCCATGCACGCAATTCTATGTGCCATGGATGACAACCAATACAAACTCATCCAAACTACAAGGATAGCAAAGGAAGCTTGAGATATATTGGAGACGGCTCATGAAGGAACCGAGGTGGTAAATGACTCCAAGCTTTAAGTCCTCCAAACACAATTTGAGACCATAAGGATGGAGGAGGATGACTGCTTCAATGACTTTCAAGTGAAGCTTATGGATATAGTGAATCAAAGTCACCAACTTGGTGATCCCTACTCGGATAGAAGAATCAAGCAAAAGATCATGAGGTCACTTCCCGAGAGGTTTGAATCTAAGGTGACGGCGTTGGAAGAGAATAGTGATTACTCAAAGATGAAGCCTAGTGAAGTCATTGGAAGGCTTTTGGCCTATGAATCTAGGAAGGGTCCTACATCTACACCTCCCAAGAAACAAAAGAGTCTTGCCTTGAAGAGCATCAAGGTAGAAAAGGATGAAGAAGACTCGGATGAAGAAATTGCCTTGATGACAAAGAAGTTCAAGCAATTTATGAGGTTTGAGAAGAAAGGTTTTGGCTCCAAGGGAAAGTTTGTGAAGAAGAAGACTCCTTTCAAGAAAGTGGAGCAAACTCAAGAGAAGGATCACAAGAAGGGTGTCCAATGCTATGAGTGTAGTGGCTTTGGACACATTGCTCCCGAATGTGCAAATTTGAAGAAAAATAGAGGAAAGGCCATGGCGGTGACTTGGAGTGATAGTGATGATCTAGAAGAGGAAGACAAGTCTTCAGATGATGATGAAGACCAAGTTGCCGACTTCATTGCCTTCTCATCCTCTCACAATAGCAATGAAGTTGTAAGTGACAAAGAAGAAGAAGATGACAAGCAAGGATTCCAACAAGAGCTCCACCACAAGCTAAAGCTCCTCAAGCTAGACCCCTACAACCAAGACCTCCACAAGCAAGAGCTCCACCACAACCAAGACCTCCTCAACCAAGATCTCCACAACAAAAGATCCCACAAGCTCAACATGGGGTCTTTCATACTCAACCGAGGAGACATGCCAACTTTGCTCAACCACCAAAGAGAGAGTTGTCTCAACACCCAAGAGCAACTCAAAATAGAAGGAGGCCACAAATGCTTGCACAAGGTTATGGTATGAATCCTTATTTCTCTCATACTTGCCATTTTTGTGGAATTGAAGGCCACATTAGGCCTAATTGTTTTAAGTATGTTAAATTGTGTAAAAGAGAAAGCATGATTGAGAAAAATATGCTTAGAAGAGCCACAATGCATGCTCCTAGGAAATTTAGAGATAATGGACCCATGGCTTCTAGGAATAACTATGTTTCACCTAGGTTGAATAGAAATTATGAATACTATTGCTATGTGGCCCAAGTTGCCTTGAAAGCCAATGCCTCCAACACTTGGTACCTTGATAGTGGGTGTTCTAGGCATATGACCGGAAACAAGAGTTTCTTTAAAACTCTTGTAATGGAAGATGGTGGATTCGTCACCTTTGGTGATGGATCAAAGAAAAAAGTTATAGGGAAAGGTAATATATCTATTTCCGGTTTGCCCTCCTTGCCCAATGCTCTTTATGTAGATGGCTTGCAAGCCAATCTTATTAGTATATCACACTTGAGTGATGAAGGGCTTTCGGTTATGTTTGGCAAAATTGATTACTCTATTCTTAAGGAAAATTGGTAAGTTTTATTGGAAGGCAAGAGATCAAGTGACAATTGCTATTGTCTCGAGTCAAATCTCATCTCTTGTAACTTGTCCACTAGTGAGCAAGTTGAAGTATGACACCAAAAACTTGGCCATATGAACTATAGGGACTTGAAAGTCCTTGATAGATTGAATGTTGTTAGAGGCCTTCCCAAGCTTGGGAAAAAGATTGAGGGTGTTTGTAGACCTTGCCAACAAGGCAAGCAAACCAAGAGTGTCCACAAGAAAGGCAAATACCTTTCCACCAAAGAACCATTGGAGCTTCTCCATATGGACCTTATGGGTCCTATTCAAACCGAAAGCTTAGGTGGTAGAAGGTATATACTTGTGGTTGTTGATGACTTCTCTATGTTCACATGGACTTACTTCCTTAGGGAAAAGTTCGAAGCCTTTGAGAAATTTATAATGTTTTGTGTTAAAATTCAAAATGAGAAAACTTTTCACATTAAAAGCATTAAGAAAATTAGAAGTGATTATGGGAAAGAATTTGAAAATACTAACTTTGAAAATTTTTGCAATAGTTTAGGCATTTCCCATGAATTTTCGGCCCCTAGGACTCCTCAACAAAATGGTGTTGTTGAGAGGAAGAATAGAGTCCTCCAAGAGATGGCCCGTGTGATGTTGCTTAGTAACAAAGTCCCTAGAAACCTTTGGGCCGAAGCCATCAATACAGCTTGTTACATAGGAAATAGAGTTTTCCTTAGGCCCGGGACTAAACAAACATTCTATGAGTTATTAAAGGGTAGGAAACCCAATGTTAGCTACTTCCATATCTTTGGAAGCAAGTGCTATATACTTAATGACCGTGATCAACTTGGCAAGTTTGATGCCAATAGTGATGAGGGTATTTTTATTGGATATGCACTTAATAGCAAGGCCTATAGAGTTTTTAATCTTAAGACTCGAAGTGTTATGGAATCATCAAATGTGGTATTTGATGATTGTTGGCCAAAACATGATAACCATGAGGAGGATGTTTGTGAGTTGGATGACCTTCCTTTGAAGGAAAATGGTGAGACTTCAAGTGGTGTGAAGTCAAACCAAGATGAAGAGAATAATTTACCTCTTAATAGAGTTCCTCCATTGGACTCTAATGAACCCGCTCCTTGGGTTAGAAAACTCTATGATAAGAATGATATCATTTGAGAGGTTAGAGAAGATATTAGGACTAGACGTCAAATAGCTAATCAAATTAGCTATACTTGCTACACCTCTCAAATAGAACCCAAAAAGGTGGATGAGGCCTTGAATGATGAATATTGGGTTCTTGCCATGCAAGAAGAGCTAAACCAATTTGAAAGAAATGAAGTTTGGACTCTTGTTTCTAGACCTAAAAACACCAATGTCATAGGCACTAAATGGATGTTTAGGAACAAATCCGATGAGGATGGCAACATTGTGCGAAACAAGGCAAGGCTTGTTGCACAAGGGTACTCTTAAATTGAGGGTATTGACTTTGAAGAGACATTTGCTCCCGTTGCCCGCTTAAAGTCTGTTAGGCTTCTCTTGTCCATTTCTTATGTGTACAAGTTCAAATTACACCAAATGGATGTCAAGAGTGCCATCCTCAATGGCTTCTTGCATGAGGAAGTGTTTGTTGAACAACCCAAGGGGTTTGTGGATCCATACCACCCCTCTCATGTTTTTCGCCTCAAGAAAGCTTTATATGTGTTGAAACAAGCACCGAGGGCTTGATATGAGCGTCTCACTCTCTATCTTGTTGACAATGGCTACTCTAGAGGTAGTGTTGGCAAGACTTTGTTCATCAAGTGCACTAAAGATGAGCTATTCATAGCTCAAATTTATGTTGATGACATTGTTTTTGGTTCCACCAACAACTTGAAAGTTCAACAATTTGTTGATGTCATGTCTCATGAGTTTGAGATGAGCATGGTTGGTGAACTAAATTACTTCCCAGGCTTACAAATTAAGCAAATGCATGATGAGATCTTCATATCCCAAGCTAAATATGTCAAGAGCCTAGTGAAGAAGTTTGGCTTTGAGAATGCCAAACATTGTGACACACCCATGAGCAACACCTTAAAACTAAGCAAAGATGCTAATGGAAAGGATATGGAGCAAAGTTTATATCGTGGCATGATAGGAAGCTTGCTTTACTTGACCGCAAGTAGGCCCGATATAACATTTAGTGTGGGTGTGTGTCCTAGGTACCAAGCTAATCCCAAGGAATCTCACCTTGTTGCGGTAAAGAGGATCATTCGGTTTGTGAATGGTACCTCAAACCATGGGATTTGGTACTCCTTTGACACTAATCCTAGTCTTATTGGATTTAGTGATGCCGATTGGGCGAAAAATTGTGATGATAGGAAAAGTACATCGGGCGGTTGCTTTTTCCTTGGAAACAATTTGGTTTCTTGGTTTTGTAAGAAACAAAACTCAATTTTCTTATCCACGGCCGAGGCAGAATACATTGTCGCCGATAGTGCTTGCACTCAATTGATGTAGATGAAACAAATGCTAGCTGACTATGGCTTGGAGCAAGGTACTCTTACTTTATTTTGTGATAACATGAGTGCCATTAACATATCTAAAAATCCCGTCCAACATTCTAGGACAAAGCACATAGACATTAGACACCACTTCATAAGAGAGCTAGTTGAGAGTAAAACCATTGCATTGGAACATGTGGGAACAAGTGACCAACTAGCGGATTTGTTTACAAAACCCTTAGACACTCATAGATTTGGGAATCTTAGCAAGTCTATTGGGATTTGTCACTTGGGTTGAAGTGGTTTGTCTTGACCCCATATGGGGAGCTTAAGCAAAGAGAGCAAAGTTGCATGAACATGCATTGTGCTACATTGAAATATTTTATGCCTCTTATTTAATTGCTTGAGATGATTGGTTGTACATGCTTATATGTATTTTTCTTAATAAGTGTGATTCATTGCCTTGCAAATCCATGTCATATTTATGCGCAAACATGCATTTTTGGAATAGGAAATATACTTTGGAAGTACTTGATGAATGACCTTTAATTGATTCCTATGACATGATAATTCTTTTTGTTGACATGCTTATAAGTGAAAAATATGCTATGCTTAATTGCTTTATCGTGAATGGAAAATTTGCGTGCAAAAGCAAACTTTGAGACTTCAATCAATAAGGATCTTTATATCCATTGTCTCTCCCTCTTTATTTGTAGAACAATGCTACTATCATACGGGCATCTCACCTGGAAAAATCAAATAAGGTGCTAAGTCATCCATGTCTTGTTTTGCTTATAAAGTTGGATATAGTTGCTTGTTAAAATTTGACATGTTTAAACTCTATATCCTTATCTTTTTCCATGCAAAGGGTGAAATTGGTTTGAATTCCTTTAGGAAACCTTTGTTGTTTGCTTTGCCAAATACCATTGCTTTTGAGCTTGAATGCAACATGTCTTGCATGCAAAGCATCCTTGTCACACATTTCTCTTAAAATAAAACTCCTTGAATCTCTCTTACTTAATTGAGGTGCATAAAATTGCTTACATGATTATGCATATGTGTTTATGCTACAAGCTCTCCTTGCTAATGCTTACCTATTAGGGGAGACTCCCTTTGCCTATCTCATGACAAAAAGGGGGAGTAAGGTTGGGGGAAAAAAAAAATTGGCATTGCATTTAGGGGGAGTTGAGAGTGAGAGAGTAACCCATGTTGGGAGTTGATGCATTTAGGGGGAGTTGCATTGCATTGCATGATTACATTAATTGATTGTATTTTTATTTTTTCTTTTTTGGCAATTGCAATTTCTTTTGTTCAAGCATCTCTCACACACTTGCTCTTGACACTTGCTCTTGAAAGGTATATTTCTTGTTGATTGTGTGTAGGTTGGAATTTTCTATAAGCTTGGAAATGACTTGAAGATGTTCAAGACTTAGACTAGGGCTTAATTGTAATGTAGAAAATTTTGTTGACCAACCGTTTTTTTTGTTTTTGTGAGGATGCTTGTGAGTGTTGATTTTGTCACGAAATAACCAAAGGGGGAGATTGTAAGTGCCTCACTTTTTAATTGGCTAATTTCGGTGACAAAATCACAATGGGGTTTAATCTTGTAAGGGTAGTTTAGAATTGAAGAAATTCTACTCAAATGCTTAAGGACCTCATTGTGGATCTCAAGAGCTTCAAGGAAGGTAGCTTCTTGACCTTGACTCTTAATTGAAGAGATTTAGAGTGCACACACACACAACTCATGCATTTTAGTATTTGTGTTTGTTTTGGTATAGTTGGTAAAATCTCATTGTATTTTATAGAAATATATTTTTGAGATTTTTCGTATTTTTACGAGTCCAACTTTGTGTGGATTTGTCCCTAGATGAGTTCCGAGTGATTCGGAGACTTGTCTATATGTTTCAGATGATTTTCGAGATATTTGGGATATTCCGTGTTTTTATCGGAAATCGGAATTCAATTCCGAGTTTAGAGTGGAAAGTTATGTAATTTTTCATATTTGTGATTGAGTCTGAATTCAATTCCGAGCTTAGAGTGGAAAGTTATGTAATTTTCCATATTTGTGATTGAGTCCGAATTCATATTCCGAAGACGGAATCGAATTCCGAGTTCCGAGATCAAAACTAAATCGAAGAATTTTCGGAACGGAAACCGGCTTGATGTGGCATGAAAGCCACACCAAGAGAGAGAGGTGCCCGTGTGAAGGGCATGCAGCCCATGGGAGAAATCTCTCTTTGCCCGCGTTGGCCTCACGGCACCCACACGGCCACACACCTGATTTGCTTCTTTTTCTTTTTTTTTTTCTTTTTTTTTTTTTAATGCAAAATTATCTAGTGTTGTTTGTTCTTGTGAGCTCATGCGTGTTGTGTGTGCAAGATGCACGAGTGGATTTGTTCTGACAAATCATTTAATGCTTTGATCTTCTCTCATGTGAGCTCACCACACTGGATTATTTTTAATTATTTTGTTCTCTCTCAAAAGCCAAATACTGTGCGTTTTGTGTGTTAAACTGTTAAAGCTTATATATATATATATATATATGTATAAAACGATGCAATTTGGTGACCTGATACATATATATATTTATTTTTCTTCTTCTCTTGGCTAGACACACATATTTTTTAGAGCAAAAAATTCATTTTAGAGAGAGAAATATTTTTTCAAGAGAGAGACTTCCAAAATCCCATCTTTACTCATCCAAATCCAAAACCCATCATCTTCACATATCATCTAGCATGTTCTAGGTATGATTTCTCATGGGTTTTCTTATTTGCTCACATGACTTGTAGTTAGAACATCCTTGCATCACTTCACATGTTCTTTCTCGACAAGATTGCTCTTTTATTACTTGACTAGTTTCAAGATTGCTCTTTTATGACTTAACTTAGTTTCAAGATTGTGTTTATTGTGTTTTGAGAGTTGTATTATGGTAGATATTGCATATAGGATTTTGTTTGTCTATTTTATTATGTTATATGCATGCCATTTAGTAAAATGATATCTACGAACGTCTAACATGTTTATCCATGCCTAGATAAGCTTAAATGTCTAACCTTGCATTTTAGTATCTTGAATATTGTTAATATTCACACTAGGTTGTTTTATCTCTTCATTTAGAGTCAAGTCTTGTATTTGCCTTTTGGTAGTTTGCAAGCATGAACTAGATTCACTTTTGAAGGCCCGCGGGTAGAAAAGACGGATTAGTAAGCGTTGGTGTGATGTGGTCAACCTAGATTGTAATCGTATTTGCAATTAATGGATTGAGGTTTTAGTGTGGCGCACAAAATAGCCCGTGGTTTTTCCCCGTGTGGGTTTCCACGTAAAAATATCTTGTTTTTTATTTTCCGCATTCTCTACACTTGATTTTTGTTGTTGACAAGTTGGGGTTGTTTTTTTGTAATCTTGATTAATCTCGAAAATTGGTAAAAAGGGATTAAAATCTATTCACCCCCTCTAGATTATATTAGGACTCGTTATCATATATTTTCAAACCACTCATAGCATACTCTGGAGCAGTGTTTTAGTAAGCGCTAGGCGCTAGACGGTAGACGGGTAGAGACCCGGCGCCTAGTGCCTAGGCTGATTAGTCAGTGATTAATCGGTGTTTAATCGGCTAGTGAATTTAGACCTTTTTTTTTTTCCTGCATAAAAATCCAATCACCTTTATTATTATTATTATTATTATTATTATTATTATTATTATTATTATTATTAATTTATTTTTGGTCAATTAATCGGCAATTTGACTGATTAATCACCGACTAATCAACGATTTGGCTGATTAATCGGCCGTCTAGGCCGATAGACGGCCGATTAATCGGTCACCAACTAATAAGGCCGATTCTGGCCATTTTGCCTCAGTTTGTTGCCGACTAGCTGTATTGAGCTGATTAATCGGCTTAGGCGGCCGATTTCTCGAACACTGCTTTGGAAACATATAACCACTGAAGAATAAATTGAATACTATAGTTAGTGCTTTATTGGTAAACATCTATATATGCATGCATATTCATAAAGACAATAGTTTTTTTATTTTTATAATCATAAGTCATAAATACTTACTGATATTGCCCATTTATACACTCGGTGTAGCCCCCATTTCTTATCAATTGTATTAGTTTTCGAGCGTATTTGTATATTTAATGTGTTTGGTGAGCTTTGTGTAGGTTATTTGCCATAAATAAGGTATTTGAGCTTAATTGATGAGTTTTGAAAGTTAAAAGGGCTGAAATGGGAAAGACTCGTGCAGTATACCTATATTTTGGGGGCCATATCTCCCACCTCAGATTGAACTAGGTTTTGTGCTACCTATTTTTGGAAAGTCCCGGCTGTCTACTTTCCAACGGTTTTATGGATCGTGATTCCGATGTTTATGGAGGACATTATTCCCATTTCCGTAACGGTATGAGATGCTGGAAACCACCGAAAAACAAGAAGCACTGTACAAGGGGTTGTACGTACAGCACCCAGCCGCCTAACAGCTGCCTAAGCTCCCAAAACCATTCCAGAGAATCGGCGTTGTACGTTCACTATACAAAAGCGATGTATGTACAGTGCCCCTCACTTCCACATCATGATTTTTAGGTTTTCGTGCCCTAATTCCCACACCATATATATATTACACCTTTTTTTTTTTCCACCACCTCTTGCTTGACCCTTGATATTCCAAACACTCAAAGAACACATATTTACCTTCCAAATCCACAAAATCAGCACATCCAACCTCAAATCCATCATCCAAACTCCAAAGCCACTTCACCAAACACCAAATATCTAACTTTCCCACCATTTCCCACCATCAAAACCCAACATTGGAGCATAAAAGGAAGCATCAATAGAGGAAGCAAGCCAAGCACATCAAGTCACCAAGGAGGAGTTCTTCACTATAGTTTTCTCTACACTCTCCTCTATTAATTTCTTCACTTGTATTTGAGATGGCTTGCATAATATTCTTATCTTTTGTAGCCATATTTTGTAATATGAACTAAAACCATCTTGGTTAAGGCCAAGATGAAACCTTTTCCATGAATCATCAATAAAGGCCATCACTTTATCACTATTGCTTGTGTTATGTATGTGTATTTCTAATGCTTAGTGCTTCTAGGTGCCTAGCTAACACTTAGATGATTCTTTGATTGTTGTGTGAAGTACCGAGAGGAGAAGCACGCAATGTGCTCGATGAAATGCATGATACAAGTCTAGTAAAATAGAGATATGCGATGCTAGCTTGTAGGATTCCATTTGTATGCCACTTTGCTTAATGAATTTGTGTGTAGTTCGGATAATCATTGAGAAATAGGTTGTTGGTGCACATGAATATTGTTTTTATCACTTGAGAGAGGTTAGAGACTAATTAAGAGCAAACGAATCTACATACACACTTGCATACTTTATTTCAATTATGTGCCTAAAATTGGTGAGAATTGGATAGGTGGATTCAAGGTTTTAGTCTCTTCCACATATATTTACATCCAAGTGCTTGAGTTTGTTTGCTTGTTTAGTTTCACTAATTGCATTTTAGTTGTAAGTTAAGTTAGTCAAATTTGAGTAGTGTAATTCAATCATCCAATCTTTGCTTGTCTAAATAGTAGTTTAATCAATCAATTGTAGTATTCAATACATCATTCCTCGTGGAATGAATCTTATTTATCATTTTACTATTCCCACAGCTCCATACTATTGCGGGTGCTCATTTAGGAGTGGTCACTTACTATGTCCCCACAACTCTATTTGTATTAATTTCTTATTCATTCACCCCAAAAATTCTAGCCATACCAAAATCGGATATTTTTGGATTCAATTGACCATCAAGTAAAATATTACTAGCTTTCAAGTCTCTATGAATTACTCTCAATCTTGAATATTTGTGTAGATAAATTAGTCCTTGAGCAATGCCTTCAATTATGTTGAGACGTTTCTTCCAATGAAAATGTTCTGTGCCAAAGTTCAGAAATTTCTTCATAGCATCTACTTTTTAGAGAACCCAAGACATTAAGCAAAGGTATGTGCAAAGTTGCTTTAATGTAACAAAGATCGACTGATGAGTGATGACACAGAAATTTGAATTTGCATTCAACCCCTCCTCCCTTAATCTCTCAAACTAGAAAGAAAAGAATAGGAGCTGCAATTAAAGTCATGCATAAATGGTAATTTACTAATATGATTTACAATTGAAGATAATATATACGAAGAGGAATGCTAAATACACTCTCTCAATCCATTTTTTTTTTTGACACATGTCAGTATTTTACTTTTTCACATGAAACTTGAGCCATAATAAATGATTTGCTTGCTCATATTATATACAACTCAAACAAACAATTCTCTTCCCAAATTGTCATTTTCTTTTACAAACTATAATTTATAATCTCTTTCATTTAATTAAAAAAATATTTTTTTGAGTTTTTTTAAATGATGTTTGATAGTGTGTGTGTGTATATATATATATATATATGTATATAATGATTTTTACAATCAATTTTTCATATTAAATAAATGTTGAATGAAATAAATGGCAATATAGATTATTATTTTTAACTAGTTTTTTTAAAAGGAGAATAAATAATGTTTAGAAGTAAAAATAAAAAAATAAAAAAAATCGAAAATGTTTTTTTTTTTTTTTTAATTAATAAACTCAAAAGGATTTCATAAAGAATTAGATGAAAGAGATTGCAAATTATATTTGGTATAAATTATGTTTTTTTTAAGGAGTATTAATCATATTTAGGAGTAGAAAGAAAAAAACTTAAGTCAAAAAGGATTTTTGAAAAGAAATAGATTATTTCCTCTTTAAAAGAAAAAGAAAAAGAAAAGAAAAGAATAAAATGAAAGAAATTACAAACTATAGTTGGTAATAAGAAAAGGCAATTTGGGAAGAGAATGATTTGTTTAAGTTGTAAGTAATGAGAAATGGACTCCTGATGTAAAGGTTGCGTTAGCAGGCCTAACCAATAAATTTTCAGCACATCATTATCTTTAAGAGTTTACCCCCCTCCCCAACACTTGACATATGTCAGGGGAGGGGTATTTTTGTCCAAAAACTGTTATATATTTAGACAAAAATACCCTCTCCTTGGACATATGTCAAGTGTTAGGAAGGGGGTGGGATAAGCAAAAATGGACTCTAACTTTTATAAACTCAATAATTAATACTACCGTGTCAAAACAAATATGCCAGGTCATAACTCATAAACTCGTGCCCTTGTTTCACTCAACCGCTTCATCTCTAAATCTGAAAATTTACATCTCTAAAGTAATAGTTTTTTACTTTTTTAAATCTGAAAACATTAAAAAAAAAAAAAAAAAAAAAAACCTCCAGCTACAAAAGGAACAAATGGATATATTGATTTAAACTAAAAAATCTTCTTCTAGAAAAAAATATGGAGGCCACCATCCACCGGAGGAAGCAGCTCTCTTCAGATCTCATGAACCCACGGCTTCCTCCATCCAGAAGTAGCGCCGGTGCTTCCTTCGCTGATGCTGCTTCTTCCAACAACAAAAAAAACAAGCCTCATTTTTTTTTTTTTTTTAATATTGTTTATTTTAAATATATAAAATAAATGGATTGATCAGAGGAAGAGGACCTTAGAAGGCAATTTAGGAAAAGATAATAAAGCATTTGATTTATGATATTTGAATGGGAGAAGCCAGGCATTGCACAGCAGCCATGAGCAAAAGAAAAAGAAGTTGTAGAGTTGAGACTTGCAGGAGTACTCGTAAAGAGAGAAGAAAGAGGGCTAATTTTTAATGACCTGACAAATTATTTTTGATGTGGAAGTGTTGGTATTGAATTTGTAAAATTTAATAACATGTGCAACATTTATTGGTTAGGCGTGCCACCTCATCTTTTACTTTAGAGGTATGGAAGTTTCTCTTGTAAGTAATATAAGCAGACAACCATTTATTATGGCTAAATTTCATGTCAAAAAGTAAAATATTGACATGTGTCAAAGAAAAAAGAAAGAAAAAAGAGAGAGTGGATTGAGACATGAAGATGATGAATATGAAGATGATGTATACCCTTTTGACTTGTATTTTCTCCAAGGTAGATAGCATGAGAAACAACACAAAGGCACTATTACAGCTCCCGCAATTACTGACCCTACCCACCACCTATTAACTGCAGCTATAAGGAAAAAAAAAAGTCAGCTATAAGGTGTACTCGAACTAATAATTTCGTAGGGGTTTACCACTGGACCAACCTCATATTGTCAAGCATAAAGATATAGCATATTATTATCTATATGAACTTTAAATATAATATATTAATATATCAAGCAAAGCAAACACCACATTGAAGTATTGTACCTGATTTTAGTGACAAAGGGTGATCTATATTACTACTACCGCTACCAGAATTCTAACTGAGTTCCTCGTGCAGGTAGGGATGGCAATGGGTTGGATCGGGACCGGATCGACATGACTCAAATCCGAAACCCGATTTTATCAAGTTGCTTCAAACCCGACCTGTGACCCGAACGAGTTTTTGATTTCCGCCCAAACCCGATCCGAATAAGACGGGGTGCCCCAAACTAGACCCGAACAAAACCGTTTCATTAAAAAAAAAAAAAAAAAAAAAATCAAACAATTAAATATACAAAATTTACTAGAATTTGAATTTTAGGATAGGAACTTCAATTTTAATATTCAATCAAATTTAAAAATACACTTAAATTAAACAATATATTTAAATTAAAACATGCATACACTTAAATTTAAGCATAAATGACACATAAATATTAAAATTTAACGTATACTTAAAATTCATATATAAACTTAAATTTTATAAATCTTAAATTCAAACATAAAATACAATTAGCAAATTTTCTATACAAGTAAATTTTCAATATTAAAATTTATAGAAGTGTGGCTAGAGTCTTCCAAGGGCTTAAGCCTAATTGTGGGCTTTTTATTGGGCTCCTTGGATCAAAATTGAGCGGGCCGTGACACTCAGCTGATGTTCAGACTTCAGAGTCAGACATTGGTTCCAATTAAATTTGTACTAAATAAATTCTTCTTGTCCGATAATAATTATATTTTGGATAACCTCTCCTCAAAATAATGATATATAAATAAAAACACTTTGGATAACCTCTCCTCAAAATAAATAAAAACACTATCAATGACAAAAGTAATTTTTCCTTATCAACCACCAAGCATATATTTTCATTGATAGCTTCTGAATTTGTACAATTTTTAATTTGTTCTTTAAAAATAAATAATAAACAAATAAAAGCTGTATATACAATTTAAAGCTTGTTAACCATTTAAAAAACTAAAATACATGAACATTAATTCTAACGAAAATAGCTTGTAATGTGATTAAATATATCATTAAAGCTCGATCATTAACCAAAAGATTTGACAATAAAAAATAATAAAAAATTAAAGCACATTATATATATAAAATCAAAGCACATGACAATAACCAAAAGATTTGACTCAATTATATTAAAAATAAAAGTAAAATAAAATCTAACATGTCTAAACAAGCTTTTGTGGCCCGTCTTCCACAATTCTTTTTTCAAGTTTGTTAATCTTCTTCTAATAGACAATCTTACTAATACTTTGTATGCACTCTAACAACTTTAGATAGTTTTTTTTTTTTTTTAACAGTGTTGTGGCCTGACCTTACACACAATAAAAGTTTAATGAAGTAGTAAATAGATAGTGTGAAATAAAAAAACACGTGTCAAAAAAGGAGAGAAGCCCATAACAATTTAAAAATAATAAGAAAGAGTTGGCTTTGGTTATAAAATTGAAATATAGGTTGGTATGTAATAAGCTGTAAAATAGGTGTCAAAAACGTAAAACAAAACATTAAGGGGTTGTTCGGTAATGTTTTTGTTTTCCGTTTTCCATTTTCTCGTTTTCATTTGTTTTTGAAAAATTGATTTTTGTATTTGTCAGATTTGAAAACGCGTATGGTAGCAATTGTTGAAAACGATATTCGTAGAATATATAAAAACATAAAAAAACATGTCTCGTACTAATATTATTATTTTTATATATTATTATTTTTGAGATCGTTATTATTTTATTTTTTTAAACATGTGAACATCATCGAGAAATATGTAGTGTTATATGACCAGAGAAGTGTAAACAACGATAAATTTCCTGCAGATAAGATCCAAGAATTGACATTTTTCTAAGAGTGTATGTACTTTTCTTAGCTAAAATTAATAGAATGAAGAGAGAAGAAAGTCTGTGTTACAGGTTGATTTGGGTACATTGTTACCAGAAGTCAAGTGCCCCCTTGGAATGCCAATTCTATGTCTGACTTTGAATTATTAATACAAAGTTACAAACAGAGAAAAAAAAACCCAGAGTTTGAAAACTTAAGCATCAACTGTGATTATGTTTGTTAGACTAATGGTAGCTATCCATTATGTTTTGCAATAATATTGAATTTGTTACGGTCGTTAGCCCACCGTATAAATATTTTAATGAAAGATTTAAAGTTCTGGTAACTCACCTACTTAGTTAACGTGAGTCAAATTCACAATCTCGTTAAAGTTATGATCCTAAATTTATTTGATGATGTTGGACAGTTTAGGAGAATTTTCATTCGAGTTGTATTAGAATTATTTTATTATAAATAGTCTTGTTATTATTTATTATATCTTTTGATTGGTATTAATAAAAGTTTCCTTAATTTGGAACAGCTATCTGTCGTGATTCAACGTACTTGAGAGCACCATTCTTCTGATGAAGATTAAGGAATGATGGCCTTGCATGTTGGTCCATGCTTGGATAACCACCGGTTGCTATATCAAGGTTCAACGGAATTATCATTCTTGTTTTGGACAAACACCAATGCATCATTTGACATCACCGAATTTCAAACTAGTGTACACATGCTGGGTCAAAGCTGGCTGCTTAACTACGTGTTACATATGAAGTAGTAGTTACATATGAAGTTTCTTTCAACCAAGACAGAAGTTGAATTTTGTATTAATGCTACCAAAGTCAGAGCTGAAAATGCCTGGTGATTTGCATAGGATTTTATATGACGATTTCAATTAATTAAACCAACCTCCAATCAGAAGATTTTCCATTAACGATGGCTATAACCAAAAGAACCCTCCTTCTCTGCTTATCATGTTGTTTCTTCTTCATTAGCTCCTCACATACAGACTCAGACACATTAGAACAAAGCCAACAGCTTGAGGATGGGGAGCATCTGGTTTCAGCTGATGAGACCTTCAAGCTAGGATTCTTTAGTCCTGGAACTTCGAAATATCGATATCTGGGAATATGGTACAATATACCAGGTTTTGACAACAGGAAGGTGGTGTGGGTTGCCAATCGAAACACTCCAATAATTGAAAAATCTGGAGTACTGCTTACGATAGATGAACTTGGCAAGTTGAAAATTTCATACAATGGAGGCAGTTCAATTGCATTGAGTTCTGTTCAATCAAAAAACATTAATGCAAGCGCAACACTACTGGATTCTGGCAATTTTGTGTTCAAAGAGGTGGATTCAGATGGTTCAACGGAGCATATTTTGTGGCAAAGCTTTGATTACCCTACCGACACACTTCTGCCTGGAATGAAACTTGGGATGAATATCAAAACTGACCATTTGTGGTCACTAACTTCCTGGATAAGCGAAACCATCCCAGCCGAAGGATCATTTTCACTCACCATTGCTGCTGGACTCAATGGTTCGACCCAACTTATCATCTGGTGGAAAAGAAGTGTGTACTGGACTAGTGGTGTTTGGCAAAATGGGCAATTTGAATTGGTGCCTGTGTTATCAAATGAAGGGCAAGGATATAAAAACTTTAGCTATTTTTCAAATGATGATGAAAAGTACTTCACATATTCCATAAATGGAAACCACACTTTGGAAAGATATATGTTAGATTCAAAAGGGGCAATAACAGAATCAACAGGATTGGCACCGTTCGGAGCTTGTTCTTACAAATTTGATCTGGGTTGTGTGGAGCAGAAATTGCCAGACTGCCGGAGCAGAAATGATCGGTTCGAGCTAAGAAAAGGGTTCATGTCTGTTCAAGGAGTGAAGTTTGATGGAAGTTACAATTTGAGTCTCTTTGACTGTGAAGCCAAGTGCTTGAGCAATTGTTCTTGCAGGGCATATGATTTCTTCATCAATGGCAGCCAAACTGGTTGTGAGATATGGAGCGAAGAAACGGGGTTCACAGAGTATAATAATGGAAGAGAGATATATGTCCTCAATCATTCAAACAAAGGTACCTTTTTCATTGAAATAGGCTCATATATTCCTGTTTCTGTTTAATTCATTATCAAAGTTAAATGCAGCAAAGTGGTGGATCTGGCTTGTCATAGCAGTCTCAGGATCGGTAGCTGTACTTGTGTTCTGTTTTCTATTCTATTTTATACGAAGGAGAAGACTTGAAGAACAAGGTTAGTTCTTTCGAATTAAATTTGTCGAAATTGATTTGTAATTACTAGTTGTAGACTGATTTCTATGTGTTATACTTATAATCTCCCTGCATAATTGCCGCGGAAAGATAATGAGAACGAGCATGAAATGCTACTGTATGAGCTAGAAGCTAACACAACAATAAAGCAGAAAAGAGGCAGGAAGAAGAGCAATGAACTACAAGTTTTCAGCTTGGAAAGCATAGCATCCGCGACAAATAATTTTGCAAGTACGAATAAGCTGGGTGAAGGTGGATTTGGACCTGTTTATAAGGTGGATTATAGAAACTATTGAAATGGGATGATCAGAATAAATGATCTAACCATATGTTATTTTGGATTAATTAGTTATTAGCTTTTCAGGGGGAATTACAGGACGGTCAAGAAATAGCAGTGAAAAGGCTTTCAAGAAGTTCTGGGCAAGGACTAGTGGAATTCAAGAATGAACTTGTACTAATTGCCAAACTGCAACACACAAATCTTGTCAGGCTTGTTGGTTGCTGCATTCAGAGAGAAGAGAAGATGTTAATATATGAGTACATGCCCAACAAAAGCTTGGATATCTTCCTATTTGGTTTGTAAACTTCTTAACTCTTCTAAAGTTTTACTTTATCTTCATTAGCTTGTGTACTTGCTGCTTTAAATTCACTTATAATTTTCTTATAGACAGATCCCGAGAAGAAAAAGTCATTGGATTGGATAAAACGACTCAACATCATTGAAGGGATTGCTCAAGGACTCCTTTACCTTCACAAGTATTCTAGATTGAAAATAATACATAGAGATTTAAAAGCGAGTAACATTTTACTTGATGAAGATATGAACCCGAAAATATCGGATTTTGGCATGGCTAGAATCTTCGGAAAAAATGAATCAGAAGCAAACACAAACAGAATAGTTGGAACATAGTAAGTACTATACATTACATTTACAACCAATCATATATACACATTTTCATTCCTTTTTGAATGCTAAAGAGAATTGTTGGTAATTATTTTAGTGGTTACATATCTCCGGAGTATGCTATGAAAGGAATCGTTTCAATGAAAGTTGACGTATTTAGCTTTGGAGTCTTACTACTTGAGATAATAAGTGGTAAGAAGAATAATAGTTTCCATCATTCTGGTCAGCAAATGACCCTAATAGGATATGTAAGTAAATTTCTGTCAAACTGTATTTTATTCATTGTAATGTTTTTTATTCATTGCAACAGTGATTGAGACCTTTTTTGGTTTGTGCAAAATTGAACCTGTTTCAGGCATGGCAGCTGTGGAATGAAGATAGAGCTTTAGAAGTGATTGACTCGGAAGTGGGGGAGTCATGCCCTCACGCTGATGAAGTAAAGAGATGTATTCATGTGAGTCTCTTGTGTGTACAAGATCAGGCAAAGGATAGACCAACAATGGAAAATGCTGTTCTAATGCTCACAAAAGAAACCGTGCCTTTACCTCCACCACAGCAACCAGCATTTTTCATCAACACAGTGGAGGAAGAAACAGAGGAACCTGAAAATAAATCACACAATTGCTCAATAAATAATGTATCAATCTCAGTTATGGAAGCACGATAAAAGTATATGTAAAAACGAAACATATATGTTATTAGTGTTCACATTTCTGTTTCTTGTTTGCATCAGAGGCCTACTGATGATTCTTGATTTAATTGATCTGCTATTTATAATTATCTTGCTGGATATGATCATGAATACTTCTAAGTATATGTGTCAACCTCAGTTCTTTTAAGTTCATTTTGGATGAAAATGCTCTCATTCTCTTTAGGCTTTGTTGAGCTTTTCTCATTATCTTTCATACAATGAAAGTGTCGTGTGCCAAAGTGAGAAATTTCTTCATAGCATCTACTTTTTAGAGAACCCAAGACATTAAGCAAAGGTATGTGCAAAGTTGCTTTAATGTAACAAAGATCGACTGATGAGTGATGACACAGAAATTTGAATTTGCATTCAACCCCTCCTCCCTTATTCTCTCAAACTAGAAAGAAAAGTATAGGCGCTGCAATTACAGTCATGTATAAATGGTAATTTACTAATATAATTCACAATTGAAGATAATATATATGAATATGAAGATAATATATATAGTTATATAAGTTGTTTAAAATAATTTAAATTGATTTATATAATTTAAAATAAACTCATATTTAATGATAATATATAAAATCAGATTTATGAAAAAGAAAAAGAAATATATAAACTTAAAATTCATATATAAACTTAAATTTAATAGAGTATAGCAATAAAATTATATAAACCTTAAATTCAAACATAAAATACAATTAGTCAAATAGATTAAAAAAAAAATTGAGTTTGTTTTTCCTTCTATGTTTTTAATATTTTAAAAAATAATTATATAAATATCTGATCAATCAGGGCGCGGCGGGCCATATCGGTTCATTCGACCTATAGCTATAATCAATTAAAACTTACCATGATTTTTTTTTTCTACGAGTGAAGAAGATGGAAAATATGAAGAGACATCATGTTGGAAATGGTGATCAAAAGAATCCAACACCATCAGAGAGAGTGGAAACTAACTAGTATACTTAGGGTGTGTTTGATATGACTTTTCAAGTAGAGCTTATAGAGTAGATATTTTACTAATAGATTTTCTAATGAGTAGAGCTTTTAATTAAAAAAAAAAAAAAAAAAACAGCCTTTGGTTGTATAAATTATAAAAAAAAAAAAAAATAGCTTTTGGTTATGTAAATTACAAATATATATATATATATATAATGAAAGAGTTGTATGATGAAATATCTAAATTTTTTTTAAAGAGTAGTTGAGACAATTCATATGTTTTAAAAAAGCTTTTTAACAAAACCCAAATTTTGGGCTTCTGCTAGTAGACATAAAATAGTTTTTTTATTTTTTTTATTTTTTATTTTTTATAAATGGTGGTTGAGACAATTTATATATTAAAAAAAAAAAAACTATTTTGATTTTTGTCAAAAAAAAAAAAAAAAAAAACTTCAAAATAGCTTTTAACATTAAAAAAACGCTTTTGGCCTTTTATAAAAGTCATACCAAACACACACTTAATATTCAAAGTTTATCGAAGCAGCTACTATTCTTGAGCCTAGGGCCAGTTTGGTATTGCTGTAACTTTTATAATAATCACTGTTAGCTGTGCTGAAGGAATAATCAACTGTGAAGTTAATCAGCAGATGTTTGGTTAATTAAACTTTTAAAATTACTGTATAACTCAAAAGCAGTATACGTATGTTTGGTAATTTTATTTCAAAAGTGCTGAAATTAGTTACAATGACTAAAATATACATGATTTTAGAATCTTATTTTATTTTTTTCATTAATTATATATATTAAATCAATATTTAAGTAAAATATTTAAATTAGAAAAAAAAATCCATAAGAATAATAAAAATATTTTTTAAAGGTTTTGTAAATCAAATCAATATTTAATTAGAATCTTTAATTTTAAGATGAAATAAGTTATATAAATGATTTTAATTTGATTTCATAAGGATAATAATGATATTTTAAAAGATTTTTTAAATGCTGAAATAGATTATTCCATAATCACTTTCAAAAAGTAACCCCCTACCTACTTCTCAAAATCACTGTCAAAACTTGCCAGATTATGAATTAATCACTTTTGGAAGTTTTACCAAACATTATTTTATATCAAAATTATAAAATAAGCTGATTTTAACTTATCAAAAGCAATACCAAACTGGCCCTTAAGTCACAAGCTTAGAATTTGTGCAACTAATCCAATGGAATGTAAGGCAAGTTGCCAAATTGTATAGCTATAAAGAGAGTTTTACAATACTTTGTGTATTCTTGGTTTGGATGCTTTACAAATGAGAGGGGCTACTTATTTATAGATGTCCATCTCCTCAATGGACGGTCTTGATCAATCTAATATAACGGTGGAGATTCATCCTCTAGAATGATCTACATCTATCTAGAATTCTCTATAAATATTTACAAACCTCTAGATATTTACAAGAGAGTTCTAAAATGGTTCCTCAACTAGAGACTTCAAGAAGATGACCCATACTAGAAGTGTGGAGAAATCTCTAGAGTCTTCCAAGGGCTTAAGCATAATTGTGGGTTTTTTGTTGGGCTCCTTGGATCAAAATTGAGCGGGCCGTGACACTCAGCTGATGTTCAGACTTCAGAGTCAGACCTACCCTTCTACGCTTTTCTAAGTTTTTGTATTTTTGGTGGGCTATATATATTCTTAGGTGACAATTTCATACAAAGATGAGAAGATGGTGACTGAGAAACCCAAGTTTTCTGGGCTTTATTTCTTTGTTACATTGGGCTCATCGATGCTATTTTTACAACATTGGGCCACAAGATCTCTCTGTCTTTTCCTACTTTGGTTTTTATACATGGGATCAACTTCAAGGGATCTATCTCTTCATCTTGTGACTGAATTTTCTTTTTCTAAAATTTAATAATTGTTAATTTAAGAAATTTTAAATGAAATTATTATTAGATTTAAGAAATTTTAATTCTTTAGAATAGTGTCAGACATCCTATTTGTATACTACTTTATCTCAACTGATGATGCTAAACATGCAGCAAGTAAATTAAATTATCATAAATGTCATTGGTTTGAGATGCAAATTAGATTAACAAGTGAGATGTATAATATTACTTAAATAATATACAACATATAAAAATGCACAAAATTCCAGACTTGAGAAATACTAAACAGTAATACTAAATATCCCACCTAAACTCCTAACTTTTTCATCTCAACACATATGACAATACTTGAGATGTCAAATGGTGAGTAGATATATGTGATAAGTGGGATGTTTAACATTATTCAATATTAAATTAAGAGTAATACTATATAACCTAAAAACCAACCCAAGTTATGCAATAAGTCATTGCCATTTAAATCATGAGATAATGTGGTAAATGATTTGGTAAAGATAAATTATTTCTCATGTCAATTTTTTTGACATGCTACAGTAAAATTATCAAGTTAATCCATGATCATTTTTATACAAAAACATTCTTTTTTTTTTTCTTTTTTTTTTTTGTTTCCCGAATCTGTCAAGCAAAAATCAATATTGATCTTTGTCCACTCCAAAATTTATAACAATTTTTATACTTATTTATAAATCACGAAATTTTGCAGAATAAATGGCCTTTGATATTTATGCCTCTCACCATCAAGTCCACCAAAATCAATGACTTAAAAAAATCCTTTAAAATTTAGTTCCAATTGAATACGCCTTGATTTTTATAGACATTTTTAAAATCTCAATTCAATACATCTGGATTTGGAAGGACACTTTAAAAGTCCATAAAAATCTGAATTGAATACTACTAAATTAATATAAACTCTTTTAAAGTCTTTGAATTTTAAATGTCCGTTGAATACACCTAGATTTATAAAGTCTTTAAATGTCCCCAATAATGTTAATTCAATACACTCTTAAGCTATGTTTGAAATTACTTTGCTTAAGAAATAATCCGTTTTTAACTTAAATTAAGAAATAATCAACTTTAAAGATAAGTTGATAGGTGTTTGGTAAATTAGCTTAATAATTAATCAACTTAAGAAAAAAGTGAGGAAAAAGTGTTTAATAAACACGTTTTGTATCATAGATTATGAAATAAGTGATTATTTGTTAAGTTTAAGCAACCCCAAACCCTTCTACGCTTATCTAAGTTTTTGAATTTTGGTGCGATATATATATATATATATATATTTGTATGTGACAATTTCATGCAAAGATGTCATCTTCAAGGGATCTATCTCTTCATCTTGTGACTGAATTTTCTTTTTCTAAAATTTAATAATTGTTATTAATAGTTGTTAATTTAAGAAATTTTAAATGAAATTAATATTAGATTAAGAAATTTTAATTCTTTAGAATAGTGTCAGACATCCCATTTGTATACTACTTTATCTCAACCGATGATGCTAAACATATGGCAGGTGAATTAAATTATCATTAATGTTATTGGTTTGATATGCAAATTAGATATAAAAGTGAGATGTATGGAATTAATTAAATAATATACAGCACATAAAAATGCACAAAATTCCAGACTTGAGAAATAATAAACAATAATTCTACATATTCTACCTAAAATTCAAACCTTTTTATCGTAACACATGTGACAGTTGAGATATCAAATAGTGAGTAGATACATGTGATATGTGAGATGTTTAAAATTATACAATATTAAATTAAAAGTAATACTATATAACCTAAAAACCAACCCAAGTTAGATAACAAGTCATTGTCATTTAAATTATGAGATAATGTATTGATAAATGATTTGATGATGACAAATTACTTGTCATGTCAATTATTAATATTATTATTATTTAAGCTATTACAATATTTTAGAATTGGGATGGGGGTATGACTTGAACCCACTTGACACGACACTTGGATTGATTATTGGATTACTTTTTTAGATTGTGTAGCGCTATTGTTAAATTTATTATAATATGTTAATGTTCTTGGCACCGAGATACCTCTAGAACTTGTAGTAGTCAAATATTTACATAAGTGCCAAGTGTACCATAAGTACAATGATTAGGGACTTGATTTGCATTCAAGAAGTTTTCTCTACCAATAAATATGTGAACATCATCGAGAAATAGTTACACTGTTACATAATCAGAGAAGTGTAAACAAAAGTAAATTTCCACAGATAAGATCCAAGAATTGACATTTTTCTATGATTGTAGGTAGTTTTCTTAGCTAAAATTAATAGAATAAAGCAGAGAGTGAAAACTATAAAATAAAATAAAATTACAAGTTGATTACCGGAGTTTGAAAACTTAAGCATCGATTGGGGTTATGTTTTGCGATAAGATTGAATTTGTTATTGTCATTAGCTCACCATGTAAAATAGTGTCCCACTTTGATAGTTCAAAGGCTTATATACTAGTCCAATATCTCACTGGCTGCACGGCAACGTGGGTTAGTGAAGGTAACTCACCTACCTTAGGTTCAAATTCAGTCTCATTAATGTCAGGGCAGGGGTGAAGCTAGGACGTTACAGTAGGGTGGGCTAAAAAAATAATTAAGCAAACCTTATTAAAATTTATTGTGTTCTTGGCTTGATATAAATGTTTTACATCGCAACGACACAACCTACAATAACAATAGGATAGTTAAGAAATGAAAAATACATATTTACTAGTGAATTGACTAATACTAAAATTCAACCAAACTCCTATTAAGATTCAACAAAACAAAATTATCCACGTGTTAATAAAAATGATTTATTTACAATTGAAAGTTGTGTTAAGATAGTAAAATTTCTATTTTGTTAAGATAACATTTTGTTTTAGTTAAAATAACTTAATAAATAAAATTATAAAATAACGTTATTTTCAAAAAGGGGTAACAATGAGGACATATTCTGCAATAACTTTACACTTTTTTTTCCAAAAAATCAGCCTGGGCTAGCTGTAATTGCCAAACAGCTCCGCCACTGTGTCTGTGTGTTCAAACTATAATGAAAGTCTTGAATCATGAGTGGTGTTGTGAATTGTGATAGCATAGATTCTAGAAGCTAATTCTGATTTGTGTATAACACAATTCGGATTTAGCTCATAAAATCAAGCATAGATTGATTCCTGTCATGTTTTTTATTTTTTTTTATTTCTATTTTTATTTTTATTTTTATTTTTTAGTTTTTTTTTATTTTTATCTTTAATATTACTATAATTTGGGGTTTAAACTTTAAAGAGGGGATAAGACTCGAACCCACAGTAATCCGAATGTGAGAGGTAAACCACTGAACCAACTTCGTCTTGTATGATTACTATCATGTTGGTCTTTATGATTATCACCAAATTCCAAACTAATGTATACATGCCGGGTCAAGCTGGTTACTTATATGAAGTTTTTTCCAACCAAGACAAAAAGTTGGATTTTGTCTTATTTACTGTCAAAGTCAGCGCTGAAAAGTTTTTTCCAACCAAGACATAAAGTTGGATTTTGTCTTAACACTCTGAAAATGATAGATGACTGAGGACTGCAGGCGACTGTTCTTGGACAATCACTTCATGTACAGGTGACATCTGTTCTCATAGCTTTTTAAAAACTTTTTTTAATATTTTATTTTACGTTTTTGACACACATTTTTCGGTTAATTATACATTAGCCCATATTTCAATTTTATAAATAAGATCAACTACTCATGTTGGCTGTATAAATTTTTATTAAATTTGTAAGCTAAATTTTCATTGGTTTCTCTGTTCCAATTAAATTTGTATTAAAAGATCCACCACTAACTAAATAAATTCTTTTTGTACGATAATATTTATATTTTACATTAACCTTTTCTCAAAATATATATATATTATCAGTAACTTAATAGTTAATACAATAACATAATCAACATTAACTAGTTCAGAAATACTATCAATGACGTCCTCACACATATACCATGAGGTTATGAGTTTGAGTCTATCATCTTCCGAAACCTTGAATTATTGTAATATTAAAAAAAAAAAAAAAAACTATCAATGACAGAAATAAATTTTCCAACCACCAAACATATATTTTCATTGATAGCTTCTGAATTTGTACAATTTTTAATTTGTTCTTTTAAAATAAATAATAAACAAATAAAAGCTATATATACAATTTAAAGCTTGTTAACCAATACAACTAAATAAAAAATCAAAAACTAAAATACATGAACATTAATTATTCCAACGGAAATAGCTTGTAATGTGATTAAATATATCATTAAAGCTCATTAACCATTTAAAAAATAATAATAAAAAATTAAAGCACAAAGCACAAAACATTAAAGGTGTGAACTCCTCATGGAGTGATTGTCGGTAAACCTATGAGCAAGTGTGCTAATTAGAATTGTCGCCTAAGCGACTGTTCTTGGACAGTCAATTCATGTAGAGGTCCGGTGACATTTGTCCTCTTGGCTTTTTTTCAACTTTTTAATATTTTGTTTCACATTGATGAAAAAAGTTAAATTGCAACTTTTTTTATTCGCTCTCTAGATGATTTGCATAGGATTGATTTTATATGATGATTTCAATTAATTAACTAACCCCTCATCAGAAGATTTTCCATTAATGATGGCTATCAACAAAAGAATCCTCCTTCTCTGCTTATCATGTTGTTGCTTCTTCATTAGTCCCTCATATCCAGACTCAAACACATTAGAACAAAGCCAGCAGCTTGAGGATGGGCAGCATCTGGTTTCAGCTGATGAGACCTTCAAGCTAGGATTCTTTAGTCCTGGAACTTCGAAATATCGATATCTGGGAATATGGTACAATATACCAGGTTTTGACAACAGGAAGGTGGTGTGGGTTGCCAATCGAAACACTCCAATATTCGAGAAGTCTGGAGTTCTTATGATAGATGAATTTGGCAAATTGAAAATTTCAGTCAATGGAGGCAGTGCTTCAATTGCATTGAGTTCTGTTCAATCAAAAAACATTAATGCAAGCGCAATGCTACTGGATTCTGGCAATTTTGTGTTCAAAGAGGTGGATTTAGATGGTTCTTTGGGGCGTATTTTGTGGCAAAGCTTTGATTACCCTACCGACACACTTCTGCCTGGAATGAAACTTGGGAGGAATATGAAAACTGGCCATTGGTGGTCACTAACTTCCTGGATAAGCGAAACCATCCCAGCCGAAGGATCATTTTCACTCACCATTGCTTCTGGAATCAATGGTTCGAGCCAACTTGCCATCTTGTGGAAAAGAAGTGTGTACTGGACTAGTGGTGTTTGGCAAGATGCACAATTTGAATTGTTGCCTGTGTTATCAAATGAAGGGCAAGGATATAAAAACTTTAGCTATATTTCAAATGATGATGAAAAGTACTTCACATATTCCATAAATGGAAATCACACTTCGGTGGCAAGATATATGTTAGATTCAAAAGGAGCAATAGCAGAATCAACAGGATTGGCACCGTTCGGAGCCTGTTCTTACAAATTTGATCTGGGTTGTGTGGGGCAGAAATCACCACACTGCCGGAACAAAAATGATCGGTTTGAGCTAAGAAAAGGGTTTATGTCTGTCCAAGGAGTGAGGTTTGATGGAAGTTACAATTTGAGTCTCTTTGACTGTGAAGCCAAGTGCTTGAACAATTGTTCTTTCAGGGCATATGATTTCTTCATCAATGGCAGCCAAACTGGTTGTGAGATATGGAGCGAAGAAACGGGGTTCACAGAGTATAATGATGGAAGAGAGATATATTTCCTCAATCATTTCCTCAATCATTCAAACAAAGGTACCTTTTACATTGAAATAGACTCATATATTCTTGTTTCTTTTTAATTCATTATCAAAGTTAATTGCAGCAAAGTGGTGGATATGGCTTGTCATAATAGTCACAGGATCAGTAGCTGTACTCGTGTTCTGTTTTCTATTCTATTTTATACGAAGGAGAAGACTTGAAGAACAAGGTTAGTTCTTTCGAATTAAATTTGTCAATTTTTTTTTGGTAAATACTAGTTGTAGACTGATTTCTGTGTTAAACCTCCATGCATAATTGCCACGGAAAGATCCTGAGAATGGGCATGAAATGCGACTGTATGAGCTAGAATCTAACACAACAAAAAAGCAGAAAAGAGGCAGGAAGAAGGGCAATGAACTGCAAGTTTTCAGCTTCGAAAGCATAGCATCCGCGACAAATAATTTTGCAAGTATAAATAAGCTCGGTGAAGGTGGATTTGGACCTGTTTATAAGGTTGATTATAGAAACTAATCAACTATCAAAATGGGATGATCAGATTGATTCTTTCTATAAAATGTGTTATTTTGGACTAATTAGTTATTAATTTTTTAGGGGGAATTAGAGGATGGTCAAGAAGTAGCAGTGAAAAGGCTTTCGAGAAGTTCCGGGCAAGGACTAATGGAATTCAAGAATGAACTTGTACTAATTGCTAAACTGCAACACACAAATCTTGTCAGGCTTGTTGGTTGCTGCATTCAGAGAGAAGAGAAGATGTTAATATATGAGTACATGCCCAACAAAAGCTTGGATACCTTTTTATTTGGTTTGTAAACTTTTTAACTCTTCTGAAGTTTCACTATATCTTTGTTAGCTTATGTACTTACACGCTTTAAATTTACTTATAGACAGATCCCAAGAAAAAAAAGTCAATGGATTGGAAAAAACACCTTGACATCATCGAAGGGATTGCTCAAGGACTCCTTTACCTTCACAAGTATTCTATATTGAGAATAATACATAGAGATATAAAAGCGAGTAACATTTTACTTGATGAAGAGATGAACCCGAAAATATCGGATTTCGGCATGGCTAGAATCTTCGGAAAAAATGAATCCGAAGCAAAAACGAACAGAATAGTTGGAACATAGTAAGTACTTTACATTACATTTATAACCAATCATAAATACACATTTTCATTCCTTTTCGAATGCTAAAGAGAATTGTTGGTAATTATTTCAGTGGTTACATGTCTCCGGAGTATGCTATGAAAGGAATCATTTCAATGAAAGTTGACGTATTTAGCTTTGGAGTCTTACTACTTGAGATAATAAGTGGTAAGAAGAATAATAGTTTCCATCATTCTGGTCAGCAAATGAGCCTAATAGGATATGTAAGTAAATTTCTGTCAAACTGTATTTTATTCATTGTAATGTTTTTTATTCATTGCAACAGTGATTGAGACCTTTTTTGGTTTGTGCAAAACTGAACCTGTTTCAGGCATGGCAGCTGTGGAATGAAGATAGAGCTTTGGAAGTGACTGACTCGGAAGTGGGGGAGTCATGCCCTCACGCCGATGAAGTAAAGAGATGTATTCATGTGAGTCTCTTGTGTGTACAAGATCAGGCAAGGGATAGACCAACAATGGAAAATGTTGTTCTTATGCTCACAAAAGAAACCATGCCATTACCTCCACCACAGCAACCAGCATTTTTCATCAACACAACGGAGGAAGAAGCAGAGGAACCTGAAAATAAATCCGATAATTGCTCAATAAATAATGTATCAATCTCAGTTATGGTAGCGCGATAAAAGTATATGTAAATACGAAACATATATGTTATTAATGTTCACATATATCAAATCACTGTTCTGTTTCTTGTTTGCATCAGAGGCCTACTGATGATTCTTGATTTAATTGATCTGCTATTTATAATTATCTTGCTGGATCATGAATACTTCTAAGTATATGTGTCAATCTCAGTTCTTTTAAGTTCTTTTTGGATGAAAATGCTCTCATTCTCTTGAGGCTTTGTTGAGCTTTTCTCATTATCTTTCATACAATGAAAGTGTTCTGTGCCAAAGTGAGAAATTTCTTCATAGCATCTACTTTTTAGAGAACCCAAGACATTAAGCAAAGGTATGTGCAAAGTTGCTTTAATGTAACAAAGATCGACTGATGAGTGATGACACAGAAATTTGAATTTGCATTCAACCCCTCCTCCCTTAATCTCTCAAACTAGAAAGAAAAGTATAGGCGCTGCAATTACAGTCATGCATAAATGGTAATTTACTAATATAATTTACAATTGAAGATAATATATATTAATATGAAGATGGTGTATACCCCTTGACTAGTATTTTCTCCAAGGTAGATAGCATAAGAAACAACACAAAGGCACTATTACAGCTCCTGCAATTACTAACCCTAGCTACCAGTTATTAACTGCGGCTATAAGGTAAAAAAAAAAAGTCAACTATAAAGCGGACTGGAACCCTCAATTTTGTGGGGGTCTATCACCATTCACCATTGACCTCGTCTTGTTAAGCATAAAGATTTATCTTATTATAATCTAATATGAACTTTAAATATAATATATTAATGTATCAAGCAAACATCACATTGAAGTATTGAACCTGATTTTAGTGACAAAGGGTGATCTATATTACTGCTACAAAGAATTCTAACTGAGTTCCTCTTGCACGTAGGGATGGTAATGGGTTGGATCATGCCTGGATCGGCATAACCCAAATCCAAAACCAAATTTTATCAAGTTGCTCCAAACCCGACTTGTGACCCGAACGAGTTTTTGATTTCTGCCTCCGAATGAGATGGGGTGCCCCAAACCCAACTTGAACTAACCTATTTCATTTTAAAAAAAGTTCAAACAATTAAATATACAAAATTTACCATACATTTGAATTTTAGGATAGGAACTTAAATTTTAATATTCAATCAAATTTAAAAATACACTTAAATTGAACAACATATTTAAACTTAAACATGCATATACTTAAATTTAAACATAAATGACACATAGATATTAAAATTTAAAATTTAACGTGTACTTAAAATTCATATATAAACTTAAATTTAATAAAATATAGCAACAAAATTATATAAACCTTAAATTCAAACATAAAATACAATTAGTCAAATAGATAGAAAAATAGAGTTTGTTTTGTTTTTCCTATCCTCTTAGTGCAGTTAAAGTTGTAACACAACCTACAAGAACAAATGAAAGTGCATTTATATGTTGAGATCATAAGTGAACCGAGTGTTCTGATGTTGATATGATCCCAATGGCGATACTATTGTTAGGTTCGCTCCTTAAAAATGGTATGTCATCGAAGGAAATAACGGAAAACCAATTGCGGTATGGTAACACAGCTTGGTTGGAGGAGGGCTAGATAAGCGTCTGTCAAGTTGCTTGAATTGCAGGAGTTTTGTGTAATGACTTTATTACCCTTGTTTATTTCTAACTCTACCTTTTATTTGTTTGTCCCATTTGCAATGTAAAAGAGATTAGAGATTGGATCCAGTCATCCAGATCCGGTCCCAAGATCCCAGTGACATAACCAGCATAGCCACACTAATGATGTTTAAAGTTACTAATACTTCTCTGCTCTTTATAATAAATTGGATTAAATATATATACTGTATATATAACTGCACTAAAGATGGATGATTGCCCTCTTAGTGTGGAGAGTTTGGTCCTGGATGATTGTCCGGGCTCTGTGTAATTTCCCTTTTCTTCGTTAATGAAGTTTCTTTTCCAAAAAAAAAAACATCAAGAAGCAATGATTTATTACCATTTGTTACCATAGTACATTGTACAATATGGTTTAATGATAAAAGCGCTTATTCAGTTCGACAACGTTTAAAGTTTGAGTCACCACCATTAGTGCTATATATATATATATAACAATTATTTATTATGAAACAATTTTAGTGAAGAGTTCATAAGCTCCTTTAACACTACTTTTATGTTATGAACCGTTCGTAACAATTACATCCATTTAAATAATGGAAAAATGTTTCTATGGTTTGCAGAATTGAAGAGTTATTTTGTTCTTAAGAAATTTAATACTGAACGGTGAACGGGTAAGGGATACAATGAGATTTTGCATGAGACTCAGAATCGATGAGAAATATATAGACTAACCTTCACATTAGAAAGAGACAGAGTGGTGCTCATCACCCAAGTTTAGAATGAACACCGAAAAGGTATTCTTGATATTTAAGTTAGCACTATAAATTATATAATAATAGATTTTTATTAACTGATTTTAGAGGATTATTGGAACCAAAACTACCGGTTCGGAATCGGAACCGGAACCGTGTCAGGACTACCTCTCGTAGCTAACTTAGAGCATCCCCAAAAGACTCTTCAAATAAGATATACCTAAAAATTAAACGAGCCACGTCAGCATATATGCCTCCAACAGACTCTTCAAATGAGATTCTTCAAATAAGATTTTGCTTCTCACTCTTCAATATTGAAGAGCAACTTCTCCCTCTTCAATTATTATTATATTATTTTTTATATCACATCATCATTAATATTTAATATCTATATATTTTATCTTTTTAATTAAATTCAATTAATATATAATAAGTTTTAATTTATAAATTATATCATCATAAAAATTATACCACTAGAAAGGTCTCATGTAGATCTTTAAAACGAGACTAATATTGAATATTTAATAATAACATATAAATAACATGAAAAGTTATTATTTCTAACTTGAAAAAAATAGAGGGCAATTAGATTTTTGACATTAATGAGCACTTTCATTAAAATAATATAAACTTACTTCTAATTGAAGAGTCTTTTGGAAGAGTTTTTCTTTTTTCACTCCTCAAATTGCAACATAGGTAAGCAAATAGACATTTGAAGAGTATAAATAGAAGAGTCTTTTGGGGATGCTCTTACGGTTATACAAATCCGGGTAAAGTAGCTAGTTCTTCGACACAGAGTCGAAGGGTGTAGACCGTATGAATTGAAATGCCACATTAGTAAGTTTTGCTGATTGGACTGCGTCATGGGCAAATCTTGCCTACTGGGCTGTCTTGCCATTAAGTAAGTGCTGACTGGATGCCACGTCATCGAAGCAGCGCTGACAGTAAAGCACCAAATTTCTTTTCAGAGAAATCTCGAAAACAATTTTAATTTTTAAGACGTTTTCAGCAAAAACTACTATTTCTCTTCTCGTTTTCTTTTAACATTCGTTAGTTTCACTAATTAATGGCACTGCCTATAATGCTCTGCTACAAAAGTCAGGGCTATGAATAATGCAACTGGTGAGAGTTCCAGATTCACAAATTTGCATTTTGCAGGGAAGTGTTATGGCTTCAATTTTCATGATCATGAAAATTTTAGAATGCAGCGTAGATGTTCGATGAAATGCGTCAAACAAGGTTTCTTCACTGCTTCTTCTCTATATTCCCTCCCCCTCCACCCCTGTACGATTCTGGCTTGAATCTGTTAAAAGTATGCCTAAATTAGTGATCATTTACAACATATCAAAACCAACATCGAAATTTCAGGATTCAATTCAAGATTTCCACTAACTTAGCAAACTACAATTTCGTTTATCAGCTCATTTAACATTACCATCTGCCATAAAACATGATTCATTATATTTTAATCAGGATCCTCATCAACCAACATTACTTGTTACACCATTTATAGAACAATTCTCTAGCTCAATTTCCGGAGCATCTAACTCTTGAGAATTACCATTGATAAAAAATGTTGGTTGTTTTGGTGCAGGTAGAAGTATTGTGTCATTGTTAAACATGGAAACATCGGACATCGTTGGTCTATCTGCTGCTTGATCTTGGACGCACAAGAGACCCACATGAATGCATCTCAATACTTCATTAGAAGTGCATGATTCATCCATTGTCAGGTCTATTATCTCTAAACCTTTACCTTCATTCCATAGCTGCAATGCCTGAAAAAGGACATTAGAAATGATATTGTATATCCTGCCCCGTAAGTTTCAATGCTCATATAATCTTTAGATAAAAATCTATTTTGAATGAACACTTACATATCCTACAAGGTTGAGTGGATGCTCTATATGATAGCAGCTAGTGTTCTTCCTGCCACTAACAATTTCTAGTACCAAGACTCCAAAGCTAAATACATTGGTTTTCGTTGAGACAATGCCATTCATTGCATACTCAGGAGACATATAGCCACTAAAGAACAGTTGAACATCGGTTAAAGTATCTAAAATGACAAATGTGTGCACATGACAAAGCAACGATATGTGCTAGCTTGTAAATTAATGTATACTTACAATGTTCCAACAACTCTATTTGTGTTTGCTTCTAACTCGTTTACCCTGAAAATTTTAGCCATCCTGAAATCAAATATTTTTGGATTCATTTGCTTATCTAGTAAAATATTACCAGCTTTCAAGTCTCGGTGAATCACTGTTAATCTTGAATATTTATGGAGATAAAGGAGTCTTTGAGTGATCCCTTCTATAATGGAGAACCGCTTCTTCCAATTTTATTGTTTCTTTGATTCTTTCTATCAGAATCCGTGTCAAAATGTAAAATATACAAATAAAAGAATCAAATTAAGGAATGAATAGTAGTTAATTAAGTGTGACAGAATTTTTTTTTTTTGATAAACAGCAAATATTATTAAGCCACTCAGGGCAAACAAAACACAAGCACAAAAACACAAGACACCCAGGCCGACGCCAGGGGCCACAACAGAGCCGCAAACGCTGCACCAAGAAAAACAAAGACAAACAACCACAAAACCACATAAACAACAAGCCAGCGACACAGCAACACAAAAAAACCCCTGCAAATCAACCCAGCACAAACTTGAACGCACCAGCAGCAACCAAAACCACCACCTCAATTATCACCCCAAACAACAAAGTCCCCATCCATGTTAGCTCCCATCCTTGCCAAACTATCAGCAAAAGAATTGAAAATTCTAGAGTCGAACACAATCTTAATGTTACCAGCCGAATTCAGAATCTGGCGGATGTCATAAATATCATTCACCTGAGAAACATTCCCAAAATCGCCATTATTAACCCACGACACTGCCACCTTCGAGTCACTCACAACCATAATGTCATGATCAATAAACATAGAATTAGCAGCAATCAAGTCCATAGCTTTCTTTATGGCACATAACTCAGCTGTGTTCGAGTCCAGAATCCCCAAATGGAAGGAAAAAAGGCAAAGAACTCTGCCATTAGAGTCTCTCAAAACTCCACCAATACCTGAAGGACCGGGTTTGCCTTTGACTGAACCGTCAACATTGAACTTGAGACAGCCCATATCAGGCGGAACCCAATCAGCTAGCTTAGGGGACTTCATCTTTTTACGCTCCACACATAAATCTTTCATATTCAGCTGAAGAGTTTCCACTGCCTCATTCGATCCCTTACCGAAATGCTTAAACCACCAAACAATTCTAAATTTCACCAACTCCGCAGCTTGACTAGCCTCCGTCCTCTTCTCTTCAAAGACCAGTTGGTTCCTACTCTCCCAAATGGTCCACACAATAGTGAAAAACATCGAAACCCAAGCTCTTTCATGTTTAAAGCCTGGACATAATCCACTCCATCCCTGCAGCCACTCATTGACAGAATTATTAATGCAAAAATTCACATCCCACCACGTCACACAAATCTGCCACAAAGAGTTCGCCCACCCACAATGTAAGAAGAGGTGGTCGATGGACTCTCTCTCAACAGAACATAATGCACAATGGATGTCCCTCAACTGGTTCATACCAAATCTTTGCAAAACCTCTTTCACAAAAACTTTTCTTCTCCAAAGTTGCCACACAAACAACTCGATTTTTGGAGGACAAATCCCCCTCCATAAGCATTTCGGGGCTAAATCCTGCTCAGCTTGATCTTCCTCCAGCCTTTTCTTGAAAGAATTCACCGAGAAGATCCCATTTGTATTGAAAGACCAAGCCAACGAATCCTTAAAATCACGCCTGATATGGATGCAATCCAGAAATTTCATGAAGCAACACCATTGATTTCTTTCCCAATCAAAGCAAGGTCTACGAGTCCTAATTCCTAATTTCCCACACCCATTTGTCCCCCAACCATCTCCCAAAATTCTGAATCACTCCAGTCTTTTGGACAGCCAGAGCAAAGCACCTCGGAAAAGCCTCCTTCAGCTGTCTACCCTTAAACAAAATATCCACCCAAAATTGAAGCCTATTCCCATTGCCAACAACCGAAATGAAACCCTCCTTAATCACCCCAGCAACCTTCGACCCAGCCTTACACAGATCCTGTAGTGATTTTACAAAAAAAGAAGCATTACTCTTGCCCTTCCAGTCCCACGCCAACACCCTTTCATCCACCTTGTACTTGGCGCGTATAACTCTTCTCCATAAGGACTGATTCTCCTTACTAAACCTCCATAACCATTTAGCCATTAGCGCATAATTCTTATCCATAATTCTTCCTATACCAAGACCTCCAATAGATTTCCTCTTACAAACTTCTCCCCATCTTACAGCATGAAGCTTTCTTTTATTGCTACCATCCCCCCACAAAAAACCCCTTTGGATCTTTTCAATTCTCTTGGCTACCCCAACCGGCATCTTAAAAACGGAAAGGAAATAAGTTGGTATGCTCGAGATCACGGATTTAATCAAAACAAGTCTCCCACCTTTAGAGAGGAATCTCCTTTTCCATGGAGCCATACGGTTCTCTATTCTCGAAATTAGAGGCTTCCAAAAATTCATTAACCCCGGCCTTCCCCCCAATGTGAAGCCAAGATACGAGATAGGAAAAGTTTCTTCATTACATTTGAAAGCCCTCGCCCATCTATCGGACCTCATACTTCTCCCAATACCCACTTGCACCACACATGACTTATGGAAATTAATTTTAAGGCCCGATGCCAACTCAAAACAACGGAGAATTCTTTTCGCATTGAGAACATATTCCATCTTGGGTTTGAGGAACATAATTGTGTCATCGGCAAATTGGAGATGGGTAATGTGGACACTTGAGTCATCAAAGTTTTCACCTTTAACCATTCCCTTACTAGCAGCCTTTTGAAACAAATTATTCAATCCTTCTACCGCGATGTTAAAGAGAAGAGGAGAAATGGGGTCCCCTTGCCTCAACCATTTCTCCATGCCAAATTGGGAGGTAGGACTCCCATTCACCAACACGGACATAGACGGAGAGGATATACACTCTCTAATCCAACCCCTCCATTTGACTCCAAAACCCATTCCCTCCATCATATGGTCAAGGAAGGCATGATCAAAACTATCATACGCCTTTTCGAAATCCAATTTAACCAATAAACCCCCTACCTTGTCCCATTTCCATTTATTAATAATCTCTTCCGCAATTACAAAGGAATCCGTAATTTGGCGCTTAGACACAAAGGCCATCTGAGTTTCCCCAATAATAGTCCCCATAGACTTTTTTAATCTATTCGCCAAGACCTTCGCGAGAATCTTATACAAAGAACCAACTAAACAAATCGGCCTATAGTCTTTAATCATCTTCGGATTGCCCACCTTAGGAATTTGAGCTATGAAGGCTCTATTGATTTCCTTAACTGAAGAACCTCCCAAGTGAAACTCCCTCAAGAAATTCATGAAGTCTTCTTGAATTTTCTTCCAATGCGTTTTAATAAATTTCACATTAAAACCATCAGGACCCGGAGCCTTATCTCCGTCACAATTGGAAAGAGCAATCCAAACCTCCTCCAAACTAAACTCTTCTTCTAAAGCTGCTGTTTCCTCTTCAGAGTGTGACAGACTTGAAGTTAGCAAATTACCACATTTTACGCTTACTGAAAATAAAGAAATCCAAGCTTTTGTTAGGCATATACTCATAGACTATAATCCTTTCTTCTCTTTGAAGAGATCATCCTAATAGCCTTACAAGATTAGTATGTTGCAATTTTGCAAATGAGTATGGCTTCATTCTTGAACTCCACCGTTCCTTGTCCGAATCTTTTTGAGAGTCTTTTTATTGCTATATCTAATCTCGACCATCTAATAATTCTCCCTAAAAGTAAGGCTCTTTTGTAGTTACAAAACAATACCTAATAAGAGTAAAATTCACAAAAACTTTACCTTATAAACTAAACCAAATCCTCCCTCTCCGAGTTTATTTGTAGATGAGAAATTGTCTGTATCAGCAATAATGGTTTGAAAATTGAATATCTTCAAGTCATGGTTGGTGCTATGATCTTTGTTGTTTGTGGTGGGAAAGGAGAAATTGTCCCCAAGCTCTCGTGATAGCTTCCTTTGGTTCATTATGCTCTCCACTAATTAAAATATATGTGAGGTCTATTTTAGACCACAATTAGGGCTTGTTTAGGATAGCTTTTGAGCTCAAAAGCTCTTTGGAGGGCCAAAAGCTACTTCTTGAGCATTTTGGGTAAAATAGGAAAAGAGCTTCTTGAGCTTAAAAGTTCTTCTATTGGAAGCACCAACTTAGGTTTTTCTCCAAAATGGGCTTCTAAACAAAAGGGGAACCCATTTGTACATTTAAATGAATTTTTTATATTCCAAATTTACCCTTTTCTTTCATATATAACAAACCTCAATTCAGACTGATATCCTTTTCAGATTTTCATCACATCGATGTTCTTCCCAAATTTCTCATATGAACCCTAAATCCCTAATCTCTCTAATCTCCCAAATAGCAAATATGTCATCAAATCCACCCTTTGCAATGTGTTTCTAGAAATATTCAAACGAGTTTTCATTGAAAATTACTCATTCTTGCTCTAAAAACTCCAATTTTGGAAGGATTCAAAGCTCTAATTTCTTCACCTCGGATAATCAATGGATCAAGCTATACTTCTGTAAGCTATACTTCTTTTCTTTTTATTCAATGATGGGGGATTTTGTGGAATGGGGTGATATTAGTTGATATTTGTGTGTTTGTTTGTTTTTGCTATTTTTCTGCTGCTTTCTGGGTAGCTGTATGGTGTTGCTTTGTTCTTTGTCTTTGTTTTTCGTGGGTGTGGGTGTTATTTTTCACCTGGTGCTTTTTTCTATTGTTGGGATCTGTTTTGTCTTTACTTTCCCTATGATACCTTTTTCTTTGCTTATCAAAGGCCAAACCTTCAATTTGTATGAATTCCGACGACTTATATATTTTCCAGTACCTCTCTTGACTTTGTCTTTTCTATTATGATGTATATAATTTCATACATAAGCTATTGCACTTGATTATGGACTTGATTTAGTTCTCGCATACCTATCTGCTATTGGGATATTGTTTTCAAGTTTTGTCTAACAATTGTTTGGTTAAAACCTGTTGAATGATGTCCCATGAGCTGCTGACGTGGAGATGAGTGGGTTGCTGATGTTTGAGTTGTTGAGGTTTAATAAAACACATACTGAATTGAAGTTGTCAAAGTTTGTTAGGCTTGACCTACTCTTCTGCTATTTTTGTTAGAAGTTTCTATTATGTAATGTGCAACAAATTTAGCTGCATTC